>OY728125.1:1398371581-1399571581 GCA_963277665.1 Viscum album
AAATCTCTCGAATACAGAATTCACACTTGCTAAACTTCCTGTAGAATTCATTTCTTCTGAGGGTCTTTAGAATAATGCACAAGTGATTTTCATGATCATCGTAGCTTTTGGATTATACCAATATTTTATCATGAAATATCACTATAAAGTCATCAAAATATTACTTGAAAACTCTATTAGTTAGATTCATGAAGACATAGGGTGCATTAGTCAATCCAAAAGGCATTACTGTAAACTTGTAATGCTCATCCCCCGTTCAAAATGATGTTTCCAGAATGTCTACCTTTTTCACACACAACTGATGATATCTAGATCGAAGGTTAATCTTTGAAAAATATAGAGCTCCGTGAATTTGGTCGAATAAATCTTCAATGTGAGGTAGGGGATACTTATTATTTATTGTTATAGCATTGGTCTCCCTATAGTCAATGCACAACCTCATAGATCCATCTTTATTCTTAGAAAAATAATAGGGGCTCCCCATGGAGAAACACTAGGGTGAATAAATCTCTTATTACTCAATTTCTCTAGTTGTTTCTTTAGATACACTAATTCCATAGAGGCTATTCTATAAGGTTTCTTCTATATGGCCCTTGAACCAAGAATTTAATCAATGGAAAACTCAATTTCTCCTTCTGGAGGATGTCCAGGTAACTCTTCTGGAAACACATCAATATATTCTTCCACAATAGGTATGTCCTCTATTTGAATATTCATTTCCTCACCCATAGTTATTTTGTTCTCTTCCTCCCCAATAATTTAATTTAGTCAAACTAATGGGGTGGATCAAGATAAGAATCAAGTGGTGACGTTTCTGCACTAATGATAAGGTACTCTTTGTCATCATCAAAAATTGTAACCTCCTTCTTAAAATAAATTTTCGCATCATGGTCTGAAATCCAATACATACCTAGGATTATTTTAAATTCAATCATGGGTATGAACTGAGATCAACAGATAAAGAACATGCATATTCCTTAATGGGAATTGATTCAAAAAAATTTATTCTAATGATATTTCCCTTAAGTGTTTGGACAGAAAAATAACTTGTTGAGTCAAATTGAAAATATATAATCTTTATATAAAACTGGGAAGATATGAAACAATGTGATGATCCAGAATCAAATAAATCATTGGATAAACTTGGGGAAACTATTAAATTACCTACCACCACATCTTTCAGTGCTTCAACCTTAGCAGTAGTTATCTCATAAGCTTGGCCTTGATCCCTAGGCCTTTTTCTGAGGTAAGTTTCCCTGATGCTTAGGACATTCATTTTCATATTGTCCCATATCCCTGCAATTGTAGTATTGATCATTGGTAGAATCTTTTTTTCCCTTACAATCCCTAGCAAGATGTAATTTCTTTCCACATCTGTAGCATACTCATTTTACTTTTAGAAAGTCACCAGGGTGCTTCCATGTACAATTATCACAGGGTGTAAATTCAATTCTTCCATTCTTCTATGTTTCCTTATTTTCTTTTCCCAGATTGTTTAGCTGATCTCTTCTACTCTTTCTTTGTATTAAAGTCATAATACATAGAGAATTCCTTTTCTATATTGATATCACATTAGACAATATCTTTGTACGATGATAAGGATTGTGATAATAATGCTCAACGGAGAAATGGTTTCAACCCATCAAAGAAATGTTAAATCTTACTTCTTGTATTACCTATATAATCTACAACATCCCTTTCTAATCGTGTAATGTTAGCCTCATACTTTGTAATATTTTCTTCCTCCATTTTCCTCAAACTAAGTAATTGTCTTTCCATATCCACTCGATGATCATGAGGAAAGTATTTTTCTAAGAAAAGTTCTTTAAACTCCATTAATTCCATATTGGAATCTTATTCATATTCCTTTGTGTTTTGAATCAAGGACCACTATTGATCAGCATCTCCTATGAGGTGATGAACTACCATGACAACTTTTTCCCTTTTCCCACCCCCAAATCATGAAATATTTTATCTAAATAATTTATCCATTGCTTATCCACTAATGGATTTGTTCTCCCATTGAATGTTAGTGGTTGTTTCCTCATGAATTTTTCTAACATTGATCCTTCGAGTTGTGGATCAGGGTGCTCCATACGGGTAAGGTTATTATTGATAACCTGGGTGAGTTGTCCAAGTGTGGTGATAAGTTGATCCACACTAGTTGCATCACCTTCTCAGCTATAATTATCATTATTTGGAGGGAAATCCCTATATGGATTACATGAATTGATATTTTTTCCATTCTTTCTAAACAAAACCATTTCTAAACAATGGAAAAAACTAGATTATTTTATGAATCGAAATACATAATTCCATATATATAAAACACTTAACATAAATTGAACAGTTTATGGATATAGTCTATAATAATAAAAATGTTTTCTTTGAGGAAGTATATAATCATAAACCCTTCATAATGTTTTGTAAAGGAAATGAAAATTATTCTAAGAAAATCATCTGTGAGTGTCGTAAGCATGAGTGAAGAAAGACAAGTTGTTGTGCACCAGTTCCCGTTTGAGTCTAGCTCAAAGCGGTGTTTTCAGGTTTTACCCCTAGGTACATCTGTGCCAGAGCCATCTCTATCTGCTCGTATCTAGATAGGGACATATTTCTTGGAAAAATCACAAAATCCTTACAATACCATAATTCCAGGATGTTCTTCTATACTAATCCTAAAATTTTATCTTAGGATAATGTGCTCTAATCAGAGTTTATCTAAATCTAGTTTCCAAGGTTTGTACTAAACTTCCTCTAACACCAACTGTAACACCCCGACATCAGTTACCCAGAGTTGGTGCATTATTACATAACATTGGCATGATCACAAGGAAATCAAGTCACGAAAGACCGATCAATTTAGTATTATTGGAAAAAATATTCATACATAAGTTTAGCATTACAACTTGAAAAGAAATACAACACTAATTTATTCTATTAGAAACATCCAAGACACCTAGATTATGACTGAAATTCACTCATAACTAACTTATTCATATCTTGAGAAAATGAATCATAAGAAAGGGGTGAGATCAAACGCTTAGTAAAGGTAATCAAGAGAGAGGAAGATATCATAAATATTAAGCATGGTGAATAATTGAAAACACATGCATTTACAAATAATAAACATGAACACTTTTATGGCAGGAATATGATCAGAGTAAACAAACATGAACCATCAATATTATTTTCATAATGATGGAATTTATAATGCATGACATTTTGAAACATTTTTTCAAGGCCTCGGCCAAGACGTCTAAAAATGATTATGGCCTCGGCCAAAAACATATATCAAATAGGGATAGGCCTTGGCCAATTACATGTCTAGTTGTCTCATGAGACCTACCGATGCATCGAGGAGATATAGAGGGACCCACCGGTCACATAATAAGTCCAATATATTCCTCATTTGAAAATGTTTAAATATAACATAACCATTCTTATTAAAACTAGCATACGAAATGTCAGCACTTTAACCATAAACCATGAATGGTATAAAAAGAACACATCCACAATCAAACATATTTCAAAACTTTCAATAGAATATAGAATATTTATATCATAATTAATCGACTTCAAACAAGTATAAAATTCATCAAAGGATGTTGGTATAGATGAAATCAAAACTATTTGAGAGAAATATATCTCTATTTTTTTGAAATAATTTAAAGATACATAATTATAAAAGAAAACATTTATTTTGAAACTATTCTTATAAGATTGTAAGGGAATATTTGACGATGTTATAATGGTGGGCAATAACTGTACCTTCCATATAAGTTAAAAAAGACATTCTTACACTAATTTTTTCGAAAAGGTCGTAATGTACCTTGTTTGGAAAACGACTGAAAGATTCCTTTCAAAACATATAAGTTCAAATAAGGTTATAAATTACTTTAACCCATTTCCTTGTAAATAGTAAAAAAAAATTAAATACATTTTTAAGAAACATGGATGTGGATGATAAAGAGGTCCCAGTAGATACTTACGTAAAAACAACATCGGATTATAATGAGATTGTAGAATTTACCCTTACCTCATACTTTTCCTTGGTCGAGGGTACATTAACCTCCTGTATAATAGTTAAATCATTGTTATTAAATTATAAAAGAACCATATACATAAATATGATATCATATATTATATTCTAATATTTATTTGTTAATAATATTTTAGTATTATTGTCGTTTCGGGTGTTAACTGATTTGTTTTCTTTTTTGTGTTTTGTTACATAAGACATTTTTGTTATGGATAAGATGTATTTGATTCATATCCAGAATCATATTGAGTTCTTAAAAATTATTTTTAATCATAAAATGAAAATTATTCTTTAATTATTGCGATGGGAAAATGAATCTCATCACATTCGTGGAGATGGTATTCCATACATATGCACGAGCGACAATATCATTATTTTGATTTAAAATCATATGTAAATGGATGATATATCATCTCTACAGAATCCATAACATGTTATATTTATTATTTACATCAATTATACATCATTATTATACCCATCCAAATAATAATGTATTGACTAACAACTACACCACGACATGGAGACGGTAATCCATACGTACGCTTGTGTGGAGATATGTCATTCATAGGATGGATAAAATAATGAATATGGTTGTACCATATTTATAATAAAATCACATTATATGGAAGATATTGTAGTTATTGTTTTATAGTCGAAACAATAAGGAAATAAGAAGTGTAAGAAGAAAAGAACGTGAAAGATATGATGAAATATTTACCTATTCTTCGGGTTCTTCATTTTGATTTGATCAAAAGGGATCTGTATCTTGGATTTATGACTAAAGGGAGGCCTATAGAATGAAGGGAGGACAGTTGATAGGATATTTGGTCTAGTTTTGGCCGAGTCAAAAGGCTTTTGAGGTGTGAATTTGAGAGAAGGTGGAGTGCCCTTTTATAAGAGGAGTGAGGGGCATCTTAGGAAAAGATTGAAATATTATTTTATAATAAATTCATATTCGGTTTATAATGTCTCCAAAATGATTTATTTCTAGGATAAGGTGGGGATGGGTCTAAATCCCATCAACCAATAGTTTTAGATAGGTTTGGGACACTATATTAACCTCATCTTTATTATTTAACTATTAGTTAATTATATTAACATTTACCATGCCTCTATAAATTTATATTATATGGTTGATAAACATACTATAACATGACAAGGGAACCAAAAGTGGTTCATTATTAATATATATACCTTTATATATGTCATTTCTCCAAATATTAGATTTTTAGTAATAGAATATCAATTAATAATATAATATTTGTTTTAAAAACTCTTCTATGTCCGTTTTGACAAAATTTGGTATTTTGTTTTAACTAAATTCATAAAAGCATTATTACTTAAAAAAATCATTTAATCATCGTTAACATGTCATATTAACCAAGAAAATTATTGTATTTCATTAAAATTCTCAAGTTAGATTTATTTGGATATTTATAATATCAATTATTTTAATCATTCATTAATAAGGTAATTTATGCATCATCATTGTGTTATAAATAATTTTAATTATATAATGTCTAAAAATTATAAATAAAATACCATTATTTAGGAAATATTTTTATATTTCTAATGAATATTTATAATTTAATAAATCTTATGTATAACCTTATAGTAAAAATAGTTATGTTATTAAACTTTGATTTTAACTCTTTTAGCTCTTCTTTAAATAAAATAATAATAAATGTACAAATCTAATACAAGTGCACCTAAAAGATCACATTTTAGTCCTAAAGTTGTTTTTAGTCTAATTAAACTAATCCAATAGAATTCGGACATGTTTTAGGGTAATAATAATATCATTTTTACCCTTAATTTCCCTCTTTACTTTTAACCGTTGTAAATAAATGTAAAAAATTACTATTCACCAAAAATTATTTTTATCCCATTGAACCAAATTTTTCTGAATGATATGAACCGTGTCTCTCATATTTTTAAAATTAAACTGACAGAAGTAGCAAGATTATATTTTATAGAAATTTGGAAATGCTTCTAAGAGGTGGGTAAAAGACGGTAAAAAGTTTGATAAAATTGTATTTATCTAAACTCATTATAAAATGACTCCAATGAATTATGTTGAACATATATATGTATTATGTATCTATTTTGACCTAAATTAAATTTAATTAAAATAATTAAACATTTAATGAAAAAGTATGTTTTAAACAATATTTTAGGGTTTTTCACTATACATTAAAAATTGAATGTTTTCAGAAAAATACCAAAAATTCACCCTAAGCTAATTTCGATTTTTTGAATCCAAAAATGAAGTCCATTTTTAAAGATAAAATTTATATAATTTCAAAAATTGGGTAATACTATTCATAACGTAAAGTTTGATTGGTTGGGGTGTGTTTGAACTCGAAGTTGCGTACAATAGAATCTATTGTATTATTCAAAGGGAAACGTATCGTGGAAGATTGGGGTGTTACAATATCACTACGTGGAGAGGGTAAGTTATGCATACACACGAGTGATAAATTCACTTCTCACTTGATGCGAAAATGGTGTAAAATGGTATTTTTATAATCCTAATTAAATTTCATCATATTTATAATATTGATGTTATTATTTGATGATAAATATCATATATTTAGAGGGTTTTAACAACAGTAGAAAAGAAATTGATACGTTAAGTCCATTACCTCTTCTTTGAAATGACTAAATTTGATATCCTATAAAGTACTATAAGGTTGAAATTTTGAAAAGAATACATCCTCTATAATATTAATAGGGAAAATGATAAGAGAAATTATCATTTGTTTTTTGAATTATGTGGATAAAAGTAGTGTAAATACATTGTGTATGAGGATCCCTTTAATTATTGAGTTGAGGGGAAATTTTTCAGTTTCTAAAAAGATTAAACTATAATAAATTAATTATTAAGAAAAATGATTCCCAATGACGATTGATTCAAATATTATGTCATACAGGGTTGTAGTATCGTCAACCGATATAATTTGTACAAGTTTTTTTTAATTTGAATTCTTAAAATTGTGATTTACCCTTAGTTAAACTATTTTAATTTTAACTGAAGTAAAAAAAATTTCAATAAAGAAAAGTTTTACTTAAAAAATGATAAAATTGATACATAAATGGACTATTTATGAATTTTTAAAAATAAAGTTTCCATATATTATTATTTAAATATTTTTATTATTTTTTATATTATATTAAAATATTATTTAGAAAAAATATCATTATTTATATTTCAACGATATTAATTTAATTTGAGAAAATATACATAAATAAATAGTTTCAAATATAATATAATCTTTTAAAAAACACTAATAATTGTTTTACACCACTAATGTAACATACAAGTAATATTTTAAAGGTATTTTCATATTATTTATATCCTTGCTTTGTTTTTGGGGGTTTCTCTAGGTTTTAGGGAGGAATAGATGAGTATTCATGAATTAGGCCAAACCGTGAGCCCAATTTCATATAAAAAAATAAATTTTGTATCTTTTATAACTTTTTTACTTTTCAACATTTTTCATCCATTAAAATTACTAATTGACCTAACCTAACCTATTAACACCACCAAGGTAATTTGGAGCTTTTAGAAATCCATAACCAGGGTTTATTTGGGTTTTTATCTAAGGGGTTGGGCCTGTCCAAAAGCCCAATTCATGTTTTAAAAATAAATTTTGATTATGTTATAAATTATTCAATTTTTGGGATTTTTCAATGATTCCAAGTGGAGCCCAATCCCACTGCACAAAAACACGCGACCATTATCTCTCCCCCCTCTTTGGAGCTCTGGTTAATCACGATTTGGTGCCGAACTTCATAGGGTTCCTCAAATTGTCCATATTTGAAGAGGTAAGTTCATTCCTTCATAACTCTCTCAATTTTTACTCTTTTTCCCCCATTAATATTTCTAAATGATCTACTTATCCTTGTTCTAACCTCCCTTGTAGTTTTGATTATTTTTAAAATCAGATACCGGTATTTTTGGGGTCAATTTCACAAGATATTTTAAGTTCTTCACTTTCTTTCTTCTTTCAATTTGTTTAGGGTTACATCCAATGTACTTAGGGTTTCTTCCCTTATCATTGAGGTTTCTAATTTCTAGAAAGCAGGGTTTAAAAATTAGGGTTTTATCTTGTATTTCATGGTCTGAAATTCTTGTTTTAGGTCTAGTTTACCTTCCTTGAGGTGCGGCGGTGGTGCGTTTGAGTTTTCGCACAAAGGATTCAAGGGTTTCCATGGTTTTGGTAGGTGATTCCATTGTGTATGAAATATTTGTGAATTGGATACTATTTTTATGGTATTTTCATTCTTATTTAATTTTATTTTTTCTGAAAAAATAGTTTTAGTGGGGTTGTATTTAGAATGAATCTTAAATGCCAATTTCATGTGAAATTGGGTGTTTCTTCATAGAAATGATTTCTTAGTTTAATTGGGGCTACCGTATAAGTAATTAGTTGATTTTATTTAACTATAATAGGGAAAAAATACTGTTTTTAATGATTATCTCTTGTGTTTGTTGCTAAATAATTTGTTTTTAATGGTGTTTGTGAACCACATGAAATTCTAAGAGTTGTGTTGTATAAAAATGGAGATTTTCCAATGATGTCGTTTCTTGAACCATATGGGGATGCCCTAAAAAATGATTCTGTGTTTTCACTAACATGTAGTAGGCTACCCTTTCTATTTTGTAAACTTAAAAAAATGTTCACATAGTATGCAAGTGAGGTTCATAAGGAGTTTTGTTTCCGAAACACTACGGGATTTTGAGGCATTGTTTTATGAAAATTCTAAGTGTTTTGTTGCGTGTTTTAAGTGGTATAAAATGTGATTGATACTTTTTTGGTTGTGTTTGAACAGTAATGGTGTTTTATATGAAAATTTATTTATGTTTCATGCTAAAATTGATTGAGCACAAAAGGGGAATCCCAGGTACCTAGGTGGGGCAGATTTGTACTAGTACGGCTGGTGGATCGGATGGGTTTTGTCCTTGTTTCACTTAGCATTTGGATAACGACTACTGTAACTAAACTATGTGGAAGATTATTGGGGACCACTAGGTTATGGGTATTTTTCATACTAGTGGCTTGTTCATGAGAATGGATTTTTATATGCTTACTTTATACTGAGGTACGAGGTACATAGGGCTCAAGGCAACCTAGTGCCTAGGGGTGTTCCCAATGTTGTTTCTCATTGGATTTGTAGTATTTACCCATGTATTAGGGTGTGTTTGGAAGTAAATTACAGTATCTAAAATTTCTATTTTAATTTTTTAATATTCTGAAAATTTTGGATTGAAAACTATTTTCAATTGGAGGTTTCATTTCTTGAAATTTTAACACTACTTTTCTATGCATTTGAAAACTGCTTTCTTTTTCACATTGTATTTCTTAATCCTTGGAATCATTGGGTGGTATTCTATTGGGATTAGGCTCACACTCTAATTATACCTCTTGGGTTTAATTAAACTTGGTTATGTTTGATTCAGGCAAAGGAAAGGCTAAGGGTGATGGCGGTTTGTGGTGTTAGTTCCCATCCTTGGTGCGGAGTTGTGGAGATAGCTTGGGGGCGATGTCCCCTAGTCGTGTGGAGTCCTTGGGGATGTCTTGATGCTATAATTATTTTTATTTAGACCACTTGTATTATCTTTAAACCAATGTACTTAGTTCTGGTTTTTACTTAACTCTTGTTTGGCTCAAAAAATTTCAGATTTATATTATGGATTGTTTTTAATGTTTTATGCTTTCATACTCGGGTTAATCATTCCCAAACCTAAATTAATGATACCCGGGCACTTGTGCCAGCCCATGGGGATAGGGAACTCCCTTCGGGTCATGTCACGAGCTGGGTTTGGTGCCGGTTTTGGTGGCGGCCAGATTCAGTTTGTGACAAAATGGGATCAAAGGAGGTTCGCTCCTTGGGTCATGTTACATGGGGAAGAGTCAGCATAGTCTGGAGCTAGGATTTTTGAGACTTGAAATTTCAGTCATGGGAAGTGTGCTTGGCCAGCACACCTCATGATGGGATTCAAGTCACCATGGTACGTATGGATTTATCTGAGTCCCTTGGTTTTCTTGTTTTAATGATGACTATGGGAAATGAAAAGAGAGTTGGGTGAATAATCTCAGTGAGATCGCAGGGCCTGGCAAGCCATGTGGAGACATGAATATTTCCATAGAATACTCTTTGTGAAGGAAAAGTGATTGGAATATGGCTGCCAACCATATGTCCAAGTCACCCACCGAAACTAGTTTCTTCTCACATTGTCTTCTGTTTCTTTGTTTTCGAATCTTGGAAATTTGGTTTTTTTAAGAAAAAAATGACTTCACTTTAAGGAGTGTGAATTTTTGTGAAGTTATTTTCTATTAAAGTGAAAATGGTTTTATTTTATTTAATTCCTATAAATGAAATTTCAGAATTATTTCAAAAGGGTAAATTAAGTGTTTACACCTCTTTTGAAAGTACGAACTATGTTAATTGGGGTTTTGAAAATATGTTTCTAGTAGAATTTTTTTTTAAACCATGGAAAAGTGTTTTGGATTGAATTAAGTGTTGTAGAATTTTTGTGTGGGGGTTAAAGATAGATTTTGGGTTTGGAGACTACTGAACAAAAAAAATTATGAACTTTTAGAACCTTGTCTTGAAATGAGAAGAGTTGAGTTCTTAATTAAATGGAGATTTATAAAATGGTTTTTTTCATGTAATTAGAAGTGTTTTGAAATGGGTTGAAATGTTTTGAAACAATTGTGAAAGGCATCAATATGTGCTTTTATTGATTTATGGATTCTTTTCTAAATTGGTTTGTGAGATGAAAAATATGGTTTTGATATTATGGTTATTGTTTTTGAGAAAGGAAAAGTGTGGTTGAAAGTTTTGATTTTAAAAAGAGGAAAGGTTTGATTTTTGGTAATTGGTGCTCTCAAGGTTGACCAAATGCATAGGTTTATTTGGGAATATGGATGGATATGAGGTGGGTTCCTAGTGTGGCATGTAAACATGCATGTGTGAGGCTCATGACATACTATTGGTAAATGCGCAACCTAGAAACACTATTTTTTTAAATAATGTTTTTGATGGAAACTGTTATGATTTGATAATGTATGGTTGGGAGGTATGGATTATGTGTTTTCGGGATTATTATTTTAGGATATTTCGAGTTCAATAACCCCTCTTGTTTGAACGATGTTTTGGGTTTGTTTTTCATTGATAAGTTGGAATGAAGTGTTGGTCAGTTGTTTCTTTTGAGGAAACGTTTGGGAGGACAATGTGGTGGCTTCCCTCATGTGTTCGGTTCAGGTTTGTTGTCTGTTGTGACCAAATTACCAGATTGGCTGGGTCCTTCAGTTTTCCTGTAGGCTAGGGTACTCCCTCATAAAGTTTAAATGTATGATTCATGTTCGGCCTATTGTGATTCATCGTTAGATGATCCTCCAGTTGATCAACATAAGGACTTTATTCTTGAGGATTGGAGATTGTGTTTACCCCTCTTCTTTTTCAATTATGTGGATCCCCCTATAGTGGGAGAGTGTTTGTGAGAGGTTGAAATAGACCTTAGTTTCTTATGTTTCCTAAGTTGTCTAAGGTTAATTAAGTTTAGGGTTGTCATTGTAGAATGATGTCTTAAAGGGCCTCTGGGTCTTTCATCAGTCTCATTGAAGCAAGAGTTCATGTTAGGTCACCAATGTGCATGATCTAGCCAAGAGTGGCTATTATGGACACTTGCTGGAATCATGTTCTGTTTGGGACTCAGTACAAGGTCCCTCTCCTTGTGTTTTCTTTTATCCACAATGGTCATGTTCGGGGATGCCTTGCGATGTCATTTGTTCATTTGACTATAAGGGTGAGGATTGTGCAATCTTTTGAGAGTCACTATTTTTTTGGATGTGTATCCCCCTATAAAAAATTCTAAATCCTATATTCTAGAGGAATGTGTTTCTATATTTCCTTTCATTACGCTGTTTAGCATCCGAAGAAAAAAAGAGGTGATGTGTGTGCATCCACTAAGTTCTTGTTTTGGTAAAATGATGGGTTGGGGAAAAGCGAGTTTGAAGTGTATCATGTCTCAATGAGTCCATCTGAGATTATAGTATAATTGTTTTTGGAAATGAAAGAAGATGTTCAGTTTAGGGGTTTCCAAATCCTAACTGTGAGGCCGATGATGCTTCAATCCATTGAGCTCCAGCCATAGGCCTTGGAGAGAAGCTGGAGAGTAGTTAGGAGACATCCTAGAGTCTTTCAAACTTTTAGTCAAGGTTATATCCTCAATATAAAAGATAGGAATAGTTTAAACATCTGTTGTAATCTTCTTGTTCCAATTTTTCACATTTGGTGGAAATAGGTGTAAGTAACTTGTTGCCATGTCATACCCTGAGTTGATTTTTTTCCCATTTGGGGTCCCTTGTGTTTTTGGAGAAAAGTTTAAAATTTCGGTTAGGTAGGTTGAAGTGCATAGTTTGTGCGTGGTTATAAGGGACCATGTGCCATCCCAGGGGACCATTGGATAAGATATAGTAGCTACCACATGGTCTTCGCACTTCCATGATCCTTGTCCAAGGAAACTGTGTGAAGTTTCCTCTTTGGACAGAATCATATGCACTGTTAACCCACGGTTTCCCAAACCGTGTGAACCAACAGTGCGGCCATGCCAGCTCCTTAAAATTATGTTGTTTTCTTGTTGTTATTGTTGTTATCCCATAATATTTAGTTAGGATGGTTCGGTTTTGTTTGGGTTATACCCACAATGGGACTCATGTAAGTTTCATTGGAATAATTTTGATATTAATCTATCCCTAATGCTGGGAAGTCTGTTCGAGGCCCCCTGTTAGTGTCTTGATTTTGTCTTAAGGAAAGTTTTGTTTATTATTATGGTGGGGAGAACCATAATGGGTATCATGTGTGTTGTATTTGAAAAGGAATAATTTTAGTTTACCACTTATGATGGGGAGACCGTTCATTCCTTCCCCAATTGTTATCCTTATTCTGTCTTAGAAACTGAGTTGTCCCTGGTGGTGGGATGTCCGGATTGGGTCACCACGTACTAGTGACTTAGTTTTCTCCTTAGTGTATTCTAGGTAAGAGGTATTATCATTCAATTATATCAATACACAAATTTTTTACTTGGGTAAATTTGGGGTTTGAGAACACCCAATGGTTTTTGTTACGTAATGTTGTGGTAGCATTATTTGAGTTCGTTGTTCGTTTCAAGTGGATTGCTTAATCGTTGTCTTATAGTGTTTGAGGTGTTATTTTTGGGATGTGTTTTGAATGTGTTCCATAATTTTAATTAAGTGGTGGTATTTTTGGTTGGTTAGAGTATTATATTCATTTTTTTGATCAACTGGAGATGTTCATCCTTTTTGAACCGGGTGCAAACGTGGCAAGGAAGTCTGTCTTGGTCTATCGTTTGGGCTTTGCTTTTTCATCGGGTCTTGTTGTGGAATTCTGGGGGTGGATTGCTTTATGGTTGGGAGAATTGTCACATAAAAGACATATTTTAAAGTTTTTTTTCATTTAATTTATATCATTTCTTTGTTTTGGGGGTTTCCCTAGGTTTTAGGGAGGAATAGATGAGTATTCATGAATTAGGCCAAACCGTGAGCACAATTTCAGATAAAAAAATAAATTTTGTATCTTTTATAACTTTTTTATTTTTCAACATTTTTCATCCATTAAAATTTCTAATTGACCTACCCTAACCTATTAACACCAAAAAGGTAATTTGGAGCTTTTAGAAATCCATAACCAGGGTTTATTTGGGTTTTTATCTAAGGGGTTGGGCCTACCCGAAAGCCCAATTCCTGTTTTAAAAATAAAATTTGATTATGTTATAACTTATTCAAAGTTTGGTATTTTTCGGTGATTCCATGTGGATCCCAAGTCCACTGAACCCAAACACGCGACCATTCTCTCTTGCCCCTCTTTTGAGCTCTGGTTAATCAATATCTGGTGCCAAACTTCATAGGCTTCCTCAAATCGTCCAGATTTGAAGAGATAAGTTCATTCCTTCATAACTCTCAAAATTTTTACTCTTTTTCCCCCATTAAAATTTCTAAATGATTTAAATATCCTTTTTTCAACCTCCCTTGAAGGTTTGATTATTTTTAAAATCAAATACTGGTATTTTCGGGGGGTGATTTCACAAGATATTTTAAGTTGTTCTCCTTCTTTCTTCTTTCAATTTGTTTAGGGTTACTTCCAATGTACTTAGGGTTTCTTCCCTAATCATTGTGTTTCCTAATTTACATAAAGTAGGGTTTAAAAATTAGGTTTTTATCTTGTATTTCATGGTCTTAAATTCTGGTTTTAGGTCTATTTTACCTTCCTTGAGGTGCGGCGGTGGTGCGTTTGAGTTTTCGCACAAAGGATTCAAGGGTTTCCTTGGTTTTGGTAGGTGATTCCATAGTGTATGAAATATTTGTGAATTGGATACTGTTTTTATGGTATTTTCATGCTTATTTAATATTATTATTTCTGAAAAAAAATTTAGTGGTGTTGTATTTAGAATGAACCCTAAATTCCAATTTCATGTGAAATTGGGGGTTTCTTCATAGAAATGATTTCATAGTTTAATTGGGGCTATCCCTATAAGTAATTAGTTGATTTTATTTAACTATAATAGGGAAAAAATTCTGTTTTTAATGATTATCGGTTGTGTTTGTTGCTAAAAAATTTGGTTTTAATGGTGTTTTTGAACCACATGAAATTCTAAGAGTTGTGTTCTGTAGAAATGGAGATTTTGCAATGAGTCGTTTCTTGAACCATATGGGGCTGCCCTAAAAAAATGATTCTGTGTTTTCACTGAAATATAGTGGGCAGCCCTTTATGTTTTGGAAACTTAAAAAAAATGTTCACACAGTATGCAGGTGAGGTTCATATGGAGTTTTGTGTCTGAAACACTACGAGATTTTGAGGAATTGTTTTATGAAAATTCTAAGTGTTTTGTTGCCTGTTTTAAGTGGTATAAAATGTGATAGCTGCTGTTTTGGTTGTGTTTGACTAGTAATGGTGTTTTATATGTAAATTTATTTATGTTTCATGCTGAAATTGATTGATCACAAAATGGGAAGCCCTGGTACCTAGATGGGGCAGATTTGTACTAGTACGGCTAGTGGACCTGATGGGTTTTGTCCCTGTTTTCCTTAGCATTTGGATAAATACAACTCTAACTAAACTATGTGGATTATTATTGGGGACCACTAGGTTATAGGTATGTTCCCTACTAGTGGATTGTGCACAATAACGGATTTTTCTATGGTTACTTTACATCAAGGTACGAGGTACATAGGGCCCAAGACAACCTAGGGCCTATGGGTGTTCCCAATGTTGTTGCTCATTGGATTTGTAGTATTTACCCATGTCTTAGGGTGTGTTTGGAAGTAATTTACAGTATCTAACATTTTTATTTTAATGTGTTAATATTCTGGAAATTTTGGATTGAAAACTATTTTCAATTAGAGGTTTCATTTCTTGAAATTTTAACACTACTTTTCCATGCGTTTGAAAACTGCTTTCTTTTTCACATTGTATTTCTTACTCCTTGGAATCATTGGGTGGTATCCTATTGGGATTAGGCTCACACCCTAATCACACCTCTTGAGTGTAAGTAGACTTGGTTATGTTTGATTCAGGTAAAGGAATGGCTAAGGGTGATGGCAGTTCATGGTGTTAGTTCCCATCCTTGGTGTAGAGTTGTGGAGATAGCTTGGGGGCGATGTCCCCTAGTCGTGTGGAGTCCTTGGGGATGTCTTGATGCTATAATTATTTTTATTTGGACCACTTGTATTATCTTTAAACCAATTTACTCAGTTCTGGTTTTTACTTAAGTCTTGTTTGGCTCAAAAAATTTCAAATTTATATTATGGATTGTTTTTAATGTTTTATACTTTCAAACTCGGGTAAATCATTCCCAAACATAAATTAATGATACTCGGGCACTTTTCCCAGCCCATGGGGATAGGGAACATCCTTCGGGTCATGTCATGGGCTGGGTTTGGTGCCGGTTTTTGCGGCGACCAGATTCGGTTCGTGACAACTAAAATTAGTAAAACACTATATATTAATCAAATAATATAACTATTAGTTTTTTCTAAATAATTAATTTTATTTTTCTATAAATTGGTTAAAAATTGTTTTGGTGTTCTGTAAGAAATTAATGTTATTATATAATTACTAAAAATTATAAATAAATTACCATCATTAATAAAATTTCAGTATGCACAAAAATATTAACAATATTCAATAGTAACTTGTTATTTTATTTATGTGAATACATAAAGGATATCTAAAAATAATAGAGTGATATTTAGTAACATTCAATGATTTAAATAATATATAAGTAAATTTCAAGGAAACGTGTCTATTAAAGAACTCAATTATGAGTCTAAGGTGTTAATAATAAAATAAATTTCACCAAATATTAATTATCATGAAAATTTACAACCTTATCGTTTATTTTTATCATTCATTAGTTTGATTTACTACTTATTGATGTGATATATTTTACCACTATTACTATTCATTTTGGTCAAAAATAAAAAAATAAAATTAACCAAATGTGGATAACTAGATTTAAAATATAGAATATATCTTATCAAATTAATTACTGATAATTTAGATATGTTAATTTAAAAATAAGCGCACAAAATGTGATGAAACCTCTTTTTAGAAATATGCATTTTTAATCATAAAACATGGTTTATTCCTATCACATGTTTATAATAATATTAGATGAATGTTAAAAAAATGATTAGATATATATAATTCATGTATTTAATTAAAATACATCACCAATTTTGTTTAATTTAATTTATTAGTACAAAAAACCCATTATGTGCATAAAATTAGTTCTTTTAAAAAAATACATTTTACAAAGAAAAATATTTTTAAACAGAATTCAAAAACAAATTGATTAAAATGGACTTAATTACATTATTTAAAATTTAGTTTATATAATTTTAAACTAAAATCATTTTAAAAAAATATAACTTTGTACATTCTTGAAAAATATACTTTTCAATAAATTGTCATTCGTTTTTACTCATTGCTGTCTATAATGCTAGATATAGATGAAATAAAATTAATTATAGATTGATATTATCTAAAATCACGGGGTGTTACAAAAAGAGAACTGATACTAGATCTGAGGATGATGAATAAAAACAATAAGGAATTAACCTACATGGGAGATGATGTCCAATTTCAAACAACATCAGATATACAACTCAGATTTTAAAAGTAATATGCATCACCAGTAGTACATATATATATATATACAACTGAACTATTTAAAATGAATGCATGAGAAAAAATAATAATAAGTGAATCACCACATAGAAAACAAGTATAGGAACTCTGCATTTAATAATGTATCTAAACCAAAAGAACATGAATTAAGGGAGATATACCCCTTCTGTAAGGACCCCTAGAACAATATCTAACTTTATCATTCATCACTATTACCATGAACCATTGAGAATCACGAAACATTATCTTTTCGAAAGCTACACAAGATCCATATTAACCAATACCCTACCTAATCTATGAACAATCTACATAGACACAACAGGTGTGGGAATCAAGTACATGATGGGGTGAGTATTAATATACTTGTAGGGATACACTAAAAAAATTGTAGAAAGTTAAAAAAAAAGTTAACTAAAACATTGGAATAAGTGAAGAACAATAAAAGAAGATAATAAAACCATATATTCTATATCGTTATAAGTATCAAGGACACATTCTAGAATTATTTTTCCAAAATATATTCTATGAGGGGTCATTTAAAACATGTAATAGAGGATTCTTATAATATATTATATTTTTTATGTTCTACTATAAATATAAAGGTTATAAGTCGCATATTGAAGGTAACAATGTGTTCCAAAAATGTTATAAATGTAATGATATTTTGACTAATCTACCTCTAAAACATTAATGTGGCAACCCTAAACCATTTTAGGGTACTAGTGTCTCATTGAGGTACTCATTTAAGTCAATTCGGTACCAAAAACAACATTCCATGACTAACCATCAATACTAAAACTCCCATCACATCTGATAATCCTTAGTTAGGGACTTTCAGCACACATATGTGTGTGTGTGTGTTGATCGAGGGAGTAATAAACCTAATAAAGGAAATGATTTTCATCAATTTGTGAAAATTTAAAAAGGGAGAACCTATATCCAATGGAAGAAACATGCATCCCTAATGGGGTAAACACTGATTTCTATTGGTGTAGGACCCTCTCCACAACATGTGAGGGAGCACTGACATTAATTAATTGTAGTATGGGGGATCCTCATCTCCTTGGTTTCTATTTGTGATGAAAATGTTTATTTGTTTTTTATTATATTATTGTGAGGTTTAAATTTTGGAAAAAATATTCATGTTAAGTATACTCTTTTTTGAACAGCATCATGCGGGTTTTGTTTAGAGAGCCGAAAACACCCAATGATTCCCTTATTTGAGATCTTTCATTTACCTACTCTCCAAAGGTAGGTGGTCATTTAGAAATGGTTCTAATGATGCTTAGGGACTCACATCGGTCAACAAGATGGGAGGTTGAGCTCATAACCCCCTTTTGGGGGAATTATTTCATACTCCATGATGATATTAAATATTTAATACAAACTCATCAATCATTCTTTAATTCCCATGTATATAATGGTTTTCCCTTGGGATAACAATAAATTATTAGTATTCATGGAATTGAGAATCATCATTATGTTTTCAAGGTTTTTCATTGATGGTGGTGTCAGTATTTATTTGAGGATCTCAATAAATGTTTCCCTTTATGAACAAATTATATATTCTTTTTTTATTACAAAGATGATGGTCTTAAGCCACGTAGAGGGGTACTTTGGAGTTTATCATCATCCAGTGAGATGAGAATTGTTTTGATATATAGATTGGGCTCGAGATACGGTCTTCCTATATTTCATTATAAAATAATTCATAAAACTTTTGGTTTCGTGAAACTTATTGGGACACGTCATACCTTGTAATATTATGTTATGATGATCACATAATGTTATTTAATGTCATGAAGCAAGGATGCTGGGGTGGAAGGTTTCTTTCCAGAGTTTGGTGTTGTGCTTATGGATAGTTGGATCGAGGAACCTAAAAAGGATATAGTCTCCCATGATAGATTTTAAAATAATAGAGATGTTTCCTAAAGATAATTAGGTTTGATTTGGGGGCATTGGGTTTGGACCATATAGAGCCTTCCTACGTATCCCATATAAAAGAGAATAAAGGCACATGTAGTTATTTTGTGAGGACCCATTCCAATGTAGTCCCTCAAAATTATTATCCCATATGGAATGTTTCCCATAGAGGTATTTAAGTAATGATTCCCAGGAATACACCATATATTATGATACCCTCTGGTTTTGATACATGGCTTTGAGGACTCATGCCGATAGAGGCCCCATGAAGGAAGATGAGAGGAAGATCCAAAAAATGAATCAATTTCTATACATATATTTGATCGTGTGGATTTCATGATCATCCTTAACCTCTATGTTCTTGTGAGTTATGAAGAAGTGTAAAAAACAAGAGGAAATAAAATATCTAGAAAACTGCATGATCCCCTTAAGTTTGTGGATAAGGTCGGGGCTACATGAGAAGATGAAAGAGATTTTATGCTCCCATCGTCTCTCCAATTTTTGTGATGTGGATAGTCACAAAATACTAGCTATCTAGATACAGGACATAATAAAATTCCATAGGATTACTCCAGGAGGAATTCCATGTGGCTAGTTCTAGAGAATAATGGAGGATTATCCACAAACACTCAAAGGGATAAGCAAGTGTGATCCTCTTCCTCCCTTCTTAGAATTGGGGGTCCCGATACCTTGAGATAATGAGGGAAGGGTAAGGCCCAAGGCCTCATGTAAAAGATAAAGTTGTCCTTTTAAATTCCCCAATGGTCTAGGACCTTGTGACTCGAAGGGATTCATAACTGTATGCACCTTGATGACCTTACATGTTATATAGTACAAGTTCATGACACCTCTAACTGATGTAATGAATACCCTAATGATAGAAAAACATGTGAGCCTATATTCATGGTTGTGAAGGTACAAAGGATTCTATGAAAGATTCAATTTGGTCCCCATCATATGAGGGATCTAAATGAATACGATCCTTACACTCTTTTTCTTTAAAGAGGGCTTAAAATGTGTCTTGTGTAGGTCAATTATTTCTGAGAAAATTTTGTTTCATGCATAGTGACCAAGGTAAGATGAATATGGTTCTCATAGGGTTGACCTTGGATAAACATCTAGTGCTTCACATAGGGTTTTCCTATGTGAGATGCAGATTCCTTAGGTTATATAAAACCTAGGAAACAACACTTGGGTGAGGCATTCCTCAAGGCACAAGGGTTTCCTTATGTTTCCCTATAAGGGTACCACACAAGTCCAGGGTTTGGGGAGAAACCTTTATAATTGTTCTCATAAACTAGGGGGGTCTCAAATAAGTATCTTTTTTAGATCCTTTTATGAACTATGATCCCACTATTCCACTTAATTCCCTCCTATCTCGGGTTTTAGAGGGCTACATGAATGACTTTTGAGGTCATGGTTAAAGGGGCTATATGACCATGGATCTGAAGCTTCATTTGTCATTACATTCCTTCAAAGGAGGAGACCTAAGTTCTTATTTATATTCAAACATCAGACCCAGTTTGATGGATGCCTACATAGTTACCACATGAAAGTACCTAACGTAGTGGGGGTTAATCCTTAACATCCATAAAGGTAAGGGGAAGTGGAATCCTTCTAGAGCCCAGTCTATGTACCTACAGGATTAAATATAATAATCCCCTTGATCCTTCTTCGGTATATTTACCTCTATATTACCTGATGTACTTTTCATTAATTATTTTCATCTACTGTGAGAAAAGAGAGCGTTAAAAAATACCCCAGCCCCATTAGAAATGGATCTAATCAGAAGATGTAGGTCTAATCCTAAGGTATAATAAAATTATATTCCTATGGTTGCATTTTTATCCTAGACAGTTCCTCCATGAAACTCTCTCATATAGGTCATTTGTATCAATTAATAGAATTTATCATTCAGTGAAGTCTACATTGTGCATTCATTTAAGAAAATTAAGAGACGATTATTACTCATAGAACTAATTTTTGGAATACTAGTAAGGAATTAATCATAATAGTTGATTAAAAAAATTAGTGTTATTAAATGATTTGGTTTATTTTTGACCTTTTCTTTGATGTTAACCTCTTCATGTTGATGAGGGGTTTCATTTTCTATAATGTGCCATCAACTTTAGTGGAAAACCATTGATGGCTTCATCTATAATAATTAATCAAATAAATTTAGGCATAACTAATAATATTTTGAAGAGAGTGGAGTAAGATAATTCACGGAGTGTGAGAATACCAGAATATATCTCTCCCTATAAGAGTGGCTCCGAGTCAATCTTAGAGACATAGGACATCTTTCTCCTCACACGCCAAATGATCTGGTGAGTAATTTAGAAGATTTCATTTGATACAAATCTCAAAAACCTACCATCAAAACTTTTACAAATTCCAACTATGTTTTCTATTTTACTATATAACATGTTGGATTATAGTACAATCAGCCATTATTTGAAGTAAATCATCTGGTAGTGGGAGGAAGGTTGAAGATTACAATGGGATGAAGTGCATCTAGAAATATAGTTTTAAGATCATAGATCTATTTTATTGTAATATATATTTAATAATTCCAAGGATTGGAAGGAATATATCATTCATCTTGATGATTAATATCCCTAAATGATGAATCTTAAAGAAGAATTGTTAATTGTAAAGGAAGAGATGGTCTAAACTCTAGTGATACTAGAAGTGGGACTTGGAAAAAGGTAGATGTCATATTACTTGAGAGTAGGAAAAACTTCTTAATGATAGGGAATCTTTTTCTAAAAAATTTATGGGGTTTTTATAAACTACTGATAACTCTCAATCCACAATCCCACAACCCAAATAATATTTTGAGGAGAACTTGTAAAACTATATTGAAATTCTCCAAGATGTGGACTTTTCATCACATTATATAACATGTATGAAAAGGATTTTTTTCAATAACCTTTTCCTAAATTACAATATTCAATGTAATCATAATATAAAAATGAAAATGACACATTTGATTGAATTTAGTTATGTTATAACTACAATAATAGAGGTTAGGGAGTGCTCTAATTATTTTCCTTGGTCTTTGGACCTAGGGAGCGTAGTTCAAATATTATGAGGAATATATGGAAAATCCTACAAACTCTATATATTTGTTTAATTGACATAACTTTATCCTATGTTATATATTATAAAGTCTTAGAGGGTGAGACTAGAATTTTTCTTAGCCCACATTTTATAGGTCTTTAGCCTAACATGTTTTCTGCCTCTTATCTTTTCATTACTTGATTCTTACATAAAACATTTAGAGAATAGGTATAGAGAGATAAGACTTAATTTTTACTCATGGTTTCCACTATGTATTTTCAACTTGGTGAGAAATTGTTGCCTACTATTGAGTATTTTCATGTCCTGCAAGCCTGGCTAAATCAACTCGTTTTTTAGTTCGAAAATCATTGACCATGAGTTTTGTAATGATGAACCGAACAAGGATAATTGGACAAACATTTTCTAACATACTTTAGATAACTAATGTGACTTTTGAGTCACAATTTTAGGATTAAACATCTGAAAAATGAAGAGAGATAAACATAGCAAGAAAGGTCCCATACCATATTTTAAAATTGGTTTCCAACACTATGTCTTCATTGAGTCCCATGTAAATTGAATAAATATATACCATGGAAGAATATACATCTAGTTTATTGGACCTATTATGTGGAAGAATTATGACAATACAAATATGGTGTATTACCACATAGTCGGACAAAGGTTTCTTCATTAATCAGACATTACATTATCAACAGCCATGTAGTATGTGAATATCTAGATTTCTCCTGACCAAGAAGGGTGGTTTTCCAAGGTAGGGTATATGAGAATGAAAAGAACATATTTATGGGAATTTTCCATGAATGGGAGATCAATCCAATATGAATTTTGTTTTGATAAGGCTACATTATATTCAATTATTGCTGTCTGGGGGAAGGACCCTCCCAAACAAGGGACAAAGTAGAATGATGTTTAATGCCATGAAACCAAGACAAAGATCATATAGTTTTATGTCTAATGACATGGATGTTGGGGATATATTTTAATTTTATTTATCTTTTACTAAAGTATTATCAATGTTACGCTTTCATGTAAATTTATCAGAGAATGTACAGTCATTTTCATGTATGAAGCTGAGTGGGTTGTAAGCTGTAATCTGGTAGTTTTTTAATCTAAAGTTTGAAATTGGATGAAACCATGAAACCATCATCAAGGATTATAGAGATATAATATGTATCTCCTATGGATGAATATACCCCTAGTTGATTGTTCCTTTTATATGGATGAATTTTCCAAATCTAACAAGGGGATATTACTGTATAATCTTATAAAGGCATCCTCCAAAATAAGAAATTCCACAATTGATAAATCGGGAATGCATATGAAGATTCATATTTCCCTACACACATAGCTTGGTTCATGGGATGATAGTACCTGAATACGAGAAGATAATTTCCTTTCCAAATTACTAAGATTGTAGATAAATACTTCCCTTTGTAAGACTAACCCATATGCAGGAAAATATGATTATTTTTATGTTTTGGTTGGACTAATACATAGGATCCAAGCATCTCTATGTATCCCATAAAAGTTAAAATCATTCCATACATAATTCTTAAGGAACCATAAATTTTAAATTCATCTAGAAAGGAGCCTAGTTCCCCATTGAGATAAGCGAAGATTATTTTTAAACCCAATATTTGAGATATAGGTTTCACAATGAGGCATGCACTTTTAATAATCAATCCACACTTATTTCTTGAATTTTTTTTCATGAAAGAGATGTGAATCATCTAATTTAATATAATACAGTAAGGATTTATTGTGTTCCATTTATGATATTGCGCCTATCCTTAATGTAAACCTGATGGGAAGTGATATGCATTTACCATGCAGAAAATCCTTTTCAAAAACTCATAATCACACATGAGTTATGATTTGTGTGAGAAACAGGGAATATAATAGTTTAATTCCAATGTAAAAATGAGATAAAAATGAAGATAATTGATGTTATAATTTATTATGTGGCCAGACCAGGTTGTAGGTCCCATGAGTCACTACATATCTCATTATAGTAAGAATCAATCCATAGTAGTACTTGGAAACCATGAAGTTTAGTGTCATGGGGAAAGGAAATCATCTATATAGTTTAATTTCATCTAGTAAGGATGAGGGTGTCATTTAGTTTTAGGTCAGGCAACTGGGACTATATACCTCATGGAAAAAATGAATGATGTAATGCTTAGCGGGCTAAGGATATTTTTCATGCTTTGGAGGTGAAGGTGGAAGTTGTAAACCATGATCTTAGAAGTTCTTGAATCTAAAATGAGATATGGGATAAAATGTAAATGGGTTTACATAGATAAAATATTCCTCTATCAAGGATTAATATATATCTATTTGATAACTTTTAGTGGGTGAATTATGAAAATCCAAATAGGGTATTTTATTTAAAATGAAAATGATAAAATCCTTTAGTTCTCGGCTATTGTGGGTGGGAAACATATAAAAATACAAATAGAGAATATTTCTATATAGATAGAAAAAGGAAAATTCGATGATAAGACATCCAATCACTGATTTCCATGGAAAGCTTATTGATGCTCAAAATTTCTGAAGACAAGGAGTATAGTGTGTGGAAGGAATATGTATGATCATAAAAGAATTTTTTCAAAAAAAAATTTCTATGGTGTGTGAAGTCCCCTAAATAGATTTGGGGTGTTTATATGTACGAGAGGAATCTTCATGATTACATGATGGGCTCCCATATGAGGGATCCTTAGCAAGTGTCTCCTATATAGATTTTATTTCTGCAGGATAGGGGATTTTTTTTGAATGGGAACAAGACATAGGGTACAAGAATCTCTACGTATCTCATGAGAATGAGAATCAGGCCACATGAAGTTTGGGTAAGGATCCATGTATAGGTCTGGACTATATAATGGGAGGGTTATTTTTTCTTATTTCATGGATGGACCATAGATCTAAGATCCAAATATCAATATATATATTTTAATTATAGGAATCAATACACATATATTTATTGAATAAAGTTGTGGTGGGATTCCAAAATCAAAAATTTTGATCCATTCAAGGACATATTGAAATATTACAAAATTTTACATCATGTAACAAAAATTTTGAGCATGTAGTTTTATTCCAGGTGTTAAAAATGTTGTCATGTAATTTAATGTCTTGTGACTTGGATGTTATACTATGTAGCTTAATGTCTTATAGATCAGACTATGATTTCTTATAGTTTTTAGCCATAAAACAAGGACCATATTGTGTGCCTTTTAATGTCATGCATACATGGTTGTGATGATATGAAATTTAACATCATATAGTATAGATAAGGGAACTATTTATTTTAATTTCACACAGTCCAAATGATTTTTTAATGAAGTATATCGTATTGTAATGTGGATGACATTTCATTCTATTTTAGGTCATGTTACGAAGACTGAATACTCAATTTAATGTCCTAAAGAAAAGTTTTCTAGTGATATTTAATAACATGAAGTATTTATTGATAAATCATACATTTTTTAGGGATATAATAAGCTCTTCATCCATCAAGGTTAAGGGATAATCTTTATAAGAGTTAATATTGTTTTTGGAATAACCACCCCCCTCCCACTACCCACACTTTGATTCTATATTTGGAGGAATATTCTATAGTATCAACATACTCATTAAGATTAGTACCGTTTCTATATAGAGGATTAAGTAGAGGTATACTTTCTTATTAAAATCTCATGTTATTCAATTTTTATGGTCCTCCTAGTGATGCAAGGTATGTATTATTTTTACATCGATTCACTCTAATTCAACTTGTAATTTTTTTTATTGGTCATCTATGGATAGCTAGCCACATATGAAATTTTAGAGCATGGTAAATTAGACCTCTATATGTATGAATGCTTCTATTCCATATACGATTGAATACAGGGTCACCCACATGATAGTATAAGTCATATTATTTTAGGACAAAAAGTTATTAATGATATTATCAAGACGTTAATTTTTTTCATTATAAACCATATTCTAGAGTATGTCCAATAGGGTCTTGTTGAAGGAATACATTTTTCAATTATCCACTATTTGATAGAGGGATGAGTGGTTGGATTTGATATTATAATTATGATACTACTTCTCCAGCTTGGCAGAATAGAAATCGTTTTTGTTTTAAAATAGTACTATATGAGGGACACCAAATTTGGTAATGAATTTTACATTCATGAAGCTGATGATGATTTTGGTCCCAAATTATTTGATGGGTATTTCCACATCCTATTTGGAGAAGAAGCTGGTAACAGTGAGTTTGATTTGAATAGCTTGGTTGTAGTTAGATGATATAGTCATACAACACCATTCCCCATACAAAAAATGGCTAGGATTATTTGGAATTATGAATCAAGTCTAAGGGTTGATGAATAAAGTTGGAATTTACTTTTCAGAAATTTCACAACTTTTTAAATTTTCAGAAATATTATTTAATTGAAGGATATAAGTGTCTTAGAGTAAACATTTGACTGTGAATCATAAAACATGAAAGATGGGAACTATATTCTCCTGCATATACTTCTTTCTAGAAAGTTTTAGTTTCTTCTTTGTCGATGCATATAAGAAGAAATCCATTAAATCCTTGTTTATAAAGGACTTTCTAGTGATTTGGTACATCATAAATAGTAAAGTTGATCACTCTCAATCATATACCCTTTTTTATTTCTTTTCAATGATAGAAATTCATTTTAGAGGTAGAACACATTGAGTATCATAAAAAAGGGTAGGATCGTCTAGTTTGGGTAAGGGACTAACTGCATTAATCTTCGTCATTTTGACATGGGAAAAAGTTACTAACATTTGGCGATGTGAAATGATTATGGATATATTATTCTGATATGGATATGCTAGGGTCATGGATGAATTCACCAATGTATCAGCCTAGGAATTCTCTGATCATGGGACATGATTCAATGTTGGATATAATGGGAGATATTTCATTTGTACATAGACATAGTCAAGAAGGTTGATTAACCCTTCTTTTTTTACTGCATAATCTCTCTAGATATTTTTAAATACCATCACAGAATTACCTTTATCCTCTTGGTGGCCCACATGATTTTGAAGTTCCATTTCAAAGACTAAAACGATGACCTAATATTCTTCTGTGTTGTTTGTATAGCCTTTAAAAATATGAATGATTATAGTAGTGCTGTCTTTGACTGAGAGATAATAAGGACTCCCAGTCTGATTTTTTTCATCTTGGGATCTTTTATTATATTACTTGTTTGGATTCTAGATACATTTTCAATGTATAGTTTCCATGTCAAGGGACATTCTTGAATATAAAATATCTCTTCATCTTGAAATTTAGTATTTAATGACCTTTCTTCAGCAGATTGGTGTTCTGAAATAAAATCTTCCAAATCCTGGACTTTCACCTGTTTTTGAGGAAAAAATTTTATGTCAAACTATTTTAGGTTAATCACACTTCATGGAATATATAAACTCATTATATGATATCTGGGGATATATTTGAGTGTTTTATTATGAGATACCAAATGGAAATCATAATTTTATATGTAGTACCTCAGTTTTTGGATACCATGGATTAACTCCAAGTAGCTCTACTCAATATATGAAAAATAAGTCTTCATTTCACTCATGGTTATATTGAGGTAATAAAGTATATTTTCATTCATAACATCATTATTTTTTTCAATTAATGTGCCTAGTGACTACTCTAGATTCTTCACTTACAGAATGAGATTCTACCCCTACAATTTTTCCTAACAGTCGTTGGTCCATTGATAGGTGGACCTCTTCTTCAGGAATATGGTGATGGGAAAACAATTACCAATGAGGTTGGATATAAAAAACTGAATGTACTCAATGTGTCCCTATTAACCCATAAAATATTTTAGGTTCTTATATGGTGAATTATTAAGGATATCCTTTATCTTATCAAGGTCGAATTTGTTGACACGATGGCGTAAAATGAACACGAGATATTTCCTTGAGGTGGGCCCTATAGGAAATTTCAAGGGGTTCAACTTTTGGATGAGATGTCATAGTTTTTTGAAGAAACTCTCAAGATCAATCAGGTGTTCTGAATTCTATTATAATTAGCCACAAATTCGTCAATAAATCATTCAAATAAAATTACTAGAAATGGGTTTGAAAATGTAATGAATGGCGCATTAGTGTGTAGCAAAAAAAATATTCAAGAAAAATTGAATTTATATATGGAAAAATACTCACTGAGGGGTCCGAAGAAGTTGTATTATTCATATTATTTAGATATTTGGGTTTTATTATACCTAGAACACACCTCCAAGAAAGATAGGACTTGATATCCAACTATTGCATCAATAAGTAGCTCAATTATCTAGACTAGGAAATCTGGTTCTGGACAGTGCCAATTGAGTTCACTGAAGTAGATGGACAAACTAATTTTTCCATTCTTATTATTTAAAGATACAATGTTTTGTAGACATGTTATATACTATACATCCCAAATGAAATTAAATTTTATCATCTTATCCACATCAGCCCCAATTTAGCTTTCTGAGTAGGGTGTTTCATTCTGGATGCTTGGTTTTAACCCTAATGTTTCATAATAAAGTAGGTATATGCCTCTTTTTCATTGGAATACCTTATTACACTGATCAAATTGGGTCATGGATCTTATTCAGTACCCATATTTATTTTTATTATTTAATCAATTTTGGTAGAGACACTATTCTGGAATAATGGAGGGGCATCATGGAGGTATTCCTCCTCTTACACTTCCTATTGATCTACCTCTTCTAAATAACACAAAGAGGAAGTAGGAAATAGAGGAAGATCTCCAAAATTAGGTGTGGAGGTGATGTTTTCACATTTTTAAGATGAATAGACTCCCTCTGACGTAGTAGAAAAACCATGGTCTTTCTAAAACTTTAAAGGGGTTTGAGTAAGGCCTATAGAAGGAGCCTCTTTATCCTTTCTTGGGTCGTCTACTAAGGTAGGGATCTATTTGGGTTTTGTAAATGAAATTTGGAACTTTACATCCAATCTTTGACCACATTCAAGTGATTTTTTGACCGTTTCAATAATGTTAATCTCAGATATCATGACAGAGTTCATGAAGTTTGTTAAATATTCACCTAGATTTGGGCCAATGTATTTGACTTTATAGATAAGGTTCACATGTACATATTATATCTATTTAAATTTATTGGTCGGGGTCACTTCTAGACTATTCGGTGCCTTGACCTGAGAAACACCATTGGTCATGTATTACTTTTCCTGACTCTAGTAAAACCTTGAATCAATTTACAATGTTTATTCGGATCCAAATGGAGATTTATCACCATAAATCATCCCAATTTGGACATTAATGAAATATTTGTGGACTCGGTGATATGATGATGTGATTTTCACTTGTTAATTCACCCACAATATTCCCTGAAGGACATTGAATGAGTTTTCAAGCTAAAAAAACAAATAAACCATGTTGAATAAATGGTCCCAAAACTGGGTTGCGACCTTGATTCCAAAAAGTGGATTTTACTCACTCTTGTCATAACTATAGATAATCTGATAAAAGGGGGAAATTTTGGCCACCCATTGACCTAGTAAGAGAAGTGTTTAGACCATAATGAGGTTGATCATAAGTCATTTTAAATGAAATATCATAATATTTTTATTTCATTTATCCTTCTAGATATATACAAAGGCCTGATATGTACTTTTATAATGGAATCATTATCCTACTCCATGAAATATATGATCATGTGTAATTCTATACGCTCTACATCTACATGATATAATTCATCAGTAGAAACTTCCACTTCAAATTTTTGAGGACCATAAATGCCTTAACTAGTGATTATGTGAGGTCTTTTGGTATACATAGAGTATCCAAAATTGAAAACGTGGTTTGAACCAGGGAAAATTTATTTCAAAATACATACTTGGGACCTACAGTTCTATATTCCCCATCATGGGTATAATCTGTAAAATGAACTTTAGGGATATATATATACATGATTTTGGAGGATTGACCCTTGGAATATGTGTTGAAAGAGCTTCTGTCCTTGGTGGGTTATGTCGACTAGGTCCGCTTTCGTGCTAAGGATGGATTTGTGATGGAATCCACTCTATTGAATCTACTAGTATTATTGGATTATTATGAAACCTAAAATGTGTGGTGAGTCATTCAAATTTATATTATCCTACTAAATGTCCCACCCATGGGTTTTATATGTGTAAACAGTAGGAGCAGGGATATGGGTGGAGCATTGATTTTTGTCATGACCACATATTCCCCTATATCCTCAACCTTAGTGGCCTATTTATCGATTTCACTAATCATACATAGTGAATTATGGTTCATAGTCACACTCATCATCTTATAATAGATCCATTAGGTGAATAATGTAAACAAAACCTAAGACCAACTTATTATTTGATGAGGTCTCCATATGATGGGGCAACTCTGGCTATACCATTTGGAGGTATCACACCCATGCTTAAGGGTTTATAGGAATGATGTTCGATATAGTCAAGACCAACTACAACATTGGTATGAGTTCATCTTATTGCGTTTTCTTCCCTCCCATCAATCCACACCATTTCATAAAATAATATATTTCACTGGACTGTTGCCTTGATGGAGTTGTTTGTGTCATAGAAGAAGTGGTTGATAATATTATTGGTTGTTTTAACTTTTCATGGAAGATAGAATGAGTCTGATTTATCATATTTTCAACCATCCAATCACATAACATCTATATACCATTGTTATTAAATTCTTTCCATTCACCCTATTCATCTATATTGACAGTAGAAATGAATTCTACTTATTCTAGTGGCTTTCCAACATTTACATGTTCAGATTCCACCATTTTTTATGGAATTCCTTTAAAAATAAATCATTCCAGAATAGTGTTCCCCATTTTTTTTAAAGTGTAATTTTTTTATATATATTCAATACCATCTGGATCAATCCCCTTGGGCTTTGGAAAATTTAGAAAGTTGTTTTCAAAATCCATGATGAAGTAGGCAAGGAGTTGTTCATCTCATAGTGAGTAAACCTTGTTATTTATCTCCTCAAAATAGATGTGACTTTGATCCCTTCGCTCATCCTAACGAGTTGGGTATTTTTTTCACACCTCGGAGGATGTGGCATGATATATGGATTGGGCTTAGGAGTTGGAACTGGGGAAGGGGATATCATAAGCATAACAACTAAAACCTCTACTTTCCATGTTCTCTTCCCTTAAGATACTTGAATTACATGGGACTTGTCTTTGGTGTGAAAGATCGAATATTCCATTTTATGAGATACTATGAGGATATCTGGAATCCCTCATTTTTATTTTAAAGTTATGAGTGGTGTACGAAACTCATTATGAATGCTCTCTATACAGATAGACAACAAATCCTCCTGGGGAAGCTTTTGGTTCTTGGATTAGGTCTACCCATTCCATCAAGAAAATAAATTTGAGACCCACTCATTCACCTTCTATTTTACCATGAAAAGGTCAAGGACTATTATCTTCTACAATAATGAGTTTAACTAAAAATAAATTTTTTATAGAGTTCTTCAAATCCTATGATTTAAATATAGAAAACTAGTGTAAAATACAAAATTTTTCTATTGTAGTGTTTGTCTGAATCATCTTAGTTTCACTTATTATATTGTGCATGGGTCCCATTATTGGATCACATTAGGACATGAAATACATAAAATGATTCTCTAGATCCCCCGAACCATAAAAAATTTGAAATATAGGGTTCCAAAAAGTTTGTGGGGGAGGGATCAAACCTACTCATTTAGGGTTTGGACTCCATTCTAGTTTCAATAGTAAACTCAATTATTCCATAGATTCCAAAAAAATATGCACCAGACTTGATATTATTGAGGATAATTTGAGGGATGCATGGTTTAATAGGGTATTCAGATAGGGTATAAATAGTTAAATCAATATGTGGAGGCTTAACTCGTACCTATGGTGGGTAACCTAAAGGGGATGGTCCATGAGGATGTGTGTGAGCCAACCCTGTTTGTGTGTCCATGGGAGGGAACTCATGATATCACATTTTTATGGGGTCCACATATACTGATCATTGGTCATGTATACTGAGTGGTTGTTCTCATTCAATTATGTTTATCGAGTGGAACCCTCTTTATTGAGAAACACTAGTTGGGAATACTTGTTTAGGCTCTACTTATTGAACATATTCGGTAGGAATGTTTCCGTAATGATGTTTTGTGTTGTGTCTTCTGTTCTATTTTATCTCTTCCTATTGTCAATAAAAGTATTCCTCATGTGTGAGGGGTTCAACCTCTTTGTGAGGTGGGTGAGGTGTATCCTTACCCATTCCATTTTCTTTAGTGGATTCACAATGTGGTTTTAGGAATGGATTGGTTGAGTGGATCGCATAATTTAGTTCAAACGTCTGGTTCTGGGTATACACACGTTCTTGAATCATTTAGGTGTGGACTATATTATTAACAAATACTTCCTTCTCCAACTCCTACATATTATATTCATGTTCTATAGGTTCTAAGGGATGGTATTAGTGAATATAAATGATGAATTATGTATTTTAGGAATTTTAGTAGTATTGTTACAAGAATACCTTTTCTTCACCATCTGTGAGGCCCCTTCTGCTCCAACGTTGGTCCTTTTTGGACCTTTTGGGGGAAATTAATCTGAAGGGAGTTGCTGGAAGAAAACATTTCTATGTTTTCATTATAAGGATACAAGATCAAGGATGGGAATATCTAAAAGAATTCATTTTGTGGGATTTCCCGAGTTGAGAGAATTCCAACATCCATTATGGTGGAGTTTTTTAGGTAAAAAGTACCCCAACCTTGTGGGATGGGGCTATTCCTGCTCTATTTCTAGAACCTTTCAAGATTGGTTTACTAACCTCAATGGTCATGTCAAAAAATTACCCAACCATACGTTTTGGGGTAACCATGTATTACTATGGGCACTACATCCATGGATACCTTTTATATTTTCTAGATACTTTTTTGAACCATGGTTGGGTGAATTTTATAATATTCACCTGAGCTACCAGCTTCTAAGGACACATGTTCCATTTGTAACATTCTCACTATCTGATGATTGAATTATAGTAAGAGGGAGTATTTATTGATATTTTCATATGCCTAATGAAACTTCTTTCAATATATTTATCTCTTATGGACTAATTTTGGTGAGATTCATTCATAAAAAGTTTTTTTATTAAATCATCTATTGTGAACATTGTTTATTTGTTTAAATTGGACTAAGGCTATGACATTGCATGATGTCTCTTTATATGGGATTTAATAATTGTGGATAATTATTTAATGCAATGATCCGTGTTTACCTGATCCTATGATATGAACATTGGATGGGGAGTCTATGATCTGCTGAAATAATTACTTTGACATGAGGAGATATGAAGGCTAAATGGATCTTTAATGTTGTCGTAATTGTTGATGTCATGTAGCTTGGGGAGCTGTCAATCCAGTTTTGTAGTGAATACCATCCATTACATTCTCTTTTAGGATATATTCAATGTAAGGTAATAGTTTCTTCCATTAAATGATAGATATTATTCCATTATTATTAGGTGGATGTTGTGGACATAACATTTCAATAGTGCCTCTCGATTACTATACTGGCATGTTCTTAAAGGCCATAACATTACTAGTATGCCATCTTTACACAATTTTATCCACTTGTTCAACATATATTCTTTTAATATTTCTATAGGTTTATAAATTTTGTTTGACTAAAGTGGATGATTCCATTCTTTTTTATCATAAACAAAAATATTGGGCGATACTTCCCCTATCATATTGGAAGGCTAGAGATACAAGGGTGGGTTGGAGAATGAACATTTGATAGGTCTATATTTTTACTAATAAATGATTTTATTAGTGAAAGAAAATGAATTAGACATAACTACGCACATTTTCCCAAGTGCCTCATGGTATAAGTACTTCCTCATTATTAAATCACCTATGGAGGACCTTATAGACCAAGTGAAATTCCATTATGTGGAGGAAAACTATCATTGATTCATGTCTGACAATGAGAAGTGTTATTGCATAATATACCTTTGGGATGACCTTTATAGAAGATTATAAAAGGGGTAGACCATATTTATATTTTATATTCTTTCCATGTAGATGGTTCTAGTGGATATCATCAAGATATGGTCTCTTAAGATCAATCAGATTATATACATGAAGTAAGAATTCATGGTGAGATATTGAGGGAGAACTTTTAAAATTTCTACATATATTATCAAAAAAATTTAATATGAGAGTAGGTTCTGGATATTTTTGTGATAAATGTATGATGGAATCAATAACTCTATCCTTAAAAAGACTCTGGTCCTATATCAGATCTTCATTTTCACGTTTTCTTTAGTGAGACTTATTTTTTGGTTTTTTCTTGTGAGGTATTGGGGTTTCTTACAGGGGAAATATTTTTCATACACATCAACTTATTTTGTTAGATCTCATAGTGATGTAGAAATATTTTCAAAGGATTCAAGAATTTTTTATGGGATTCTTCCGACCTCAGAGTGTCCATCAGAATAGGATTATTACCTCCCGTTAGAACGATGGTATGAACCCAATCTGGTTGTATATATATCATGGGAGAATTTGGACCATGGACCTCCTAGGTAAGATGATTGGTGTATGTATACTTTGGAGTGACAATTTGATCAGTCACCCCAAATATTGGGAAGGAGTTGGGTTCCCTCCCCTCTACCACTATCAATATTGTTTTTATGTCCTGGAAGGTTTTTAAGATATGGTTTGGAATATTCAATTGGTATTTTACAATTATCTTGATGTGCTTGTTAAATTTAACAGTTGGAACGAGGATGTATTCCCATTGTAAGGATGGAATAGGGGTGTGTTCTTACTCTTGTCCTATATTCCACAAACATACATTCAAAAAGTAGTTGGTCATTTAGAAATGGTTTCAATGATGCTTAGGGACTCACATTGGTAGATAAGATTGGAGTTTGGTCACATAAATAACTTTCTGGAGGAATTATTCTCTACTCTATGACTCCTTAATGATTTAATTAATATTACAAAATCCTTCAGTCAATCCAAATTAAAACATGGGTTACTCTCAAGCATAAAATATATTTTTAGAATTTATGAAATTCAGAATCATCTTTATGCATCAAAGTTTCTTCATCAATGGAGTTTTTGTGATGTATTTAATGTTCTCAATTACTGGTACCATTTTATGAGTAGATTGGATATTATTTTTTCATTTATTACAACACTACTAGTTTTAATCTGGATAGTGGGGAACCCTATAATTTATCATCATCCCAGGAGATGGGAGTTTTTTGATTCTAGACAGAGCCAATGAGATATGATTCCTACATATCCCTAAAAAATGAATAAAAACCCATGTAGTTAGGTGCCACTTCCAGGCATACATAAAACTGTTTAAGGTCTTGGTGTAGGGGCCAAACTATTCAGTTTGATGTTATGTGACAAGGACTTCAAGGCCGAAGTTTCCTAGCCAAATTGTTTTGTGGGAGATAAGATGAGATTGCCCAAGGAAAATGAAATATAAGTGGGATCTGAGGATACATACGATCCTACTGGGGTTGTGTCCTAGAAAAAATTTAGTTTGATTTTGGGGTGTTGGTCTTGGTCCTCAAAGAGGCTTCTAACATATCCCATTTGGGTAGCAATCAAATCCATTGTAGTCTCATTGAGAAAAACCATGACTATAGATTACCTTTAATGGTTTTTATCATAGGGAATTTGGCCCTTTCAGAGGATTAAGGAATTATTAAGGAATTATTTTGGGAACTACCCATATGATAGGGTTCATCATCACTAGTGGGATGCACAACTGATTGATCTCTTTTGATCCTACCCATGAGGTAGTATAAGTGTGTGACACCTTTGACAAAAGAAAGTCATAACAAAATGGCTGATATGGAAACACTTCTATTTATTACACATTAATACATGATTTATTACCTAAGAATATACTTAATACAACCTAGAATATCAATATTTCTAGTTATTTGAGAATTTGGAACATTACATTACAACTTAATGTAGGAAAAAACAATATCATTCATAAAAACATCATTTACATGCTCCCACTTAAAACTACATGGGATAAACTGGGGACATACATAAGTAAGGGGTGATTTGAAAAAAATAGTAAGGGAATAAACATGTAATAAAATGAATAGAGTAATAAATTTTATACAATAGGCATATCAATCATCATAAAAGTAGTGATAATTATAAACATGAACAATTAGTCATGAAAAACATGATAACATTAAGACAACATGGGAAATGTGGAAACAACATAAAATTATACCTCATAAACATTGGTCAAGGATAAATTCCATGAAACAATGGGGGAAAATTACTATAAAGGAATCATGTTTACACATTATAACAACATGGAATATCCTGAGACAAAACATTACCCAATGCGTTGGATCACTATATAATTTTAGGTGCACCTGTCACTTTCTTTTCATTGTCGTGCTTAAGTGTGTCACATATATAATAAAACAGGGAATATTTTTTTAATAAAATTTTTTACATGCTTATGGATTGTGGAATAAATACATGTAATTAATCAATAAATAATTATAAGTGTGTAAAGGTGTAAAAAATAAATAGGAAATGGGTATTATATTCAGCACCAAATTGTTTTGGCATGGAAAATCACCGTGAAATTTTGACAGCATAACGACGTCACATAAAGATTTCTAAAATGGGTTTATGATAGGGAAAGGGGACTCTCATTATTTTTAATTGAAATGGATTTTAATAGGGACATGTAAAAACATTTCCCAAAAAACTATTTGGAAATACTATACATAAGATAATGAATGAACTTGATGAAATATGAGAAAGAAAAAAACATGACATGAGTGTGTGACACCAAATGCTTCGAAAGAGCTAATTGGGAGCTTAGGGCATATTTGGATGACTCTAGATAGTGGAGGGAATATTAAGGATGTTATATACAGATTTTTAGTGATGATAAATCAGATCATGAGTGGTTTTATATAGGAAATGAGTAGGGATTTCATTACTATATTTCAAACATAGGTTTTTGACACTATATATTAAAATAACCAAACCCAAAGAACCTATCATGGTTTTCCCGATGGTTTTAGAAGAATTGGAGTTTTTTTAATTATTTTAATATACTAAGGAATAATATAATAAAATAATACCCTTTCTGATGTGGATGTGAGCCATACTCTTAAAGAAATGATTTTCGAACCTTAAAATATAAGACTTCTTTTGAAGGATTCATAAAGGCTTTATATAATTAATAAAATAAACCGAAAATCATATTATTTTAAAGGTAAAAATATATTTGGTCATGTATATCCATTATAATATTTATTACATCACTTTTGGGTCATTATAATGTCATAATACGCAATGTATCTTTATACCGTATTTAACTTTTCGCCAAAAATTTGACTATCTCATAAAACTATGAAAAAAATGGATAATATCAAAACATTGATTCAAAAAATAATTTTTATTTTATCAAAATAATTTTCTAAATATATGATTTTTAAATTTTAATTTATTGTAGGTATTTATTCATAAATACCGGGTTTTTCTACAATAATATTTTTCAAACACATAAAAAAATTATATTTGACACCATAAAAATTTTATTTTTATTTATATTAAAGTTAAATTATTTAATAGTAATACTTAATTAAAATATTATTTATAAAAAATACATTAATTGATCAAAATAAACATAATATATAAAATTGAATATTAATTAAAAATTAAATTTTTATTTTATCGTATCAATTTATAATTTTTATCAAACTGGGTACAAAATAATTTTTTTAGTTAGAAAAATAAATATAATCCTAAATTAAATGAAAATATAATATAATTTTTCATACTATTAGGGTAACAATTTTATATTCTCCAAAAAATTATTTCTACCCTTAATTATCTTATTTTCCTTTTACCGTGGTAATAAATATTTACTATAGTTACTATTCATATTGTTCAATAATAACCTTATTATGTAATCTTAATTAATGTTATCAAAAATTTAGAATTAATTTTATGACACTAAATTCATAAATGTGTAAGAATTTAATTTAATATAAAACCTTCAAGCAAGATGTCAAATAGTTTTCCAAAAAATACATTTATTTTGGAAAGGATTATTTTAATTTAACTATATAACTTTTAATATTAATTATATTAATTTTAATTCATAATGATATATGAAATACAAAAACTTCCTTTATATAATTTTCTAATTATGGGTTATTTTAATTAATTAAATTTGAGATATATTATGCAATTTTAAATATCTTTCAAAAAACACATTTTTAACCATAAAAATACTAATACTAAAATATAGTATGAAGCTAATTTAAATGTAATTAATTAACTTTATTATAAATAAAAAATACTTATTTAAAATTTAAATAAAATTGATATGATAATTTTAATTCAAAATTAATTCATTTATCAGGAGAAAGGGGAACTTTCATAAAAATATTATTTTCCAATATTCACTGAAAAAAAATATTTTATGAAAAATCCCAAATTTTCACCATTATATGATTTTATTATGATTATATAATGAATAGATTTTGTTATATATAATATAGTTTTTAAATGTTCTATTAAATAATTATAATGCTTAAAAAAAACATTTTTGAAGAAAATATATTTTGAAGTATGAAATAAATAACCTAAAGTTGATTGATTATTTGCTAATAATTTATCTATATATATATGATAAATATATTTATATATATCAGAATTTAGTTAACCTGATCATATATGAAAATTTAATGGAAAGGTTAAAATTATCATATTTAAGTAATCATTTTTTGGGTTCAGTGTTACATATCACAGACGCTATCGAACATAGTTTTTTTTAAATCAAGTGGCTACATTATTCCCCCTTTAAAAACTCAATCCCTCACCATCTAACATTCAAATTGATTATTACTATTTTCAGTCATTTACTAGAGTAAAGAGAAACCTAGGGGTAATTTTTTAAACGATTAAACAAATAAATGGGAATCCATGGACATTAAATAGATAACCTATAAATGACATGCATTTCAATAAATTATTAATTTATTACATTCATTATATCTTATTTATGATCTATTTCGTAACATAGATTATTCTATGAATTTTTTATTCCCTTAATAATGGTTCGTAATTAACTTATTAGTTTATCAAATCGTATCCCTGAGAGTGTAAAATTAGGTGTGCAATAAGGCCCATTGTTATTCCCCAGTTCCTAGTCAAGTCTACTTAAACACAGTGTTTTCAGGTCTTTTCACTATCTACAAATCTGTTAAATCCACATCCACTTGCATATCTAGAGAGGTGTGTATTTTCGTGATAAACCACTAACTCTATAGTAACCAAAATTTAGAGATATTTTCTTATACATTGTCATATCCATAAGGCCTTCACTAAAGTTTTATAATCATAATCCCAAAAATAAATAAACTTTTTCTTTGATACCAACTATGAAAAACCTTCTCCATATTATAAATTAATAAATGATTTTTTACATAATATTACACTTAATACAAACCAAAATATTGAGAAGTACAATTTCCTTAAGAATTAGGTATATTAAATAACAACTTAAAATATGAAAAAATATTATCTTTATTGAAAACTTATTTAATGTTCTCGTACTTAAAATTTCATGGGATAACCTAGGGGAATATATAATAAGAGGGTGGTCTAAAAATCATTTTATGAGAATAAACAGTGAATAAAATTAAGATAGTAATACATGGTGGAAAATAGGAATATTAATTGTCATAAAAGGATTCATAATCATAAACATGAATAATGAATCATGGTATAGTATGTTTACATAATGCAAACATGGGAAATGTGGAAACAACTTAAAAAATTTCATCATAAAGATAGCTCAAGGATAATTCTAGTACATCATGATAGAAAAATTACCATAATGGAATTAGGTTTACTCCATGTCTGATCATGATGTATCATGAGACTAAAAATTACTCAATGCATTAGATCAATATATAATTATGGTTCTACCATTCAATTTTATTTAATTCTCATTTTTAAGTGTTCCACATAGATCATAAAACATGGAATCATTTATCATAAAAAATTTCTAGGATAAATGATTGTGTAATAAAAATATGTAAGTCCTAAATAAATAATTATATGTGTATAAATGCAGGCACCCTTGATTATAAAAGGGTATGGTAGTCACAAAACTATTTGTGGCATGTAAATCATGGTACATATTGGCAGCACAACAGAATCACATAAAGATTCATTAAAAGTGAAGATGATAGAGAAATAGGTATATCATAATTTGGACATAAATTAGGTAGTAATAAGGACACGTAAAAACTTTTCCCAATAATATTAAATGGAAATAGAAGACATAAGATAATTAATAAACTTGAAAATGATGAGAATGAAAAGAATCCTTACTTGAGTTGTGACTCCAAATTCTTGGGAGGAGATTCTTGGGAGCTTGGGGAACCACGGAAGAACTAGAGAGAGGATAGGAAAGAGTAATTATGTGATTATATTGTTCTTAGGGATGATAAAGGGGATCTTGGGTTGGTTTATTTAGGAAATGAGTGGGCATTTCATTATTATTTCTCAAACATAGGTTTTTGACTCTATATAATAAAATAACCAAAACCAAAAAACAACCATGATTTTTCCATGATTTATTTTAAATGGGAGTGGGTTTAATTATTTTAATATAACAAGGGACCAAAATAATAAAATAATACCCTTCATGATGCGGAACTGAGTCACACTCTTAAATAAATGATTTTAAAACGTTAAATATATTAATGGTTTTAGAGGATTCATAAAGACTATATAAAATTAGTAAAAAATATATAACCATGTTATTTTAAATTAAAAACATATATTTGGTCTTGGATAACCTTTATAGAATTTTTTACATCATGTTTGGGTCATTATCATGTCATAATACACACCATATATAAACATTATTTAAATTTTAGCATAAAATTTGACTATCTCGGAAAATTAAAAAAACTTCACCATTAGATAATTTTAAAATATTTATCCAAAAATAAAAATTAATTGTATCAAAATAATTTTTTAATATATTAATTTTCATTTTTAAAATATTATATAGATTTTTTGAGAAATGTTGGGTTTTTTATAACAACTATTTTCAACCCCTTATAAAAATTCAATTTGAATTCATAAAAAATATTATAATTTTTAGTTAATAAAAATTATTTAAAAATAATGTATTTTTAAAAAATATTTATTCAAGAAAAATATTACTTCATCTAAATAATCATCTTATATGAAATTGAATATTAATTAAAAATACAATTTGAGTTTTATCTTATCAAAATATAATTTTTAAAAACATATTACTAAATCATTTTTGAAGTAAAAAAATATAATAAGATTTACAATTAAATTAAAATATATATATATATTCACTATTATGTTCACTTTTTTATAGTCTTTGTTAAATTATTTTTACCCTTAATTATCTATTTTCCTTTAACCATGGTAACAAAAAGTTACAGTAGTTACGACTCATATTGTTCAAAAATTAACAATATTTTGAAATATTAATTAATATTATTAAAAAAAATTAATCCAATTTGTCATACTCAATTCATATAGGTCTCATAATATTATTTAAAGTAAAACCCGCAAGAATGATGGATAGTTATTTTTTGAAAAATAGATTTACTTAGAAAAAGATGATTTTACTTTAACACTATGAATTTTAATATTATTTATATTAATATATATTAATATATATATATATATAATATAAAATTTTAATTTATATCATTTATCATTAGGGGTTATTTTATATAATTAAATTGAAGATGCATAAAGCAATTTAAAACAATTTTAAGAAAAATGATGTTTTAATCCTAGTAATAAACTTATACTAAAACTTTATATGAAGTTGATTTATATGTAATTAATATAATAAAATATAACTAAATAATACTTTATCAACTTAAATCAAATTTAAATAATAATTTTAATTTTAAATTAATTCATTTATCAAAAGAAATGACAACTCTACAAAAAAATGATATTTTTCAATATTCACTAAAAATATATACATTTTCCAAAATAATATAAAATTTCACCCTAATTTAATTTTAATATGATGATATCATAAATGGAGTTTGTTTTATCAAATAATGATTCCAAATTTTCTATAAAATAATATAATATTTATAAAAAAATAAAAATACATTATTGAAGAAAACATATTTTAATGAAAAAAGACATAACCAAAAATTGAAAGATTGTTTTCTAAGGATATATATATATATTAAAAATTATTTAATCTTACATATATCCTAAAATTTTATAGAATGGTTTAAAATGATCATATTTAAAAAATCATGGTTTTTAAGGTTTGGTGTTCTGTATCGTTTAGGCTATCAAACATAGTTTTCTTTTAAAAAACACAGAGTTTTATATGAGACATGATGATGTGTATTTATCCATGGTTGTGAGATACTAGAGGCTTTTTAGGATTCAATTTGATCCCTCTAAGATGAGTGATACAAAGGGAGAGGATCCCTACTATTGTTGGCTTGAAGTAGAGCTTAGATGTGGCCTTGCGAAGGTCAAGGCTTGGCCAGAAGTATGTTCTTTGTGTAGGGTTTTATGGGAAAGATGAGTATTTTTCATTTATGGTATAACAGGTATTAACTATATTTGATTCACATATATTAGGCCTCTATGATCGGGAGATTACATGGGTGTTGGAAAACCCAAGAAATAACACTTGGGTGAGTCTTAACTCTAGGTATTAAGGGCTTCCTCTGGTGTCTAAGAAAGGGTCTCATGCAGGTATCGGGTTTGGGGAGGGACCTTCACATTAGTTATTTACAATTAAGGGTAGGATATCCACTTATAGGTTTCTTTTGTTTTAAACACTCTATGGGGAATGATACTATTATCCCCTTATTTCCCTCCACTCTCAGGTTTTGGAGGGCTCTGTAAAGGATATTTGAAGTACTATGTGAAGGGGTTACATGGCCAGAGCTCTGAATATTATTCCATTTTACCAATCCTTAAAATGAAGCTCTCGAGGGCCTATTTATAGACATTCATTGGACTATGGTTGAAGGAGGTCTTCCATGAAAGTATCTCGTACATGTACCACCTGTATGTACCTTGCATATGGGTGGTTGGTTCTTCAGATCCACGTAGTTTGTGGTTGTGCGAGCATTCTAGGGTGGAGTAAGGGTGTACACGTGCTAAATTAGGAAAGTTCTATTTTTTCCTTCTTAGTTATCTTCACCTCTCTAATACTTTAGGTGCCTTTCATTAAATCTTTTAATCCCTTTTGATAAAATAGAGTGTCAACAGGGTCGAGGGACTACTGAACCCATGTATGTATATTGGGGACTAAACCATTTATCCGTATGGGAGTACATAAAATAATTCATCCATTTTTTGGAAATTCACTCTATAATAAATATGTTCACAGTTTATTATCTAAACCACATGCATACAGGACCACATCCTAACACAAGAAGTGGTACCTAAACTCCGTGTCAAGTTTAAATATCTCACCTGAACCTATGTCATCATCTCCATGGAGTATATTTTCTTAAAATAGACAAAAATATCATAGATAGAATATGGTTGAAAAAATATTGTACCATCATGCTCAATTTGGATTAATTATCAAAATAGACTATTTACATATCCAATTCTATCACCCAGGAAAGATGATGTGAAAAACATCAGTGGACACATAGTACAAAACATGTATTTCCATGTAAACACTATGTAGTCACTATGTTAATTTAATGATTCCATTGTTCCATGTGGTGTCATACTACATTAAAAATAATTTTTTTTAAATATAGTGTATATATCATACACTAACTGGGTATGTACACCAACACACACCATTTTGTGTAATATTATACAATATCTTCATCCATCTTTCAAGCCATAAAATTTTATAAGTGAAGATGGAAATGTACACTAGTTCACACCTTGTTAACTAATGAAAAACTAAACTACATTTACTTTTTTACTACAAATCACGTTTTCCATGTGGGGTAACTAGGTGCGTACTCTAGAATACACCCTTTCATATAATTTGGTAGTAACTAAAATGTATTTTTAGAGCACAATGTGCCATTTACATTCCATCTAGATATTATTAATAAAATTTTCATTATAGTTGAACAGGTTTTGATTTTTATTAACCACAAAAAGTATATCCACAATAAATTGAAAAGCACACACAACATTATTATGAAACAAATTCGAAGCAGTTATAAAATTTTAAAATCTCAAGCACTTCATAAAAACCACCACAACCATTACTTTTTCACCCCCAAATCATGCATAAATCACCTCTATCAACCAAGAAAATTTCTTCCATTCCTATGATGAGATCCAATGTTTCAACTATTTTTATCTATTTTTTAATTTTAAAGCAACTAAATAATTTATTTAACAATTAGGTAAGTAAATTATTTTTTTTATTAATTTTGGAAATTTTGAACAATATTTTGTAATAGATCAGTTCATTATTTTTAATTAATAATTAAATTTTAAAAATTAATTTTGGTTCTAAACATCTATCTTTTAATTATATAAATAACTATATAAAGGATATTTGATTATGATTTTCAAGGTTTAGAAAAATTTGTGTTTGATTTGAAAACTCCCTATTCATTGGATTGTAATTTTTCATATTTATCAATGTCTTGATAAAATTTTAAAAATTCATGGGTCAATCTTTATGCTCTAGTGTCCTAATCATATAACTTTCCTCAGACAAGAAAAATAAAAAAGAATGAGCTATATTCATATTTATGAATTATTTATCCATTTTTTATGACATCAGGGCCATGTTTACATCTTTATCCTATACCTCATCATAATACATCAATCCAAAAATATTATAGGACTAACACTGGATCTATAGCTATTCAATGAATCATATGAATTAAATTTCATAATATATAATTTCTTTTATATTTTTTTGACTTAAATGGATCATATGAGGACATCCAATGATGTATGAATATAATGTTCTTGTGAATCAGGTGAATTGAGCATAAAACACTCTGATTTACATAGTGTAAAGAAAATCCATGTGACTAGATTTGATCTATATAAGGGAAGAGAGTTAATTCTATATGATGAAAATAGGTGCATGTTATATTCAACATGTTATGTAAGGGAATACAATCACTTCATTTTGATTACACTATGATTATGGGGTTATATAAAGGTATTAAATGGATATATCAAGGTAATACATGAAAAATTTAAAGGTATCACAAATTGAAATGAACTATGAAATGATAAATTTAGAGCCATAAGAACTACATCACGGTCACTCTCACTAGTACTGATCTCAATAATGGTGAGAACCATCCCAATGTAATGATACAGACAAGGTTATATGTCAAGGTACAACCCAAACAAATAATTTTTCATCAGGATGACCAATGGAGTTTTGTATGTGTATATTTGTGGGGAATAAAATAAGACGTACCAAAAATGTAAAATTAGGGTCGACTATAAATAAAAATTCAATTTTTTATCTTCATCGAAATCATCGAAGATACTCTCCACTATTCCACATAAAAATATTCAAGTATCTGAAGAAGAAGATAAGGATTATGGGAAGAATTTTTAGATGGAAGATTTTATAGATACTTAGTTGAATCCATTTACATCCCCAATAAATAAAAGTTGTAACCATTTGAGATGAAGAATAATCTTACTTCCTAGAATTGAGTTTCAACCATAGTAAAGAAATATGTTTTAAATATTAAAAATATATTTCACCTCTCCAAATGTAATGTATTTTACTTATAATGGTTATAGTATAAAATATTTTTGGATTTTTTGAAATGTTGATATTATTGTAAATTTTGTTTTTCTCTTCATTAAAATAAATTACTCTTCCCTACCTCATTTATTTATGTTTCTAAACCACCATTAACTACCCAAGATTTATAACTTCCATGGTTGTCAAATTTTATGTGGGTTGATGGGAATTTTAGTGGGAGAAATTAATATTTTTAATTTAAATTTTAAATATATTTAAACCCTATTTATGTTCTACAGTTAAGGTGAGTGTTGTTGGTATTCTTGAAATCAATTTTCCATCAACAATATTTCATCTTTCCATTCATAATCATCAATACTATGAGTTAATAGCTACATAAAGGTTTTCAAGTATGGTTTTATTCTCTTTTATAAATAATAAGTGGGAGGATAAGTGGATTAATTATATTGAATATATGCATTGAGTAAGGTGATCTAGAGAAAAATAAAATTCTGTTAAATTCTGATGGAACTCGCTATAGGCCCACCTTCATTTCATGTTGAATTTTTTAGTGTTGTTATATTCCATTTACAATTAAATGAAATATATAACCAAACATCACCCCCTATCAATATTCACTTGAAAATATATAATTACAAACCAAAAGTAAACATAATTTCAACAGTAGTGAAACTCAAGTCCAATCTCTTTGGAGATGAACCGGGTAAGGCTGTAGCCCATATTCCATGTTTTACAAATTATATATGATGAAATCTTCTCTATAGGCAATCTAACAAACGTGACAATATTTAAAATGATTTTGGATATGTTATTCAATCTCATTTCCTGTTTTAATTAGTTTTTATATTTTATTTCATTTATTTATTATTGTTTTTATTTTTCTCTCTATTTATTTAACTTATTTCCCTATTTACTCAATTAATGAAAAGTATATGATCTATTAATTCCTAATATATTTACATTATTACACTATGTTAACAAGTATTAGTGAGATTATTAATATTTTCCCCCAATCTCTTGACAATGACAATAACAACAAAATTCATTCACAAGTGTAGGTAGAGAAATATAGAAAATTAATCAACAAGGATGAACTACACAATATCTTGATAATGTTAAATGAAATTTTCAAAACCAATGGAAAATGATGAATAATAATGACATGATGTGGTATAAAAGGATAATAAAATATATAACCTCTCAACTACTCAACAGTGAAGGTAGAGGAACAAGAAAAAGGAGATAACCCACAACTGTTTTCTAATGAAAATATTTTTTCATCCGTCCTTGCACTTTAAAGAGGAGTTGTTAGTTTATATCACATGTGGCGATGTGTATTTATTTAACTTTATTTTATAATTTAAACCCATTCCAACTAAATTTATATTAGATTCATTTTGTTTTTAAACCACTAATTTAATACTTCTACACAATTAAGAGAAGATGGAAAATCTAGTGCAGCGCATATACATACAAGAAGACCTATGAGATTTAGTTTAGATAGAAAATTATAAAAATGTTGAAACTCAAGTGGGATATGGTCATAATGTAAACACATTTAAATCACACATTATTCATATTTCATAAAAATTATACCATTACTATGTTTTAATAATATAAAACTTGAATAAACTGATACCAGTTTTATATGATGAGAAATATTTACTAGAGTAATTGTTATTTAAGAATGGAAATGTGGTGTCATTAGACATAAACCTCACAATTTATATTTCATTGTTTTTCCATAAATAATAATAATAAAAAATTAAATAAATTAAGGGAACCTATTGTCCTTAAAGATATTACATTCATATTTTTTTATTCATGAACTTTGTTCAAATTTCCATGATTACAACAGTAATGATTAAATAAAAAAATTCCTTCCCTTACAAAAGATAAAGTGTCTATGGAGGAATAAGAAAAGAAATAATTATTCTCTATAATTGAGGTTGAAAGAGGATATATATTAAATGGATACATTCATAATGAATAGTTAGTTAAAGTAATAATATATTAGAATCTACTACTTACCACCATTTTAACAAGCTTGGCATTTTTTCAAAGGTGTAAAAATATGAGGAGCTAGATGAAGCATATTTTTATCATATTTGGATGACTTACCTAGCTGGGTTCGATGATAATGACATAAGATAAGTGTCTAATTATGAAATAAAAATGGGGAATCTTATTCAATTTTCGAGTGTGGAAGTAAATGAATAACATTACTAATTCCCCTATGAATATCCCCCAAAAGAACTCACTGAAGGAATTATGGAGGGAGGAATGGTTGAGGAGGAGTTATCAATATTCACTCATAAAGAAACAGATATTCCAAATGATATATATGAGGGGGAGATTCATTTTGAACTGGACTTGTATTTTACTCTATTCATTTTTAATTATTCATTTACTCTACCTTGGATGAATATGAACGAATTTCATCATTGGAGAAACTATAAAAAGGAATCCAAAAAGGTTGTGTGAGGGGATAACACATAAATCATCCTTCCAATCTCACATTATCTAACACAAAACCCTGATTACTGGATAGAAATGAATCACTCTATCAAATGGGTTCTCAAAATTGAAGTTATGTTATAAAGATGTGGAGGAAGGAGGATATAGTGGTTTTTATCACACAGATAATTTCCTCTGGAATTTTTTGAATAATCATAATACTATAGAAATATGGATAATTAATACAATAAACTTTATTTATAGGTAAACCCCAATACTCTTTCCCTAACACTTTTCTCATTTTCTTTTTTTATAAAATTTATTATGTATAACTATGATTTTTTAGGTTTCTCAACATTTAAAACACCCTAATATGAGAGCTCATGGTTGTCTACAAATAATCCTTGAGGGAGATTAACACAGTCCCATTAAAAAATAATAATCAATATGGATCACTCATTTTAAACTAGTTTAAATCACTTATAAAAGTGTTAGGGAAAGAGTATTGGGGTTGGGAGAATTATTTTAGCAATGCATGTGGAATTAATCTATTTAAAAAAAATGGTGTTAAGAATTGTTAATATACCTTATTAATACATTATAATAGAAAACAAGGTTTCAAGGAATTATTCAGATAATAATAGTTTGATTACTAAGGCTATATTAGTAGAAAATGGTCAAAGTAATAGTAAGGTATATTTTATGAGGATACCTTCTCAAATGTAGATATATTAAAATCCATTGTTTTTATAATATAATATACAAAACATATTTATTTTAATTTATATCATATGGATGTAGAATATTATCTCTTATTTTACTTTCTTATGGAGTATGTTTATGTTTAAAAACCTCCAGGTTTTGAAAATAATCATTTTCCAAATTGACTGGTCAAATATACCAATGTTATTTATGACCATAAACAAACACCTTATTATTGGTATAAATGGTTAAGTTATTTACTTTTATCAGATGAATTTTCATTCAGAGTGTAATATCCTAGTATTATTTAGAAAACATCATCTTTTGATAATTCTTTAGTTTAGATATATGTTGACGATGCGATTCATGGATCAAAAAAATATAAAATTGTGAAATGAATTTTCAAAAATCATTAAATATAATTTGAAATTAGAATCAAGGTTGAGTTAAATTATTTTATAGGATTTTATATTTATAAAAAAGGATTTTTTAAGGTGATAAATCAAGGAAAACAAATTCAAGAATTACTTAAATGGGTTGGACTTAAATGTGGTGAAGTATATAAAAATTCTATCAATTTTAATGAAAAGGATAAGTAGGATAAATAAGATAACCTAGTTGATAACATGTTATACAAAGGAATAATTGGGAGTGTACAATAACAAGCCTTTAGAAGATTAGAAATTATTTTTTCAGTATTCGTATTTCCAAGATTACAATAAAACCCATAGGAAACTCATTTGAAAGCTCCCGAAATAATTTTAACGTATTTCAAAGGAATAATTTCTCCTTCCTGACTTCTTCAAAAAAATATTTGATTTTAATTTGATAACTGATTTAGATGTGTAATTTTTAAAGGAATAAACTTATAATATAGTGATATTAAAAATTTCAATTTGAATATTCATTATGTTACATGAATACATTCTGGGTATCGTAATGTTATATTTCATTGAAAAAATTGGAAACAAAAACAACTAGACAATAAGTGAGCTTATTTATCTCACACTGTGTTCATCATAACTAGAACCCTTCTTTGAAATATCATACATAATAACATTCAAAATAACTTGGGGAATGTAAATATAAAAAATGGTGAGCTCCTATTCTTAGTAAGGGTAAAAAAGGTACATATAAACATATCATGAGTATAAAGGTATAGGAACATGAGAATAACTTTTGAAAACGATACCCTGCATATTGTAGATTGTAAACTAGAGTCATTTAATAAATCTTGAAATTTCATAAGACATGAATCAAATGGAATCAAATAACATGAACCAAGATAGAAAAATATTAGAATAGTTTTATGTGAAAAAAATAAGCATAAAAATAATTTCCTTAGTGGTTCAAAGATCAAAGTTAAGACTATCATAGTGGTCGGGGTCCACTCTCTAGTATAGTCATATTTATTTCATGAGATATCAATCTTTACCCAATGCATTGTAGGGAGATATAGGACCCCCACCCCCACCCATCATCATAAAATGAAAATCAAACATATGTATGCCACAAGATCAAAAAAAATCCATTATATCGGATCCCATGAAACTAAATGGTTTTGTTAAAAATTTATCATAAAATAACCATTGAAAAAATAGGTTCCACAATCATTTCATAAAATCACACCCTGTTAAAAAAAGAATTTGGTATCACAAGAATATTATCACGGTATAACAGTAGGAATTGAAGGTGAATTCATAGAAATATTTTCATTATCAAAATAAAACATTAAGATAAAGGATAATAATGGTTTCCTTAGATCATAATTCATAAAAACCATAGGTAACTTCAAATTATGTCAACTTAAACAGAAATTTATTTTGTAAGAAAAAATCACTTTGAACATTTCTTGAGTAAGATATCCATTATTTTATAATCAATTTATCAATATTAAAAAATATGAAATTATTATCTATACCATTTTATTTTTTAAAAAACCTTTAAAAAATATAAATTAAGGTTCAAATAAAATAATGGTCATGACTTCCATAAATTTTTAATCAGGCCATATATTTTAAATTAAAGATTCCTTTTACATTTTCAATAAAATACAAAGAGACAATGCCTTGAAATTAAAAAGAATAATACTTTAAAGAAATTGTAAAAAAACCATAAATGGATACAAATTTCTTCAATAATTTATTTTTATAAAGTTATAAAAATCTAAAACCTTCTTAGAATACATGGTTTTGTATGAAAAAGTTTTTTCAACTGAAGAGGGAAATAAATAGGATTTTTCATAAAATATTATTTTTATATCTTATGTACATAAAGAAACTAAAATTAATGGGAATACTTAATTATATACTAAAAATCATAGTATAAGAAACTACATGAGTTTCTTGAGAGATATATCATAATATCTTATCATTTTAAACATGATCATGAGTAGTGTCGATAAACAATGAGATTGAATATAAACCCCTTAAGACTTTGTTAACTTAAAATCATAATACCCAAAGAATAATAATGTTAAATGAAACATTAAATATATTGATAATAAATAAATTTATTATATTTTATATTAAATTTTATATATATTCACCTCATAAAATAATACATGTTTATTAGATAACATATATCACAAACACGGAAAATTGAGACAAAATCCCATATCGATTTGTTAACCTTTTAACCACAAACCACATAAAAGATAGATTATCAAATAGATATTTGAATACCAATAATTTTCCAGATAATAATCATATAATACATTACTGGGAAGTATTTAAACTACATAAATTATATAGGTGGTGAGTATGTCCTTTGTCTCACAAAAGTAAAATCTGACATGGAAGTCCCTTACTAAAGTATCGATATATATATATATATATATATAATGTCACATATTATTTACATATGACTTTTTATTTAATTTTTATTGACAATTCCATGTTAAAGTCACATTTCATAAAATAACTACTTTTTTGTGTATGTTTTGATTTATTATTTTTTTGGTGATATCACTTTTATCTTTGTACCATAATAGAAAAAAAAGTTAAATTTTTTTAAGTATAATATATAACCTATATATATTTATTTATATTGATCTATAAAAGTTAGAGATAGAAAATGAAATACCCTAAAAAGGAGAATGTAGCGTGTACTTATGCATGAACAACGATTTAATTTTCTAAAATAATTAAAAGAATTAAAGTTAAATATGATATTACCATTAAAGAATAATTTTAACAAAATATATATCACACATTTTCATTTAAACTCATCCATATTACCTTCCATGTAAATCATATGTGAACAGTGAATCACATCGCTTTCTGATGTGGTAGTCTGTTGTACACACGAACAACAATATCATTTTCCCGTAGAATAGACATTAAGATGTAATATTATATATGATATTTATAGAAGCATATTAATATTATAAATATCATATATAAATAATATATCCATCATTATATTCATCTGTAATAGGTGGTGATGGAAAATGAATATCTTCAGTTATTCAGTCGGTAGTTCGTTGTATACACGAATTCTAATTTCAGAAGTCATTTGATTGAATAGGATATAGATATAGGTAATTAAAATAAATTAAAAAAATATTATTAAATTTATGACACTAATGTTATTATATCATGATTTATTAATAATAATTACTATATTGGATGAATAAATAAAATAAAACACTCTGTTATGGATGTTACTTCTTCAACGAACAACTTATTTTGGTATGCACCAAAATCACTTGTAGGATGGATTTATGACAAAAATAAATATTTTAAGATGATATTAGTGAATTGAAGAATATATTTGGGTTCTTTTTTTACCAAAATAATTGGTTTTTAATGTGGGAAGATGAGACCAGAAGTGGTGGCCTTTTATCAGTGACGTGAGTGACATAATTAAATGTTTTTAAAAGAAAAAGTTGTGACGAAATTTTTCACAAGCCAGAAGTCTCAAATATGAGAAATTATAGAACCTATAAGAGATAATTTATAATTTTTCCTTGAAATGGGTCTTTAAAAACATTTTCACCTATTTTAATCCATATCTTTATAGTTTAAACCCCATCTAAACCCATTTTTACCTCAATCATGGTAAATAATTTTTAATATTAGTTCTATTAATTAAGGTAAAACATTAAGATGAACTTATTTAATAATATATATTATTAATATTAATAATATGTAATAAATTTTATAAATTTATTTAATAGAATATGAAAATTTTAATTTAAAATTAATCTCATAGATTCGATGAGAATGTTGGTTTTTAAAGAAAAAATGTTCAAAAGTTTATAAAGTTTTTTATCACAATTCAATATGAAATTGATTAAAATGAAATAAATTGGATATATATATATATATATATATATTAATTAATTTAATTTTGAAACTATATTAAAACAAAAAAACGTATAAATTATTAAAATGAAAAGGCAGTTTTCAATAAAAACTATAATTTTCCATATTCATTGAAAGAATAATTTTTTCAGAAAATTACCAAAAATAAACCTAATATAGTTCTGTTAAGATGATTTAGAAATTAATTCTATTCTATAAAATAAATTTTATAACAGTGAAAATAATAATTTTAAAAATAAGTGTGCAAAAGATGACCAAAAAAGGCTTTCTAAAAATCTATAGTTTTTAATCCTAAATTGGGATTTTTTATTCTTATATCTTATCTAGAAATAACATAAGAAAAAGATAAAAATTTTATTGGATATATAATATATAAATTTCATTACAACCATTCAATTTTTTTTTTTAAATTTATGGAAGTAAAACACATCTGTGATCATTAAAATAGTTTTCCAAAAACCTTTTTCCTTTATTTACAAAAAGTTTTCATTTTGATTTCAAATTAATTGTTCATAAAAGAACTAATCTTATATTCATGTGTAAAATATAAATTTTAATCAGTTATTTAATCTTTTTCATACACATAACTGAAATGGATATGTGATAACTATCATATTAAATGATAATATTTAATAGTATGACTTATTTTTTTCAACTTGGTGTTCTATTAATTCAAGTTAAACTAGTTTTTGTGGGTAATCCAAGCTATTAAAGAAATTTAATTTATTTAAAAATAATAATTCATAAAAACTAGGAGTGAAACATTCTACCTCCCTTAAAATGAATTTCACCATCAAAATTTCATCACTCATATAAAAATAGACGAGTGCACTTCTACCTTATCATATACTCATGTTCCAATACTGCATCCTAATGCTGGTGGATCCTACCAAAAAACATTAACATTGTGAGTGGTCAGGTTTTGTAGAAACTTTTCAATATTACCTAGAATATCCATTGGTTTTTCCTCGTATTAAATATCTTCTCTCTGTGGTATGACCTCTTAGTTCAGTACATGTGAAAGTTTGGGTATGTACATATTTCGGAGAGATACAAGAAACACACCATAATCTTTGGAGAGATTTAGTGGAAGTGTCAAATAAAAAGTTACATTCCCAATGTGAACAATAATTTTAATGGTACTGATATACCAAGGGATTTTTCCCCTTATATCCCAATCTCATTAAATTCTTCCAAGAATAAATTCTCGGAAACACCATTCCACCAACCTCAAATTCAAATTAACACTAGAAATTTCCATCATAATTTTTTTAGTGACTTTTTTAAAAACCTTAAGTGTAATTTGATGTTTCTAAAATTATCTTATGTTTCAGTATCTATTTCAGGCCCCAATATCTTTTTATTTTCAACTTAATTATAGAAATTTAAAGGCCTACATTTTTTTCATAGAAGCATTCATAAGGAGCCATCTAAATGCTTGATTGAAATCTATTGTTGAATGAAAACTCAAATAGTGGTAGGAATTGATCCCAAACACGTTAAAAATATAGAAAAAAATATCTTAATATATCTTATAGAGTTTGAATTGTTTTCTCAGATTGAACATCTACTTAGGGATGAAATACAGAGCTCAATCATAATTTTATATCAAGATATTAGTAAATACATTGCTAGAACTTTGAGGTAAACCTTATATCCTGATCAGACAAAAATTGTTGTTGTTCTCAATGAAACCTTACCAATTATTTAATGTATATCATAGCATATCAATATAGATATAAATCTTCTCTAAGAAATATTAAGTGTACTAACTTTATAAGGTGATTGACTATAACCCATTATTATCTCAAAATCAAAGATATTCTAAATCTTAAAGGTTATTAGTACCTTTTATCATATATCAACAAACTTCAAATAATTCCTCATCTAATAAATTTTTCACTAAATCGTATCAAAAACCAAATGGTTTTGTTTCCTTAAATGACTCTTAAAATATATTTAATCTTGATAACCTCCCTTCACAAAAAAAACATAAATGGGGACTCAATGATATTGAACATTATAACCGAAGTTCCCAGTCAGGATCTAAGTATCATAGAGAGGGGGAGGGGTGAATTAGTGATATATTTTTATTTTTATGTTTCCTTATTTTTGAAACAACCTTCGCCTCTTGTTAAAGAGTTTCTTCCCTGCTGAACACACACAACCATAAGAACACAAGATTTACAAGGTTCACTACTCAACAAGAGTAGTTACGTCCTTAGTATCGTACAATAAAAATATAGTACCACACAATATACTATAAAACAATCCTTTGATGTGGAATACAACGGGTAGGATATTCCCTTACACTCGTGTAGCACTTTGAAAATAATCTAATAGTGTGTGTACTCCCTCTTAGCAAAAATAGGGTAATGTAATGATTCTATACTTCTTAATGAACTTTCAATAATCAAATATTTCAAAAGAATTCTTCACTTTCTTACCCAAAAGTTGCTAAGAACCTCCTGGTGAAAACAACTTGCCCGCCACTCCCTGCTTGCGTGTATCCCTGCTTGTGCACCACTCATCTTACACACCACCTGCTTGCGCGCCACTCAGCGTACACTCCTACCTACTTGTGCGCCACTAACTACTTGTGTGCCACTATTTTTCATATCTCACAACTTGGGTTCCACCTTTGTATTATACGCATCACACCTCTTAGACACACATTCCTGGTTTCACACCTCTGACAACTTGTGTGCCACTTCTGCTTGTGTACCACTCTACTTGCGCATCTTATAAATAACCCTCAACTTGCGTGCCACTTCATATTGTGCGGCACTTTCTACTAATTGTGTGATCAGAGCTCAAATTATCTCTTAGGTGTTGAGTATATAAACATTAGGAGGATATTCTTCTATTTATAGGCATTTTGGTGACTTGCACACCACATACACTTGCATGTCGTTCCTACCTATGCGTTGATCCATCAATTGTGCACCGCTCTATCACTTGCATGCCATTCCATCACTATCGCGGCACTTTATTTCCCTTTTCATATTGTTATATGATGATGTAGAAATATTAATTGCGAGCAACATACAATTTTGTACCTCTTATACTTGTGTGCCACACTTGCACGCCCCTTATACTTGCATGCCACTTTTTGACTTGCGCACCAATTTTTAACTTGTGTGCCACATTATTACCTTTGTCATATTTGGATGTGATGATCTTGAAATATGACTTGCGTACAACATACACTTGTGTTCCACATATACTTGTGTGCCACACTTGTGCGCCACTTTTGACGTGCATGCTACTTTCTTTCCTTTGCCAAAAACACTTCTTTACTCCCCTTAAGCTTCATAAGGATTATATCACAAGTTCTCTAAACTTATTATTTTTGTGGAATAAAAATCCACAAATAATTGTCAATGTTTTAAAGGATTTTACAAAGTGAGTTGATTTATAATCTTTTGACAATAAAATACAACAATCTACAAAAAAAAACTCTTTAAACTTCTTTCTCCATCCAACTTGGTCCCAACAATCTCCCACTTTAGATTTTATTGTCAAAAAAGATTCATAAATCTCTGTACTTTATGACCTCAAGAAATGGATTACATATCAAAAAATCTAAGCCTATTTGAGCTAACTCATTGTAGGAAACAAGAATTATTGATATCCAAAACCATGCTATCTAAAAACAGTGACTTTGAAATTTCATGATCATATCTCCTTAGTCTTATTCAGAACATCTTCCAAGCTTCTACTTCACCATTCTTCACTTCTTCAATTTTACTAGAAAACAAAAACTTTTTTTCCAAGAACAAGTCCATCAAACATTTAGAATAGTTCACACACATACATGTCAGATTTACAGCTTACCCACAACTCCCCCTTTATTAATGCTTCCACAAGGATATATTTATGAAAAAATTATACCCCTTGAAAACACTATCGAAAGGTAAGATGAGAAATGGGACAGACACACATACCTAAACCTTGATGAGAAGGAGGTTGTACACGCATGTTCAACCACAATTTAGAAAATAGTTCCTTTGATAATGGTTTTTGTAAATATGTCAGTAACTTGTTCCGATGTAGGTACTTACTCCAACTTCAATTCATTATTCCCCACCTACTCTTTGATAAAGTGGTATTTTATATCAACATGTTTGGAATGAGAGTGTTTTACGGGGTTCCTTGTAAGATTGATTGCACTCTGATTATCACATCCTATGAGAAAGGGTAGCTTCACTTCAATAAGTAGATCTTCCAACCAAGTCTTCATCCACATAAGTTGGTTTGAATCATGAGTGGCAGAAACATACTCAAAATTAGTCATGCTAAGAGTAACTAGATTTTGTTCCTTTTTATGCCAACTAACACAAATTTTCCCCAGAAAGAAAACTATACCAGATGTGGATCTTCTATCATCAATATTTCTTTCCTAATCAGCATCTGAATACCCAAACAAGTCAATATTTTCTAGGCCATCATACAGGATTCCATAATTTTTTGTGATGTTGATATATTGTAGAATCCTGTTTTTAGAAATTAAATGTGATTCTTTAGGATCACTTAGAAAACTTGCACATAAGGTAGCAGGATAGACAATGTTATGTCTTGAGGAAATCAAATATAATAAACTTTTAATCATTTTTAGAAACTATTTCTGATCAACTTACTTGACTTCTCCGTCTTTAGACAACTTGGTTCCCACTGAAAGTGGTGTGGAAATTGGTTTTGAATTTTCCATGCCAAACTTCTTCAGAAGTTCCTTAGCATACTCCTCTTGAGAATGAAAAATGTGGTTCCTCTTCTCTAAGATTCGTAATCAAGAAAGTATTACATTTATCCCAGCATGGACATCTCAAACAACTTCTTCATCTCTTTAGAAAATCTTTCACAAGATCTTTCATAATTTAAAGAAAAGATAATTTCATAAACATAGATAATTACAATGAGAGAAGACTCCAGACATTCCTTGATGTAAAGATTGTTATCAACTCTTCTTTTCTTGAAACTCATCTTCCCTAATCAAGTATCCATTTTGGAATACCATGCCCTTGGAGCTTGTTTTAGGTCATACAAGGATTTCATCATCTTACACACATAACTTTCATCTTTCCCAACAATAAATCCATAAGGTTGTTCAATTTAAACTTCTTCATCAAGATTTCTATTTAGAAACACCGAATTCACATCCATTTGAAAAATTTTGTAACCTCATTGTGTAGAAATAGAAATAAATATTCTGATTGTTTCTAATCTAGCCACTGGAGAAAAGGTCTCATCAAAACCAAAAACTTCAATTTGTGAGTAACATTTTCACACTAATCTTGCCTCGTTCCTTATCACTTATCCTTCTTCATACAGCTTGTTCCGGAAAACCCATTTTGTACCAATAACATTTTTTTCATCCGACTTGGGTACAAGTTCCCATGTATCATTACTGATCAGGATATTCATTCATAACCTGAATCCATTCTAGATGCTCAAAAGCTTCATTCACATCATTTGGCTCCACTTTTGAATACAAATAATTATGAGTAATAGCATTTGTTGTTCTTCGTGTTTGAACCCTCTGATGTCGATCACCAATAATGTACTAAGCCTCTACTTGCTTCCTCATCTTAGGATGAGTTGTTCAAATTTCATCCACATCACTTGAAATTACTGAGCCAGGTTCCTATTCATGAGTAGGATTACCACTATTGGTAGCATTATCAGAATCATTAAGAAGACTTCCCTTATCATACTTAACTTATATATTAGTAAAAGAATTCTTTTCTATCTCAACATTTTCAATAACTTTCACATTCGAAGAATCAACAATTATTCCTTTTTCTTTGTTGAAACATATGTGTCCTATTCCTTATAGAGCATAGCCAATAAAAATTACATCATCTCCTCTTTTTTCAATCTTTCCAAGTTTTACACCCTTTTTCTTTATGAAGCATAGAATCCCAAAAACTCTTAAGTGTTTCAAACATAGAGTTTTTTCATAAAACATTTCATATGGAGTCATATCTTAATATGGTCTATAGAAACATTAGTTATGAATATAGACTACAGTACTCATGGCTTGCCTCTCATAACAATAAGAGAGACCATGTTCAAATAACATAGTTATCCCCATTTCAACTAGATTTTTATTCTTCCTTTCTGTAACCCCATTTTTTTAGCTGTGTATGGTGAACTAAAATCATGAAAAATTCCATGATTCTCAAGGTAAAATTTAAATGCTTCATTCTCATACTCTCCACCATTATCAGTTCTCAACTTCTTCACTGAATACTCACATTCCTTCCCTGCTTTCCTCCTGAAGGTCTTAAACATTTTTAGAGCATCTGACTTACATCTCATATACATAACACAAGTAATGCGAGTAATGTCATCAATGAAATTAATGAAGTACTTTTCTCCATCTATTGATTTATTTCTCATTGTTCCACAAATATCAAAATGTTTAAGTTCCCAAGGTTTTTTTGAATGAATGTCAACTCTCTTATGAAAAAAATTTGTAATCATCCCTTTTTACAAATAGTGAAACACTAGTCACTTCTTCTGGATAAATCAAGCATATCTCAAACACTGTCTCAAGTTGATAACTTGCACATATTTCTATGACACATATTTCCCATCCTTTTATTCAATAACTAATTTTCACCCACCATTCCGATGTAACAAGAGTAATGTTCTTCACAAACATGGAACAAGTTCTCTTTTCTATGTTGTCATATTGTAACTATTGTTCCTCATTATCACATTTTACCAAAAACCCATATTTTTTGAAGATAATTTTTTTCCCTCATCACAATGTTTTCAAACACTCCACAACTTATTTTTCAACCCACCAACAAATAAAATTTTTCTGGATTTCATTTTTTCTTTCCCGATGATGGCTGATCCAACACCTTTGATCCTCAGAGACTCCTCATTTTCAAATGTAACTGTTCCTTATTTGAACTCTTTCACATTAATTAGGAATGTTATGTCACCTGTCATATGAGAAAAACACCCACTGTCAAGAGTCCATGGGTGTTCTCCCTTTGTATCTTTCAAGGTAGTTTCAACAATATGAGCTTTTTCTTCTTCGTTTTCATTCTTCACTTCCAACTTTTCAGATTTGTTAAGAACCTTTTGTTGTGCTGGAAACAAAACAAGACAACCCTTAGCTAGATGTCTAGGTAGTTCACATTTTTCTAAATATATTCCAATGGTTGGAACTTATTTTGAACTTTCACACCAGCCTACTCATATTTCTTCTAAACTTCCTTCCGTACTTCCATTTTTTAAAGGATTAAATCCCCATAATACCTTGTCTTATATAACTTGTGGAATAATAGTAATGTTTTTTATTGAACCAAAACATTTTTTCATTGTGTATGAATCCACAAAAAAACTAGTAGTAACGATAAAATGAATATTTCCCTTTGAAAATTTTATACTGACGGGAGTTCTGAACATGCTTCTCAACAACCTTCTTAATAGAACTATATTGATCGTCAACCTTATTTTTTTCAATAGTAACATTTTTCTTCAGCTCAGATTTCTGTTCAGACTTATCATAACCAGAAATATGAGAAATCTTTCTAGAAACAAGATTTTTTTGTACTTATGATTTTTGAGCATTGCTGACTTTGGCCAAAAAATAGTCGTTCCATCTTTTTTCTTATCAGAACCAGTTCTGTCATTCTTCTCAACCTTTGAAGGTAAATTTTTTGGATCCTTATTTAGATTATTTTTACTATAACATTCACAAAATTCTTATTTATATTTTTTGAAACTGATATTTATTTCATTAGCTTTTGAAATTTTCTGTTGGAAAACTTCTATCTCTTCTTATTTTGCCTTCAGCTTTACTTCAATATTATCATTACGATTCGTTGCATTCTCAAGATAATTATTTAGGCCATCAATCTCCTTTTCCATATTGATTTTATCATCAATAAAACCTTCTTGATTGTTTAATGTGGATTTTTCATTTATCGAATTCTTTTCAAAACTTCAAAAAAGAACAAACAAAGGGAACCTACCTCTGATACCAATTGAAGTTCGTAGTCAGGATCCAAGTATCATTGAGAGGGGGAGGGTGTGAATCAGTGATATATTTTTCTTTTTATGTTTCCTTCCTTTTGAAAAAACCTTTTCCTCTTGTTAAATAATTTCTTCCCTTCCGAACACACGCAACCAAAGGAACACAAGATTTACAAGGTTCACTACTCAAGAAGAGTAGCTACGTCTCAGGTATGGTATAGAAACAATCTAGTACCACACAATCCACTATGAAACAATCCTTTTATGTGGAATAAAACAAGTAGGATATGCCTTTACACTTGTGTATCACATTGAAAACAATCTAATAGTGTGTGTGCTCCCTCTTAGTACAAATAGGGTGATGTAATGATTCCCTTCTTCTTAATGAACTTTCACAAATTAAATATTTCAAAACAATTGTTCACTTTCCTACCCAAAAGCTGGTAAGAACCTCCTTGTGCAAATAGCTTGTGCACCACTCCCTGCTTGCGTGCCTCCCTGCTTGTGTTCCTCCCTGCTTGCGGGCCACTCAGCTTGCACACCACCTGCTTGCGCACCACTCAACTTGCGCGCCTACCTCCTTGCGCACCATAAACTACTTGTGTGCCACTATTGTGCACAACTCACAACTTTTGTGCCACCTTTGCCTTCTACACAACACACCTCCCTTCTTTCATGCCTCTAACACCTTTCTACCACTCCTGCATGTGCGACACTCTACATTCATGCCACCCTACATTCATGCATTTTAAATAACCCTCAACTCGGGCACCACTTCATCTTGCGCACCACTTTCTACTACTTGTGCGATTAGAGATAAAATTTTCTCTTATGTGTTGAGAATAAAAATATGAGTAGGGTAGTCATCTATTTATAGTCATTTTGGTGTCTTGCACGCCACATTCACTTGTGCGTCATTCGTACTTGCACGCTGCTCAATCACTTGCGCGTCACTCTATCACTTGTGCGCTATTCCATCACTAGCGTGAAACTTTCTTTACTTTGTCATATTTTGATACGATGATGTTGAAATGTGAATTGCGTGAAACATACACTTGTGCACCTCTTATAATTTCGCTCCACAATTGTACGCCACACTTGTGTGCCACACCTGAGTGCCACACTTGTGCACCCATTATACTTGTGTTCCACTTTATGAATTTCACACCAATCTTTAACTTGCGAGCCACTTTATTTCCATTGTCATATTTTGATGTTATGGTCTTGAAATATGACTTGCCCACAACATACACTTTCATACCACATATACTCACGCACCACACATGCACTCCACTTTTGACGTAAGCGCCACTTTCTTTTCCTAACCAAAAAAAGTTTCTTTACTCTCCCTATCCTTCATATGGTTTGCATCACAAGTTCTCCAAACTTATGATATTTGTGAAATAAAAATCAGAAAATAATAATCATATTTTTCAATGATTTTACAAGGTTAATTGATTTATACTCTTTTGACAACAAAAGACAACACTCTGCAAAAACAAAACTCTTGAAACTTCCTTCTCCATCCAACTTGGTCCCATCAATAACTGACATAAAACTCCTAAACCTATGATGTTGTCTATAAATTTTAAGATAATATTACATTGAAATATATACACTTTCAAAAATTTCATTCAGCCGTTATTCTTTATATAATATATGATCATATACAAAAATATTTTCATTATATGTTTGGGTTCAACCTTGTACAAATAGAATATAAAATGTAATTTTATTATTCCAGGATCCATGTATATGGAGATAATCACATCAAATTTTACTACAGGAGGAACAATAGTATTTTCATAGGGCACATTTATATAAAATAAAAATATAAATTCTCAACTATGTATGTGACGATATTTGTTACATAATTATCATGATTCAATTCATCAATTTTGATTATATAAAATTTCCATTTTTTCATTTCTCTTCAGATGTTGTTTTGAATTATTTTCCACATTAGCCTTTGGATTGGGGCACTGGTTCTCATAATTACCAAACTAAATGAACTTGAAAAAATTCATTGTCAGTGGTGTATTATGTTGATTAATCTCTCCACTTATTTCATTGAATTTCTTCTTCACAATACTGTTAAATTGTTTATCTCAATGGGTAGGATTCCCAAACATAACATACCCTCATGTTCCTTTCAGTTATTCACTTGACTTCTTCTTCCCATGTTTTTTTTCATGTAGGTGATTGAAAGTTATTTCCCCCATGTGATTTACTCGGGTTATCATGAGCCTCAATCTTCATTTTCTTATCTAAATCATTGGAATGATCATAATATCTAATTCCCATTTCTACCATCAATTCATATAAAATTAGTTATTCTTATCCACTAATGTCTCTTATATCCAACTCATTACATAGAATTAGTCTTAATCCACCAAATAATTAATTAAGTTTTTCTTTTTCGGCTAATGATTAAACCATAAGCACACCATTCAAGCTGAGTAAAATTAACTTCATAAGTGCTAATAGACAGACCATTCATCTGTTTGATCTCAATAAATTCCTTCTCAATCCTTATTTATATAATAAAAGAGAATAACTTATTGAAAAATCGCTTATATAATCTATAAATCATGGAACATTATTTTTAATTTTTGATACCTTTGTTTTATCTCAACTCATTCATATTTTTCATCTACTTAAATCCTTTAAGATGGTTTATAAAATGTATTTTTATTTCCAAATCATGTCCCATGGGAGTTTCAAACCAGCTGTGAAGCAAGGCCCATTTTCATACACTAGGTAATAATCAAGTCAATATCAATACACACATTTCTAGGTTATTACCCCTAGATACCTTTTTTAGATCCAAATCCAATTTTAGTCTACATACATGGATATAATTTATTATAAACTACTTTCTTTATCCTTTACCAGAATTCCATGATTTTTTCTAGTAATTTTACACATCCATAGACATATCTCCATACATATCTTTAGATTTCTTACTAACTTTTTCATATACATGTTTTCAAAGGTTAACTAAACCTATCCAATTATACCAAATGTAAATACCCAAACATCCCACGTATATATATTATATATATTTATAATAATATTAATTAAATTTCAAAAACACAAACCTGATCATCATAAATGTATAGACCCTTTTGAAAACATGGAAATATAAAAGAATGGTACATGACTGAGCTACATCATTTTCCACTATGTTTTTCATAAATGTCACCCATATTATATAGAGGATACAAAATACCTTTCATAATAACCTGGGGAAAGGAAAGATAAAAATGGGTGATCTTAGATTATCAACAAGCGTAAAAAAGGAAATATCAAAATATCATTAGAATATAGGTTTAGAACATGATAATAACATTTAAATATTATAACCTGCATATCATATAACATAAAATTGGGCCATGGAATAAATATTTGTATTTTGTTTGACAATAGTAAAAATGTAATAAAAGAATATAAAATACAAGATGATAACATTGGAACATATTTATGGCATACACATAATCATAGAACATCATTTTTTGGTAGTTCAATGTGCACTGTTATGTCTATCATAGTGGATTGGGTTCACTCCAAAATCTACCGTAAAAGTAAATGTTAAATCCCAAGAGTATCATAGTGGAAGGAGTCCACTTTTGAATTAGGTTCACCCCCCATTACAATCCTATTTATCTCATTAGATATTAATCATTACCTAATGTATTATATGGAGATATAGATCTCACCCGTCACATAATGAAAATCATAAATATATATTCTATAATATCATAAATAAGTCAATATATAAAAACCCATGAAATTAAATGGGTTTCAAAAAAATAATCAAAACATATCCAATGTAAAATAAATTGGATGCATAATCCTTTCATCAATTCATCAAATCAAAACCTATGGAAAAAATAAGCGGGTTTTATAAGAAATTAATCATGGTAGAACATGAGGAAGAGAAATCGGTTTTATAAATATCTTATCATCATAAACATAACCACTTATAGAATTAATAATAATTGTATATTTGGATCATATACTCATTAAATAATAATTAACATCAATCAATGTTATATTAGATAGAATATTATTATGAACTAAAAATAACATGGAACATTTCCTAAGGAAAATAAAAATTCCTTGAAAATCACTTTTTCTAAATTAAATATTCATAAAATAGTTCTGAAATAATATTCATCAAAAAAAATATGTTGAAATTATATTATATTATTAGAATAAAATTATTCATGATTTCGGTAAAAATATTTCCATGCCATGCATGTCAAACCAAAGATTCTTTTCACATTTCCATTAATAGTCAAATGAGACATGTACATAAAACAACATGAATATTGTATTAAAAATTAAAAATTAAATCATGTTCCAAAATTTATTTAATATCTAATTTATGTATTTTTGAAAAAAATTTATAAATATTATCAAAAAAATGGTTTTTGAATAAAATTGGTTTTGGACTGAGGCGTGAAATTAAGATGATATTTATTGAAAAAAATATTTTGAAATATTGAGTATATAAAGAGAGTAAAATGAATGGAAAACATGTATTCTCAGTACATAACGAGAGGATAAAAAAATTAAATAATTTTATTCGGAGACAAATTATAATACCTTATCTTGGGAAGCATAATCATGAGCAATCCCAAAAAACAATGGGATTGCAACAGAAAACTCTAACCACTTTGGTAATATTAAATTATATGATCCATGAAAGAATAATATCAAATGAAAAATAAAATATCATGATGATAAATAAATTCAACACATTTCCTTTCAAGTGGGATGTATATAAACACAATAAAATAGGATAGGGGCATAATATAACATATTTCATAAAGAAAGAAAATTGAGACAAAATCCCTTACCACTTTGGTAAAATTTGAACTTTAAACCCCATGAAAGAGATTCCTAAAATGGATATGTAAGTACCAGTAATTTTCAATAAAATAATATAAAATTAATTAATAGTTATTATATGCACCACAAAAAATAAATATGTGGTGAATATGGTACATGACTCACAAAATTAAAAAGTGAGATGGAAAAACCACTCCTTTAGTCTTGACTTCCTTCATAAACTATCCAAGAACCTATAAAATATATATAAGTTTGTTATAAACATATTACATAAAAACATTTTTATACATTATAACATATATTATTTATTTATTACATTTTATTACCTTTTTAATATCAATTCTTTATTAAAGGCGTATTTCAAGCAATAACTTGTTTTTTTAATAAGTTTTAATTTTTTTACCCTATTACTTTTTTTATTATTACATAATATCAAAAAATTTAACCATGATATATAAATAAAATATATTCAGTATAAATAAATATATCTTAATATATAAAAGTTAGATATAGATAAAGAAATTCATTATTTATATAGATGGTAGGTCATATGTACGTATGATTGTTGTTTCCTTTTTGTCAATGGATTGAAATAAAGAAAGGTAAATAATATTATATCACTAAAGAATAATTTTTATGCAATATATATGACATAATTTTATTTAAACCATTTTTTATTACCTTGCATGTATCTTTTATGTGAATAATGAATCACATCGCATCATGAGGTAGTAGTCCATTGTATATATGGACGACATTGTTGTATTCTCACAAAATAGAAATTAAAAAGTAATATATGATATAATTAATCCAAAATCAAAATAATATCATAAATATCATATAAAAACAATAAATACATCAATATATCCATCCCTGGTAGGCAGTGATGGAAAAATAACCACATTTGTTCATGAGGTGGTAGTTTGTCCTACACATGAATAATGATTCTGTTACCCATATTATGTAACATGATATAGATATCAATAATTACTTTAAAATAAAAAAAAATATACTTATAAGTAATATAATGAGTTTATTAAATAATCATGTTTTAATAAAAAATCAATTTATTGAGGTAAAACATGATTGTTATTATAAAAATAGTTTTCAGAAAAATATTTCAATTATTTTCAATTTGTTTTGATTTTTATTCCATATTAATTAGTAAATAATGAATTTATTTTATACACATGTGTAAAACATAAATTTTTAGATTTTTTTTTTAATTTTATTCACACCATCCTATCCAATGGACAATAAATAACTATTATATTGAATAATAATATGGTAATAGTCTGTCACATTTTGTTTAAACATCGTACGGTGTGTAACGTAAGCTAAACTCAATGTAGTGTGTAACAAAATATATCAAAGAAATTTGATTTATTTAAAAAAAATTCATAAATACTCCTGGAGTTATATGATTTTGTGTTTTTATACCATATAAAAAGATTAATTTAGGAACCTTCCATTTTATATGTACGTCCATGGTATCCTAGTCAAGTAAGAAACAACACTCAGTTGCATAGTCTATTGCTATATATGAATATATATCTGCTGGTAGTGGTTGTGCATAACTATTTTGGAAAAAAGACACCTTAATATAATTTTCATTCAATTTTAATTTGTTCTTAATCAAATGTGATAACCCGGGCCATACCCATATTTATAATAATCTGATAAATCGTTGTAGATCAAAGAATATATTTATTAGGCATCATTTCATGAGAGTTCATTCTCAAAAGGGGGATAGTACTCCTAAAGTTGAATCTATTTAGAACTATATATCAGATATTTTAGCTAATATAATTGCATATGAATGTTTTGACTTTTTTGAAATAAAATTTCTCATTTTTTTATTTTAATTAAATTTAGTTTACATTGTTTCATTAAATTTAAATTTTTGTTATATTTTTTTAATATTTTATTTTCAGGTTTTATGGAATTTATTTATTCTGGTTTATTATTGAAATTAATCCTTTTTGGTTTTTAGGAAATAAATTATATTATTTATTTAATATTTTATTATATTTTTTATTTAGTCATAATCAACACATATACCAAATTGGATATACACTCATTTAGTAAATCAGGTTTGTGACCAAATATTTTCGAATTAACTCTCAACCATTTTTTTCATTACAAACATCCTTTCACTTAGAATCTAAACCATAAAACTTTTCCCCCCTCATCTATCTCGATTCTCTATCCACATTCAATTGACCTTCTATAATGGGAAATTCCAAGCATAGAGATAAGGGAATATCTAGTTCTTCCAATTAAGATAAGCCAACCAGCGTGTTACATAGGTTACATGTTTTAAAATCCATTGACATGGATTTGAGGAATTCTAAAGTGATTCTACTAAAGAATGTATTTCAGATTCAAGATTGGGAGTACATATTTTATTAAAAAAATTTAATTTTCTTATTTTAGGAATAAGTAAAATATTTATTTAGTAATGCATCATTACACATCGGTTAAGTAGTGTAAGTGCTATCATCAAATGTAAATGAGAGGGGTATTCTAGTGATGTCAGTAAAAAAGGATGGAGTCATCCATTTTCCCTAGGATGGTTAGTTTAATTTTTGTGAAACCCTAATTTTTTTTGAGTTTAGTAAGACCAAATATGGTTTTTTTGTTCTTTATTGGATCCAATACTTCTGAAAAGAAACATATAAAGGATTTAGAAGCTCAATGGAAATTTATTTGTCAGTTTATTTAGACTAGGATTTCCTCGAAAGCCGGTGAAATGGAGGACATGTTGTTTTAGGATATTAAAGAATAAAGAGGTGGATCTTAATTAGGGAATGTTTGTGAATTATATTAAAAGTTATACTCTTTGTACCATTCTATTGAAGAAAATTGTATACTGCTGTGACACTATTAAAACTCTTTAAAATATGAATATTTGGATCACGAGGAGACATCATAGACCTCAATAACTATGGATATAACTCCAATTGAGATGTTTCATTCTAGAGAGGTGTAGTAGATATTAGCTTCTATGTTATAGCTTCAGTTTCTAGAAGTCATTCATGTGAGATGAGAACTAGTAAAAATGTGATAATTAGAATTTGGTGAATCTATTTAGTTAGTTCAGATTCTTGATCCATATAATTAGATACAAGATGTTTCACAAGAGGAATATACTATTAAAAATATTTCATGTTTTAAAATAATATTTGATATAATTGACATATAAATAAAGCACCTTAAAAATGTTCTAACTCTTCTCAAATCACCTACTAGAGGGGATAGAGCTAAATACGTTATAATGGATATTGTTGACCATTATGAAACACCACCTATTCCATCACCTAATCCTTGTGTGCATGAGGATCAACCTTATTTAAGTAAGATCTCGAATCCTTATGAAATGAAATCCTTTAGTTTTACTCTAAATACTGAGTTTGATAAAATCACTGGAGATTATGATTATTTTAAAAATATGTGATACCATCTAAGGATGACTATTGATGCAAAAAGTTGGGATGAAGAAGAATAAGAGGTAAGTTTCCAGGGTGGCCTCGTGAAGCCCTTTTGCGGAGCCCCATGGCCCCACTCCCACTCTGAAGCAAAGAGGCGGGCCACCCCACGAACCCCTTTGACGTTCGTGAGCCTACCACAGAGCAAAAAGGCACGAGGCTATATGAACGAATTTGATGTTCATGAGCCAGTCGCAGATCAAGGAGGCAGGAGGCCCCGCAAACAAATTTTATGTTCGCACACCCGCTGTGGAGCAAGGAGGCGGGAGGCTCCACGAACGAATTTGACGTTCTCATGCCCGTCGTGGATCAAAGAGGCAGGTGGCCCTGTGAACCCATTTGACATACGCGAGCCCGCTACGGAGTAAACTCTATCTTCATGCCGAGCGAGATCTACTTCTTGGTGCCTCTTGCCTATAAATACATGGCTCCCCTCGAGTACAAAGGATGGATGATCCGAACTTTCACCTTCTTAGCTCTCAAATAACGAAGCACTTTTTGCTCTGCAACCCATGAGTTCTTCAAGATACTTCTGCTTTGTGAAGTGCCTCCCCCGTTGCTTTAATTTAACCCCTCTTCTGAGAGGGATGCCTTTCGCAAAGCCCACATGCCTTCAAAAAGAAAAGAGATCCCCATGGGGACTCGAGTCATGGAGAACTGTTTATGCATCGCAAAACATCCTCCGAACACACGCGAACCACATGGTAAGGCGGGGTCACTGTGCTTCGCGAAGCACATTGCTTGATGACACCTTGATTCACATGGCACCCTTGCTTTTCGAGGCATTGCTTTGCGAATCTCTTTCCACTTCACGAAACTCCTCCCATATGCACCTATTCCCTATCACGAGCCTATGAGACTTCACTTCTTGAAGAACATCCCTCAACGAATCCCCTCCACTTCATGGAGTACCATAACTTCACAAGGCTTCTTTTTATGAACCCTTTTTCCCGAAAACTCCTTTTCTCGTGCGACCCTTCAGGTTTTCAGGAAGAAATTTCAAAGTCCCTTGGATAATATTTCCTATTGGGTTGCTTCACCTCTTGCCTCTTCGCATAGGCACTCTAACAACTATTTCTATTTCTCATAGTGATGCTAACATGGACCCTCAAATGGGATCACCTCTCAACACCCCCTAGTCATGGTGTTGCCTATCCCTTATCTTCCCCAAGGTGCAGAGGGTACAGATTATGTAACTCCTAGGGGTGCCGAGTAATCCCATCTTGTCCAAGATGCAGGATGAGAAACATCCAAGAACCACTGCCTTTATCGCATGAATTTGAACTATAACCTTGCACCACGCATCATACGCGAGGTGCCCCAGCTCGAACATTCTTAACACCCGCCCGTCTCAATGGGAGTGAAATCTTCCTCATATAGAATAAGACCCTCTTTGCTAAGGTGGTGCCTGTCCATGGGGACGAGCAACCATCCTGGGGTATGCTCCTAGACTTACTTGCAGGAAGTAGTACCCTTAATCCTCCTTTCTTTTTCAGTTCCAAAGGCCAGTAAAGGGCGTGGTGGGAAACGGTGCTCCTCCCCTCTTCTGTGCTAAATCCCTCTCCCATATGTCCTTGTCACCATTGGGCCCCCATCTTGGAGTAAGTCCCAATATCCATCTCCTTGGGAGGTGAACCACGTGTAACCCCCTGTTTCCTCTTTGGGATTCCAACCACACGTAAGCCCTATTCCACTTCCCACAGGCACAACTTTTGCGATGTGATTGTCAGGTCTCTTCTGCCTCTTGTTTATCACACTGAGAATGACTCATGTGAGTATAGAGTAAGCATCGACCTTGACATCCTCTCCGGGATTCCTGAAGTGTAAGCCCCACACCCATCATGAACTACGAGGACTTTGAACCTTGCCAAGGCAAGTTACATAGGAATCCTCCAAGAGGTGCAAGCCTAACACCCATTAGTCTCAGCTCCTTTCATGTCAGTTCACCAAAACTCTGGGCTGCCTCAGAGCGTAAGCCCCAAATACCTCCATCTCGAACTACGTGGACTTTGATCCTTGCTAAGGTAGGGTACATAGGAAGCCTCTCTGAGGTTCAAGCCCAATATTCTCATGAACTAAGAGGACTTTGATCCTTGACAAGGAAAGGTACGTAGGAATCCTCCATGAGGTTCATGCCCCCCATCCATTGGTCCCAACCACCTTCATGTTAGTTCACCAACACCCATCATGAACTACATGGAATTTGATCCTTGTTAAGGCAAGGTACGTAGGAAGCCTCCCTGACATTCAAGCCCACTATCCATCTATTTCGACCCCCTTCACATTGGTTCACTTTGTCCCGCATGACACTAAACAACATTCGATCCTTTCCGAACTATGATGTATTTGATCCTTAATAAGGCAAGGTACATAGGAAACCTCTATGAGGATCAAGACGAACACCATCCATCTGGACCCTAGGACCTTATTCACGTCAATTCACCCCTCGTCCTTCATGACATTAAACTATAATCTCCAATCAGTGGTTAGCTGTTGATCCCCATCAAGTGGTAAGCTGTTGTGTCCCCTATTTAGTGGAAAGTCATTGTAATTCCCTTTGATGGGACCCACATATCGGGTCCATCATAGTGGCGTCAGAGAAACTCAGGCTGCTAAGTACATGTAATCCCCCATATACATCATCGAGTTTTTTCCTATGTGTACACCCCAATTTAAGCCCCTTTCCTGGCCTTTACCTCGAGCCCATGTGTCTCGGGAAGTACAATCCTTAACTTAGTTGTTTTCACATCCTCTAAGTCTCATCCATGCATTCATTATCACAAGCCACCTTATTAGTTTTCCCATAACCCTCCCAAACTATGTGGACATTGATTCCCTGCCATGGGGATACGTAGGTCTCCTTGAGACTCAATCCCAACATCATCGTTATCCTCATGTCAGTTCCATCTCATTCTCCACCCACTTTCAACCAACCATACATCATCTATCTTTATTCTTACCCGGGATGTCACATATTGGTGAGGTCATGTCAACCCACCTACACCATTGTATCCTCCAAGGGTTATGCTCATCTGATCCAATCTAGCCAGTGTTCTGATCAGTGTGATCTATCTCCGTAGTAAGATAAATATTCAAACACCTGGATATGTCTTTCCATCAGGTGGGAGTGCCACCTGTCATGTTTCCAACACCTATGTTTCCAATGCCTGTACAAAACACCGGATCTTGGTGGCCTCTTGCTGTGATGGAGTCCCTAACATGGTCCCACACCTTGAAATAAAGTGGTCCAGATACTGCGGGGGGTCCCCTATCCCATTAATGGTGGAGAAGGTGGGATTTCCAAAACCTGGGGATACCGGCATATCATCCACCCAGGCTGGATATGGCTTGCCATCAAGTGGGAGTTCCACCTATTATGTTTCCAACACTTCCCTCCACAGGTATTTTCAAGTGGAAGAAAATTTGGCAACCCCACAGGATTCAATCGTGTAATCACCACCAACGTCAATAGAAGAACTCTTTGCATCAACTAGAGATCACATAGAGCTATTTTGGTGACCAATGGCAGACAAGCAGTAGTGCGGTCCATCACCATAAGCCCTTGTCCCTGCACTAAGAACTACAGTTGTCAGCCTGTCCTTCCACGATGTGGTAGATAAGTTTCTACACTCTTCAGAGGACAGCCCACGATTCAGCGGCCGATTTGCCCATTCACTGTATTTTCCACCGGCCAGACTACCATCCCAGCGATCTGTTTCAGTACCATTTCCAGTTCCTCAGCCACCCCCAGTTGAATAAAATGCAAATCAAGGGACAAAGCTTGTATCTGAGCCGAGGAGAATATGGGATATCCTCGCATCGGACCGCTTCCCTAAGGTGTTCTGGCTGGTTGTAGCACTGAATTTTAGTGCCCCAATATCTCTTATCCAAGAGGAGTTCTAATGTTTCCATCAAACCCTCTGGGTGACGCACTTCCTCCTTCGTCATTAGTGAGTGGCTTATCCATGGATCATAATGCATTTCAAGGACATCTGCGAGAAATGTCATCTGGTTGATCTTGTCGTGCTCCCTGTGGCCTACTGTCATGAGTCACCAGGTCACCGGAGATCCCTCCAACATCAATGCATTGAGAGTTTCATGGTACTCCTCAAGATTATCATGGAGGATTTCCCCCACGTGTAGGACTATGGCAGGGGGCAGTATTCATCCCTCCACTTCAGAATTATCCATCGGCAGCCCGACCTACTATGTGATATCAAGGACATTCCCCCAGGTAGATTCATGGTTAATACAGCCAACCTAGCAGAAGGGGAAAATGAACTAGATCTTTTTGACGGGGACCTCCCCCCCAAGGGAATACCACCACTATTAGATACATTGAAAGGGTTACTCACCAATAGAGATATCTGATGGGCCTCCCTACGCCCACTAAGGCATTAGTCATTAGCCGAAATCACAGAAAGGGTATGAAGCATCTCAGAGCTACCAAACACTCTGACCCATATGCCTCTGTTCAGAAGATGGAGGAAGAATCTGAAAAGGCCTTATTACTTTAGAAACTAGTCAAAAAAATTGTTCGAAGACCTCCTGGATGAACGTGCTGCAGAGCGACGACCGAACAACGGTAATCCTATGCCAGGGCAGTAGGGGTAGGAACAACATCCCATCGGTGAGCTACTTTTAGGAAACCCTAAATGTCCTACCCCAGTCGGTAGGGTTGAAGCTGGAACCTACGTCAAGAGGGTGTGGTATGTCTCACCAAATCCTCTGGAATGGCCCGACAATCCATGGGATTCAGGTCAGGTCCCCCCAGCTGCCCCGATGATCATGCCACCAGCCACTCCACGAGCCACTAGGCCTACTTACCATGTTGAAGAACCATCCAACACACTCGTGGTTAGGGATCCCCATCAAGATAGGGACCCCCATCCAGATGATCCAATGGCGATAGTCATTGCCCGCCTTGAGGCATTAGAAACATGATAGGTGGAACTCCCATCTGATGGAAATCTATATCCGACGTGGGTGGATGACATGCTAGCACCCCCGGGTTTTTGAAATCCCACATTATCCACCTTTAATGGGATAGGGGACCCCCCGCAGCATCTAGACCACTTTATTTCTAGGTGCGGGCCCATGTTAGGGACTCCAGCGCTGCAAGAGTCCACCAAGCTCCGATGTTTTGTATAGACATTAGAAGGGCCTACATTTATCTAGTATATTAAATTCCCCATCGGGCTAATAGTGGGATGAGAAGATCTTCACATGAAGTTTATATACGAGTTCAGCTCCACCACGCGGAAGATAAGTACCGCAGACCTCTTCAAGTGAAAACTGAGGCTGAATGAGCGTGTTGTAGACTTCATCACCCAGTGGAAAGGGCTTACATACTCCCTTGACATGACACTGACTCAGGAGAAATTACTGATGATGTGTGTGGAAAATGTTAATTTGGAATTGGTTCCTTGTCTGATTACCCAGAACTACCCTGGAGTGTTCCAAGACTTCTCTGATAAGGCCCAACGTGTAGAGGAGTCCCATCAACAGGCTAATCAGGCACGTCTGTTGCCCCCAGAAATTCCCATGAGGAGGGATGTCAGAGCCGAGCCCGCCGCGGTGGCCCAAATAGAAGCCCTCAGATAACTGGAATTATTACCGGTGGTGCTGCCTCCGTAGCCTTGCAGAGGCCCACCACCACAAACGCAGGCTCCGTCCCAGCAATGGCTGCCTTAAAATCGGTACCCCCCCCCCCCCCCGCATAATACGCATCCACCACCCAGGTGGGATAATCAGGATCTTCCCCCTTGATAGGCCCTTGTAGCCCCTCGCCAGAATCCAACTCCAAGGGCCCCCTTTCCGGACAGAATAAACTAGACCCACTTGTTCATTGAGAATCAAGTCCCTGGTTATTTCTGAAGTGCCTTGGAACCGGGGATTGTTCATTTTCGTGAGTGTAGAAGGCCAGAGGAGGAAAATCTCACCAATCACCCCAACTACTGCCATTATCACCAGATCCTGGGGAACACCCTCAAGTAGTGATATGTGTTCAAAGATTGATTTTAAGACCAGTTTGATAACAACAAAGTCAGACTGGGGTCGTCCCCTATGCAGGTAGCACGCATCTTTGTGAGGCCTCACAACAACAGCGTCAGTGAGGGCAAGTGGAATTAGGTTTCCAATTGTGGATCTTAGAAGTATGATGACTGGATGACCTGAAAAACAGTTGCTCATGCCCATGGTGTCATTTGGGCATGCCTGAATTGGCCATAGCCTTTAGAGGATACAACCACCACTTCTGCATCATCTTCTCAACCATCCTCTTTCTAGAAAATCAAACGCTAGTGATGTAAGGGAAAGAAAAGTCCCCCGCTGATGCCATCATCATCCTGTAATCTTTGAATCTTTATTCCCCAAGATATAGAAATTTCTACCAGAATTTTTCCAGCATTGGATGACTCTTCAAGTGACAGCCAAGGGTATGCTTTGGTTAATACCGTAGAGCTGGTAAACCCCTACATGACTCCCAGCAACAGGGAGCGCCAGGAGGATCCTCCCAACATCCCCAGTCATCCCCAGTGTCAATGGAGCCATGGCTATATAGGCCGTCGGAGTACCACGGTCAACACTTCTTTCCAGGTTGTGCATGTTACTAAATCTAGGCAGCAAGCTCAGCACAGAGCTCAACGTGCACGACCTCCTCATCTGGTGTCATCATGCCCTCCTCCACCACCGTTTGTGCTACTGGGCCAAGAAAATACACCTAATCGTCGCCATGATCAGACACCCTCCACCTCGAACCAGTCCCAGTCAGCTAAGCCCAGTACGGCAGGTTCTCTGTGTGCTTCAAATACTGAGCATCTAGAATTTCCCAGCACCAGCCAGTCGTCGGTCCAGTCGGTGGGGCCTGCCATGCCTCTTATCATGGAAAAGCCTCTTGTAAGCAGAATTTAATGATTGGTGTGGAAGTACGATGTTATTAAGAATATTTCTAGTATCCCAGAATGTCTCTACATCCATCAGGCCCTTTTCATGTCATCAGATATGCATGAGGCCCTCGAGGAGGCATTAAGAAGCCCCCTCTAGTACGAGACGAAGGTAGCAGCTACAGAGGCCTTCCATGATGAGGTGATGTAGAATTCTGAATTCAATGCCAATATCTCATTTTTCGAAGAGGATGAGGGTTCTCCCATATAGGGGAAGATACGCCCATTGTAAGTCCCTGTCCATATTAATGGCATGGAGGTTCGCCGCTATCTTGTTAACACTGACTCCGGGATTAACCTTATCCTGACTTAGAAACTGCGAAATATAGGATTGTCTGAAGATGACCAGAGTCCCTTTGACCTAATAATCCATGGTTATGAAAGGATAAAAGAGACACTGGTTGGTAAGATCCACTTGATGACCTAGTTTGGTGGCCTAGTTTCTATCACTGAATTTATGGTAGTCTCCCAGGACACTGCCTACAATGCATTGATGGGAAGGCCATGACTCCACCTACACATGGTTGTTTCCTCATCGTATCACCAGTACCTCAAGTACTCTTTTAATGGTTAAGTGGTCATGATTCAAGGTGATGCATCTCCCTTTGCTTCTTGTGAGGCCCGCTATCTATATTCCAACTACTACAAGAGAAAGGACAAGTAGATTCAGAACAACGAGGTAAATGCTTCCACGGTTGTGACCGACCCATGTATAGATCTGGACGATGCCTACTTCTTTCCAGTCCACTGATTGGTGGCTACAACCCTTACCTGGGACAATGCTTCATTATATATGGGATGATGGGGAACACATTCCCGTGTCTATTTGATGGTGGAAAATCACCTCGTCCTCCTATACGAATATGGATAAGGTGATCCCAGAGCCTCCTTCCCCCATAAGATATCAGGATGTCCACCCCATGGCAATGACAATACGTCATATGTGATTGTTCTGCCAGGTGATAATTAACCAGCTCAATCCAGAGCGCCATTATTTCTTTGATATTATTAAGTGTGGCCCCTTGGGATGAAGACCAGATGGTATCGGGTCGATAACCTTCATTGTTATGGTTTCGGCAGCACCAGATTCTCCCGATGCATTGACCATTACCGCTCAGGCTGGAACCAGCCTCTCCTCGGGATCTGTCAACTCAGAGAAACCTCCACCCACTGGGGATCCCTTCTCCATAAGTGAAGAAGAGTACTTAAGGAATTCCCCCTGCCTTTGAAGAGGGCGTCTCTTCCATAGTCAATAAGTTTTTACAAGTAAACCTATGTAGCGAGGAAGACCTGAGACCCACATTGATCAGTGCCGCCATGTCCTTCAAGGAGCGGCAGCAGTACATAGACTTACTAAAACAACACAGTGATTTCTTCACCTGGAGTTATGACGATATGCCTAGAATAGATCCCCAGGTATCCATCCACCACCTTGGCCTCCCTACAAATCATCACAGGTTCAAGTATCCTCCAAGGAAGATGCACCCTTCTCACGGTGCCATGGTAGAGGCAGAAGTTGATAATATCATTCGATCCAACTTCGTTACTAAAATCTAGTACCCTTAATGGATATCCAACATTGTTCCAGTCAGGAAGAACAATAGATAGATCAGAGTCTGTATCGACTTCTGGGATCTCAAATGTCACTATCTGAAGGATGATTTTCCCCACCCCATGAAGGAATTATTGATCAATGCTATAGCCGAGTTCCAAGACCTCTCCTTCATGGATGGTTACTCTGGGTATAACAATATCTGAATGGAACTTGAGGATGAAGATTCTATAGTCTTCAGGGCACCACAAGGTACTTTCTATTTCTAGGGTATGCCCTTCGGCCTAAAGAATGCAGGTGTCACCTATCAGCAGGCCATGCATCGCATATTGAAGCCAATCCATGAGAAATTAGTGGAGTGTTATGTATATGATCTGGTGGTCAAATATCATCAATTCTAGGACCATCTCAAAGACAATGAGAAAGTATTCGGCTTCCTCTATTCTCTCCAATTGAAGATGAACCCATTGAAATGTGCCTTCGAGGTCAACTATGTGATGTTACTCGGATTTTTTGTCAGATTTAGAGGTATCGATATTGGCCCTGAGAAGATCAAGGCCCTCTGTCAGATGTCTCCCCCAAGAAACATTCGGTAACTTCATTGCTTCCAAGTCTACTTGGCCTACATACGCTGATTCATTGCGAATCTGGCTGGCAAGTGTAAGCCCTTTTCTCGGCTTATGAAGAAAGGCACCGCCTATAAATGGTACGAAGAGTGCCAGACCACATTCGAGGAAATTAATTAGTATCTGCTCCAGCCTCTAGTCTTGATGCCACTCATATCTGAAAAATCACGGGTCCTTTACGTGACTGCCCTGGAATGATATCTCAGTGCACTTCTCTACCAAAATAACAATGAGGGAACTGAAAACAGCCTCTACTACCTCAACTGCATGCTCCTCGATATGGAGACCAGATACTCTCCCATCTTGAAAATTTTTGTTGGGGTCGTATTCATATTATATAAGTTGTGACATTACCTACCGCATGATGAGGTACTACTGGTGTCCCGAGTAGACCCGATGAAGTACCATTATGAACTACCCCATGGTGACAGGCCGCCTAGCACGGTGGACAGTAATCCTCCAGCAGTTCGACAACAATTTTGTCTCTCATAAGGCTATTAAAGGGAAAGGATTGGAGAATTTCCTTGCTACCCATCCAACCCCTACAGACCAGTCTCTAGACCTGGATTTTCCTGAAGAGGCAATCCTCTCAGAAGACCATTCCATCCTGTGTTGGCAGAGACATTTCAATGCTTCTTCCTGGAGCCCCACCTGTAGAAGTATCAATGATCCCAAGCTTAACAGGGTCGGCTTGGGTATCATAATTATAACCCTAGTTCAAGCCATTACTCCATACTCATTCCTATTGTCATAATGCATCACCAACAATGAGGAAAAGTATTACGCTCTCATTACTGGATTTGAGCTGGCCCTCGAGATTGATGTGCCACATTTTCATGTAAAAGGGGATTCAGAACTGGTCGTCAAACAGATCAATGGTGACTATATCGTCTGGAATCCAGAGCTTGTACCATTGTTGGAATGCACTCTCTAGCTAATCAACCAGTTCCCTTCTCAAAAAGAGGTTACCCATGTCCTTCGGTCACAGAATGGTCGAGAAGATGCTTTGGCCAGCTTAGTAACATCACATGCAGAGCCTGAATAGGATGACCTGATTATCCAGGTGGCAAATCAGAGAGTCATTTCTCCCATCATTACAGATGACGATGAAATCCAGGGGTAAGTCATCTTACCACCGACACCTCCATGCCAGGACCCCCAGGTCCCCCAGATTATGTGATTGAAGTAGCTTCTGATTGGACGATACCTTTGGTTGAATTCCTCCAACAGGGTAATCTCCCGGTAGATCGAGCTGAGCGCAAGAGAACCTAGTGCCGCACACTACAGTTTACCCTTCAGAGTGGCACCACTCATATGAAGATCCTCTACAATAACGATTTCGATGGTGTTCTCCTTCTTTGCATCCAAGAAGTCAAGATTTCTTAGGTCATGCAGGAGTTTCATGTCGGTTCCTGCGGTACTCAACAGACTGGCTGAAGATGTCCCATCAGATCCAAATACTGGGGTACTTTTTTCCTTCTATGATCCATGACTACATCAAGTTCTCAAAATGTTATCATGCATGTCGTGTTCGCAAAAAGGTGTCGTGTGTGTCAAGTTCATGCCAAATTCGTGCATCGGTTGCCGGAGCCTCTCCACACTACTATGTACTCTTGGCCCTTTGCAGTCTGGGGACTAGATTTCATGGGACCATATCCGCCGGTGACGGCATTCCAATGTTTGTTCATCCGGACTGCTACGAATTTCTTTTCCAACTGGGCAATGGTAGTTCCACTCAAGGAGGTAAAGGCATGTTCTATCGTTGACTTTGTGAGCTCCAATATCATCTATCGGTTTGGAATCCCTCATGCCGTCCTCAATGATAAAGACACAAACTTTTGGGAAACTAAGTTGAAGAAGTTTTTTGCCAAGAAAAAATCCGTTCTAATCATACCTCCCGCAATCACGAGCAAGAAAATGGGAAGATAGAGGAATTAAACAAGACCCTCTCTAACATTTTACAGAAAGTGGTTGGTCAGAACAAGAAGTGTTGTCTAGACAAGCTCCCCAACACCCTATGGGCCTATCAGACGACAACATGTAATTCAACACATGTGACCCCATATTCCCTAGTATATGGAACTGAGGTTGTCCTGCCAATCAAGATTCAGTTACCTTCATTGTGCACAACGTTCTATGATTAGCTGGGGCCAGATAAAGCAGCTGAAATTTTTCTGGCCGAGTTGGAAGCACTTGATGAAAACAAGCTTTGTGCCTTATACAATCTGGAAGGCATGAGAATAAGATGTCTAAATACTTCAACAAGAAAGTTCGTCTCTTCCCATTATTTCAATGTGACTTGGAATTGTCCCTCCAGACACCATTGATACCTGGAAGGAAACCACCCAAGTTGGAGCCCAAATGAGAAAAACCTTACATAATTCAAAAGGTTTACCCCAATGGTTGATACTCCTGAGTAACTATGGACGGTGAGCATATAACTCCCCCTACCAATGCCAAGTTCCTCAAGAAATACTTTTACTAATCCATTTGGTCATGCATGACCCTAAATTTCTTGGTTCTACAGGACCCTAAACTGCCTGGTCCTACATGACCCTAAACTGCCAGGTCGTAGATGACCCTAAACTGCCTGGTTCTACATGACCACAAACTTCTTGGTCCCCCATGACCATAAACTGTATCTGGTCCTGCATGACCCTAAATTTCCCGTTCTTGCATGAATTTAAACTATGAAACATCCTGCATGACGTTGAACTATATGACATCCTTCAAGACGTTAAACTGCATCCCAAGAACAACGTAAGTCTTGATTCCTATCCTTATGAGATATTTAGGAATGCTTAGAGGGTTTGTCTCGAATCCAGCCACCGAAATCTTCTTTCTGACTATACCCCATGGGTATAATTCTCTCAGAGGATCCCCATATGGTTTAGTACTGGCGTCTTTGGCCCTAGTCATGTTAGATTTATGCAGATCACACCATGTGATCCCTCCTCATTCTTCTATTCTCCCATGTCCTCACTGCACGATGCTAAAATGCATGGCCTTCAAGAACAATGTATGACTTGATTCATATCCTCATGGGATACATAGGAACGGCCATACGTTTCGTCTATTAGGCCAGCCCCAAAACTCCAGAGTCTCCCCTTGGGTCAAAACATATCGAGTGGTATAGGATTTTTCCACAATGCACATCGAGTTCATCATAATCCCACCATGCGTCCCATTCCCTAGATACTTTCACCTCTTTCACCGTCCTGATTGAAATTGAAGTGCACAGGCACACTTATGATTCACTCACACTCTTTTCTTGGGACTACATCATATTTCATGTCCTAAAGAACCCTAAAATGGCATAGATGTAGGCCCAAGGGCCCTCCTACCATCTGGAGCCAACGTCCTCGAGGCTTTCAAATGAAAACTTGATACAAGTCCCACGTTGAGAATACATTCAGTGGTTGACACTCATTTGTTTCTCCCATTTTAGGTAACACGATGTGGATGTTGTGTTCCAAATATGGTCAACAACTATCCTTTTTCATTGTCGCCACCCCATAGGTCCCAAATATTCAGTGTAGTGGTTCATTCTGTCCTACTTTACCTTGAGGCCGCGATCTCACTCGGTTGATTCTAGATATATGACCCTTATATATTGGGGAGAACCAAGTCCTACTCCTTGTTTCCCAAACCAATAATTTCTCACGTGGGCTTAGGAGCTATGATGAGGGAGCACCCACATAAAAGGTCATATGGAAATAGTTGGCTGGAACGTCCAATATCAGGTCTCCCGACCCTTTCAGCCCCTCAACTCAAGTTCTCATTTGGAATTGTGCGGTGTGGTATGGACTCGCATCCTCATTCACGTCAGGATATATGGCTATGCCCCACACATCCCCATGAGACAATCCTTTTCCATTTATGCCCCATCCACAAGCACATTCCCTACCTTTCATTACAGGCCCCATAATTTGGGATTTTATTCTTCTCTATCTAAAAGGAACTCTGAATGGCATGGATTCTCCACCCAAGGGCCCTCGTACCATCTCGGTCCAACATCCTCGAGGACTTCCAGAAACAAATTGATACAAGTCTTGTGTTGCGCATATGGTCAAGGGTCAATGCTTAGTTGTTTTCCCTGACCTCCGGTCACGAAAGGATGGATGTTGTGTTGTGAATATGGTTAATAGTTTTCCTCTATTATTCTAAGTTCTATGACCTTAAACTAATATCACTATCATCCTCACTACAAGATGTTAAAACTGCTATCTAGCCACAACATTCTATCTGTGGCCCAATCTCGGGCCCCTAGTCCAAGTCTTCACTTAGTATTGTATGGTGTCGTATGGAATTATGTGCTAATTCAAGTTGGGTTACTCGTCATGCCATACACCTCCTTTGTTTGGGGTATCTTCCCCATTTGTGTCCTTTTTGCATGATAGTAAACTATGCATCACCCTCTTCTAAAACTACATGTGGATTTATTCCCATCCTCATGGGATATGTAGGATGCCCGATGTCTTGTCTTCGAGTCTAACTTCAGTTCTAATAAATCTCTCTTTCACCAGGGCCCCTTGGCCTGTATTTTCCTAGGGTGAAGGGTATATAGTGTGGTATGGGATTATGTCCTCATTCACATTGGGTTTTGTGACAGCCACACAATGTACCTCTTTCTCTTATTAGTTCTCTATCCCCTTGTTCTATAATCATCTTTTCAAATCGTCCACTCTCAAGTTAATCCCCTCTCCCCTCTTCGGTGATTCACCAATGTACCCAAGGGTACTCTGGTTCATCACTTAGAGTGTTGGGTTCTTCCCGGACATGCTTTAATCCATTTTTTAGGCTTCTTGTTCACCTCCATTAGGGCTTACCTCACCTTTCACATCCAAAGGGACCCCCGAATGGCATGGATGCTCGGCCCAAGGGCCCTCCGACCATTTAGGGACAATTTACTTGAGGGTTTCGAACAACGAATTGATACAAGTCCCTCATTGTGAATACGGTCAGTATTCGATGTTCATTTGTTGTTCCCATTTTAGGTCACATGATATGGATGTTGCGTTTTGAACATGGTCAAAAGTTACCCTCCATCGTTACGCCAACCCCATTAAGCCCAAAATGTCGGTTACCTGATTCACACCCTTGTTCACTTCATCATGTCCAAGTTTAACATCGAAGATCTTGGTACTATTACTAAGTGCACATCTGCACGTTAGGAGGAGAAATCCATGACAAGGCATTGTTCAGGTCTCCACACCAATTTTTCCTTCGCATGTACTCCACATATGGAAAATACCTTATACACCCTTGTTTCCTACACCGAGTTCGACTCGCGTAGGCTTAGGGATTGGGTTAAGGTCTGCACCTATTTGGAAGAGTTCTACTTCTCTATGGTCTGAGGTCTAGAGACCCTAAACTAAGATATTTTTATACTTTCTTTCTAAATAACTACATACGGCTTGATTCCCATCGTCATGGGATACTTAGGAACACCCTGGCATCTTGTCTTCGAGTGCATCTTAATTGGTAGCTTGTATGTCATGACCTTTCTCCTATAACCTTTTCTGGCCCCTCGGCCCGAGGTTTCTTTCTTGGAATCGTGTGCGGTGTGATGTGGACCCCATCCTCATTCATATTGTCTATGCTTTATTGCACCATGCGCATTCCCTCTTAAACCTCGTCTCTCTTGAATATATCTAATCCATATGAATTTAAACAATGTTTCCTTGTCTCACATGACTCTAAAATGATATGTCTATATTGCACGACATTAAGGTGCACAATTGGTCCCATCACATGACCCTAATAGTATCTTCCTAGCCGCATGATGAAAAATGGCATTCTGTTGTGGTGTCCTCACTCAAGGGACATCATGTTTGGTATTAGTCAAACACCATGTCATTTTTCAATTACTTCATTTTGAATGATTCTTTTTTTAATTCCTGGAATCATTGTTCTAATCCCATATCATTACAAAAAAACACATCCATTTACCCTAAAGGACAAACAAGATATATCAAATACCACTTCTTTTGGTGCAAGGGCCAGACCCGCACAACCTTATTATATGTATCACTGGTATCCTACCGTTCCATCCTTACAAATACATGAGGCTAGATCCCCATCTTCATGGGGTATGTAGGAATATCTTTTCACCATGTCTTATCCTTAGCCTAACTTTTTTTTTCGGTCCCTCGACCTGAAACCTCCCCCAAGAAGCGCACGGTGATCCGGACCATGTCCTCATTCACGTCGGGTTTTGTAGTTGCATCATTGTGTGTCTCTCATTTCCTACCATTTGTGGTCTAAGATCTAAGACCATAAAATAATATCTCTTTTAGAACTATGTATGTCTTGATTCCCATCCTCATGGAATACATAGGAATGCCTAGACATTATTTGTATCCAGATCCAGCCTAGGGAATATACAAATCATGTCCCTTATTTTTTGTCCCCTTGGACCGAACTCGTTTGGAAACATGTGGTGTGGCGAGTACGTCTTAGGTTATCATTGACGTTGGGGTTTTCAATAGCTTCACTATGTGCTTCCCATATCTTTTTCCAGCATGTTCCGGGTTCTATGACCCAAAACAAAGATCTCCCCCAGGGAAATTCAAGCCAGGTTTGGCTGTTTTAACACCATGCACACAGTCCATTAAATCAAGCCCTCCTTACTGGTCCACCCTAGGACTTTAAGTTGAAAGCGTGAAACCCTATGACCCTTTTCCTTGGGAAGGGAATCAACTCCTTCTATTTTATGTGTCTCATTGTCGAACTCAGATGTGTTTTGACAGAGAACCCAAAGTGTGGAATATTCACGGGGACATTCCCCTCGTTCAACATCTAAGCTTTGTGAGATCGTTATTTGAAGATTCATCCCCTTTCACATCTGAAGGGACCTTCCTTCATGGAATGGTCTCATGCCACCTCAGCTCACCTACCGTCTCAGGCCAACATCCCTAAAGACCTGGATGACATTTGCGACAGGTCCCGTGTTACGAACATGGTCAGCAGTCGACCCTCATCTATCTATCCCCATAGCAGGATAACATGATATGGATGTTGTGTTTCGAACACGGTCAATAGTCATCCCCTATTTCATTCCACCATCATTGTAGTCCATATATCCAACACAATGATTCACATATTTCCACTTCTGTATGTTCAAGTGGAATTCTAACATACTCAGCTTTACTTCTTCATGCACCTAGGTGCACTACATGGATGGGTCAGCATCATCAGGATGATGTTCACTAAGCGTCCTCTCTACCATAATGTGTTCCTTCCAATGCTAGGAAAGTCCCATCACTACTCCTTGTTTCCCACACCGAGCATGACTCATGTGGGCTTAGTAGTTCTGATAGGATGTGTACTCGCACAACCATGCCATGCATGCCTTTCTTCATCCTGCATGACGTTAAACTGCGCTCTCATAACTATGTGTGGCTTGATTTTCATTCTAATGGGGTACATAGGAACTTCCATGCATCTTTCCTTGGGACCAGCCTAATTTTATCTTTTGGTCCCTTTACCTAAAGAGCTTCCTCTAAGGATGTGTGGTGTGATCCGGACTCCAAGTCCTCATTCACGTCGGGTTTATAGCCACCGCACCACATACTCCCTCCCTAGGAGCTCCCCTTTGACTATTCGTCCTGTTTTATGACAATAAACTTCACAATTCCATATGTCCTCAATGAATGACACTAAACTATAGTTCTAACCTAGACAAGTTCAAAATTCCCTATGTTAATCACGGGGTGTGTCCGTTTTTTCTTTGGAGAGGATTCTCCCTTCCAGTGTTGGTCTACGACCACACTGTGCCCCCAGAACTATGTATGGCTTTATTTTCATCTTTATGGGATATGTAATGACGCCCAGGCATTTCACCTTGGGCCCAGCCCTAAGGTCATTAACCCTTTTGGCCCCTTGTCCCCGATCATGGTCCACTCTCTCTAACCTTAAACGAGATGCCTAAACTCCATGTTACATGACTTTAAACTATTAACCATGTTCCATTAAGTATGACCTTTAAACCATGTGCATCATATTCACCGTATGAGGTAAAACTACAGGTCCTTCGAAGGCCTCACCAGATAGGTCCTATTCGGAAGTATGTTGGATCCCTGATCAGACTGATGTACCCACCAGTATTAGACCCCATTCGAACAACCCATCACTCCAATTCCACACTTCGTGTGCCCTTCATTTGTACTCTCATCCCCTTTCATGTCTAAGGGAACCCCCGAATAGTATGGATGCTCAACCTTTGGCTCGCATACTATCTAGGGCCAACGTTCCGGAAGTCAAATGGATGACATTGTGATTTAGGCCCTGTTTTCAAACATGGTTCGTGGTCAGCCCTCATTTTTATCCCAATTTCATGCTAACCTAATAAAGATACTGTGTTTCAAACATGGTCAACTATTATACTTAATTGAAATGTCGCCCCTATAGTGTTCCGGATTTTGGGTATCGTAATTCACATTTTCCACCCTTCCCCCCCTTCGGATTTATTCTAGCACCCCTGGAATTACCTCGTTCATGCACAAGAGTACACTAGGAAAATAGTAATTTGAATGTTCTAAGAGATTCATTTTCTAGTTAGGTCTTCCCCCTCTCTTCCTGAAAAACCGGGTTGGTTGTTCAAACCCCAGATGCCTGAAACATGATCATCACTTGTTAGAACCCAGATCTTCTTTTTCAGGTATGTCATTATTTTCTAGTCATTTTTTGGGAAAAGGGGGTTTTTTGGAAATTTTCAAAGTACACACCATGTACTTTATGAATACATGTCATGTACTCAGTTACCGTGTGCAGCCGTGTGCTGGCCGGGTAACGACCACACACAGGACTGTGTGGGGGTGACCTAGAGGCTCCCTAATGCAGAGTATGTAAATGTAAAGTACACGTTGTGTACTTATAAAGTACACACCATGAACTTTATTTTTTTATTAAACACACTGGAGTCATGTCTGATGGAAAAAACCATCTACTTCTCAGCCTAGTTTGTTCAAGATCATCCAAGAGGCTGCAATATTCCTCTGATCCCAAAATCAAGCCTTTTTTCTCTGAATCGATCATCATCGGTTGTGTTGGGATCGCCTCTGTAATCTCTTCCTTATCCTTGAGCTTCGTTTCCTGATTCCTCCTCTTTCTCAAGTTATCGTCGATTGAACGATTTAGATGTTTTTATAGATCCTAATCATTCTAAGGTTATTCATTCCCTGAGATTCAACTATATCGATCTCCCTATGTCGAGGTAGGTGTTTTGTTCCATTCTGTTCAAAGTCTTTGAGTTATATGTGCAAAATAACCAATACCAATGAATGGGGTATTGCATGTTTACTGTTTTAGACCTATTGTTTGCCTACTATGTTTTTATTCTTGAGTTGAGGTTAATTGAATATGAATAGGGTAAATTTCTATGATTTGGAAGTATTTTTCATTGCATGATTGTTTTTTTACCATTTGGTCTAGTTTGCAAGTTATGTTGTTGTTTACTTATCATGCCTAATATTATAGGATGAAGTGTTTGTTCTAACTTGTTGTGATGATGTAGACTGTTTATCCAAGTAGTTTATGAGGTTTACTTTGGCCGATACGCGCTGCTATGCTTGCTTGACATACACAGGGTTGTGAGAACCTGCTGTGTAGACCATAGGGAGAATTGATGTAAGGGATTCTCCAAAGTGTCTTTATAACATACTATGTGACACCATAGGGGGAATTGGTGTCGAGTGCTTCCTCAGAGTGTCTGTAGTTCCTCGATGTGGGATACAGTGGGAATTGACGTTGAGTGCTTCCTCAGAGCGCCTTTAGTACTGATACGAGCCTATTAGGGAAATTGATGATCTGTGCTTTCCTCGAGGGTCTATACTTCAGTTGAACTAGAGGGGTTAGACTGTGGGTGCTTCCCAGAGGGTTGCTTGTGTTGCTAGGTTAGACCAGAGGGGATAGGCTATGAGTACTTCCCATAGGGTTACCTATTTGTATTTATCTTCTTACTTGATATGTGGTTATTTGAATGCTTGGAACTCTGGGAATTGTTTACCTTGTGTATTTCCTTGTTTACTGGATTTATTTTCTTATTACCTGAAATATATTCACTGACTGTTAGGAACCGATCTCGTGGTGGATGCATATTGGGATTTTGTCTCACACCCTATTTGGGCCTTGGTTTTTGGACCAAACAGATCATATTGTTGTAGGTATAGAAAAGGGAAATCAACCTCCTACTTTAGGTGTTTGACTATTATAGAGCTGGAGAGCATGGGACCAAGCATAGGCTTGTGATGCTGTGGATTTGTCTATTTCTTTTATTTTATGCTTGGATTAGTATTGTATTAAGCATTGTGACAGTTTGGATATTTTCCTATACATATGTATCATGCATCATTTATATATGTTCTCTAGTTGTTTATTATTTTAGTCTTCCATTGTTTACTGTTTTGGGATATTACTGCTTCCGCTATTGTATTTTTTTCTCTTCCATTATGTTACTCTGCCAATGAGAGAATAGTTTCCCACTATCACACCCAAGGCCCTCGATTCTAGTCAGCAGCCTCTGGATTTCGAAGAAATGCACTTGAGGCATGTGACCAACCGGATACTGGGCGTATCTAGGTGGCTTCCGAAACCGGGACATTACAAAGTGGTATCAGAGGAATTATTTTCTCTTGACTTACTATTTGGATCCTTATCTAGGGATAGAAAGTAATATATACTTGGTAATAGGATGTTTTGGGGAGTATCTAAACCATGTATAGGGAAAATCCAATTTACCTCATATATTGCACGTTTTTTTTTTGTTTTTTAATTTTATAGTTGATTTTTTTCACTATTGGGTGACTCACATGTATTGTGAAATTGTTGTTTATATTATTGAGGTTCTATTTCTGTCGCTACCTGATGAGATGAGGATATTCCATCTCATGCATCATATAGGAACATTCTAGGAATCACATGTCATGCATTCTTATCATGTCATTTAGGGTGATTTAGCGATTGCATGTTGTTGTAAAAGATATTGTGCTAGATATTCATGTTGTTGTGATAGATTCCTTAATAGAATACCTACTATTTAAAATGGTATTGTTTTCTGTAAGGTTTCTCTTGAATGAACTTCAAACTTTGGTTCTTGAGGTGTTATGGGTCCTCATGGACTGGAATTTGGTGGAACATTGCACTGTTATCCTTGTTTATAACTTCTATAAGATTCAAAACTTTGATTCGCGGGGAGTATGGGCCCTCACGGATCAGGATTTGGTAATTTAATATAATTTTCAGTGCTTTTATGGGCTCCAGAGTAGTTTCTGAGGCATGGTTTTTGGAAAAACCAAGAATACATGCCGTGTAGTTTTGACTACACACCTTGTATTCTTCTATTTGGGAAGAAACAATTTTTCTTAAGTACATTCCATGTACCGTATGTACACACTGTGTAATCTCTAACTATGTCATAAGTCATGTGTGCGCAGAGGCACGGGGTAGCGAAATTCATGTAGATAAATCCTAGAATCCGGACATGTAACTAACAACATGGGTTGGTGAAATACTCTAAGTAAACGTTTTATCCATATAGAACATGTCGTGTAGTGTCAGCCGTGTAACTGTCCGTGTGACTAACAACACAAGTTGGCAAGGTTAGTCTAGTACACACCATGTGTGAAGATAACACACTGTGTAGTCTTGTTCTACGGAGAACCGTGTGGCTTAGACATGTAAGGGAGCTCGGGCAGGGAAAAAGAATTCAGGTACTTGTCATGTAGTGGAAATACACGCCATGTATCCATGTTTTGTTAAACTTGAAAGCTTCCATCATCTTGTTCCATTCTTATGCTTCTCATTTTCAGTACTTGATGATCTTGATATAAGGTGTGTGGTTGACCTTGCAGAGTCATGCCGCCAAGACGTCCTCCTGTTTTGCGCCAGTTTCCAGGTGATGGTCAGACACCAGACATGGCTGATCAGGGACTACCTACAGATCCTCCAGTTGTGCTAGTCTTGGCACCAGTAGTTATACCTGACATAGGTGCTGATGCATAGTTCTAGGAGGGCTTTATGAGGATAATGCAAACCTTTCAGGGGGCACTACCTCCTACCCCATCAATGGAAGAATTGACGTGGTTCGTTCAGAAGAAGCATCCTCCCACCTTTTCAGTGGATGGAGGACCCCAGGCTGTAGAGTCATGGATAGAAGCTATGCTGACTATCTTTGAGCATCTGGAGATGCCTCTAGAGATGAGGGTCAATCTCACTATGTACATGATACAGTATTCTGCAAAGAGATGGTGGGATGTGATCTCACAGGCAGGACATTAGCAGGTTTTGACTTGGGAGGAGTTCCAGTGTATCTTCTATGACTACTTCTATCTGAAGACATTAAGGGCCGATCAAGCCCAAGAGTTCATGAGTCCAGAGGAGGTTAATCTTTCTGTTATGGAGTATTCCTCCCAATTCACTGAGCTTCAGCACTTTACACCCTTATTAGGAGGATATGGGTTGTTCCTAGAGATAAATTTTGAGGATGGTCTTAAACAAGACATCTGCTCACAGGTGAATATCTTTAGGTTGGCTTCTATCACTTCTATATTCAACTAGGAACTGATCAAAGAGGGAAACCTGAGGGATTATAGAGCTATAGTCTAGGGTGGTTCAGCATTCAGAGTTAGTGCTTCTCCGGCTGACAATAGGAACCACCACAGGGAGACTACACATGGAGACCTGAGTAGGCGAGATGCACCTTCAGGTAGTCAGGTGGTATGATACCGGTACAGGAAGAGTGAACATATAAGGCCACATTGCCTGATAGTCCTAGTGGAGTGCCAGTATTGCAGCAAGATGGGTCATCTTCAACTTTTCTATCAGATCTTTTCACCAATTACTGGTGACAGGGGTTCTTCTATGACTCCACATTCAGAAGCAGGGCCACAAGTTTCTCACCATTCTGGAAACTGGAGTTCTTCCAGATGTTCTGGCTAAGGTGGAGGTCATGGCCGTGGTATCCAATTTCTGGGATTTCATCGACACCAGGGTGGATCAGCTAAGGGTGGACAGGCAAGGTCACAGGGACGCGATACAGGTCTTAATTTTGCATTGGAGTAGACCCAACATGATCAGGATCCTGGACCTTCCACAGTTTGAGGTACGATCTTAGTTTCCTCAGTTTTATATTCTTCTCTTTTCGATATTGGGGCTTCCCATAGCTTTATGGATTTTTCTATGGTGGAGAGCCTTGGGCTCTGTATCTTTTCTTCTACTAATGTCTGGACACTAGACACTCCGTTGGGGACAAGGATGAATAGTGTGTGTTAGTGTAAGGAGTGCCCTATAGGGGTTGGTGGGTGTCACTTTGTTTGGGGTCTCTATTTCCTAGAGATGACAGGCTATGATGTCATTCTTAGAATGGATTGGTTAGTTCCTGTTTATGCAGTCGTCGACTATTATCACTGTAGGGTGAGTTTCACATCACCAGAGGGTGGATCATTCCTTCATAAGGGCAAATGGGATGTCCAAGCAAGAAGAACGGGACCCGGGCATCATGGCTTGGGAGGAGTTACAACCAAGATTGCTAGTCTATATATGGATGACCAGGGGACTTCACAGTTAGACTTTCCTCTAGTGGTGGATCATTTTAGAGATGTATTTCCAGAGAACTTTTAATGTTTGCCTCTGAAGTGAGAGGTGGACTTTTCTATTGAGCATGTGGCAGGAGCGGCACTGGTGTCCATTCCTCCTTATAGGATGGCTACACCAGAGTTATAGGAGCTCAAGAAGAAGTTGGAGGAGTTATAGGAAATGGGTTTCATTTGACCCAGTTCTTTTCCTTGAAGTTCACCCAACTTGTATTTAAAGAAGGCAGATGGTCTCTTTATGATTTGTGTAGATTATCAGATGTTAAACCAGTTGACGATCAAGAACCAATATCCCTTTCTGAGGATTGATGATCTCTTTGATCAGCTTTAAGGAGCTCGGGTGTTCTCAAAGATTGACTTGAGATCCAGTTACCAATAGTTGTGTGATAAACCATTTGATATACCTCTTACTGCCTTTCAGAGTAGGTATGGTCTATAAGAGTATATGGTTATGTCCTTTGGTCTCACAAATGCGCCTTTAGTTTTCATGGAATTGATTATACGATTGTACCATCCATACTTGGATTCTTTCGTGGTGGTCGATATCTTGGTGTTTTCTCACACTCGACATGACCATGCCACACATCTTGATATCGTTTTGAGTACATTGATAGAGCATCAGTTTTTTTTCAAGCTCTCAACATGCCACTTTTGGATGGACAAGATTCACTTCTTGGGATATGTTATCTCATAGGTAGGAGTATTAGTGGACCTAGAGAAATTGAGAGCAGTAGTTTACTAGGAGTAGCCAAAGAATGTCTTTGAGGTGTGAAGTTTTTTAGGGATTTCTAGATACAATAGACATTTCATACAAAAATTTTCATTCCTAATAGTACCACTGATAGGTTTTACTTAGAAGGGTGAAAAGTTCTTGTGGTCAGATTCTTGTGAGTCAGCCTTTCAGGAGATGAAAGGGAGGTTGACTACAGCACTGATACAAATATTTCTAGATCCGGGAAAGAGTTATACCATTTACTATGATTCATCATGTGTCGGGTTGGGAGCTGTGCATATATAGGGAGACAGATTAGTTGCGTACATGTCTCAGAAATTGAGGCCACATGAGAGGAATTAACCAAAGCGTGATCTCGATTTGGTGGAAATTGGTCATGTCTTACACTATTGGAGACATTATCTATTGGTAGAGCATTTTGTGGTTTTCACAAACCACAAGAGTCTCAAGTATATCTTCACTCAGCGTGACCTGAATTTGAGACAGCAAAGGTGGGTTGAGTACATTCAGTCTTTTGACATTGGGATTGCCTATACATCGGGTAAGGGCAATGTTTTAGCTAATTTGTTTATTAGTAGGACTCAGATACTGATAGTTCAGGAGGCCATTAGTGAGTGGAAGCTTATGGCTCTATTCTCTAAGATTCATTTGGAGGTGCACGCCAGACATGGGTAGACGTTTATTTTTACGGTAGTTGTTACCTCTACTCTTCTTGATCGAGTGCAAATGAGGCAGCTATCAGATTCTGAAGGCCTAGTCCTATGAGAATGTTTGTCAGGAGAGGACCCTATTGCTGGATGGACCATAGACAAGGATGAGACCTTGAATTTTTAGGGGCGCGTATGGGTGCCAGAAAACATGCATGAGGTGCTGGTGTGGTACTTTCATTCCTCATTTTGGGCAGTTCATCCTGGTGTCACCAAGATGTATCGTGATCTACACAGCCAGTATTGGTGGCCAGGTATGAAGAGAGATGTTGCTGGTTTCATCATGATGTGTTCCATTTGTCAACAGGTGAAGGTGAAGCATCAACGACCAGTAGGGCTTTTGTAGTAGTTATCCATTCTCGAGTGGAAGTGGAATGATGCCGTGATGGATTTCATGATAGGGTTGTCGAGGTCACCTCAAGGGAATGATGTTTTATGGTTTTTCATTGACAGACTCACGAAGGTTGTTCACTTCTTGTCGATCTAGGAGACCTTTAGTGTTAATGAACTGAGACGATTGTACATTTGTGAGATTGTACATCTTCATGGGGTTCCAAACTGCATTGTTTCAGACAGGGATGCACATTTTACTTCTCGAGTCAAGAAGGGGCTACAGAAAGAGTTGGGTACATAGGTACTTTTGAGTACAGCTTATGACCCCAAGACTGATGGCCAGTCCAATCTTTCTATTCAGGTTCATGAGGAAATGCTTTGGGAATTCATTCTAGATTTTGGAGGTCTGTGGTAGAATCACATACCTCTTGTAAATATTTCCTATAATAATATTTTTCAAGAAACTATTCAGATGAGACCTTTTGAGGCATTGAATGGTAGGCCTTGCCGATCAACTTTATGTTGGATGGAGGCAGGGGAGACAACTTTTTTGGGACCTCATCATGTCCAGGAAACCACCAAGAAGATAGAGTTGATTCAAAAGAGGATGGCTAGTGCACATTATCGACAGAAGTCTTATGCTGATCAGTAGAGATGACCTCTGGATTTCGAGGTCGGGGATTAGGTTTTCTTGTGGGTCACACTGAGGTTTGGACACAGAATGATTAGAAGATAGGGTAAGCTTTCACCAAGATACATCAGGCCATTTGAGGTGTTGGAGAGAGTTGGTCTGGTTTCCTATCGGTTAAAGTTTACTTAGAGGTACTTCTCTATACATGACATTTTCTATATTTCTCAGCTTCGACGTTACTTCTTAGACCTGTATCATGTCTTCCAACCTGAGGAGGTTGAATTAGAAGGGGATGCATCATTCAAGGAGCATCCTATTCGGACCATTGATCATAGTACGAAGGTTCTCCGTGGATGGTCTATTCCTTTGGTATGAGTGCTATGGAAGCACGAGCGAGTATAGGATGAGACATGGGAGAGGGAGGTTGATGTACAATCACAGTGGTTGGAGCTGTCCGGGGTTTCATCTTCTACGATGCCATTCTAGGAAATTTAGGGACGAATTTCTTTAAGGGGTAAGTTTGTGAAAACTGAAACTTTTTTTCATGTTTGCCTTTATTTTTTGTTAGTTTTTTAGAAAAAGGAGGTTTTTTGGAAATTTTGGAAGTACACATTGTGTAATTTGTGAATACATGCCGTTTACATGGTTACCACGGGCAACCATGTGTTGGCTATGAAACAGCCACACACACGGCCATGTGGGGTGACCTGGAGGCCGCATAAAGTGGAGTATAGAAATGAAAAGTACATGCCATGTACTTATAAAGTTAACACCATGTACTTTATTTTTTTATTAAACACCTCGGGGTCTCGTTTGATGGATAGAACCGTCTACTTCTTGACCGAGTTTGTCTTAGAGCGTCCGAGTGGCCGTGATCTTACTCTGAGACCTCAATCGAGAATCTGTTCTTAGAATAGATTGTCGTTGGTTGCACTGGGATCGCCTTTATAATCTCTTCCTTTTACTAGAGATTTGTTTCCTAATTCCTCCTCTTTCTCATGTTATCTTCGGTTGAACGTTTTAGACATTTTCATAGATCTCCGGTGGTCTAAGGTGATTCAATCCCTAAGATTCAAGTATATTGATCTCCCAACACCGAGGTAGGTGGTTTGTGCCTTTCTGTTGAAATTCTTTGAGTTATATGTGCAAAATCACCAATACCCATGAATGGGGTATTGCGTGTTTACTATTTTGTCCATATTGTTTTCCTTCTATGTTTGTATTCTTTAGTAGAGGTTAATTGAATATGAATAGGATTAATTAATGTGCTTTGTAAGTGTTTTCCCATTCATGATTGTTTGTTTTGACCATTTGGTCTAGTTTTCCAGTTAGGTTGTTGTTTACTTCCCTTTCCTCGTACTATAGGATATAGTGTTTGTTATAACTTTCTTATATGTTGTAGAATGTTTAGCCAAGAAGTTCTTGAGGTTTACACTAGCCGATATACACTGCTATGATTTCTTGACATACACAGGGTCGTGAGAACCTAGTGCATAGACCATAGGGAGAATGGACATAAGGTATTCTCTAGAGTGTCATTATAACTTACTATGTAAGACCACAGGGGGAATTGATGTTGATTACTTCATCAGAGTGTTTCTAGTTCCTTGATATAGGCCACAAGGGGAATTGATGTTTAGTGCTTCCTGAGAGTGCCTTTTGTACCGATACTATACTATAGGGAAAATTGACGATGAGTGCTTTTACTAGAGAGTCTATACTTAAGCTGAACCAGAGGGGTTAGACTGTGGGTTCTTCCTAGAGGGTTTCTTGTGTTGCTAGGTAGGACTAGAGGGGATAGGCTGTGAGTACTTTCCAGAGGGTTACATGTTTGTATTTATCTTTTTACATGATATGTGGTTATTTTAATGCTTGAATCTATGGGAATTGTTTACCTTGTGTACTTCCTTGTTTACAGCATTTATTTACTTATTACCTACCATATATTCACTGACTATTAGGAACAGATCTTGTGGTGCTTAACTAATAGGATTTAGTCTCACACTCTCTTTGGTCAATGCTTTTGGGGCCAAAGATATTATATTGTTGTAGGTATAGATAAGGGAAATCACCCTTCTACTTCATATGTTTGACTCTTTTGAAGCGGGGGAGCATGGGACCAAGCATCGGCTTGCGATACCATGGAGTTGTTTATTGCTTTTATTTTGTACATGGATTAGTATTTTATTCATCATTGTGACTTGTTTGGCTGTTTTCCTAGACATATGTATCATGTATCATTTATATATGTGCTCCAATTGTTTATTGTTTCAGTCTTCCACTATTTTCTATTGTTGGATATTACTGCTTCCTCTATTGAATATTTTTTTCTCATCCATTGTGTTACTCTTCCAATGTAGGCATAGATTTCCCACTATCACACCCAAAGCCCTCGCTGCTTGTCAGCAGCCTCTGGTGTTTGGGGAAATCCGCTTGAGGCATGTGACCAGCCGGGTACGGGGCATCTCTGGGCGGCTTCTGGAACCATTAAATTACATCACTCTTTTGTTCAGATGGAATAACATAGTGATCATCCCTTTATTCTCACATTGGACCCAACCCACATGAGAATTGGGACTATTCACTGGGCATTTCATGAATATTACAAATGCATGTAAAACCAACACAAATAATGGGACACATTCATGCTATGACATCAAATAATCAAAAACTGAAAGTACGTTATAGAGCTTGTAAACTTTACAGAAACCGAGGCTCTATCCCTCCCATGGACGGGTTAATCCCATAAAAAGAAAGTTTGAGCTCTGCCACCCTCTAGCATGTTTTTTCCATGAATTCATGTCTCTTGTTCAGTTCCGACTCCAGCTCGACAGTGATGGGACACAATTCATCGGCCGCAATCTGGGCCTGCTCTACGTCGGTCCGGTTGACGGTCATCTCTTTAGAGGCTCACTTCATGCCCTCTTTGGCCTCTTTCATCTGGGCCTTCAATCATAATATTATATCAGATTGTGCATTGAGGAAGGATGACTGCTCGTCTGCCCGACTCTACGGCCACTGGACCTCATTTTCAGACTTCTAGATCCTCTTGATGTTCACTGCTTTCTTCCACTACTAGACCACACCATGGCCATGTTCATACTATTGAATCTTCTCCGCCATAAGATCTTGGATGAGCAGGTGGGGACATCAAGCATCCAATCCCCCAGAACACAGTTCACGCAGTCACAAGCGAAGTCTATCCATCTCATCCTACCATTGTGTTTGGGGGTATCTTCAATGAAGAACTTGATAAAATTCCATGATTGGCAACAGACTATTTTTTTATCCACTTCATCAGAGATCATCTTGCCCTAGTTGGTATGGTTGGCAGGCTCATATACGGAAAACTCCCCCCGAAACTCCTTATCAGGGTCCACATTGGGTGTTTGATCGAGTATGGAGGGACACGGGCCGTCTGATTGATCCTCAGCATTGGACCCCACCCCAATAATCTCAGGCTCAGTGCAGCTGATGGTCCCACCAATGATAGGGAGCATCATATCTTGGTCATTATGGATATCCGCCTCAACAATCATCGACATTCTTCTAGGAAAGACGCCACTAGAAGCCCCGACCATCCTCGCCAGGGTGACCCACGACATTTGATGAACTGTGCACACCAAAAAGGGGCTTCGAAGTCTGTTTACAATGTCAATGAGTGACAATCATGAATTTGGTAGAGCATACTTAAAAATGTCGAATTTCTGGTCTCATTCTTGGATTGATACTGTTGGGACCCCGAGGGGTGGCCTCCTGTATATGGTTGGAAGGTCTGAAAGCTCTGGAGAATACATCTTGGTTGTCTTGGCCCCGCCGGACGTGGTAATAAATACAGCCATAGATGAAGATCCTGAATGTCCCACATCTGTATCTGTTGAGGGGAGAGAACAAGTTCTCTGTATGAGACTCACCTGCACAGTTCAAGTATTATTACCGAGTCCAGAATGACCAGGGAGCAGACCCTAAGGAAGGGGATTGGGGTTTTACCTAAAGGGCCTCTACAAATTATTCATGTTCTGAGTCTTGATCACCCACTTCACCCTCCTCCAATTGGCTCCCTCTACTGGCCTCCTCCACCCAGGAGGACTCGTCCGATTCTTTTGACAGAGGGATGTGCTCTCTTAGTTCATTGGCTGATAACTGCAAAGGGGCCGTACAATCTAGCACCACCTTGATGCAGCCTTTCATTGGGCATGGGGAACCCCGAGAATGCACAAAGTCCTCCAGCTCTGCTAGGTATTTCTCCATCTCTGCCTAGGACACTGCAAAGCCAGACTTTATAGGGCCTATCCCCGGAAAATCCATCCCATGATGGTTCAAGTGTTTCAACATCTCAGATGGGCCTAGGAAATCCCATTTGACTTCCCAGATGTCCCAATCCTTTGAGAGGACAACGTTCTCTAGCATGTCTATATAGAGGAACCGATTCCCTAGAGCCTGACTGAATATCCTAGGAAATCCCCTCAGTGACCTCCCCTCTGGATGACTCTATTCTTCTAGGACCAACAGGTCTTGTACCGCTGTTGGATCTGATGCCACTACCTCCCCCTCAATTTTTGTAGGCCCCGCTGTCACAGTAACCCCACCACCACGACATGCCCATGCCACCTTCCGACCCCAGCACCAACATTTGGAAGGCTCACCATCACCGACCCGAACTTTTGGATGCTTTAGCATCTCCCCTTGGTAGGCTTCCTCCCATATTTGGGCACACTTCTTTACCAACCTGAAAGTGACGGTGAGCGGAGGCAGTTCATTCCACATCTTCCCATCTTACCATGTGAACATGATCCACATCTGCCTCATCACACATGGGTGTTCCTCATGAGGCACCCCTAGATAGACCTACGGGGTGAGTCACTACAGACACCGAAATTTCTTGGAAATCAGTGCATGGTGTACGTCTTGAAGAGGGGATCAAGGTCCACCCATGCCACTGGCACTCCACCTCGAAAAGCTAGTATATAGGAATGGTTCTCTTCCGTTCCTTGGATGGCATTGGTAAAAGCACTCATTTGAAACAGAAATAAGTGAAATTTGAATTCCCCCAACTTACACACATGGTTCAGTACCAACAGTGTGGACAGCATGGCAAGAAAGCTTCCCGCGTAATTCAGGATTGATGGGTGGAAGTTCGATCTCAGAGGCGAGATGGGGTTAAGGAATTCATAAACCCCCTAATATGGACCATTATCCACCCATACAGGAGTTGGAATGGCCTACATATCCTTTGCGGCCTCCTCCCCCCACTGACATGTCAAAACATCATATATAGCTTGGTGAGCAATAGGATTCCGAGGTTGACTCGCCTTCCTATCACCAACATGGACTCCATGATGAATGTGCTGGGTTGCACAACCATGTTTTTATCCTACACCAGCAGGATCCAACCACAAATTAGAGCTGCGATGACTGTCTCCAGCCTGACTATTAGTTGCTACTCAGTGCTGATGCTAAATCACCAGGTTTTCCACTAGCTGTCCTCTAAGAGCCTCATGTGCGAGTGCTCCTTGACCCATTTATCCCCCTTCGAAAAAGTCCTAGGCCTCACCGGAAACTATTTCTCTTTCAAAAAATTTAAAAAATGCTTGAACCATTGCATAAAATGGACATCCCTCACTGCTTCCTTGTCCTCTCTGGGCACTATCCTCATCAACTCCATTGGAAATAGAAGAATATTCTATAGATCCTCCCACATGCCCATAAAAGGGAGGAATTCATCATACATCTCCCCCAATATCAGGACCCTGAGATCTGGTACACATCCCACAAGCTAAGTCCAACATTTCCATGGTTCAAATGGAAGGTATTCATCCCCGATGACCACTTGCTCATCAATTATGACATCAGCTTCTTCACTTTATAAATGTGGAATTGGGAGGCCCAAGCCACCTCATATAGGCCCACTCTTCTTAGCTCCACCCCAAAATCCTCAAACAAGGGACCTACCTAGTAGGCCCAGGCCCAGTCATCTGTGATGTTGATTCCCTGGCGCAGGTCCCACTCCTTATACCATCCTTTCCTTGGGTTCCTCAACGTTGCCTTCAAAATTTTCTGGGGCATAGGGGGGGATGTCTCCAGCTGTAGTGTCTTCCCATCCACATTGTTCAGGTGGTTATACAGGCAGTCAGCATTGATGGGTGTGAAGTCTTCTCTGGCTTGGTCTTCAGCCGACCTGAACCATTGATGCTGACACGACGAACTCCTGAACCAGTAATCTTGCTCATCCCTACTTGCTTCAGTAATGAAGACATCATCCCTTAGACCGAAGCCTTACAAAGGAATCCTCCTGCACAATGGATTGTTCATTTGGATCTCTGATAGTAGCTCCACCAATGAACCGTGGTCAGAATGGTACTAGATTATCTCTCCTAGGCCCAAGCTATTCACCATCTCCTCCCTTCATGCAATGTCCGCAAGGACCCCCTGGAAGCCTCTTGCTGAGGCATTCAGTTTTGAGTTTTGGTGGTTTTTTGGGTTAGTTTGCGAAGCTTGTTCGTGGAGAGAATTAATGAATATTGTTCACGAAACCCTGCCCTAACCTGCCAATTCCAGAATGCAAAGTACACCAATTCAAAGTCAAAGACTCGCTATCCACCGTGAAGCAGATGGCCCGATTCACAGAGAGAAATCACAAAGTACGTGGTAACTTCACGAATCAAGAGTGATAAAAGCTAAATTCGGGGATGAAAGAAACGAAAAAAGAGATTTCAGCTCCCTTTTTTATAGGTTATGACCTTTGGAGCCTCATGGCATGTCCCTTCGGTGTCAAGAATTATGGTGTGCTCAGACTGCATATCATCCATCTTCCTCGCGAGCCAGCTTCGCGAAACAGCTTCACTGACGGCCGATGAATTTTATCGATTAACCCTTAGACTTTGACCCTTGATTTCTCCACAGATTCAAGTCTGAGGGGGGCATTATTTGACGCCAAAAATTTTGGATGAAGAAGAACAAGAGGGAAGTCTCTGGGGCCACCTTGAGAAGCCCTTTTGTAGAGCCCCATGTCACCACTCCCACTACAGATCAAGGAGACGGGCCACCCCACGAACCCCTTTTATGTTCGTGATCCCTCCACAAAGTAAGGAGGTTTGAGGATCTATGAAAACATTTGACATTAGCGAGTCTGCCATTGATCAGGGAGGCATGAGGCTCTGCGAACGAATTTGATGTTCGTGAGCCCACTGCGGAGCAAGGAGGCCGGATGCTCTGTGAATTAATTTGATATTCATGAGCCTGTCACAGAGCAAAGAGGGGGGATGCACCATGAACTCCTTTGAAATTGGTGAGCCCACCGTAGAAAAAACTCTTTCTTCACAGTGAGTGAGCTCTACTTCACAACACCTCTTGTCTATAAATACATAGCTCCCCTCGAGACCAAAGGGCAGACAATCTGATTGTTTACCTTCTCAGCTCTCAAATCATGAAACACTTCTTGCTCTGCAAACCATGAGTTTTTTAAGATAATTCTACTTTTCGAAGTGCCTCCCCCTTTTCTTTAATTGAACCCTTCTTCCTAGAGGGATTAATTTCACGAAGCCTATGGGAATTCGCGAAGGAAGGAGATCCCTAAGGGGACTTGGGTCATCGCGAAGCATTTATGCTTCGTAAAACACCCTCCGAACACATGCGACCCACATGCTAAGGCATGGTCACTGTGATTCGCAGATTAGATTTCTTCATGACACCTTGCTTCGCAAGGCACCCTTGCTTCGTGAGGAATTGCTTTGTGAATCCCTTTCCACTTTGAGAAGTTCCTCCCATATGAACCTATGCCCTATCCCAAGCCTAGGTGACTGCACTTCATGAAGCACATCCCTTCATGAATCCCCTCCACTTCATGGAGCACCAGAGCTTCATAAGGATTCTAATTATGAACCCCTTTCCCCTGAAACTCCTTTTCCCATGCGGCCCTTCTGGTTTTCATGAAGCAATTTCAAATTCCCCTGGACAATACTAACCATTGTGTTGCATCACCTCATGCCTCTTCGCATAGGCACACTAACGGTTATTTCCTCTTCGCATAGTCATACTAACGTGGACCCCCATTGGGATCACCTCTCGACACCCCCCAGTCACAGGGTTGTCTGTCCCTTCTCATCACCATGGTGCAGAGGGTACCGGTTATATAATTCCTAAGGGTTCGGAGTAAACCCACCTTGTTGGAGCTGCAGGAAGTTAAACTGCCAAGCACCATCATCCTCAGCAAATGATGTTAAACTGTGACCTCACCCCATGCATCATACGCAAGTCACCCAAGCTCGGACATTCTTTACACCGTCCTATTTCAACGGGAGTGTAATATTCCTCACATGGAATGAGATCCTCTTTGCTGAGGCGGTGCCTATCCGCTGGGAAGGGAAACCTTCTTGGTGTAAGGTCCTATCCTTTCTTTCATGAGGTAGTACCACTACTCCTCCATTATTTTTTAGTGCCAAAGGCCAGCAAAGGGAGTGGTGGGAAACGGTGCTCCTCCTATCTTCCATGAAAAATCCCTCTCCTACTGGGCCTTGTCACCATTGGGCCTCCATCCAAGAGTAATTCCCAATATCCATCTCCTTGGGCTTAAAACCACGCATAAGCCCTTATTTCCTCTTTGGGATTCCAACCGTGCATAATCCTCATTCCACTTCCCATGGACGTAACTTTTGTGACATGATCGTCAGGTCTCTACTGCCTCTTGTTTCTCACACCGAGCATGACAGACGTGAACTTAGAGTAAGAATAGACCATGGAATTCTCTCCGGGCTGCCTAGAGTGTAAGCCCCAAACCCATCATGAACTATGAAGACTTTGATCCTTTCCTAGGAAAGGTACGTAGGAAGTCTCCGTGAGGTTCAAGCCCAACACCCATTGGTCCCGGCTCTTTTCACGTTGGTTCACAAACACTTTGGGCTCTCTCAGAGTGTAAGCCCCAAATTCTCCCATCCCGAACTATGTGTACTTTGATCCTTGCTAAGTCAGGGTAAGTAGGAAGCCTCCCTTAGGTTCAAGACCAACATTTTCATCTACTACTAGGACTTTGATCCTTTCCAAGGAAAGGTATGTTGGAGGCCTCCTCAAGGTTCAAGGAAACCATCCATTAGTCCCAACCACCTTCACATCAGTTCACCAACACCCATCATGAACTACGTTGACTTTGATCCTTGCCAAGTCATGGTATGTAGGAAGCATCCCCGAGGTTCAATCCCACTATCCATTTCTTCTGACCCCCTTCACGTCGGTTCACTTCATCCCGCATGATGCTAAACTGCATTCTCCCCTTTCTGAACTACTAGGTCTTTGATCCTTTATAAGGAAAGGTATGTAAGAAACCTCCATGAGGCTCAAGCCCAACACCATCCATATAGACCCCAATTCCTTATTCACATTGATTCACCCCTCGTCCTCCATGATGTTAAACTGTAGGCTCAAATCAGCTGTAAGTTATTTTTCCCCATCCAGCGGTAAGCCATTGTGTCCCCTATTCAGTGGAAATCGATTTTAATTTCCATAGTTGGGACCCACATCTTTGATCCATCCTAGTGTCGTCAGACCAACTCAGGCTTCTAGCCATGCGTAAGCCCCCATATAAATCATCAGGTTGTTTTCCTATGTTTACACCCCAATTAATTCCCCTTGCCTGGCCTTTCCCTCGAGACAATGTGTCTCGGGAAGGACCGGCCTTAACCTAGAGGTTTTCACTTCCTATGGGTCTCATCCATACATTAATTCTCATGGGCCACCTTCATTGTCATCCCATCACCCTCCTGAACTATGCGGACTTTTATTCCCTACCACGGGGATACATAGGAAGTCTCTTTGAGACTCAATCTCAACATCACTATCGTCCTCACATCAGTTCCATCTCATTATCCTCCCAGTTTTACCCAACCATTCATCAATTATCTTGATTCTTACTCGGGTCATCACATCCCGGTGAGGTCATGTCAACCCACCTACATTAGTGTATCCTGTAGGGGTTATGATCATCTGATCCACTCTAGTCAGTGTACTGATCAGTCTGATCCATCTCCGCTGGATGTTAAACTTGAGGCATACTCTGTGTTAAACATAGGAAGTTGAGGAAAACATCAGAGATATTCCTAGGGAATATGATACCTCATATCCTACATGGGATTCCTCGGGCATCCACACCCTCTAGAAGCCCTATAATAATGGACCAAAGACAGATACGCCAGTATTCCAGCTTCCAGACATGCCAGTGATGTCCAATGTGACTACTCCATTGACTGAAGGTTGCTGTCCTGACTTGATCCCTTCGAATGTACTGACAGAAGAAGTGAAATCAACTGACATACATGAAAATATGGCACTAGGAAGAGTTTCATGAAAAACGTCATAAATCTATAAGGGATACCTAGAATTGGGGAAGAGTTTCGAGGAGGAACCCACATAAGGAAGAACCGACATCCCATCATCATATTTCTATCAAGGAGTAGACGGCCCTGAACAAGGAATGGATGTCACCCACCTTGAGAAAGCGGAAATGTGGGGTAGTAAACAAAACCACCATCCCCCAGACGAGACATATGCATGCACCCCGGCGAAAGATTCATAAAAAATGACAATAAGTTACTCATAAAGTGTTCTATTTAAAAAAATGACTTTTGAAAAGTTAGTTGTAATGTTTTTAACCCAAGTTAAGTCATTAGGAATATTAAGATAGTCCTATATATCAAACATGTTTTTTGAGATAATTGTAAAAGATATTCAAGAGTTGAAATCCCATGTGATTGGGCTGAAAAAACATTATACTACCAAGTAAGAGTAAATTCAGCTTGGAGAGACCGTTTCATCTCAACAAGTGATGATTCAAAATATTCTATTTTATAATCATATATGACTCAATATATAGGTGTTGGTATTCAAATTTTTTGGTTTTAAAATAAGATATTTTTTTACTTTGAAGAGTATAGTGGTATGTCTATTTGGGTTCCTTAAGAGGCTTCACCAAACTACCACACCATCTTCATCTGCACCGTCATTGGTTCCTGAATTTCAAAATGAGATTGATCTGATGCTTTCTACCTTAAATTATCTATCCAATCAGGCTCAGTCTATTTTTTTTATATGTTCATGCCAATTATCATGTAAGATATCAATAATGAACTTTTAGATGAGTTTTCGGACACCGGAGAAGTTCTTAGAAGTTGTTGTGATGGAAATGAAATGACCATGAATGATATAAAGGGTTATTATGAAGAATCTATTAGTGGAAATTCAAAAGAGATAAAAAAGTATCTAAGGATATTCTGAGGGAGGAATCATGTTCAGTTATTCCAGTAACTTGAAATCATCAACTCCTTACATACTTTTTGGTAGAAATTTATGAGGAAGTTGAAAGTTTTTACTCTAAGTACTCTAAATAATATTCCAATTACTCAGAGTCTGAAGAAACTCTATCAATTCCAGTCTCTAATATAATGAAATAAGTTATTATTTTCAGACCTCTCTGGGTTATCCCTTCAGTGAAACTAGCTTCCCCTTATATATCTACTCTATTTTTCTCTAATATCCTTGTCATTGGTTCCATTACTACAGTTCCATAACCACCATCTTGGGTTAATTAAGAAGAAGATCAATGCTTAGTAGAGAAGATTTGAAATATAGAAAGAATTATTCTTCTAGATTCTAAATAAATTTTATTTCGACCTTCCTGCTATATAATTTAGTTCTCACCTTGCTCCCTCTTTTAGTGCTCTTCACATGTTTTCCACTGGTCAACTTCAATCCTTCAAAGGAATTCTAAACAAAGGTATTTCCTCAATTTAACAAAAGCATAGATAGAAATATAATAATATACTATACTTTTTAAAGTCATATATAATTTAATAATATTGATATATGTGAGTATTATTTGGTTTTATCTTGTATAGAGAAATACCCTCATACCAGATCCTCTGGATACCATTAGAAGAACTGTAAAAAATTGAAGTTTTTTACTATCCAGTGATAATTTATAGAAAATACCAATCCAAGGTGGATGTTTCCATTTATACTAATCTATCTATAGATTAATTTTTACGCTCATTCCCTTTAATAAATTTTGAAATTTTAGTTGTAGGGTATTATGATTTGAGTATTGCATTAAAAAATATTGAAGGAGTTATTAGCACACCTGGTCAAGATTCAAGAGATAATTCAATAGTTTTATCTATAGAATGAACTATTATAGATATTTTGGAAACTATGTTTCCACTAGTGATTGAACCTCTTATTAATTTTTTAACTTCTCTAATTACAAGATACATCCACTCAAACATCCTTATTAATTTGACCCAACCCATAAGACTAGGTCTTCTAACTTCTGTTTTATAATATAATTTTAATGGGTGTTGATTGAATGACATTTTTTCTACATGATGACAGTTAATTAAATCCATTTTATCCATTTTTACATCTTTTTTAGTGATTTTTTTAGTTTATGTTTTTTATCTCCTTGTATCTTAGTGATTTGTTTATTTAATATATTTTAATTTCTTATTTCTTAGTGATTATTTTCATTTAACATATTTTATATCCTTATTTCTTAGATATTTTTTCCAAAAAAATGATTTATGTATTTATTTATTTTATTTTATGTGTTCTTTAATATTAACCTAAAATTTAGTCATATCCCAATTCATATTCACTTTTATCATCATACTTAACTTTTTTACCACTATAAGTGATATATAAAATAAAATTCATATATATTCCCTTTATTTTTAATTACTAATAAAAGGATATAATTTTTCACAACTTTTAACAGAAAGGGTAGAAGTTTCCTTTTTGGATAATTTTACCTATTGAGAAAACGTACTCCAAAGTAAGGGATATTTATGATTAAGGTTTATAAGAAAAGGATAAACATAATATTTTAAAAGAAATATATATTTTTTAGTTTTTTAAAAAATCATGCAAACCCTTTTAAAAATTTATCTCTTAATATCTTATTGGGTTTGTGATCATTAAAATGGGAGAGTTTATTGGACTACTAATTTCTTTCTAAAATATACCATTTATGTTAGGCTATAGTGATCTTAGATACCCTTGATATGTTTCTGATGATTTTTTATGTTTTTGATAAAATTTCATCATTCGCTTAGCTCATTCTATCGAAATCTATAGTTTACAGAAGTTTGATAACAATTATCATAAGAATAAAAAATATGAAACATAAGGAATTCGACAACATGGATAAATGGTTGCGTTGAGAAATCGGCTTTGTAAATCATCTTCATAAAGGAAAATCCTATGTGAAATGGATATGTAACAAAAATGGATTTATGGAAATTTCCTAAGTACATAAATTACCTATGCAGGGAATTAGATACATATATTAAACAAATATGTGAATCAATTATGTGAATTGAATTAGATATGTGAATAATACAAATGAAAATTCAGCTATATTGGAAAACCATTCTTGTAAAGAATGACTATAAAGATCAATTCATCTATGTGAATTAAAATCTATTGAATCTGATAACATAGTGACCTAGAATCATAAATGTTTTTCAAAGACCTAAAATATATTACTATTCTAATAATTTCAATCAGAATTAATACTATTATAAATTCATTAAAAGTTCTATTAACTGTTTCAGGGAAAAAAAATTATAAAAATCAACAACTATAGAGAAAATAAGATATTTCATATATAATTTACATGTCAGTAATGTCTCCAAGGTATTTCTAAAAGAATATGGAATTTAAAGACCAACACATAATTTTATTGATATTATAATGTGTAATTAAAATAACTTTATTAATGAATATTCATTAATAGTAAAGAATAAAATGTATAAAATAAGATAAGTTTAGGTATAATAATCCTGCAGCTCACTCTTGAATCACTTTTTGTGATGATCTATTTATTTTTAAAGAATAATAAGCTTTATGATCTATATATTGACAATAAAAAATAATCTTTGATACTATTTTAAATGACTCTCTTCAAGATAAATTGTATTCCTATCATCTCCCTCTGATATTTATTCTCTTTTTCCTATTGAATCATAAAACTGTGAGCCTCTTTTGTAAACTCTCTATTTATTCAATCTCTCACTATGAAGGTTCATGGAAAAATTACCTTGAAGGACAATGTTCAAAAATACTTGTTTAAACCCATTTGAAATCTTCTAATATTTTACCAAGGTCCTAATTAATTAAAACATTCATTATGTCCCAGGGAAATATAATGGAATTCATTAGAAAAATCATTTCTCATGTGATAGTCACCATGATCTAGGATTTAGGCATTTTTGGAGTCGACTAGGGGGGTTTTGTTCCCCGATCCAATATAAATCTTTACTGTCTAGTCTATTTTATTTCCACTATGTGCATGTGTAATGAAAAAGCAAGAAGTAATCATATATTTAAAGAGCATGGTTTTCTATGTGATTAAAATTTTAAGAACATGAATCTCCACCTCTTGAGTCTTAGTGTATTCAGTCACGAAAAAACATGATATGTTTGAGTCATAAATGACATTGTATATCCAATAAGTACTTTGAATTTTTTTTTTAAAATTCATTATGTTATTAATTAAAAAAATGAATTCAATAAGGCAAGGGAAATAAAATCCCACATAAATAATTCAGAAGTAAATTTATAATAATGTCAATTTATATTTATCATTGAAGTGGAAATTATAAATTTGATAAAAGGAACCTAATGAGAGAGTGATAATTGAAATTTTTACAAGTTAATGTTTTAATTGCACTAAAATATAATTTGTTTCACTCCTGGAACTAGTAGTTTAACTTGGATTTAGGTAAGGTATAAGGAATAATTCACATAATAGTCATGTAATTTTTAGTAATAGAAGAATATTTATTTATTTAATTCATAGAGTTTGATTTTGAACCTAAGTTGGATAATCTCATTATAATATTGAATTACTTATATTGTATGAGAGTGGAATAGTGTATATCTTGTAGAGTGATGAAAGCGAGTATTTCGTAAATTTTTATATGTTTATACTTATAAATTATCTCTATAATAATTTTAATACATTGTAAATTAGTTCATTTTAGATTAATTTTTGAAATTTGGAATTAAATTTTTTAATAGAAAAAAATATTTATTTTTAATAACTAATTCTATTTTTAGAATTAATAGAAAATCCATAAATTGATCTTTGAATTTTGGAATGAAATATTTTAAGGGTTTTTAATTATTATAATGATGGTATATAACAACTTGATATTCATATAAACACTTCATACATTAAGATTTTTTATTTTTCATGTTTACAGGTCTAAAGATGAAATTAGAAAATAGAAAGAGCTTTTAAAAAGCTTTTAGTAGCCCGATTGTATGACTACCCTTATAAAAGAAAAATGGGAAAGGAATTAATTATAAGAGAACATGTTACTTCGTTAGTCATTTTATATGACTTAACTGCTATGTGTAAGACATCATTATAAAAATTCCTCACTAGAATCCATTCTAGATTTATTGTCAAAATTACACTAGGACTGTAGGACTTCAGGTAATTTTGTGTCTTAAAATTCATATGATAAGACTTTTCCCATGATCATACAAATTCGTTGGAGTATATAACTTTATCATGTTCTAGAGGACATTAGTTATGTAATAAATATCATAAAATGTGCATTATAATACCTCATTCAACAATATAAAGGTCATATCTATGATTATATTAAATATAAAAAAAGGTATAGAAAATATTATATTGTTTATATAAAGGTGAAGCTCACATTGTACAAGTTATATAAGGGTATCTAGTCTTGGAATCATGGTATAATAACATATGCATAATATTTTCAAGGTATTAAAAGTTTTTTATGGTAATATGTCTACAACATTAAGCTATAGAAAATTCAAAGGACCTATGTTTGGGTACATCTGACACCACAAATTCTTCACGAAGGACATGGACCACATTCCTTTACTTTAAAAAGTTAATAATCTTCCCTATGTAGAGATACTCAGAAGGAACCACATCAATTTAGAACCCCAGGCAATAAAAGTCTATATAGTTGATCTATGGATATGTGTATAGGTATATTTATAGGGGATAAACTCACAAATAACAAAAATTTAAAATGGGTCTTGACAAAAAATAAAAAGTCAACTTTTATTATTTATCCAAATAATAGATTATTAAATTAATTACTACATTTGGTAATCATACATAAGATTTATTAGAGGATAATGATCATGAGAGGAATGTTGTGTAAGATGATTCTATAGGTACCTAGATAAACTCATTTTCACCCTCGGCCGAGACACATGGAAACCATCTGAGAAAAAGTATAACCTCACTGATCGACATTGAATTTAAATAAAGGGATGAATAAAATGTTTTAAAACTTATTAATATATTCCTCCTCGGCCACTATAAAGTATTTTACTCCTATTTATTTCATTATAAGAACATTTATGTTTTAAAACATTTTCAATATGTAAATATCATTTTGTTATTCATTCAAAAATGTTGTTCTTATATCCAAAATTTCGTTTTTTTATCATCCACTATGAAGTATACATTATCTAAAAGATATATGGTTCTGGAGAATTAACATATTTAGGGTGTGCATAGGGGAGACATAGTAGGTATCCTAAAATTTATACATTTTAATTTCCAATATATTTAATCCTTTGATTTTTTTTATAGTTAAGGTGATTTGTATGGGTGTTATTTAAACTTCATTATCTATTAAAATGTTTCATCCTACCACTGAGAAACTTCAACCAGGTTAGTAAATAATATGCTTAATGGTTTCTATTTCCAATTACCATATGTAAGGAAGTAGTGAGAGTATTATTAGATGAATGATATTGAATCTTTCAATTTATTTTTTTGATCTGTAACTAAAGAAAATTATGATATGACCCATTGGAATTCACCATAGGCCCAAATTAATTTATTGTTCACTTTTAGTTGTGTTTCTATATCTTGTTTTCATTCCTAGAATTTTTAAAACACCAACCCCCAAATGTCTTAATCTAAAAACATAGAAAGAATAAAAATGGAAACATTAGTGAGTCATTAGTGAAACTCTGGGCCTATCTTCTTGAAACACAACCCTAGTCAGGCACTATGATAGAATTTTATTTAAAAATTATAATTAATAAAATCTCCCTGACACTACCACTCACTATCCTGGTGTAGTTTCACATAATCTAGTGATTTCAGTGTTAAAAACATCCTATGAATATCATTTCATCCTAATACGAACCCTCTAACCACCCTTTATTGAAGATCCACTCAAGAACCCTCCACCCTGACACCCCATCATCCCACATCCAACCGGACCTTATTCCAACACACATTTAGTGACATTTTTTCACATAAAATTTATCTTTCTTCAAAAAATTACTAGAGTTTCATCCAAATCAATGTCTTGTGAGTAAAAACAATCCCTAGTAATTAATTTGGAACTATTTTATCGAACCTTTGGGCATGTCAAAGGCAGGAGATTAATGTGTGAAAAGTAATGGATGATGAACAAGGGGGAATTGATGCTTTTATATGCGATGTGAACAGTCAACAATTGTTCATTTAGAATTAATATAATATTTCTGAATAACACATGAATAATTATAGTATCAAATGAAAATATAAACAAATAAGTGTATAAGGATAGTATATTTTAAGAAATAAATATAAAAAAATAATATTGACATGATTTTTGAAAAGAAATTATCAAGAATAAAATGAGAAATTTCTAATAAAATTCATATCCTATGGATGTAAATGTCTTCGATTCATGATATGATTTTTTATATTTCCTTGGGTTCCATTCATCATTTCAATGTGAACCCAATTATGATTTGATGTAGATCTATCCTTATAACCAAAGGATCCAACTTTCTCTAATATATATCCTTTATTAATCTAGTAACCATAGTTAAATTCCTAAGGAATTGTATTATAATTAAATAATATGTTAAACTAATTGTTTTACTAAAGACCTAAAATGGGCTATTCGTTGGGTCCAAACCCCGTTTTATTATTACACCCCTTATAAGAATTACACTGTGACCTAAAAGTAGTGATAATATACATATTCTCATATAATATTCCATTTAAGAGATATCACAACCTTTATGCTATGGGAAAATATTTATTTATTTAAATAATAAATATTAGAAATACCAAAAATATATCCATTCTTGGGAATTAACCAAAATTTATTTATTTACTAGAGTTTCATCAAGCCTCTATCCCAAATAACTTTTCACATCCAAAGTTCATAAAGCTACAAGAGGTGAAGTGGAACCAAAATTTATCGAAATCTAACTAAGAATGGTTAATAAATGAGGATACCTCCTATTGGATAACTACACTTATCACCTTTAATGAGAGATTAATATGTTTTCACATGGTAAAACAATCCATTTACATTAAAATTACCTATAAATATCATCCCATATATTTTATACTTACCTTATAAGAACTAAAATATAACATTCTATTTAGGGACTACATCTACTTCATGAAATTTATTTTTTATTAGGAATGTGCACCAATGTAACTACCATAGTGAATATATTAAAAAAATATATGCATTGAACGATATTTTGTCGAACAATAACTAGAAATTCACAAACCTTCCATCATCATAACACAAGCTCATGTACCTCTTTAGAAAAACAAATTATGTTGTTGTCATTCCCTAAAGAAAGATGCCGATTAGAAAAACAATAACACAAACCTCCTAAAAAATATCCAACAACCATGTACTACTCATCAATGATCATTTCTTTAATAATCCAAAGTGAATGGTATTGTCCAGTTAGATGAACATACTCTATCAGCTCCAGGACATAGGATAAAACAAGTTATAACTAAAGAAAAAAATCCATTACCTTTATAGAATATCTCACCACTATGTATTCAGATATGACAAATAATTTAAATGAAAAAGGATCCTCCAGAAATACCCAAAAAATAACCATGCCCTATTGGGGAAATACTCAATCAGACTGTCTATCATGATATCCAAAAATTAAACCATGTGAAAAAGGAAAATATCAACATAGGGATGTTGATTAAGTTCTCCCCACCACTAATGGCCCGAAGGCCTTCATTTTTTATTTATTTTGATAATCCACCTTTCAAGAGGTGAGGTGGAACCCTTACAAGGCCCATAGGCGTAGGTATTACATGGCCCAAAGGCCTTAGAAGAATTCATTGCTCATAGGCTTCAAACATTACATACAACCCAGACTAACTACTTTGAACTGCTCCTCCACTGTATCTTTATCGTGAAATCATCTCTCCACCTTCGCATGGCTGTTAGGCTAGGAATTATCGTGCATGCACATGATTTTCCCGATGGTAGGTGCCATACCCTCTCATTCTTGCAATCTGTTTAGCTTCTGCTATGGTGAAAGCTCCTTGCTCATCCTCCTTGTAGAGCTTGTTCCTTGTAGGTTGTCCGGTTTTCAACTGCACTAAGGTGGACCAAAGGCCTTGAGGTGACCCAAAGGCCCAAAGGACCAGAAGGCCTAGGCAGCCCGAAAGCCTTACAGGACTCAGGGACCAAATCGGTGGCCCGAAGGCCCAAACGGGGGCATATTCCCATCTACTACAGTGCCAAATAATTCCTGCTACAGTACCCACTACAGTACTGCACCATTCCCGCTACAGTCCCTACTACAGTACTACTAAAGTAACCCGGAAATTCATCCTCTGCCTAGATTTGATCCCTGGTCATTTGGATGCACTTATGGAGTCCTTGTCAACTGGGCTAAGGCTCATGTGCTTAAGTTCTCCCCAGTATCATGAAAAAACACAATATCATGGGAATATATGATCACACAAGACTACTTGTAATGACCCAATGTTTTTTAATAGAAATTCTCTTCTTATTATATATGTAATATATCTTTTTTTTTGTTCTGTAATCCTTTGTTACAAATGAAATAATGTTATAAATCAAAACACATTCTTTGTAATCAATCCCACCGAATAACAAAAACGGTTATCACTAACCTTATATATGTAATAATTCAAAATCACTCTAAGTAACCTAACTAAAATTAAATCCATTTAATATAATGGATATGAACTAAAGAATTTAACTTCAATTCTAGACAACCACTTTCATATTTCATATAATCCAATCTTGGATATAAGTGAACCGATATTTTAATGCCAAGTAAACAAACAAGCCCGAACAATGAAATTAAACCTTTTAGCTAATCAAAAAGGCATTGAATGAACTAAAAAGGGTTATAATAAATAAATTGAATATATAAGAGTTTTTGGACTTATTAATTAATAATCCAAATTTGTTTATTCTGGTTGTTTATAACAAGTGGATAACACTAACTAATTTAAGGTAAGGGATCCTCCCCTTTTCACTCTTAATCCAGATGGTTCTATATGCTGTGTTGTTTTGTGTAATACAATGTGATGGGGTATGTTTATACACCTTCCCCATACTTCCCTAATGTTTTATAAGTGATTATAAACCCCTTCTCTCTCTCATCAAGTCCTCTTAGGTACACCTAACACCATTCTGGTACAATCGTAACGAATTCTACCCAAACGTTCTTCGTTCTTTCGGGTTACATTCTCTTTCTTTCAAAATTGTGTTATAATATCTATTTATGTGAATCTTATAAATTATGGATAGTTTTAAAAGATTCTAATTTCAAGACCCTTTCATCACATTCTTTTGGGGATATACATGTTTTTGAAAGATTCCCTCCTTAGAACTTTCCGATAAGCAAACCCCTTTTAAGGGGACTTCCCAAATTTTTACCCAAATTTTAAGTTCGCTATATCCTCTGTTTTAAGACACAATTTTATTTATAAAATCAGTATTTTTATTATTAAAACCTTCTTGTTTCAATTCTGGTTTTATATAAAATAATTTCCTTTTTTCTATTTGGAAATCTCTAGAGAGTTTTCCTTAAAACCGCACAAAAAGTTTTAATGCTAATGTTTCTAAAATAAATTTCTAATATGTTCTCACTTATATTTGACACCACTTACCATGTTATATTCCTATTTTACCCTATTAATTTCCATGTATGTTCTAATCCTTTCCATTCATGTACACTTTCATGATACACCCATTGGATATGTTTTATGTCATGACTGTGGTACCAAACTCTTTCCTTGGGTAACCTTATGTTTATGTATGGTTGATTATGTATGATTGTATATGTGGTAAGAATATATATGTGGAAATAATACTGATGAAAATGTTAAGATTAGTGCACCTAGATAGCGCTCCAATGAATTGGGTAAGGTTATGTCTCATGATATGTGAAGTGAAACTGGATTGGCGGTTAGCCATGACCCATACTAAAATGGGAAAGGGGATTGGCGGTTAGCTTTGACCCGTACTAAAGATATGATTTATGATTCCTCCATATTTATATGATTCCATGTTTATATGATCCCATTCTTATACTAAAATATGTCATAAGTTTCATGCTTCAGATATCATTATGGCATGCCTCTTAACTCATGTGCTTGAGATGTATCCTTATGTTCATTCCCTTACAGGGAATTTTTAGCTCATCCCTTTGTTCATGTGTTCCCCAGGGTACCCTATGAATATTTAAGGGCTCAAATAAAGTTAGGATCTCATTATAGAGATTAAATAAAGAAAGGTTTTTTTAGCCCCATGTTTAAAGTTATATGTACCTAGTCTTCCAAGACACTAGACTTAACGATCCTTGGCTTATACTCTAATGATTAATTATGCTTAAAATAATGAAATGTTATATGAAAAAGGCATGGGTCACTATACTACTCAATCAACATCACCACTACATTTATCTCTTTCCCAGAAGGAGAGTGAGGAACACCCAAAAGTTGATCAAAAGTGAGAAATTTCTCCTTCTACCAAAAACAATCAAAATACTTTATGGATTGGAATTATTGAACATCCTTCATCAAATTGACTCAGAATTCATTTCAAATTGTTTTAGTGACAAAAACACTACTACCCCATTATAGCCTCATTAACTACCATGGCCCCAAACATCAAAAAGTATAACCACTACTCTATACTTGGTTAGGATGATATTATCTTCAGTTTTAACACCTAAAACAATTAAAATAATATGTTTGATCTATGTATCTAAATATAATAACATTGTTGTTCTGAATTTCACATAAATCCATAAGAAACATGAATTATTTATAATAGTACATGAAAACAGAAATTATAATGAATTCTAATGAATATGTTGACCTCTTATATAAGCAAAACCACAGGTTAACCTTCATAATTATCCACACATTCCTTAAAAATATTATGATGTGAATCCTTATCTATACTTATAGTATATATATTAAATATTTTCAACTTATGGGTATCCAACGACAAATTATTGAGGTTTTTTTCTCATCAATACCAATGGAGTCCCACTCATAAGTGAAGGTGGACCTTCACACATTTAGTTAACAACAAGCACATTTCAATACTATAAATGACAAAAAAATGCATACTCAGGATAATATAACTATAAATAATCTCTGCTAAGAAACAATTACATGAAATATATATCTATCCAAGAATTATATACTCACTTCAATAGTAGTAGAGAGTGAGTAATGATCTCCATTAGTTAAAATTATTTGGCTAATAAATGTTAAACTTGAGATTCCACATAAATCCCTAACCCCTAAAAAATGTGTTCAAGATGATTTCTGCATGCATGTGTTGACCAATATGGGGATCTATGATGTCATGAAATAAATTATTCCATGAAATAAACCATCTAACATTTGACTATAACCTTCTATTATAAAAATAAACCTATAGGTATGACCATTATCACCCTGAACATGAAAATAATTTTCTAAACATAGTGATGTTTATAATGAAACACATCATCATCCACCTATAAATTATATTACACTACCATCATTTGAACTGGAACCACTTCCTGATAAATCATTATTCCTATATCATAATATTCCTTAGTCTGATTTCCAATATTAATATAGAGTTCCATCCATACGAGTCAACTGGATATTCTTAGTAAAATTTTCATGTTCTCAAAACATGGGTGAAATGTTTCCAATAATATTTCTACAAAACATGTCCACTTAAGGACTTAATCATGTTTTAGGACATATAATATTAAAACCCTAGACCAAGTCCTCTATTTTATGTATTTTATAAAACTTTTTTTCTCAAGTAAATCATTTATGAATCATTTTCAAGGAGTACCATATGAGTTCTATGATCCCAGATTCATACATATACATGGTTCCATTATACTATGGAGGGTCCAACATCTCCCAAACTCAATTGATCATTAATTAATCTTGTACATTTTATGAGGGATCAAACTAAAAACATGGTAGATAAATCCCAACATGATATTTATAAAACCATCATCAAAGGTTCATCTTGTCATGTGAGACACTTAATTAAAAATTCAATATCCATCAGAATGGATCCTGATTAAGATGAAATATGAATGTCTCCAAATCTCACTAATCCCCCATCACTTAAGGATCAAGCTTGCCTCATGTCCTAAGAGTTCTGTACAGCTTGAAGGAATTAAACATAGTCCTATTTTGACTTTTAAAATTAGTGAAAATAACTATTCTACTTATATGAATCTACACTATTATGGAATGATATAAAATTGACCTCTACTCCTAGAGAAGTGATATCTCTCACTCAAGTCTTTAAACCAATGTCTCATTGGTTGTTTAATTGGAAGTGAGAAGCTCATGAACTTGCATAATCTTATCATGTCCCTTACTTTAAACAAAACTCACAATCTATGGTTGTAATCGTTCATTAAAGTAGATGATAACACAGTGTTTATATCACATTTGGGTGAGATGACATCAAAAGAACATGAAATATAATAGCTATATTGTATATGATGTATATATAATCTAAATTATTCCTCTCAACTAGTGTATTGATGTTTAGATTCAATCAATATATTATTAAGTTTTAGTTAAACGGATAAATTGTTCATTGAAGAAACCCTATTTTTTTGATATTTTAATCAAAATAGAACTTCAAAATAATTTTTTCATAAACTCAAAAACCAATCCTCAAAAGACTACAAATTCTAATATCCATATTGAGGACTCAACAACTCTAATACCACTCTAACTTGATTTGGCCCCTTAAGACTGCTTCATTGATGGATGTAAGTTGAGTTTTCCACCCTAAGTCCATCTATAATAGGCCATTTATAAAATATCTTACCAATAAGGCATGGAAATACATGGGATTTCATAACTTATATAAACCTTCAATAGTCATACATATCTGATATGAACAATAGACAGCAACACCAAAACTATGTATATATATAAATAAACAAATTGTACAAAATTCATGAATGTGATGCCATAAGATAATAATAACTCCAAAAATGACAAAATATAAATTTTTTTGACATATAATAACATATTTGATCCTAAAAAGTAGGGGATAATTGAAATATCCCCCTCAACACAAACACTTTTAGAATGATCCTAACCTAAAATAGTCACTGCCACCATCATGAACAACTGATATATACTATTTATCATCTTCGAAAAAGATGAAATAACTCCACATCCTCTAATACTATCTCAAAGTTGTGAATCATATTAATAGATGAATCATATGTGGGCCCAAAGCCTATGAAGGGTGAATATAGACACACTAAGTAGTAAACCTTAAACATAAAGTCACCAAAAAACAACAAGTAAAATTAAACTCTATAAAAATATGAAAACAATAAAATAATATAAGAAAAACATATATTATAAAGAACAAGAAGTATTAGGGTTATAGGGAAGTCTCTTGGCCATATAAAAGTCTCAATTTTTTCTTCTTTTCTCTATAAAGAATAATTGCTAATAAGAAACCATGGATTCTTAGAATACTAAAAGACCTTCATGGTATACAGTTTATATTTTGGTTTTAAAACAAATTATTAAGGAAATAAAGAGTGCCTAATGTGTAATAAATCTCAAATTATTTGAACTAGTAATCATTTTTAACATTCACATTTCACTATAATCTATAGTAGAGGAACCATGCCTTGCTAAGGTACTAACATCATTCAAAGAAGTATATGACCATATTTTCCGTGATTAATTAACCATAAAAACACATTTAACCTCCAATAATTTTTAGTAGGAGTATGTGCCTTACTAAATTGTGAAATTTTATTAATGGATTATCAAATCTTGATGGAGGAATCATCCATGTTGTGAAGTCCAGATTAAATATGGTGTCTCATTACTCTAGTGGAGTGATTCGATCCTATATATTGGGAAAATTTGACATCTATAGGTGGATAACTCATCCCCAACAAATTTAGGGGTACTAAATCTAAATGCGTTTTGGAAAACTCTTACCTATTCTTTTTCGAGGAAATATTTCTCCTTGACCAATTATTGGGGACATAAAAAAAAGATTCAAAGACCAATACTAGACATTTATCTATATTATAAGAAACATACACCCTATCTAAATTATGCCTCTATTAGAGTAATTGAACCATGTTCATGGACCAAACCTTGGTATATGGATGAGTACCTAAACACTATGTCCACTAAAAACACCATTCTCAAACCATGTCATTGTATCTAGAATGATAAGATCCTTAATTAGACCAAATTGTCCCATATATGTTAGAATAAATTATTTAAATTTATTATTCTAACACGTGTGTGACAATATAGTAAAAAGACTAATGGGTAAACAGTACCCAAAAATTAATTTTATATGCACACCTTGCAATCCAAATGGGCATGCATCGTCATCATTATGCCTTGTGGTGTTAAACTATATGATATGTACATTTGTGTACACTGTTTATATTTGTTGAGGATTAATTGGATGTGTGTTATAGTACATACTAATTCGTATAATAGTATATTGAATAGATGTCCAATTTACATGCTTTGTATTCTAATCAAGGTGGCTAGGCATGTTATGCAGTCCAAAACATATTGAGTGATACTGAAATATATAGAAAGTTATTTTAGTCTACATGTTGTATAGGTAACTTATAGATATAGTGTTTTTACTATAGTTCACACCATGTCATGTCACCCATAATTATATGACATATACGTCTAAAATATGCACCATGTTGTATTTATTTTCCAACTAAAATACATACCCGCCTTGTAACTTCATGTAACTTGTTGTGTGATACTTTTCTCCCTAAAAAATCCCGAGCCTCTGAATATGGAAAAAGACACCCATTTTAATCATTATCTATAAATTTTTTAGGTAGAAAATTTATATAACCTAATATATTCATTGAAATATCAACCATAAATTCCATTTTTCAAAAAAAAAACATGAATAAATCCCTACAATTTAACTCCAACATCACTTGCATAGCTCTTATGATCATCCCTGCCCAATTATGAGGCCCCAACAAACATCCATCCTAGAAAATCTTCTTCAAAACCCATATCATCGCACCGTTTATCATCAAACCTCATTCCACCAATCTTCCTAGAACCCTCTACCACACTCCAGGAATAACGAGTCGCCCACTTCACTTTTTTTATGTCTAAATTAGCACTAAAAAATATTCTTCAATTACCAATCATCATCATGAGCATACCTTATCGAACACCCAAACATTTTAAATTCATACGATGAACATGTGAAGTTTATGTGGTGGAGAATATTATTTTTTGATTTTTTTTCTCTTATGAAGTTTTGGTCTCAATTCATTAGGCATTAATTCTCCAATCCAGTTTTTTTTAATTATCAAAAAATCCATTTTAAGGTTTAGTGGGTACCACACACTCCAAAAAAACAAATACATGAACATATACACTAACATAGGATCCAAATTCAAAATTCAAAATGAAAAATTCAAACCATACTTCTACTAAATCCTTGAACTCAAATTTTCAAGCACGTTGAATCTGACACCACTAGCACCTCAAGCCATGAGAGAGCCACAAGTCACCTCCTACATCAATGTCTAACACACTAACACACATCACTTACCTCACCATAATCCCCATAAACCTATATTCATCAATATCATCACATTTCCATAATCAATAAGATATGGTTGAAACCACCACATCCAAAAAAATTATACCACTATCATCATCACCACCCAACACCATCAGTGCCAAAATTAGAATAAAAGAATACTCCTTCTACCTCACCATCATCAAACCACCACCGCTAGCACCAAAATCTACTATCATCATCCTACAGAACACCTTTGTAAAGATGAAAAAGTGAAATGAAATCATTTAAACCAGAACCTGAACATGTGGCACCACATGGATGAACCAAAAGACAGAGAGGAATCCACCACAAGAGAACCTCTTGGGATGTTGTAGGAAGCTTGAACTTAGACAACAAAACACCAAAAAAATCATTATGAAGATCCAATTAAGAGAAGAGTGGTTATGTTATAGAGATAGATAATTGTGTAGATCTGACACAAGTGCCTATAGAGAGCTCATCTCCATGACCAACCAATGCCAAAATTACCACCACATCTAGAAACAAGCCTTCACTATCTTTAAGGGACAAACCTTAAACAATTTCACATATTCACTAGAGATATACGGTTCATGCTGCACTAGGACATCATAAACCGCCAAAACTCATAGGAAAAAATATCTATGTGACTACTATTATAGCTCTGATAGGGAGATTGATAAAGGGATGAGGATTTTGTGCAGTGGTTTGAATCGAAAAGGGATTTGACAGCACACCCATTGTCTGAACCACCAACTTCCATCTTGAATGTTTCCATCGTCAAAAGGCTAAAATACAGAGCACCGTCGAGAAAGTGAAACTATCAAGATAAAAGGTGATGGGAGAGGTGGAGACAAGATTAAAAGATTAAGGGTAGGGGGACTCACCATATAAGACACATGAAATATTCCCCCCCTCACGATCACCACTGAGGAAAAACCAAGTGTGAGCGGGAGAGGGGACAGACTCCACTCAGATGAAATTTTTTCTCATTATTCATTAATCCATCAATGATGAATAATGGAGGAAGAATAGTAGTAATGGTAAAAAATTAACAAGTTAACATTGATAAGAATTTGTTATAATAGATACATAAAAGAAATCTACACATGAATTTTGAAAAATAATTAAAAATATAGATTGTGAAATTCAAATTACAAGCCTTACCTCAAGGAGTTACACATCATCGGTTTAAAACTATCATTTATAATTAATTTGGTTCCATTCATTGTCACCAAATGAAACCACTTTAGATACGATTTCCATCCATCCTCTTTATCGAATGATCTCATTTCTTATCTTCACTCTCAATTTCGCGTTTTTTTAATTGATTGAGTTTCTAAAATTAGAGATAATTGAGACGGGGGTTTTATGATCATAGATTATGTCAAACATGAATTTCTACTAAATATTTTAAAAGGATACGGCTAAGCGCTTGAAACACTACTAAATATTTCAATTATGTTAGGCATAATCCCATGACATAAACAAACATTTTGTGTTATGATTTCAATCTAATCATCAATTTAAGTTATATCATTGCTCGCGACCATTGGATAAATGATCATATATTTAAATAATAAATATAAAAAATATCCCCCTTTCTATAAAATTCACCAAAACTCAACTTAGGGATAAACACCATGATCTAATGTTAATAAATCTATTAGATAATATTTTTAAGGTTTTTTATGGGATAAATTTACTATTTTACCCCTATAAAGGACCCAAGACTATAGAACTCAATAATATGCTATATCCTAATCAAGGAAAACCTTGTTCACTAGAAATATAGCTGATAATATATCAAGACATAATAAATAATCTATCATAAAATATCCATAATAAAACCATGTACGTATAAAAAGAAAATAATGTTGAATTTTAGCATAAAATAACAAATAATTTTGTATAATTTTTCCTTAAATATATAGTTTAAGAATCAAAAAATGATATAGTTGGTAATTTTTTATAACATACCTAGCACAATATATTCAACACCATGAAAAAATATTTCTATAATCGTCCCATTTAAGTATTATAATATAAATTAGGCACTACTTTCACATAATAAAACAAATATTCAAGAATAACATTGTTGTAAACATCCCATGTTTGTATAAACCATAAAATAGATCATTATTTTCCATAAAATTGATAATAATTTTCATAACATACTCTTAAATATCCCATGTCAGTATTACAACATAACATAAATAATTATATGTAATAACATTTCCAAAATTATTCCGTAAAATAGTTTCCGATAATGAATATCACATATGTGAAATAAAAATAAGTAAAACATCAAATACAAATGAATGTGAGTTATTAACATCCTAGAGACTAACCAACCTAATAGAGAGGATCCACTTTCTCACACATTGAAAACTTTTGATTAAGTAATAATTCTTAATTTTTTATTTTCATAACCTAATTATAATTATTTGTTTCAATATTATGTAAAATAGATACCTTTTTATTTTATTTACTCGTCCAATGTATTTTTAGAGAAAATACTAAAAAAACATTTATAATTCATTTTTCCCAAGAAATATAATTAGTTTTAGTTTATCTAGACTATATAGTTTGGTTTAATGTTTCCCAATAATAGAAATTGTTTTTATCTCCTTAAATTATTAAGAACCCTATGAACATAATATAACACTATGTCATTAACTAATTGAAAGTTTTTCTATCCCATAGAAGAATTCCAATGAAAGTGTTAATACACCACATAAAATTATTCATTAATTTATAGATACCATATTTTCCCTTTTCGATCCCTTATTACTATTTCTTGGTTCTAACAAAAACACTCATGCATGAAATATAAAATAGTTCATAGAAATTTATTATGGTCTACCTCCTTAATATACTTAATTATATTGGCCTAAAGATCACCCATTTTATCATCCCTAGTAGAAAAATCAGAAAAAACCTTTACAAACAGAAAAATTATGGATTCAAAATTAAACATTATTATGATAAAAAACACTAGGAAATAAATTATCCTTGACAACTTAGTTCTATTATGTCTAGTAGAACCTTGATCAGACATTAAAAAATGTTATTAAAAGGTAGAAAAGAAGGATATATTTAGTGAAAATGTTAGTTCTATTATGTCTATTATAATAAATTTTTGAAAGGTAAAAAACATACCTTTAATAAAATATATCATTTATGATACTAAATGATTATTAGTGGGCCATAAATGATGGTTTTGTACACACAAGAATTTATGTATCACTCTACTAAATCATTGACGGATGTAATAACATAATAGTGGATCTAATTAGCACATAATCTTTCCAATGAGACCAAATATGATTCCAATGTATTATAGTCTTATCCTATTACATTTACATACTTAATTTATTAAAATTTTCTAACATATGGCCTTCTTCATTACATTTCTTTTATGAAAAATCCTTTAAAAATAATAACACAAAAAAAAATTATATTCTTATATGTATCCAAATATGGGGTTATTAAGAAAATATAAAATGGTATAATAACTACATCCCACCTATATAAAATTTAACTAAATAAAAAATTTTGGAATATTATTTCCAAAAACAAGTTCTTTATTCATTTAATGTTATTGTATATTGTATTGGGAATTAATTGTATCTCTTCATACAGATCCTTATTAACTAATAGAAGAGTAAAATCTCACTCTAAATATCAAACCATACCATGCCTAAATACAGATACAATTAAAATTATGAATTTTCTTTAGTAAATAATTTATACATATGAGTTATTTTTCATAATAAATAAGGAACTTTTATATTTATGGAAGAAACCAATGAAAATATCAATATTAAATACATATAATTTTATAGGAATATATTAATGTATTATCTAAAGATTTGTATGGTCTCCACCGAAAATCATGAGGATGTATCTAGAATAAAACTTATACCTAGTATAATATTTATATAAAAGAGACCCAATATAATGGCCTCAACAAAATTTATTCAATTAAATAAGCATAAATGAGATAAATTTTATAAAGGATTTATATAAACTGGTGCACATTTGGCTGAACTAGTCATGTTTTTTGGGAACAATGATGGTTCAATATTATATTTATTTAATTAAAAAATTATTAAAAATATTATAATAAAGAATATGTATCATATAATGAACTGGTCTAGGTTATCCCTATAACTGATGTAAGAACCGGCCTGCCAAATTCTCAAAGGAAATTCTGGATCTTTATGAGCTAGAAATAATATCCAAACATCAGGAGAATACTCTTGTGAATGGTCTCCCCCAATAATCAAATTAAAAGTGATAGAAAACATATTATATAAATTATTCATGACCCGTCCATATGTTGAATGTACATGTTGGAAAAAATAAACCAAATATAGATAAATAGAAATAAAAATAGTAGTCAAACTCTCCTCTACCCAGGTCTCCCTCATATGCAAGCAAAACTATATCTTCCACCAGTGCCCTTCTATCCCATTCAAAAAAATATAACTATCATACATCCATGTAAATAAATAAAATACAAATTTTACAAATGCAATAAAATAAATAAATAAATTGAATCCTAGGTAAAACAACACACAAAGAGTATCCGATCAACTAAACCACAAGCATGAAAGTGAGATGATAATATAGGAATGTGCACAAAAAAACTTTTTTGGTGACCAAAACAAGAAAAACAATTCAATATTATTTTATAAGACAACTCATAAGTTATCATAAAAAAAACTAAAATGTAATCTTGTAACATATATATCATATGAAACCAACATATCCATAATCAATTTTCAAAACATTTCACCTTTTTACCAACACTGAAAGAAATTTTTTTAAAGATAAGTCATTGGCCTAAGACATTCCAAAACCACGAGCCCATTTAAATTTGAAAAAATCAACAAATTTTATTTATCTAAATGAAAAAAATCACTTTAAAACATTTAATTGGATGAATACATCTTTAAACTCTAAAACCAAATTTGAAAATCCGTTTAAAGAACCCAAATAAGAGTCTTTAATTTTAAAATTGGTTTCCCAAGGTCCTTGAAAACCTCATTTTCCAAAGTTAACTATACAATACACATGGATCAAGAATAATGAAGAAGTTACCACATATATCACAAAGAAAATATCATAATTTTCAAAAAATTATTTCCAAAAAGTGAAATCAGGGAAAATGATACAAATGAACAGTAGATCAGTCTCTCATTAATAAAAATATAACCATGAAATCATATGGGTTATTTGATATACCTAAGGATTCACAAAACACATTTAATCTTACTGTATAAGGGTGTAACCACTCGAACTAGCTACTGGAATACATTGAGTCTAAAAACAAGTTAACTAACTGAACAGAGGTATAAGAAAAAACAATCCAAGTCTATTAAACAAGGAATAACCAAAGATAACCCCATTCCTAATACACAATTATAAAACTAAACATATAAAAGTATCATCAGATCATATACAAGGGTTTTTACACACAGGGGGATAAAAAAATCATCTTATATTGATAAGGAAGCCCCTAAATTGGTATAGAAGAAATCATAAATCAAGGGGTTCTTTTAAATATAACCATTTTAAATGAAGTTAAAATTGGTCTATTAACACTAAAAACATTTCTTTTGTTGTAAATTCTTTTCAAATTTCATAAAACATATCTCCAACCACCATTTTGAAAAAAATTAAATTATCCATACATTCATAACATTATAAATATGTCTTTGAAACAAATGTCTTTATTTTTAAACCCCTCAAAAAGTATATAGGCCAACCATTTCCATCAAACCACATTAAAAAATCCATCAAGGAATTTTCACAAGGGGACACAACACAAAAACATTAAATTATCATTTTAAATGTTATTAAATAACCCCATTTCAAAACATATTAAGATCAAGATCTCATAAAAAAAATAAATTCCCTTCTAAATAATTCTTTCATTCTTTTAAAACTAAAATAGGTCCATAACCCAATTAATAACAAGAAAAACATTTAAAAAATCCATGAATTCATTCAAAAAAAGCTTAACATCTTAATAAATCAAATTTAAACATTAAAACCTAAAATTAACATGAAACACAATTTATGTCAAGTTCAAAATATAATGAAATGGTTTAAATCAACACAAATCTACTATATATACTAATATTTTAATAAAAATGAATTTAGAAAGCACAAGAATGCCTTGAATTCCAAAATGAAACAATTATATATAAACACCTACCTCAAAATATTTTCTCTTTTGAAGATGGCCACTTGATTCCACACTTTTATGCCTAAGACATATACACCTTCACAAATATTAGCACACCATCTACTGATGAGAATATTCAAATTTCGATAAGTAAATATTTATAACGGGTCCTTTTATATATTCCAATATATTCATATACATTTAAGTCAATATAAAATAATACCAAGAAATCCTAAATAAAAAATAGGGAGATAAAAGTCACAAAATCAACAACTAAAATTGGTCTAAAAGAAAATGAAATAATAAAATCAAAATTAAATGGTGGTGGGATATAAGAAATGTTATGAATCACTTCTCATTCTAAATGTAATGTTTTTGAAAACAATAAGAGGACACATGATACCTATCTCACACCCTACCAATGGATGAAATCCAAAAAAAAAGAGTTAACCCTTTGACCTAGGGTTTGGCCAAATTAATGGGGCAATAGGGAAAGAGAAAAAGACCCAAAATTGAAGAATAAGGATTTTAGAAGGTTTACCTTGTAGGATTGACCATGAAAATCAATGAATCTAGGAGAAATCATCGGAAGAGAGGGGATTATATAGAGGAGGGAGTGTGCGGTCAATGTGGGAGTGGATTGGGGTGTCCCAAGACTTGCTCGAGTGGGAGGAGTATATAATATATAAAAGTAAGAGTTAATAGAAAAAAGAAATTAGAATTATTTTTTTAAAATTAAAAAAACAAAACTAGACAAGGATCTAGGTTTACCCAAATGTGTGTTAACAATGTTTCGCCTTCTAGAAATTCTTAGGGTTCCCACATTTTTACCCCAAGGAAGTCACACTGTTGACCAAACCATGATCGTACCATTCAATTTAGTTATGTCCCAATCATATAGCCTCATTCATGGTGGGAACATGGTTACACAGAATAGTTAAAATCATATATTCCCTTAAAATAATCTAAATTATTTATTTAAACTCTTTAGAACCTACAATGGCCCAAATTTAATTTAATAAATTAATTAATTAATACCAATGTAACATATAGGGTTTCATGAACTCCCCACCATACTATATTCTTCCTTATGAGTGTCTTTGGTCCAAATGATAGGTTAAAAAGAGAATGAATTTATAATGAAACACTCTATGAAAATAAGAATAATCCTTAAATAAATTTAAAGAATCATAAAAAAATCATGCATACACTAATTAAGAATTGGTGATAACTAAAAGGATGCAGAACATTAGTCTACCCAAAATTTAGCAATGAACTACAATGGTGGAAAAATTGGTAACTTCTTTTCATAAAACAAAATAATGATTCCAATCAATGACATTAAAGAGATCTCCAAATAGAATCTACCAACTCTACAGGCTAGAGCCAACCCATCCAATCCTAGGATATCACTACAAGAGATATTTCCCTAGGGAAAAACAAATCATATCCCCAAAACCAAGGAATATAAACATGAATCTCAGAAAAAAAACATGCCATAATAAAAACTACACGGCTCTAACATAAGGGTCACATCCAACATAAAATACTGTCTAGATCCAACAACGCAAAGTACCATCCCATGATAATTCCAAAGGACACAACTAGGTGACATTCATAGAGTAAACAAAAATAAAACAACACCCTAAGTATATGTACATGTACCTGAGGTTAATTCCGTCTACCAAAAAATAATCCCAACAATTTCCAAAAGGATTTTTTCAATGTTTTACTCAACATTTTTTTCATCCACAACCATCACGCAATAACGCATGAACAAACTCCCAAATGGAACACCAACTAAAATAACAACAAAGATAATATAAAAGAAAAAATTGAGCCAAGGTCTCCTTAAGAAAAAAACACTAAACGCAATGAGAAAAAGGCCCAAAATGACTCATCGCCTAATAAAAAATGTAACCATGCACCTGAAGGTCATGCTAAAAGACACCACTCTTAAATAAAAATTCAAATTACTCCTAAAATTTCCAAGGAAACATGAAAAACCAAAACTCACACTAGAGTCTGTAATAAAAATCGATTCTCACATATCCATTCCTCAATCCAATGCTCACGGTTCTATACCATTAGACCCAACAAATTCTAAAGAGACACAAAAAGATAATACCACAGGTAAACCTAAGTATGATTCTTTAAAAAGGAAACTACACTAGCCATGGAAATTAGATCCTAGGTAGTGTAAAATATTCAGAAGAAGGACCCCTAAGATGAACACTCTAATTTCACTCAAGACCTTTCTGGGGTACGTTTCCACATCAAACAATCTAAAACATATAACATTTCACATACTTTTCCATAAAATAACACCAAATTTTCAAAAACAAGGAAGGGTCAAAACAAAAACACTATAATTCCCATAATTAGAAAGGTTTTAACAAATTATGGTTTTGAAAACCAAGGAATCACAAAAATTAGGTTGTATTTTATTAATTACCAAATGAAAAACATTTTAGAATCGTGAACCCCAATTCCTAACTTAACATGGTTAATTTTAATATGCTTTTGGAAGTAGTTACAAAAAACCAGTTCTTATTAATTCTAAAATACCATTTCGTGTTTCAAAATTAATCACACTTTTTATTTATGAAAGTTTTGTTTAAATAAAGTGCTCATTTGAAATACTCCCAGCAGGGGTCCAAACCAAAAACTGCCCTAAAAATCAATTTGGAAATCCCTAGTTACCATTAAAATATAAAAATAATCTTTAAAATATTATGTGAACCTAATTAGAAAAACCAACCATACATGCAAACAACTTCCAAATTTAAAAATGACATCAATTATTTCAAAACATTTTATAAAACCAGGTCTATTTTACACACAATCCATATGGCCTTATTTTATAATGGGAATCATTTTTCTTCTTAAATCCATTTTCACCTACATGAAATTAATTTCACATTAAGTGCACAAAGAACAAAAAGATCATAACAGAAGATTGAATCAAAAACCTATCTAAATATTCCAACACATCCCAAGACCAACCATGACCCCTATCTTGTTGCCCGTACACACTAGGAAATCCAAGGGAAAAGTAGACTAAATAATAAAATAAATCTGGATGTGGAATCATGATAGACATAGAAAAATGGTTAATGGAAATATGAAAATCATGTATTAGTTCGTACAACATGTATAGGAACAATCCCTTACTCATCTAATGGTTTGACAGACCCTGTAATCCAAACTTGAATATTTAATTCCTTCTTCCTAATAAATACATAATTTTTATCTGGCCCCCAAAGCATCTAATCTATGAAAATAAGTACCAATACCACAACAACGATGAATCAAATAAAAACAAAAACTAAAAATTCAAATAATTATTTTTAAGGAAACTCGAGGGTTAAGGGAGGAAAGAGCTATCTTGAATCTCCCTACACCTACCTCTCAAGGTCTAATGATAATTCTAACTTGATATTTACATTAAATAATAAATAAAAAATTATGGTCTATTAGAATATGATCTTATAGAAAATAATAATTAACACTGGCTTTGATTCCATTTTTTAGTGAATTAGTCTTTGTCTTCCCTCTAACGGACTCCCAAACCAACATTCCAGATGCCCTAAGGGTGTTTCGAATCTACTGGGGTCGAAATATAGTGCTTGGAAATCATAAGAACACACTTGGGAAGGTTTTTCCCAATAATTAGATTAAAATAAATTTCGGGAATGTAATAGAAACCTATAATGACCCATATGTATTTTGGATGTCCATATCGATAAAAATATATATAGAAATAATTAAATACAAAATCAAAAAATATAAACACCAGTAAAACCACATACTACCCTGGTCCCCCTCACTTGCAAATAAAACTGCATCCACCAACAGGGGCCTTGTGTACCCGTTGATGGAATATAACTAATCTCCATCTGTATAAATAAATAAAATCCTAATTGGGTGAATAAAATAAATTAAATAACAAATCACAAATCCCAGGTAAAACAATTCACAAAGATATTCCAATAAACTGAACCAAGAACTTGAAATAGATATAATAATATAAGCATGATAAAAAAAATCCACTTTGTAGGCCATCGTAACCCCCCAAAACAACATACAATGTTTTATAATTCAATTCAAAATGATATTTTGAAAATAAACAAGAAAGCAATTTTTTCAGATATATCCCATAGGAAAACAAACATATCTATAATCAATTTTAAAAATATTTCTCATTGTTTTCCAAAACAAAATGTACACGTCACAAAAATAATCAATCATCCTAATATATTAAAAAACAACACACCCATTTTCATTTCACAAAATCAACACATTTGTTTTATCAAAATGAAAATAGTCACCTTAAAACATTTTATTTGGTAAATATATATTGAATCCCAAACAACCATTTTGATAATCACTTTAAGGTACTCAAAAAGGTTCTCTAATCTAAAAAATGGTGTTATAAAGTCCTTGAAAACTCACTTTAAATGGATAATGATCCAAAACACATGGATCAATCATAAAAAAGTAGGCTGCATGTATTTTACAAGTAATATATTGTAATATGAAGGAATGTTTCTATAATAATGAAACCATATGAAATGATGAAACTGAACACTATATAAAACTCCCCTCAGAAAAATGGGGACCAAAAAATTGGATGTGTCATGAGATCTACATAAGGATTCCTAAAATGAGAATCATTTAACTATATAAGGGTGGAATCACATGAACAATCTACTAACATCCACAAAGTCTAGAAACTGATTATCCAATTAGCCCATAAAAGTATCATTGTAATGACAAACCCCCACCAATCACTTGTACCTTGGGTGGCTAGTGGGAAACGAGAAATGTGTGAAGCAACTATATGAACAAATTTTATCTTCCACTTAGTACCCTGTCACCCAGGACTAATAGAGGATGTGAGGGGTAGAAAAAATGATCCAATTGTAACATATTAAGGTAAGAAAAGCTAACCTCTCCACTAAAAAAAATTATTAAAATACCCACATACATGTTTCATCAAGATTTAAACAAACACATTCCCACACATGGTGAGTAAACAAGATTCACATAGCGAAAAGGAACCCACATAATCCGTAAAAATAATGGGGAATTAAAGGGGTTCCTTTCACTATCAACATATAAAAAAATGTTCCAACTTGGTCTTTAAAACCAAAACATGGCTCAAATTTCCATTCCCTTTCAGAATTTTTTAAACCAAATTTCAAAACACCATTTGGAAAAAAATAGAAATTATTTATACATTTATAAAATATCAAAGATACATTTTCATCAAAGTTCATTCTCTTTGAAAACCCATTCTATTATATAGGGAAACAATTTCAATCAATCCATTTTAAAAATAATCCGTCAATGAATTTTCACGAGGGGAAGTCACACACAAACATCAAATCGTTATTTTAAATTCATTAATGAACACTTTTGAAATCACTATGAGATCAAAAACTCACTTAAAAAATAAATTCCATTTTAAAAATTATTTTCATTCCCTGAAAACAAAATATGAGTCAAACCCAAATACACAAAATGTAAAACATTTTAAAAATCAATGCATCCATTTCAAAAAAGATAAAAATGTTTAAAATTTTATTTCAAAAATGAAAACATGAAATTATCATGAAAAGACTCTTTATTCTAAGAACAAAATACAATGAAATGGTTTGAAATCAATAAAATGATATTTCATGTACAATAATTTCATATAAATGGAATTTATAAATCACAATCATTAGTTGAATTCAAAACTGAAACAATTTCAGAGAAACACCTACATAAAACATGTTGCGTATGATGACAACCACTCAAATCCATGCTTTTACACTTATACACATATACAACTTCAAATGTATTTGAACAAACCTAACCCCAATGCACATATTTTTATCCATAATAGAATATGTACATGGGGTCCTTCTATAAAATCCCATATTTTTATATACATATAAGCCATTTTAAATATCCACAAGACACCGTAAATAGAAAATATAGAAAAAAATCACAAAATCCTTAATTAAAATTGGGAAAAAATAAAAGAGCATAATAAAACCAACTTTAAATGATGGTGGGTGATAAGAAAGGGTCAAAATCACATCGCCTTCAATAGTGATTTCCAAATTATGAAAGAAGAAGACCCAGAAGGCCCACTACAGGCCATAACAATGAAATAAATCCAAAAAACTAGGATAACCATTTCAAATAGGGTTTGGACGAATGAATATAGAAATGAGGAAAAGATAGAATTACATGAAATATAAGTAGGAGGTATGTGGATACCTTACCTTGGAAGATTGACCATGAAATTCCACTAATTTATGTGAAATCATCGGAATAGGGGAAGCTCGATGGATGAGGGAATGCGTGGGAAAGTTGGGAGGGGATAGAGTGTCGAATGGCACACCAATGATAGAGGGGGGATAAATAAAAATAATTTAAATATACTAAAATAAGAAAGAAATAATAATAAATTTCATTTTATTGTTTTATACTAGACATAGTGCATGATTTTAGAGCATAGTTAACCAAACTATATACTAACTGTGCTTCCCCAACTCAATAAGTATGGGGAACCCACACGGTTACCCCTAAGAAATCACACAATTGAGAAAAAATATCTTAAACCATGTGATTTGGATCTACCAGATTACATTCTCCCATATAATGTCGATGCATGGTTACTCCTAACCTTGTGAAAATTATATGCATCGCCACTTCCATTAAAAATATTAAAATTCTATCCTAAAACTCTTGGGAACCCAAAATGGATCAATATTAGTTTAATTTATTAATTTATTTATACTTCTATGACATATTGGGTACCCCAAACTCCTCAATATACCAATTTTCCCCCAAAAAATCTTAGTCCAAAAGGAGATGTCAAAATCAGAAATAATTTCTAAGGAAACACTCTAAGAAAATGGGAAGAATCCTAAAAAACTGAGAATATTATCAAGAAAGAATGGGCATCCACTAATTAAGAAATGGATCCAAGGAAAATGAGATAGGATGTTAGTCCCTATATCATTTAGGAATAAACTAAAATAGTGGAATAATAGGTAATGTGTTTTCATAAAATAAGATAATGTTATCAAGTAACCACATTCCTGAAATCATCAAATGGAATCTAATACCTCTACCAGCTAGAGATAACCCATTACAAACCATGAGATAACTAACCAAAAAAATGTATCAAGTGATAAATATAACATACAACAAAAAAAAATCCTCCAAACAATAACATAAAAAAAATCATTGATGAAAACTGACAAGGCTCTATCTTAGGGGTTATGTCTTACAGAAAAGGGTGCATTGATCCAAATCCTATGAATAACATCCCATTTTAATTCGAATGGAAACACGACTTGGTAGCTTCCAAATACCAACTAGAAATAAAACTACATTCCAAGTATCTGTAATTCACTTTAGGTTATTTCTCTATCCAAGAAAACAAGATCAAATTTCCCAAAAGGATCTCACCCACAGTCTACTCTATATAAGGTAACCCAAAACTATAATTTGATGAGTCAATAACAAACTCCTAGAGGAAAAACATATTGGAATAGAAACCAAGATAGGAAAAAAGAAAGCATTGGTCCTAGTTATCCACAATCCAAAGCCCTCAAAACTCAATGAAAATAATTCGTAAAACAAATAATATCCCAAGAAGGAATGTGACCAAGATAATGAAGGTCACACTAAATTATGGCCACTCATCCATCAAAATTAATATATCTCTAAAAATAACCATGGAAAATTTCCAAACCCAAAGACAATCAAGAGTCTCCAATAAAAATAAATTCTCAATGATCCATTCCTGAATCCAAATCTCATGTGTCTAAATAAATAAACCCAACAATCTCCAAAGAGACCCTAATATAGACTTCTATAGTCAAAACAATGGAAAAATCTCAAAAAAAGAAAGATACACCAGCCACAACCATTTTAAAATTATTAAAGAAAAAAATCTCACATTAAAACATTTTTTAAATTTTTAAATTATATTAAATATTTAAAAAAAATTAATAAAAAAATTGAATTTTACAAACTAGTCATATGGAATTGTTTTAAAATAGAAAAAAATTCATGTGAAATACATTTTTCACAAAAAAAACTAAAATCACATGCACAAGTTTTAAAAAATATATAAAACAGGCCTAAATAAAAAACCTATTCAAAGATACCAACATATCACAAGACCAACCATAACCCATACAATGTTTCCCTTACACACTAGTAAATCTAAGGTTCATGTGGTATAAATAAAAAAAATCAATTGGGATGTGGAATAAATCTTGACATGGAAAAATGGTTGATGACCATATCAAAATAATTCATTGATTCCATAATCATGAATAGAATTTGGTTCTTAATCATCACATGGTTTATCAGACCCTGTAAACCAACATTGCATCTTGAATTACCTCTTTTTCACCATCTGATTATTCTATCTTACTCCAAAGGAAACACATCTATGAAAATAAGTACTAAAAAATAATCAAAGGAAAATCTAATAAAATCTTAAAATCGAAATTCAAACCCCACTTCCCATATAAACATGAATCATATGAATGGAAAAAGGCATCTAGAATCTCCATGAACCTACCTCTAAAACATCATTGATAATTCTAACTTCATATTACCTTTAAAGCCCAAATAAAAATACCCTCTAAATTATTAGGATCCTATTTAATAGAATAACACAAACTGTCTTTGAATCCATCTTCAATGAGCTGGATTGAATCTTCCCTCCAATGGATACATAGACTAGCTCAACACAAGCCTGAAGGTCCTTTCCAATCCCCACAGGCTAGAAACTAGTTCTTGGGAATCACATGAAGACACTGGGGAATGGTTTCACACAATAATTAGAGTAAAAGTAAAAGGAAAAATAAAATAAAAATCTAACAATAACCATCTATATGATGGAAATCCAATATAAAAAAAACTAAAACAATTAGACAAACAATCTAAGGAAACACACTAGTTAAACCCTACAAAATCACACTCTACCTCCCCTTCAGAGAAAATTGTAGCCACCACCAATCACCTTATGGGCACCTTCATAAAATTTAACTACCATCCTTCTATAGAAATTTTTGAAGAAAAAAGTTCTCTAATTTAATAAATTAAATCACTAACCTATAATCCTAAGTAAAAATGCAATCAATAAAAATACAATCAACTGATCCCAAAACCTGTAACTGAGATGATAATATATGTTTGATAAAAAATCACTCAATAGTCCAAAAAAACCCCCCGAATCTTTTTAGTATGTTTCATAAAAAATTTGATCAATGATAATTTGAAAATATTTTATAAAGTATAATTTTCACGTATATCTCATTGGAAAGAAAAAATATACATAATCACTTTTCAAAACATTTATATTATTTTTCCAAAACTGAAATCCCATGTTTTGAAATTAAACTAATATCCAATGACATTAAAAAACAACAAAATCATTTACCTTTATAAAAATACCATTAAAAAATTCTATTTTAGAAAATTTAATAAGATTATTCCATCTTCAAACTCAAACACACATTTTTAAAATCAATTTAAATAACCCACACAAGAGTCTTTAATTTCTAAACAGGTTTTCCAAAGTCCTTAAAAACACATTTTCCAAAGAAAATTATCCAACACACACTCATTAAACATTAAAATTAATTAACAACATATATCACAAGTAATATAGAAGAATAATTAAAAATAGTAATATAATAATGGAATTAGTGGAAATGATACTTTTGGACACTAGATCAAACGTCACTAAAAAATATCACCAAGTAATCGAATGTGTCAGGGTATCTACCTAAGTATTACTAACACACAAAGAATCTAATCATATAATAGTACAACCACCAAAACTAGATTCCATCATGCACTAATTCTAATAATTGGGTATCCAATTAGACAACATAAGAGTCATTGTTATGAAAAATACCCACCTAGACATTATGTATATTATGACTTGTGGGAAACTAATGGAGTGTGAACTAACTATAGAAACAAATTACATATTCTACATAGTACCTGATTACCCATGACTAATAAATAATGTAAAGCACAGGAACAAGTGATGCATATCTAACACAAAAGGCATAATCAATTCTAACACTCACCCCAAACATCCGATGATGAGAATCACCATATATAAGATGTATCAAGACATAAACAAGCATATTTCCGCACAAGTGAAGAAAATTTGAATAATATAGTTAAACAGACAAACATAGGGGAAACAAGAAAGGAGAGATGAAGGGATTCCTTTCACTATCACCATTTAAAAACAAAGTTTCCACTAAACCCTTGACAACAAAACATGTCAATATATTCCAATCCCTTTTAAATTTCATAAACCGACTTTCAAAGAACTATTTATAAAATAATAAATATTAACAATAAATTAAGAAAAATACACCTTTAAAATAAATTATTTTCTATTTAAAATCCCAATAAATTCTATTAACCAACCATTGCCATCAAACCATTTTAAAAATAATCTATTATGGACTTTCTACAATGGTCAACTATACACACACTTTAAATCAAAATTTGAAATTTATTAAGGAGCCCCTTTTTTAAGAATAATGAGATCAACACCTAACTTCAAAATTGGATTCTCTTTCAAAAATTGTATTAATTCCTTAGTAACCAAAACTATATCAAAACTCAATATTTAATATGTAAACCATTTCAACAATCCATGTTGGAATTTCATAAAATTTCAGCATATTTAAAATTCCATTTTAAACATAAAATCATGAAATTTACATGAAAATCCCATTATGTTATACTTTAAATAAAATTAAATAGTTTCAAATTACCAAAACTTAACTGTACATTTTAATTATTTCATAAAAAGGAAATTTATAAAGCATAGTAACACCTTAAATTCTAAGATGAAACAATTTTATAAAAACACCTACCTCAAAACATCCCAATTTTGAAGTTGAACACTCAAATCCACCCTTTTAAGACAACACTCATTTGCACCTACACATATACATTGGCACACCTTTCCCAAGTGATCATATTCGCATTTCCATTAGTAAATATGTACAAGGGGTGCTTATATATATTCTTATATTTGAATATACATGTATATCACCTTCAAAGTGATGAAGGACTCCCTAAATAACAAATATTTAACTTAAAATAACAAAATAAGAAATTAAATTTGGTCAAAAAGGAAAGGGTTGAAGAAAACCAACCCTAAATGGTAGAAAGTGAGCCGAAATGGCCTTAATCACTACATATTTGATGATGAATGTTGCAGCACACAAGAATAGGACCTGGGAGACCCATCATAAAAAAAATAGAGAAAATCCTTTAAATAAGGTTAACCCTTTGACCTTGGGTTTATTAGAATGTAAGGGGTGATAGATAAAATAGAAAAATGCCCAGAATTGAAGGGAGAAGGATGCTAAGGGCTTACCTTGGAATATTGAGAATGAAATTCTAATAATCTTAGTTAAATACCCTTAAGAGAGGGGGGATGTTAGAGGAGGTAACACATAGACATGACTGGAATGGGATAGGGAATCACATAACACACATGAGAGTGTGGGTGAAGAGAAATAAAATAGGGATGAAAAAAAAGAATAAATTTTAATTGAATTTTTTAACAAGACTTGGTGTGTGATTTAGGGTCACTATTTATGAAACTGTGAGATACCCATGCTACCATATGTTTAAGATCAAGGGGAACCTACACATATCCCCTAGTTAGTCACATTATTGAGGTAACTTGGCACAAACTATGCGATTCAGCTATGTCCTGATGGAAGACCCAAATACATGGGCGAGGAACAGTTACTCCAAACCATGTGAAAATCATCTACTAAACTAGTTTCATTAAATAAATTAATATTCTATCCCCAAACTCTTGGGAACCCACAATGGATCAAAATTAATTTAATAAATTAATTAATACCACTATGACATGTTCAGTATCACATATATTGTAAAATAGATAGAAATATTTTTTCCAATATTATATGGATAAAGTTTCATGAACTAAACCCAATGGGTCTCCTCATGAGATGGGAATGAAACTGATTGTGAACCTTGAAACCCACATTCAGCTGTACATGAGTTAGTAACTAATTATAGGGGTGTATCATCAAACATATATTTAAGGAATTAGTCTTTTTAAATAAGAATATATATCACAAAAAATAATAAATATTTAAATTACAAACTATAAACACATGATTAATGTATAATAAAATTACTTCGATGTCATATGTATTGAAATACAAAAGGAAAGATGATTATACATATAGAAAACTCAATTATACCTATAGAATGGTATAATAGAAGACACCACCACTTATAATCCTTCCATGTGTAAAACTATTGTTCCCTCATTCCACCATAAAATCTATCTAAAATATATTTAAAATATATTATAGTATATACGGGTGATCATATATTTATAATTTGGTAGGTTCATCCTTGTAACTCTCATCTATCCATGTGAATAAAACAAGTTAAATAATCCATGAAGAAATTAAATAAAATAAAAAAATAAATTTTTTTCCTAAAATAAAACCCCCAATATATATCAATCACATTCCATATAGTCAATACACCTCTTTTGATACAACATCATATAACATGGACCATATTAAATTCGCAAAACTATAATGTAATCCAAGACCTATCAACTATCATTCTCAAGGAACCTTGATATAAAGTAAAATTGTTTTTTAGTTTCCCAATCTTAGGGAATCTCACTATTATTGAGTTTTTATCATCAGTGAATCTCACCAACACAACCCACCTCTTTTACAAAATTATTAATAAGTTTCATCCACTCACATGTACTCTTTCTTTTTTTGGGTTTTTTCTTACAGGGACTCCCCACACTTCAACCCTTATACACTATAATATAATAATTGTGAAATAGTATACCTATATGGATAATAACTATTTATGAGAGTCTACTTATAGGGATTATGTAATTCCTTAGCCGGAGTTACCCATAGACGATGCATTATTCCATAACATTGGTATGATCACAAAGGATCATGTCCTAAAAAACTGAACAGTTTATTATCCTTGGAAGTACAATATACATACCTATGTTTTAAATTACATTATGAAATTGAAAAACAACAACATTTTTTCCCCTTTAAACACACTCATATACTTTATTCTATTCCCGCTGGTTAGTCATAATATACATCTTCCCATCGAGGAAAAAATAAAACATAAGAAAGGGGTGAGCTTAGATGATCAGTAAGGATAACAATAAATCTAAAACTTTAATAAATAAACATAAACATTTAAAACAATGTATAAGACTCAAAAAGCCTTTTAAACCTAATATTAAGCATTATATGGAAAAGATAAATCAAATAATGTCATTCACTTATTCACATGGATATTTTACTAGTCAAATAATCACATGTAATATCAATAGCAAATTTCATAATGATGGAATGCATAATGTCAGACATCGTAACCACATAGTCAAGGCCTAATTCTAAGACTACAAATAAGATTTTGTAAAAACTTTTTTCAAGACACTAGTTTGTCTCATGAGACCTACCGATGCATCGAGGAGCTATAGTGCGCTCCACCCGTTATATACTAAGTCTAGTGGACTCCTCATATGAAAAGGTTGAAACATAACATTAACATTCTTATTAAAACTAGCATGAAAAATGTTAACACTTTAACCATAATCCATGAATGGTATAAAAATAACACATCCATAGTCTAATGGCTCCAAAAGAATTTATTTTTCATTTAAATAGAGGATGAGTCAAAAAAATCTCATACAATATGTTTTAGATAGGTTTTGGTCACCATATTAACCTTATATTTTAGATTTAACTCTGAAGTAAATAGTTTAACTTTTACTATGTATTCTTGTATTATTATAATAAATAGTTAATAAACATAATATAAAAATCCAAGTGAACCCAAAGTGGTGAATTATTGACATATATAACATTATATAATTCCTTTGACCAAACCATCGATTTTTATGAATATTATATCATTTAGTAATATAGTATTTGTTTTAAAAACTCATTTATGTCAATTTTGATACTATTTGGTATATTGTTTTTGTGAAAGTCATAAAAACATTATAACTTCGAAAAAAATTTATTTAATAAACCATAACATGTCATATTTATCTATTAAATTAGTGGAATTCATCATAATTCTAAAAATACCTTTATTTTTATATTTATAATATCAATTATTTTAATCTTTCATTAATAAGGTAATTACTGCATCATCATTGTGTCATAAATAAATTTAATTATTTAATTTCAAAAAATAATAAATAAAATACCTTTATATAGTAAATATATTTATTTTTTAAATGAATATTCATAGTCTAATTTATCTTATGTACTTATATTAAAAATGTTTTAGTTATGAACATTTAAATTTATCACTTTTAACTATTCTTTAAATATAGTAATAATAAATTTCCTAATATAATTCATGTGGATAAAAAAAGGATCATATTTTATTATTAAGGTTGATCCTCTTTTAAAAACACTTATCCAATATAATTAGCACATGTTTTAGGGTAATTATAAAATCATTTTTAACTTTAATTACCATATTTACTTTTAACCGTCGAAAATAAAATCCAAAAGCTACTATTCACAAAAATTTATTTGCATCCTATTAAACCATATTTTACTTACTGATGTCAAATATTCATCTAATAGTTTTGAAATTAAATTCATAGAAGTGGTAAAATCATGATTTATTCAAATTTGTTAACGTTCCTAGAAGGTGGGTAAAAGACGTTAAAAAGTCCAATAAAGTTTTATACATATAACTTTATTATAAAATTAATTCAATGAAATAAATTGAACTAATATAGGTATTCTATATCTATATTGAATTAAAATAAATTTAAATAAAATAAATAATTATTTAAATAAAAATTCAATTTTAAATAATAACACAGTATTTTTTACTATTCATCATTAACTGAAAGTTTTATGAAAAATACCAAAAAATCACCCTAAGATAATTTTAATATTCAGAATCCAAAAATGAAGTACATTTTGAAAAATAAAATTTATAAAATTTCAAAAAGTGGGTATTAATATTCATAATGGCTAGTTTGATTGGTCATGGTGTACAAGAACTCGAAGTTTCATACATCACAAGCTATTGTATTATTCAAAAAGAAGCATACCATGGAAGCATGGAGTGTTACAGGTTCTCCCAACCTCGACCTAAATAACCACCACACACCCAAAATCACAACCAAAGTGACATTCTTATTTTTCTAAGTTTTTCAAATGGATTTATCCCCCCCCCCCCACACACACCATCCATTATAGATCCCACAAAGTAAAATTACACATCTTCATATGCATCTTTAATGAGGATTAAATACCCATATAATAAATTTGTACGATACTTCCACATAGGTGTTAAAAAACTAGATCTCAGATAGTTGAATACAGCCTCTAACATCTCTCATTTTCTTAGCAATAACAAGTTCTACAACCTCTTCACCAGCTATCTTATATCATAGAACCCCTTTAGACATAGTATTTATATTTAACTCTTCCTTAAAAATTGACTAATATTTCATAATATAATAAAAAATAAGAATTTATTATATTGTTCGACCCCATACTGATATGGAATAATGCTATGTTAAAGAGTCAAGACACGTGTGATACCAACACTACCACCATGTAACTATATTAATAAAGTTAGTCTTCACAATAATATTGATTGAACTAACTTTATCTTTGGAACAAATCCTATATAACTTACTACCACTGTTTATAGTGATATTCTATCATAATAGCATCAATTTATAGAATGTGGAATAAACCCTAATCTGAATGGTAATGAATTATGAAAAAATGTCCAAAAAATATTGCTTTTGATACTGAAATAATAATTGAATGGTTACCAATAATTCATGATCAAAATGACTACTATAGTAGAAAAAATATTCATATATCAATCATAATTTAATTTCATAACAAAATTTATTAGAAAAATATATATTAACCAAATCTACCTCCTTATATTATTATAAATTCATTCTTAACATTTAAATTTTTATCAATTTAGCATAACTCACCACATCTCAATTTTTAATAATTATATTATATTTTTTCCATAATTTTAATTATTATTTTTATACTATTTTAAATTATTTGTTTTAATCTTACATACCTCAATTTCAAAAACATTAAAAATAATCACATTAAATATATTCACCAATAATTATTGTTTTCAATTTAGTATCATAATTTTTCTCATGGATTATCCTGAATTACCTGCCCATCATAAAATAATAAAATAATGATAAATTTATATATAATAATAATAAATGAGGAGTCACCAATATATATTATAAATTTTTTGAAAATCCTTGATCAACAATCTTTTCATATATAATAACATTCACTATCTACCTCACTTTGATTTTCCATGATAGAAAAAATCAAGGATTCTCACTTCAGATAGAAGAGAAAGGATAATAGATAAAACAAAAGAAATATATACAGTATAAAAAAAGATTCAATGGTAGTAAAATATCTATTCCCCATCAAAAGTTGAATAAAATAGTATATTAATACTAAATTTAATTTTCCATTTCAAAGTATCACATTAAAAATATTGTCAAGCCTTGTGTAAGGTAATTTAATCAAAATATATATCAACCACTTTCATAAAATTATCCCATGTCAAAAATCACCACATAATATCACTATTTTTATCATGCTATTTAATTATAAAAAAATCAAATAAAAATTAATTACATAAATAAATTTAATCCATAATTCAATAAATTTTACTAATAAGTTATGTTATCCACAAATTTCAACCATCATATTCAATTAGAAAATTTCACCCTAGTATAAACATCATATTCTAAATCCAATGATAAACTCAAAAAAATCAATAAAAGGAAGAAATAAAAAAAGTTAAATGAATCTAATCATAATAAATTTTTGACTTTAAATTAAACACCCCCTTTAAAAAATTCATCTCTAAAAAAATTAATCAAAAATCATATAGAGTAAATAATATAACATAAAATATCATTACTTTAACCATAATTATATCCAAAAATTTTCATATAAAAATAATACTAGAACATATTAAAACAATTCAGGATATTACGATCACATAGGTTATTCATTTTCCCAGTAAATTCATTTATTCATTAATCTTTACAATGAATTCATACTAATGGAATAACTCATAGGGGTAATACTTTCTCCCTATGATCCTGAATTCTACTGAATATATCCTCCTTGATATCAATATCACCCAAACCAATGATATGTTATTTATCTTTATAATAATTTTAATTATGGGATTTGTGAAACATATCAAGAATCATATCTAACAATGATATTAGTGGTAACTCATAATATATCTCTTCAACTCACTCCAATACTGAAAATGAATCATTTATTTAATGAAAAAATTTAATTCCCCTAAGAAACATTTGTTGTCCACACCAATGAGAGGCCCGTAAGAATGCATAATCTACAATAAAACCCCCAAATTTTACTCCTCCACTATGTGTAATATTTACTTCTACTAAAATTAATCCTTAAATGATCCCAATAAATCCATACATTTTCCATCATACCTTGTAAAATCTATGTCCCAATAATTCTTACCTCAAAAATATGTACCCAATATAGACATAATTGTTATATCCTCCCATAAAAATCCTTATAACTTATTTAATCACTTAAGAATGATAATTATTATTATATGAAGTTTTATAAAAATTTAAATAATCCTCCCTTCATCGAATGAGTCCACGATGCATATTCTCAATATATCCTCAAATATTTGATTCTTTTCTTCGATTTATCCATCATTCTATCAATGAAATGTGGTAATAAATCATAACTAGGAACCAAAAGAATACTATAATCCCCTATTCATCTATTTTGTAGAAAAAGGATCATATCTTAAAATTATAAATTCAAACTCTATGAGGATTAAATACTTATATCACTTAAACCATTTCAAACTATTAACTGGTCCTAATTAAATAATCGATAAAAAATGAATTGAATTCATATAACTATCTAAAAAACACATATAACATAAAACCCACTGAGATTGAAAATTAATCAATTTATAAAATTAATAAAAATGTCCCCCTAATTCAAAAAGTTAATATCCAAGGGAATAGATTAACCCACTTTAATTTGAATACTAACTTTCACTGCTAATATTAAAGATATCAAGACAAAACTCATCCAACACTTTTTTTATCACAAACTAAAAAAAATATCTATCAAAACATGATATATATATAAATTTTATTAGTGGATGTATCACCAATTATGATATATGACTTATTCATAATTGTTTTCTAAAATATATAGGGAATAAATAGATTCCCATCGAAAAATTTCTATCACTCATAATACTCTCTCCAATATTTAAGAGAACTATCCTTAACTATTCTATCTCTCCACAGCTCCTCCATAGCATGTCCTAATTGTGACTCCTCAATATATCACACTGATGAACATGTCAAAATTATTTTATAAAGACATATTTCCCAACTAATTTCCTTATAATCATGGTGTAAGGATTCTAAGAACACAATTTTATTAGATTCCTCACTTACCCCATGAAAAACATCAATATTTGACAATACACCATAAGGTCTGGTTTCTAAGTTACCCTTACCAAGTGTATATGTGATAGCAAATTTATATTTTTAATGAAAATCCATAAAAGATTCTTAAATAAATTTAAATTATTCTAGAAAAAGATACCAAAAAATATTATGATATGTATAATATATAAATATTTCACTAAAAAAATAATTATTCCATATCTTATGAACAAACACCACCACTGTATGCATCAAATCAAGGGCAGTTCAATCACATTCATGAAGATATAACTAAATAGATCCATAAATAATTACTACTATCCCCTGCATCAAATCAAATTTAAACCTCTTAATAGATAGATCATAATATAGCATATATTGAATACCATCTTTATTTGGTTGAAAATTTAGAGTGCCTAAAATACTTCTCTTATAAAATTTAAAATGTAGTTTGATATATTTCAATATAAGAAAATTTATTTCAATTCATAGTCAAAGTTAACAGTGTGGTTATAATTATAGAAAATCTTGGTATGCACCTCCTACAATAATAATACATGCCTAAGAGATACAACACAATAGATTCGTTTTATGATGGGTTCCGTGAAATAAATAATTTGGTCTTCATAAATTCCACTCTTGTACTATTATCCAAATTTATATGACCTATAAAATGATCCTCAAATATCTATAATCAAAACATGGGCATATTCTAATAAAAATATAATTTTTTTCTCAACTATAACACTATCAAGAGAAGATTTACATGATACTAATATTTATTATAATTAAATATGATATCATCAATGAATATAGAGAAAACATTATGATAATATAGTTTAAATAAACCACTTAGAGGTTCCATAAACACATATATTGCATTCATTTCTAAAACTAGCATCATTGTAGATGTGAAAAATATACAATGATAATGAAAAGTCATCTTATGGGTTCCTTCATCTTTAACCCTCATAGGGTGAAATCTGGATGGTAAATAAATCATTGAAAACTAACTCAAATTTTTAACATGTTATAAAATTCAATTTTATTAATAATCGGATATTAATCCTTCACAATCAACTAGTTCAACCATCGATAATCTATAAATATCCTCACCTATCCATCCATCATTATTAAAAAACACCAAAGCATCATAAAGTGCTAAACTCTAAAATATAAAACCCTAATAAAACATTTAATAAAATACAATCCTTATTATTTGAGGCCCCATATGTTATAAATGACATGTTTCCTTAAAAATGAAAGAAAAAACATGGATATCAATATATCACATGTTAAATCTCTCATATTTGATTTAATTTCTTACATTCATTAAAAAATTATTGAATAATCCCTCATAAATCTAGGAAATTCTTAATATTCACTTTATATAAAAAAATTCATTAAATTATTGATCTAATAAGTTACAGTCTATAGATCAATACATATCTGCCCTAAAAAGAAATCACATTCTCTAAATAAAAAAACATGATCACCACCCAAGTTATAGAAAATCACCCCAGTTGATTATAATCAAGAAATAGTGATATAAAGTAGAAAAAATATATACTAAGGAACATATTATACGGTTATATTCATAATAACACTAGGATCGAATATAATTGAATTTTTCAATGACTATCCCCCAACAAAAAACCTTGTATAAACTCATACAACATCTAATAGAAAAAATAAACTCTATTTTCCTCTAAATATTTTATATAAAAAGATCTAACCTATGGAAGATTAAAGGTTTAATAAATGAATGAAAATAACTAGTATTAATTGAAACATAATTAATAGATGAGATGATTAAAATCATAAATTATGATACCCCCATCTATCTACCACATAAAATTCTATTGGCCAGATTTTAAAAAAAATCAACTTCCTAATTTCTCCTACTACAACCCATTATCAACATTATTTTTATCTCACTATTCCAAAATATATTATGCTCCAATATTATATTTTATCCTAATACCTCACTATTCCAAGTAGTTAAAACAATCTGTTATCCTACATCTCGTATTGAATTCACCAACTATGAGGTAAATGAAATTGATATGATATCCCAAAAAAAGTCACTATCTTCCCATGACTCATTTAGAAACTCAAAAAATAATACCAAATAGACTAGTAGAGGCATATATCATTGTAAATGAATAAAATAATTCATTATTATTAATCAAATAGTAATTCACTTCCGAAACTAAAAAAATTTATCATGATTTTATTTTTAACAATTAGGATCACATTACTAATTTTATGGGAATATCTTGACCTATATAAATAGAAGATTCAAAAATGATGACTGTCAAATTTTTACTCAAATATAGATTTTTTTTTTGAAAAATAGGTTGGACATATAGACCTTATAATGGATGTAGAGCCCACATTTTATATCAAATAAATATATCATTTCAAATACATACATAGGAACCCTTGAGAATCATTTCATTAAATATAAAAAATACTAATTATATCTTTTGGAATTTTTTCTAGGTAGCCTAATTTTATGTATAAATTTTGGGTTAGATTTTAGCGCCTAAAATGTCAGCCAACCATTTAGACAATAAGGGTTGAATGACTAATACAATTGGGACAAAACTACTTCAATATTAAAATAAATATGAGTAAATATTTTTATCATCAATTACCAAGTCAAATTTTCTCATCATTAAAATTATTCTGGTGTGTTAAGTGAAGGTATGCGTGATGGATTTTATTTTTAATCAATGGTTGAAAAGTACACTTTCGATTGTATTTCCCCCCACCTATGTGTAACATAATTAATTTAGATGAATTAGAAACATGGAGGTTTTGATCAAATTCCTCATGAATTTCTATTTAATGGTGTGATGGTGAAGGTATTGAGGGTATTTTGTATTGTTTTCAATTGTAAATTTACATTGTAAATTTGTCTACATAAATTGTTTTCCTCTTTTAAGTTGAATCAAATCACTCTTGTTGATTAATAAATGTTATTATTTTTTTATATTATATTAAAAATTAAAACTTTACTACCATTTACCCATTTTATAAATTTATTCAAACAAAAATTGTGGACTGTTTATTATTTGGTCTTTTTTCTCATCTTTAATATCATTTCATTGAGTAAACATATGATCTTCAGTTGAAAGTTTTACATCAATAGAAGGATAAACCAATTATCGGTTATTTTTAAGGAATAAAATGGGATGGATTGGATATTATTTTATGTGATTTAAATATATACATAGTCGCCTTATTTGGGAGTTCCATTTGATGATTTATTTTCTTCTCTATATGCATTGCAATTAAAAACTATGTATTTTGAGTGCTAGTAAAAACCTATGACTTTGAGTTATCATGAAAGTATTTTTCTAAGTTATTATGATATAAGACTTGTAGTTATAAATATGTTAAATCAAATAAATTATTTTTGTGAACTTATCTGATTAATTAAATACTTATTAAAAGAGTGAATCTAACTTCTTTTTAAATAATTCATCCGGTTTAGCCCAATAAACATCTTAGGATCAACCCATTCTCATAAATTGTTTTAATTAAAATATTTTCATTTTTTTTATTTCAAAAAAATCACACAAAATAGTTATCCACTTTATAACTAAAACCACAACAAATATAAGTGTCTCAAGGTTTACATCTTCATTCAATATCGAATTTATGCATATTCAAGCTACAAGTGACTACTTCAACACTTAATGTAAATTTCATTCAACCAAATTTTATTATCATTATCAGGGACTCGAGTAGGTTGTATTAGAAAATGGTTATATTCTCATCAAAATTTTCAATTATCACTCTAATTTATTTTATCTTTTACCTTTTATATCCTTCCATATTGTTTATATCCCATATTATTGACACATCAAACCAACTAGTTATGGTGTGCAATTCAAAGGTTAAGAATTCAAGTTTAGTTAGGGATCTTTATCCTTTGGATCCTATTATTCATAAAACATAAAATTTTTAACATTATTTTACTCTAATAGGGATTATTCCAAGTAACCAAACCATAAAACCGGGTGGGAACAAAAATATAAATCCAAAAGAGGTAATCCCAATGTTGGGTAATGTGGAAGATAAAACCATTAAGGACTACCTCACACCTAGATAGACTAAATCATTTTATCAAATTATACATGATTTCCAAGGACATTCCCACTATTTATTTAAACTAAAAGTCAAGAATTACCACATAACATTTCATAGAATTTCATTATAGATTCCTTACCATCGGTTCAAGAATTTAAATGACATTGTTCAAACATTATTCCCCACATATCAAATTGAGTTAACTAAAAAAATTATATGTTATCTTTTTCCATAAGGATAGTTCTAATAATTGTGTAATAAAATTTGATACCATGAACCATCCATTCATGATACTAATTTAAAAGTGTGTCCAAGAAAATTATTTCACTACCATAATAAATTTTAACAAAAATTGAGCATTAAAAACATTCAAAAATAAAAATATTCATTTTATAAAACATAAGAATGTTTTACCAACAATCTTTTGGATATAGAATGTAAATTACCATTGAATTTTGTGTGTTGAATCAAGGTATGAAATATTAAAAAAATTATTCTTTCTGAATCTTGTTCTATTATAAAAAAATCTTTTCTCTCTCCTACCCATAGTAATCTATGAGTTCAAATTTAAACATGCCCAGAGCACAAAAAATTTAGTTCATTCACACTCACTGGGATACATCCAAATAGAATATAACAATAATGTGTTGATGTTAAAACTTCCCTATAATGAACTATTGTTTCAATTTGTGGTGTAGAATCATTGTCCATATTGGTTCACTACCAGTCACACTTTGAAATCTCACAATACTCTCGACTACATTGTGTAAACTGTTACTTCATAAGTTCACTCTTCTGATTACTTCAATCGCTATTTTTTATTCATAATTTCTAAAATCATGACCCCATATTTAATCTACATGAAGAATATTTATTTAAAATAAATTCTGGTGAATTTATTCTAGTCCACAAATAAATTTACTTTCTCATAACTATTCCACAACTTTTTCTCAACGACGGCACAGTATTTGTTAAATTTCCCCAAAATTAATGGAAATTTCATGTTTTTTCATGGAACTCCAACTTTAATAAAACTTTTTCATTTTTTCATGGAACTCCCATATTATATAAAACATAGTTTAAAAAAAACATTTAGTCATGTAAGCACAAGTCCCTTTAATGAATACAACTAATTTATGATTTCTTTCATATTAATAGATATTTATTCTCATAACTTCTAATGAATTTAAAAGTATTGATAACACCTATGTATTGTGAAACCTAAATGAGGGGTGTAGTAGTTTATTTATAAAAACATTAAACCCTCCATACAACCAAATTATACTCCACCAACCTTATAGAAAACATTTGTAGTACACTGAACTATAATTATTTGACAATCCCTAAATTTTTCTACTCATAGTAATAGAAAAACTCCCAAATTTATTTACTGGGATCAAGAAACTATACGTACATCATGCAACTATGTCATCCAAAAAAATACATAACTTTTTTAAAATATCTGAATTCATAATATTTTGATGATCCAATATCAAATATTTAACCATTTCTTGTAACTTTTTTATTTTCATGAAAATAATTCTTTGTCTTGAATTTTTTTTTGACTTGTTCTAAATTTTAGGTATTAAAATTTACCAAATACTGGTAAATGTTGGCACAATATATGTGTAAATTCTTAAACATATTCCAGTGCTTCCATATATCTATTATAAAGAATTATCAATAATGTTTTTGAAAAATTGTGAGGAAACAACCCAAATAACCATGTCAACCAATATTGCAAACAAACACAATCATCCTAAAAACACTAAATTATGACCCTGAGATTTTTTTCTAAAAAATACCCACCTTTGGTTTCATTGATAATTTTTCACCCTTTGATACAAAATTCAGCCAATTTTATATTCCATTAACAAAACATTATGCTCTCCCATATTTTTCCAAAATTTATATATTAGGCCCCCTGATAGCAATTAAATATATACTAAAAATGTAGTATCAGACCACATGATCCTTGATCGACATGAGAAACAACAAAAGAATGGAAAGTTCATCAATGAATCACATTGTTCTTAAAACCACCTTCCACATTTCATGGACATCTTTCCTTGCAACAAAATCACATCATCATCTCTAATAAGTATGATAGAACATTAAAAACCCCATTTCACTGAGAACAATAATTTCATTTTAGAAGACAACTTCTTTAAATAAATATTCATTCATTATAAACCCTATAGGTTAAATTTTTTTGATATATCTACTTTGAAGGGAAATCTTTAGCATCATTAGATTTAAAAATAACCCAAGTTATAAACTTCCACTATAAAATTCTCCCACTATTATGAAAAAAACATTTCCAAATTTTTCAAAGAACCCAAAGGTCACTCTGTTGTGGTCTGTAAAAAAATAGAGAACACATTTTAGCACGTAGAGAATAATACACCATACCTCAGGGTGAGGGACATTCTCATTCACACTATTCTAGTGCGGAGAGTGCACTACACTCTAAGTTCAAATAAATATCAATCAAACACTTGTTTTATTAATTCAACCATTATAATTTCAACAAAGTATTGATTTGAAGGAGCATAATCTAACTTTACATTCCCATTATCCACTTTTTCCTTGAAAAAATTATACTTTATTTTAATTTGATTCATCCATAACCAAATAAAAATATTTTTCTAGGATTTATAATAATTTATTCCTCACATTTGATTTAGAAAAGAGACTAAACTTCAAATCCCATATCTCTATGTAACTGTGTACATTAAAAGTAATTGTTTACATTCATGAGTGGTCACAATTCATTCACATACTATGGTGAAAAGAGAAATGAAATATTGTTTCTTTTTTAGTTAAGAAAAACAAAATCTACCAAGACATAATGTACTCACTAATGTCAACATTCTTTCATCTTCTAATCCTCCCCAATCTTCATGTGTAAGACACAAAAAATACAACTAATAATTATCATTATACAGTACACCTAAATCTAGTATTCCCTTGACATACCTAAGTATTATTTTTTCAATAATTAATTATATTTCTTTTGTATAAATTTAATATAGTGCCACTATAATTTTGGAAGAAATTGTATCAGGATACAGATCCCAAAAATTTTGCCAATATTTTATGCCATCGATATATTTTCATTCATCAAATCATTATAGTTTAGTCTACGCTGATACTAGAGTTATAATCCCATTCAAATACACAATTCCAAAATTTTATTAGAACTTTCTTAGTATATTTGGATTAAGAAAAAAATGTTTCATTCCATATATTTTTCACATATAAATTAAGTAAAAAGATCTTATCAACAATCATTGACATTTTGATATCGTATATATTGAGTTCTATAAATTATTTTCAGTTTGTTTCCTTTGAACCATCAAATATTATGTCATCGATATTCAAAAGAACCACCATCCTTTTATTACTATCAACAATGACATAAAGATTATAATCAACACCACCATGATGGAAACAAATATTCTTTAAATACAAATTATTTTATGAATACCATGCTCTCTATGTTTTATTCAACACATATATATCCTTCTTCAACTGATAAACTTTGTTATTAACTTTTTTAATAATAAAATCATTCAGATGTTCATGTAATTATCTTCCTCTAGAAATCCAGTTAGAAATTGATATTTGACATCCATCTATAAAACATTGAAATTATTTTACACAATTTTTTTAGAAATATATGAATAATATCTAGCCTTATAATTTTTGAAAATGTATCATCTACAAATATTACTTATATCCAGGAATATCTGTTGCAAACTAGTCCTGTATTTTTTTGAATTACCATTCTTTCATCGTCCAGATTATTCTGGAATACACACTTGTTTTTGATTATGTTCTTATCAATCATCCTTGAAACAATCTCACATGTCTTGTTCTTTTCGATTAGGTCAATCTCTTCATTCATCCCTTGAACCTAATTATCTTATATTTCATCTTCTTCAAAAAAAATTATATTTACTTATGATATAAAAATGTTTGTTATAGTTAGTTCATTATCCTTGTCTAGTTTGGTAGTGAATGAAGATTGATTTTTTCTATGAATTTATTCTCATCAATTCTACATAAATAATGAAACATGTAAAACCTCAACAATCCCATCATATGAATATTATTCTTAATATTCCTTAGGTTCTTACAACCCCCTATTCTACACATCATATCATCACTTTCTATCAAATATTTTCCACTAATTTATTGTGGATTTTTCTTATTCTACACCACAACTACATCATTTATCTCTGAAAACATTCCATAAATCTTATTCAATAATTTATATACTTTTATATTTCTGGAATATACATTGAATATCCAATCTTATCTCAAGAATTTAAACATTTGGGGTTTCACCATATAGATAATGAAAATCATACTTTTGAAGGCATTAAATTACTTCAATATTAACTTGACCCCATACGACATCTCATATGAAGTTTTATATTATTTTAGAGACAACAAACAATCTATCGTAGATATATATACTGATGATAATATAGTTTCATTCATAAACTTCTCTAGAGGGACTTTATTAATGATCCTAGTTCTGGTAATGTTATTGATGATTTTGTTTCTTCTCTCAACCACCCCGTTTTAATGAGGTGTTTTTATTAAAAAGAATTTTTTCTTTGTCTGATGCTTCTTGATAGAATCTCCCATATGGTTTTTTATGATCTCAATCCAATTATCTATTCAAAACATTGTAGTCTTCTATACAAGCGTCCTTTATCCTCACTAAAATATGGAGTTATGTAAATAAACACCTTTGACTAGTGAGTGATGAAAAATATCGATGAAAAGTTGGTTTAATCATCAATGATTTGGATATAATATCTCCTTCCATCAATGTATATTAGTGATATTGGTCTACAAATATTAATATGCACCGATTCCAAAAATCTTGGCTACATTATTTCTTTTTTCTTATAATTCTTTTGAGTAATCTTACCATGTAGGAAAGAATATCATGTGTGTTTAAGATCATGTGATATCTTAATGAGATCTCAATCTCTCTCACTTTTCTCTAGATATTCAAAGGAAGTTGGCTTCAAATGATTAATATGTTTAGGCCATAACTTGTACTAATCTTACATGGATAGAAATCATATATATTTATCTCCACTCACTTGGTAGATATTCCATTTTCTGTTATGACCATATATTACCAATGTACTATATTTTTCCTTATTGATACGCATATTCTTTTTAATGTTTATATAATTTCAAGAGTCACGTAATTAACTAACACTAAGAATGTTGTGAATATAACATTAAATGACCAGGATATCTATACATCTCAAAAAATTTTCCCCAAATATTGAATTTAAAAATGTAATAATCATCATTTCTTCATTATTTACATGTTTTACCACACCTTCCAAGTCATACTTCATTCTTTGGGAAATATCCTTATTTTTCCACAAATAGTAAGTGTATCCACTATCAAAGATCCACGCACCAGGATGATCTCATGTTATTTTAGTAATCTCTAAATCTTTTCCTTCTTATCACTTTCCTTTTGGATCCATTTTAATAACTACAAACCTGATATTGACATGTATTCTTGATCTTAATCAAGGTATGGCGGATCAACTTCATCTTGGAAGGAAACAAACTAATATTGTGTTTTCATAACATTTGTGGATTCCCTGTGCCTCTGCATACAACAATATTGGGTTTACATCAACACATTACTCTATAATAATGTTGGTTAAAATCTATTAATGTTTCAAAATCCTCCACACCAAAAAACAGTGAACAAAAAACTAATTCTGGGAATATTGAACTCTTTTTGGATACATGTGTTTCTCTTTCACCTTCAATACCAATTGGATTTAGAATAAAAATTTTGTGTTTGTATAATCTTTCCAAAATAATAGAAACTACTATAAGGTACATTCTTGAGTATAATTATTTTATCACTAGTTATACCTTAGTTTCAAGGAATATTATTATTCTGATTTTTACCTTAATCAACCTCCAACCATAGAGTGGGTGCTTATGGTCTGGCACCAATAATCATTAATTTATGTTTATGATCACACCCTATACTATCCTTTTCATTAATATATCTCTTTTACTTATTTTCTATTAGACCTTTATGCTCATGTTTCATATTTTTTTGTCACCTGAATGACCAGTATTCTCGATATCCTTCTAGGAGACAAAATGGTATTTGGATATTTAACTTTTAATTATGGTATGGAATCTTATTCCCCAGGATATTTAATACTATTGACCATTTATTTTACTATCATAATCAAAATAACAATAAACATGATATGTTATTCAACTTTAAGCTTATACACGATGACCATATAAATCTTTTCCTATTTTTTTTTGGAAATTTTCAGTTTCTGATTTCAACTCAATCTTCTCCCATTCCTTCTTGTAACGCACCAAAATTATATTATGTGATTACTTTTAAATAATTCCATTCATCCAGTAGCATACTACACAAGCTACAACCAATGTAAACAAACCAAAACTTTTTATTAAAAGCATTGTTAGTAAATATACAATATGGTTAATTATGGTGAACAATTAAAAAAAATATCTTTATATGATAAATAATTAGTTGGTTTTATTATTTATAAAGTTTATCTATGAAATAATAATTTCCTTATATATATATAATTTTTTTTAAAATAAAAAAAATATTGGCATATTAAATTTATAAAATTAATTTATTTTTTGAATTTGATCTTAGTTTTTTCGTAGATAATTGGTTTATAGGTGAATAGTGAAAAATACTAATTTTTCTCATACCATCACTTTTACAAGACATTGTTTTTTTTAAATGATTTAAAAAATTTCTATTTATAAATTAAAATAATTAATTTGATAATACTTTTTTCAATTTATGAAACCCGTGAATATCATTTAATAAAATCAAGTAATATTTTATGAAAAATTATTTTTTGTCTATTTTTTTAATTAAATTTTTTCTTGAGGAAATAAGGGTTTTGATTTAATTAAATGTCACAAAACTATTCATTTTACTTAATAATATTCTTAATATATTTGAAAATTGTGTCACCAATATAAAATTTATTTTTCAATATACACTTTTCATTAAAACGGGTTTTTACACGTTACATGCGCTCATATTAGGATTAATTTATCTACCCTTAAAATGTTAATATTATAAAATGATTCTTATATTTTAGATATTAATTATAATGTTATTCAATATTTTTGGTTTCATTTTTATGTATAAAATTTATATTTTTAAGACTAATGATAATTACCATTCTGATGGTAAAAATAATATTATAATAATATTTTATTATTAATATCAAAAAATTCCTATCAAATAAATTAAATTAAAACCATTTAAATAATTATGATAGAAAATTTTATAAATTAATAACTAAATTTTTAATATTTATTTAATTTTTAAACAAGTACTAAACAATATTATGAATCCCTAATAGTCAAAATTCTATTTTTCTACTAAAACAATTTTATACATATTTTCTATTTTAACATAAAAGTAAATGTAATAATTTTGATAAATAATATTTTATTAAATTTTGGTTAATATTATTTCTATGACACCCAAATTTGGATATATAGGTTATTTTATATTTTTAATAAATCATGAAAACACTTAGTTAAAAACTGAAAACCTAGTATAAATATAAGAGTAAAATGTAAAACTTTATCAGTGAAAACCGTATAACATATTTAAAACATGTTTTGAAATCACATATTGAGTAATTATTGAAACAAATAAATCTTAAAGTCCATTATTTCGAAAATTTGGATCCTTTTAACTTGTCAGAGTGTCGTGTTATTATTTAAAAATGACGAGTGTTTCCAAAAGTGCCAATTTTCTTCTCTTGTAAAAGGATGCCACTACCACCCTCCAAAGTTACACATAACCTAATAATTCCATATTAAAAACATTCTAATTTTATCCCAACATAACCCAATACAACTACATAAATACCCTGATCACACTAATTTATCCTAATACCTTCAATTGAGTGGAGTTCTCCATATAAAGATCGTGTCTCCATTGCAAGTATTATATCCTTCTTATGTTTTTCTTCTTAGACTTTCTCACCCAAATATCATATCACAATAATGATTTTCTAAATTAAGTATCTTTATTATAATGATATTTTAAAGACCCGTAAATTTCAAGGGAAACGTTTTCTTTATTTTATTTGGGATTTTACGAGTACACAGTTTCTTACGGCACCTGATTCTGAGGCACGATGTGCCTGGAATCAATTTCTGAATTTTAGCTCGGGTACGTTCAGTGAACGAACGAGCGAGTTTTTCTAACTTTGAAATCGGTGCTCTGAATCAAATTCTGAGGGAAACGATGAAACCGTAGTGATGGTAATTGCTTAAGAAGACCCTTTCTGGTGTTGTGTTTTCTCGGAAGGTGTTGTTAAATATTTGGGTTAACTAAAGAGTGAAATAAAAATTTGTGCTATAATTTTTATTTCTATTCTAATAGTTAACTTATGCATGGGAGTTGAGAGGGACCCACTAAAGTCCTAACGCATGGTATGATATTAGTGAGGTGGGGCCCACACAAGCCATGTAATGGCCCGAACCTCTCCGGCCCATTCCTTTGTCAAAAAGAAGGTCATGAAGTGTTCTGGAGGGTAAAATGGACGTTTCCCACACATTCTAGAATTTTGAAACTACACATCGTGTAGTGTGAGTACACGCCGTGTACCCCCTCACCGGGTATACCCGTGTTCAAGGCTGTTTCCTTGCCATGTGAAATAAATGGGCACACGCCGTGTACTCCAAACTACACGTCATGTAGTCCCTCCCTGCGTACGTGTTGTCATCAACCCATGTGTTAACCAGTCAATGGCTATGTGCCGTGTTGGATCCGTGTCCTTACCATGTGAAATAAATGTGTACACGCCATGTAGCCAATACTACAGGTCGTGTAGTCCCTCCCCGTGTATGTGTTACCCTCAAACTGTGTGACGGATGCGTGCTGCATTGAAGGCTGTGTGGGAAGCCGCGTGGTGACCGTGGGAAATGGCCAAGTACACGTCATGTACCATAATGTACACGCCATATAATTTTGTTTTTCTCACCTATAAAATGAGGGGCACCCTCCTCCTTTTCAACTCAACCCTCTCCTCCCCATTCCTCTGAGCAGAGCTCTCCCAAGAGACTCGAAGGCTCCTTTTCTTCCATAATTTCTTCATCCGAGCTCCGATTTATGATCCGTCAGTGGCCATGAGATCGTAACGACAAGGAAGAACTTCGGAACATGAATTTTTTGTATTTCCTTTGGCCTTTCCTTACCAAATTCCACCCGAGGAGGATTTTCCGGGACTCGACAGAAGTGAAGGACGCCGACGGACGTCTTCTAAAGTTGATCTGGGGGAACATTGTGATCAGAACCTGTTGAGGTAGGGATATTACCTTCGTCACTCTAAATTGTGCATCATGCGGGGTTGGTGTCCTCTTGTTTACTTGAAACACATTTGAACCGGTTTAATAAAGATAATAAATGGCTTATATAATGGGGATGGGAAGTTTGTGAATGCAGTTAATTTATTTATATCATGTGATATTATATTGTGAATTGAATAGGCTTATGCCTACTACAAATCATGGTCGTTTGGGTCCGTTGCTTGCGTAATTAAATGTTTCCCTATCTTTCTAGACCATTTTTTTGAATGGAACTTTGTGGAAAGTGGAATTTTGGTTAATCACATAAAGTTGGCTGATTTAAAATCTGGAACCCTTGTGTGATCACCCCGGTTGAACAAAATGGAATAATGAACATGTGGGTGTTGGCTTGGATATGTGGCATGTGATGGGGGTGTTTTGTGGGTTGTTGTGGATCAGGTGAGTAGCAGGGATGCGGTTGTCTTGGTTGTGGGTTGGTGTGAATGATATGTTAGTGATGGGCAGCGGGGCTGCGATAAATGGTATTAAAGGGATAATGATGTATGGGTTTCGGTGTGTTTGTGGTCGTGTTGGTTGGCAGCGGGGCTGTAGGGATGGGTTTTAATGTGAACGAACTATGAGCTGTGAATAAAAAATAAAAATTGGACGAGTTAATGAATGGTGGGTCATGGTAATGGAAAGGGATTAATAATCAATGGGTTGGTTAGTTAATAAGAAGGGACCTGTTGTGCGACTTGTGTTTTCCTAACTTGATTTTTGGATGGCAGGTATATGTTTCACAAACGATTGATATGGTTGGTTGTGGTTAGTTGCACAGTAGATAAGGAACTAAATAAACTAATTTTGCTGAAATGTGAAAACCTAAATGGGGTTGGGGTTGTTTGTTGTGTGCATTCTTCGTAGTAGCAGTGTCGAGGCACATACTCAGTTTCTCTATTTAGAAACCATATGTTGGGATGTGTGTTTGGTATACATATATATATATCGGTATCTTTTGTGTTTTATCGCACCCCACCCATTTTGAGCACTTAGTGCCGAACACTCCCATTTCATGGGAGAGGGTGTTTTCCCATTAGTTACTAGCTCCTTCCTGCTCCTTCGTCCCTAGGATATGATGGCTTGAGGTGACCTTACACCTAATACCCTTCAGGTAGGTTTCGATTGGGGTGGTTTTAGCCCAAGAATCTTCGGGCAGGTTTTACTATTTCCCAAGAATCTTCGAAATGAGGCCCAGGTGTGTGCGGGCGGGATACGTGGTAATGAGGTCGAGGTGTGTGCGGACGGGATACGTGGTTGTGAGGCCCAGGTGTGTGCAGGTGGGGAGAGTGTGGCAGCGTCAGGATGCTCTCCATTAGGAAGAGAAGCTAACTAATGAGAAATGATGCAGGGTACCCAATGCTCTTGTTCTTATATACAACTACCTATTGTGATTGTTTTTTGGTGAGTGTGGCTGGTGAGGTTGGGTGGATAGAATTCCTTGCTAGGTTTTTTCTGTTGATTTCACGGGACATTAGGATGTCTCTGTAGTTGTTCATGAGAGCTTTAGGTTTCCCTACTGAGTATACTTGTATGCTCACCCTATATTTACTTTCAGGTTTCCAGGAAGACTACCAGGTCCATGGGAGACCCTACTAGTCGGGACAGTTTTATTTGTTGCAGTTTTTGTACTCTTGTTTTCTTTTTGGTATTTTACTTTGAGCTTTCTTGTACTTGTACCTTGTTTCAGAACTATTTAAACATGCATGTGGGATTGGTTTGGGTTTATTTCTATACACTTGTTCTTTTCCTTTTTGGTGGTTGACTTGTCCTATTTCCCGATCTTAAATAATAAAAAAGGGTAATGCCTTCCATATTTGTGAAAACTCATACACTTGGTGCTAGTCGCCACCCTGGGGCCTATTGGAGGTGAGACTTGGGGGGTCATTATCTCCCTTTCACCATTGCCAGCTCAGGAGGGGCATATTTGGTAGGAGGGGGTCATGATAGAATGGTTTAAAAGGTGATGGTTGAGAGATAGAATGGAGTCTGGAGTTAGGCACAGTGAGGATTGCATGGGATGGTAGGGCAACAGTGTTGGTTAATCAAGGTGTGTGACATAGGTCAAGGAAGACTGGCTAGGACACGGGATTTTAGTGCCCCTCGTGATCCGATGCAAGCACTCTGAGCCTACTGAACGACAAAGTGAGACTACATTGATTACAAGGTAGAGACCCTAGGGAAGGTACATGCATCATCATGATTGTGTTTTACTTGATTTGGGTGTTCTGAGAATGAAATTGAAATAAAATGATAAAATGAAACCCTGAGAAATTTCCTTACTACTCGGGCTTAGGCATTCTTTGTTTACCACACTGCTATGGCGCCAGGTCGACATCAGAGAGGCAGAGGAGCTGGGTGTAGAAGGTTGCACACAGTAGAGATGACAGCTCTGGAAGGACTAGAGGTGTTTTCAGGTACGATTTGTTTGTTCAGAACTCTCGCTTCTGCCTTGTTCGATTCGGGAGCTATGCACTCCTTTGTTGCACCTGGTCTAGCCCATGCCTTGGGTCTAGACGTAGAGATACTTTCCATACCACTGGTACTGAGTACACCAGTTGGAGGCCAGACCAGTGTATCTTTTGTTTTCCAGGGATGTGGGCTGACGTTGGGACCACATCGATCTAGTGGGGACCTTCTTCTGTTACAGATGCAGTCATACGATGTCATCCTAGGCATAGATTTGTTGTTTTCTGTTAGTGTCGTTATTGAATACTTCCGAAGAAGGGTCGTGTTCTCCGACGTGTATGGGAAACGTGTAGCTTTTGTTGGCAAGAGGAGCTATCAGGTGGGAAGCCGGCGTGTGGAGCCTCTCCTTTCCTTGTTAGGTGGTCTATTAGTGGATCCAGCTGATATAGAGATGATGGATGTCCCGAAGGGTGTTGGTGAGTTCTTAGATGTTTTTCTTGAGCAGGTTGTGACTCTACCCCCCCCCCCCAACGTGACATTGAGTTTGGGATAGACTTATAGCCTGGTGCCCGTCCGATTTCGATGGCCCCTTATCGGATGGCCCCTTCGGCATTGCTGGAGTTTCAGATTCAGATTGACGATCTGATGGAGAAGGGTTTTGTTTGACCTAGTGTATCGCCTTGGGGTGCTTCAGTTATGTTCATGAAGAAGGCAGATTGTGGTCTCAGGCTATGCATAGACCACCGAAGGTTGAACCAGGTAACGGTCAATAATCGTTACACCTTCCAAGGATAGATGATCTCTTCGACCAATTGAGGGGAGCAGGTTGGTTTTCTAAGATTGATCTACAATCTGGATATCATCAGCTGAGGGTAAAGGATAGTGACATCTCGAAGATGGCTTTCAGGTGTAGGTATGGGCAGTTCGAGTTTGTAGTTGTAACACCCCGAGCTTCCACGATACGCTACTCATTCAATAATGCAATAGCATGTATTGTACGCAAGTTCAAGTTCTGACACACCGCGACTAATCAAAGTAGTCGTTAAGAATAGTAATACCCACTTTTTAAAATTATAGAAATTTTATATTTAAAAATGGACTTCATTTTTGTATTCGTAATATCGAAATTATCCTAAGATTAATTTTTTGTAATTTTCTGAGAACATCCATTTTTTATGAATAATGAAAAATACGTAACAGAACTTTTTTAATAAAAATAATTTATAATGATAAATTATACTATTGATTGGTTTTAATGTATAATTAGAATATATTTTTACCATTTTATCCAATGGTGTTCATTAGAATTAATTTCACTTTGAAATTGGATATAAACAATTGTCAATCTTTTGATATATATTGTTTCTTAAAAACACGCTATTTATTGTGAAAGCGGGAATTAATTATAAAATTAATTAATGGAAATTATATGTTTGGAATTTTGTAAAATAGACATAATTTTTTAATTTGGAATATCAATTATATCTTAGGGTGAAATTTTGGCATTGTTCTGAAAAACTTCAATTTTTGATGAATAGTCAAAACACTAAGTGGTAGTTAAAAAACTGTTTTTTCATTTAAATGAAACATTACCACCTTTGTGATTTGATTTTCAGAAATCCAACATACATGGTTTTCATGAGGAAGTAAAATGTGGTTCAATGGGATTAAAATAAATTTTTTGGTGAATAGTAACTTTTAAGTTTAATTAATCGCGATTAAAGGTAATTAGTGAAATTTAAGGTAAAAATGGTATTATAAAAATATGAAAATACATTTACACTTGTACTACCTCTATTTGATGAGTCATGGCCGACCAAGAAAATACATGGGTCAATTTGGGGACCCCATGGAGCCACTTTGGTAGGAAAATGACATTTAAAACTTTTTATTTAATGTTAGAATAAAAATGTCACAAACATGAGTTGTTTTACTAAAACAATTTTTAAATGGGGTTATACAAGTCATATTTTTGACTATAAACATTCATTAGAAAGATAAAAATATTTCTTACATCATGATATTTTTTTTATAATTTTTAGACATTAAATAATGTAAATTATTTATGACACCATGATGATGCAGCGATTACCTCATTAATTAACGATTTAAATAAAATGAAAAGATAATGTAAAATACATTGCTTACACTTGTCAAAAACCTATTGGATGAGTATATTTCGAACCCTTATCACCTTATCCAAGAAATATATCATTTTCGGACCTTTATAATCTGAAAAGAATTTCATAATAAAGTAACATTTCAATCTTTCCAAGAGTGCCCCTTCTCTCCTCTTATAAAAGGCCCCCACCACTACCACCTTATTCACACCTTCAAGCCATTTGGCTCAGCCAAACTCTGCCCAAATACTCTTCCAACTTCCCTATCTTACTCCTAGAAGCCTCACTTTGGGCCTAATTCTTCCCAAGGAAGCCTTTGGCTCAAATTAAAAAAAAGAGTTACCCGATTTCAAGGTAATGTCTTCTCTTATGTTATTTTGTTTTATTTTACTTCTCCAACCCCCTAAACTCTTTTTATTCATTTCCTTTATAAAAACACCAGTATCTAAAATATACTTGTATGTTGTTATGATAAGGATTTTATTTACACTTACACACACCTTCTTCTAATGGTTAAAGAACATACTGTTTCTGTGGGTGCCGAAATACTGCCTCATGAAACGATGATTGTTAAATATTCTTTTATGGCATACCTTTATGGTTTCCATTATGGGTAAACACGATATTTTCATTTTAGGAAGTGAGGACTACCGCCCCCTCAAAGTGATTTCAATCGTTAATACCATATGTGGGATGTATAAAGGATAGAGTAAATGGTATTATACATTATATTATACTGGAATTATATTATACCTTTATATCATTATGTTTCATTCCATTAAAATATGAAATAGATATGAAAGTCGAGTTCATACGTATGTACGGCTTACCATCTCCATGAACGGTGCATTTCATTTCTTACCTCTAAATGTTATGTAATATTATAAATGAATGTATATACTGGATATATATGATATATATGATATCTACATCATGAATATAATTATGGAGATAATGGATATTCTACCACATAAACAACTGGTAATTATAAGAAGTTTATTGTTGACTCAAGCACCAAAGATCGACAAAACGACCGTTATTAACTTAAATGACAACATAATTTTTGTAACATTTTAATAAGTTATATAAAAGGGATAATGAACTTGAAAAAGGTTCTTAATCTAGTAGATATTAACTCTAGTTTATTATTCAGGAGGTTAAAGAACGGTCGAGTCATTTCGGACCGAGGTAAGGGAATTTCATAACCCAATTTCCATTCTTTGGGTTAATCTCCTACTTTAAAATTATGTCATGATATTATTATGACCTATATTTTATTTGTACTTTCTTTATGTGTACATAAAGTAAATAAACATAATAGATCTATTTTATTTTAAAAATGATCTTTGTAAGGACTTCGTCTTAATCTCCTTTCATTGAGGCATATTTCATTTTATACACCACATTCCTTTATACGGTGTATAAACCCCTTTTTGACTTTTACTTTTATTTCAAAGGAATCTTTTTATAAGAATCGTTTTTACTAAACGACAAAAGGAATTTTTTGTCTTACGTATGCGGTGACAACGACTTCTCCACCACCGTGACCATTATTTGAGTTTCGGCTTCCTCTACAGGCCATAACCTTTTTAAAATAAAAAACAAATACCATGTTTTAATTTTCTTTTATTTTGGTATGGAAAATGGTTTTGAAAGTGTTTTTATCAGTGTGTTGTATTTATATCTTGTGATTAAAATGTGGAAATATTATATTTCCTTCATGCATGTTTTAAGTGATACGATTATGTTATGGGTTATGATATGTTTAAATCTTTTCATATAAGGGATGCATTGGACTTAATAAGTGATGTGTGGATCCCGCTATAGCTCCTCGATGCATCGACAGGTCTCTTGAGAAAAACTAGTTTCTTGGAACGAGGCCTTGACAAAATATTATTTGTGGTCTTGGCACGAGGCCTTGACTACGTGGTTATGATAGTTTGGCATTATGAATTCCATCATTTTGAAAGTGGTTGTTGATATTTCATGTGATTGTTCGACCAGTATAATATCCATGTGAATAAGTAAATGTCATTATCTCATTTTACATTTTCCATATTATGTTTAAGTTCATGTTTAAAGAGATTTTGTTTTAGTTATACAATTCCTTAAATGTTTATGTTTATTTATAAAAGCTTCCGCTATATTGTTATCCTTACTGAGCATTTGAGCTCACCCCTTTAAATGTTTTAATATTTTCCAGGATGTGAAGAAGTATTTTATGAATGACCTGTAGGGATAGTCCGAAGAGGATATGAGTGTAGACTTTGGAGACTTTGTTATTATATTTTTTCACTTTTTTATGTATTATAACATTTAAGAATGTATCTAGTGTTTCCAAGGCTACTAAACTAATCGGTCTTTCGAGACTTGATCTTTTGTGATCATGCCAATGTTAAGAAGTAATGCATCGACTCTAGGTAGATGGGTTCGAGGTGCTACAGTTGGTATCAGAGGTAGTTTAATACTAACCTTGGAATCTAGATTTAGATAAACTCTGATTAGAGAACATAGCCCAAAAATAGGCTTTGAGGATTAGTATAGAAGAACTTCCTGGAATTTTGGTATTATAGAGATTATGTGAGTTTTCCGAGCAATACATCCATGTCTGGATACGAGCAGGTAGAGGCGGATCTAGCACAGATGTACCTAGGGGTAAAACCCGAAAACACCGCTTTGAGCTAGACTCAAACGGGAAATGGTGCACGACAACGGTCCTTACTGCACTCTTGGTTACGACACTCCCAGGTGATATGCTTAGGATAATTCTCATTTTTTTTACAAACCACTATGAAGGGTTATGATTATATACTTCCTCAAAGAAGACATTTTTATGATTATGGATTATATCCATAAATAGTTCAATTTATCTTAAGTATTTTACAAGTATGGAATTATGTATTTTGATTCATAAACAAATCTAGTTTATGACATTGTTTAGAAATGGCGCCTAGTGGAAGGAATGGAAACCGTATCAATGAACGCACTCCGTGTAGGGATTTCCCTCCTGCTCTAGATAATTATTGTGGATCTGGAGATACAACTGGTGCTGAACAACATATTACCATACTGGGACAACTCCCTCAGGTTATGAATAATAACCTTACTTGTATGGAGCACCCTAATCCGCAATGTGGAGGATCAATGTTAGACCGCTTCATGAAGCAAAAACCACCAACATTTAATGGGGGTACAAATCCATTAGTAGCTGAGCATTGGATAAACTTCATAGAGAAAATATTCCACGCCTTGGGGAGTAGCGAAAGGGAGAAGGTTATCATGGATGTTTACCGCCTCACTGGAGATGCCGATCAATGGTGGTCATTGATTCAAAATACAAAGGAAGATGAAGAAGTTTCAAGTATGGAATAGAGAGAGTTCAAATATCTTTTCTTAGAAAAAAAACTTTCCTCATAACCATCGAGCATATATGGAAAGGCAATTTCTGAGTCTGAGACAAAAGGAGGATGAGAATTCCGCAAAGTATGAGGCCAACTTTACAAGGTTAGCGAGGTATGCTGTAGATTATATACGTAACCCAAGAAGTAAGATTGATTGTTTCATTGATGGGTCAAAACCATTTCTCCGTCGAGCTTTAGTATCACAATCCTTCTCATCGTACGGAGATATTGTCTCGTGTGCTATCAAGACAGAAAAGGAATTCTCTAAGTCTTATGACAACAAAGTAAAGCAAGAGAAGAAGAGAACAGTTGAACAAGAGACAGATAAAGGGAAAATGGGAAAGAAGGATTTTCCATTAATTGATAATTGTGGGAAGAATCACCCCAGTGCTTGCCTAAAATGAATGGGATTTTGTTATAAATGTGGAGAAACAGGTCACCAGGCTCATGATTTTAAGGGAAAGAAAGAGGCTATCAATGTTAAATGCAACAATTGTAGGGAAATAGGTCATTATTCAAATGAATGTCATAAGTGTCAGGGAAACTTTCCTTAGAAAATGCTAAGGGATCAAGGACAATCTTATGCTGTTACTACAGTTGAAGTGGAATAATTAATGTATTGGTGATTTTGTAAACAAGGATTATATTCTGGTTATAAGAATAATGTAATATATATATAAGGATTGTATTGTAGTACCTATTGTTTCCATTAAGGATTTAATATGATGAAGGTAATCATATTTTTAGTATGTGACAAAAAGAGAAACTTTAATTCGTTTGGGGAATCTGATGTTACCATTGATTTTGGAATTTAGAGACCTTTTAGAGAAAGTCTGGACAGAGGTATTTTGGATAACTATAATGGTTGGAATGGATTAAGTTGATCTTTGGATAGTATTGTTTAAGGTTAAAACATTTCTAAAGATTAGTTTTGGAATATTATAATACTATAGTTTTAGGAAAAGGACAACCTGCAGGGTGGGGCATAACCCGTCGCGTCGGACAAAGCTGCAGGAATCGAACCCACAACCATAGTGCGACAGGCCTTTATTACCTACCACTAGCCTACAGGAAGTCCCTAGTTATTACAAAATAGTTTTTGTAATCTAAATGGTATGTGGTAATATTTAGAACCTTATACAATTAGGATAAATAGAATATTTTTGAGTTCTGTTACCATTTAGAGTGAAAGATGGGTTTGTGGTAAAAATTTATTAAAGAATGAAAGTCTACACAACAAGTAAGTATATTTCCTTACTTTTTTAGTAAATATCTTAAAAAAATTCCTCAACTTTATGAAAGTTAACTTAAAACAAAAACTTTTCCGGTTAACTTTTCCAAATAGGGATTCGATGATCATTTAACCAATCACAAGTTTGTGATTTTCTTATTGTTAACTTTCTCCTAATTCTGTTTTCTACAACTCTGCATTAGACCTTGCTGGTTTGTTTTTCTTCCATATCCATATTTTCATAGAATCCTAGTATGGGCTATCTCGAGTGACCTTTGTACTTCTCTTTCTTTCTTTTAATGTTATATTTTTACTAACCTTATTTACGATGTGGGTTTTCCACAAAGGTATTTTCTATTTTCAACCTTTTATTTTCAAAGAAGAAATTCAAATTGCGAGGACGCAATTTTTTGAAGGAGGGGAGAATATAACACCCCGAACTTCCACGATACGCTTCTCATTCAATAATATAATAGCTTGCATTGTACGCAAGTTCAACTTCTAACAAACCGTGACTAATCAATGTAGCCATTATGAATAGTAATACCCACTTTTTAAAACTATAGAAATTTTATATTTCAAAATGGACTTCATTTTTGTATTCGTAAATTCGAAATTATCCTACGTTGAATTTTTTGTAATTTTCTGAGAACTTCCATTTTTTTATGAATAGTGAAAAACACTTAAAACAACTTTTTTTAATAAAAATAATTTATAGTGATAAATTATACTATTCAGTGGTTTTAAAGTTTTATTAGAATATATTTTTACCATTTTATCCAATGGTGTTCATTAGAATTAATTTCTCTTTGAAATTGGACAAAAACAATTGTCAATCTTTTGATATATATTGTTTCTTAAAAAATGCTATTTGTTGTGACAGCGGAAATTAATTATAAAATTAATTAATTCAACTTATATGTTGGGAATTTTGTAAAATAGACATCATTTTTGAATTTGGAATATCAATTATAGCTTAGGGTGAAATTTTGGCATTGTTTTGAAAAACTTCAATTTTTGATGAATAGTGAAACCACTAAGTGGTAGTTAAAAAACAGATTTTTCGTTTAAATGAAACATTACTACTTCTGTGATTTTATTTTCAAAAATCCGACATACATGGTTGTCTTTAGGAAGTAAAATGTGGTTCAATGGGATTAAAATAATTTTTCTGGTGAATAGTAACTTTTAAGTTTAATTAATCGTGATTAAAGGTAATTAGTGAAATTTAAGGTAAAAATGGTATTATAAAAATATGAAAATACATTTACACTTATCCTACCGTTATTGGATGAGTCATGGCTGACCAAGAAAATCCATGGGTCAACTTGGGGACCCCATGGAGCCACCTTGGTAGGAAAATGAGATTTAAAACTTTTTATTTAATGTTAGAATAAAAATGTCACAAACATGAGTTGTTTTACTAAACCAATTTTTAAATGGGGTTATACAAGTCATATTTTTTGCTATAAATATTCATTAGAAATCTAAAACTATTTCCTACATTATAATATTTTTTTATAATTTTTATACATTAAATAAATTAAATTATTTATGACACCATGATGATGCAGCGATTACCTCATTAATTAACGATTTAAATAAAATGAAATGATAATGTGAAATCCATGGATTAAACTTGTAAAAAACCTATTGGATGAGTATATTTAGAACACTTATCACCTTATCCTAGAAATATATCATTGTCAGACCTTTAGAATCTGAAAATCATTTCATAATAAATTAACATATCAATCTTTCCAAGAGTGCCCCTTCTCTCCTCTTATAAAAGGCCCCCACCACTACCACCGTATTCACACCTTTAAGCCATTTGGCTCGGAAAACCTCTACCCCAATACTCTCCCAACTTCCCTCTCTTACTCTTAGAACCCTCACTTTGGGCAGAATTCTTCCCAAGGAAGCCTTTGGCTCAAATCAAAAAAAAGAGTTACCCGATTTCAAGGTAATGTCTTCTCTTATGTTATTTTGTTTTATTTTGCTTCTCCAACCCCATAAACACTTTTTATTCCTTTAATTTATAAAAACACCAGTATCTAAAAAATACTAGGATGTTGTTATGATAAAGATTTTATTTACACTTACACACACCTTCTTCTAATGGTTAAAGAACATACTGTTTCTATGGGTGGCGAAATACTGCCTCACGAAACGATGATTGTTCAATATTCTTTTAACACCTCTAATGGTGGCCATTTTGATGACACTATTTTCATATATGATATATATATTATTTTTATGTTTTCCTTATGATTCTGTATTTCCCATTTATGTTATACCTTTATGGTTTCCATTATGGGTAAACATGATATTTTCATTTTAGGAAGTGCAGACTACCGCCCCCTCAAAGTGATTTGAATCGTTAATACCTTATGTGGGATGTATAAAGGATGGAGTAAATGGTATTATACATTATATTTATTCGAATTATATTATACCTTTATATCATTATGTTTCATTCCATTAAAATATGAAATAGATATGAAAGTAGCGTTCATGCGTACGTACGACTTACCGTCTCCATGAACGGTGCATTTCATTTCTTACCTCTAAATGTTATGTAATATTATAAATGAATGTATATACTGGATATATATGATATATATGATATCTACATCATGAATATAATTATGGGGATAATGGATATTCTACCACATAAACAACTTGTAATTATAAGAAGTTTATTGTTGACTCAAGCACCAAAGATCGACAAAACGACCGTTATTATCTTAAATGACTACATAATTTTTGTAACATTGTAATAAGTTATATAAAAGGGTTAATGAACTTAAAAAAGGTTCTTAAGCAAGTATAGATTAGATCTAGTTTATTATTCAGGAGGTTAAAGAAAGGTCGAGTCAATTCGGACACGAGGTAAGGGAATTTCTTAACCCAATTTCCATTCTTGGGGTTAATCTCCTACTTTCAAATTATGTCATGATATTATTATGTCCTATATTGTATTTGTAATTTCTTTATGTGTACGTAATGTAAATACACATAATAAATCTATTTTATTTTAAAAATTATCTTTCTATGGACTTCGTCTTAATCTCCATTGATTGAGGCATATTTTATTTTATACAGCACATTCTTTTATACCGTGTATAAACCCCTTTTTGACTTTTATATTTATTTCAAATGAATATTTTTATATGAATCATTTTTACTAAATGACAAAAGGAATGTTTTCTCTTACGTATGCGGTGACAATGACTTCTCCACCGCCGTGACCATTATTTGAGTTTTGGCTTCCTCTACAGGACAAAACCTTTTTAAAATGAAAAATAAATACCAAGTTTTAATTTTCTTTTATTTTGGTATTGAAAATGGTATTGAAAGTGTTTTTATCAATGTGTTGTATTTATATCTTGTGATTGAAATGTGGAAATGTTATGTTTCCTTTATGCATGTTTTATGTGATACAATTATGTTATGGGTTATGATATGTTTAAACCTTTTCATATAAGGGATGCATTGGACTTAATAAGTGACGGGTGGAGCCCGCTATAGCTCCTCGATGCATTGGCAGGTCTCATGAGAAAAGCTAGTGTCTTGGCACGAGGCCTTGAAAAAATCTTATTTGTGGTCTTGGCATGAGGCCTTGACTATGTGGTTATGATAGTCTGGCATTATGCATTCCATCATTATGAAAGTGGTTATTGATATTGCATGTGATTATTCGACCAGTAGAATATACATGTGAATAATTAAATGGAATTATCAAATTTTAATTTTTCCATATTATGTTGAAGTTCATGTTTAAAGGGCTTTTGTTTTAGTTATTCATTTCCTTAAATGTTTATGTTTATTTATAAAAGCTTCTGCTATATTGTAATCCTTACTGAGCATCTAAGCTCACCCCTTTCAATGTTTTAATATTTTCCAGGATGTGAAGAAATATTTTATGAATGACCTGCAGGGATAGTCATAAGATTATATGAGTGTAGACTTTGGAGACTTTGTTATTGTAGTTTTTCACTTTATGATGTAATGTAACATTTATGAATATATCTAGTGTTTCCAAGGCTACTAAACTAATTGGTCTTTCGATACTTGATCTTTTGTGATCATGCCAATGTTACGAAGTAATGCACCGACTATGGGTTGCTGGGTTCGGGGTGCTATAGTGGGTATCAGAGGTACTTTAGTACTAACCTTGGAAGCTAGATTTAGTTAAACTCTGATTAGAGCACAAAGCCCAAAAATAGGCTTTGAGGATTAGTATAGAATAACTTCCTAGAATTTTGGTATTATAGAGATTTTGTGTGTTTTCCGAGCAATACATTCCTCTCTGGATACGAGCAGGTAGAGGCGGCTCTGGCACAGATGTACCTAGGGTAAAACCCGAAAACACCACTTTGAGTTAGACTCAAACGGGAAATGGTACACGACAACGGGCCTTGCTGCACTCTTGGTTACGACACTCCTGGGGGATATGCTTAGGATAATTCTCATTTTCTTTACAAACCACTATGAGGGGTTATGAGTATATACTTCCTCAAAGAAAACATTTTTATGATTATGGATTATATCCATAAATAGTTCAATTTATGTTAAGTATTTTACAAGTATGGAATTATGTATTTTGATTCATAAACTAATCTAGTTTATGACATTGTTTATAAATGGTGCCTAGTGGAAGGAATGGAAACCGTATCAATGCAAGCACTTTGTGTAGGGATTTCCCTCCTGCTCAATATAATTATTGTGGATCTGGAGATACAACTGGTGCTGATCAACTTATTACCATACTGGGAAAACTCACTCAGGTTATGAATAATAACCTAACTCGTATAGAGCACCCTGCTCCGCAACGTGGAGGATCAATGTTAGACTGCTTCATGAGGTAAAAACCACCAACATTTAATAGGGGTACAAATCCATTAGTAGCTGTGCAATGGAGAAACTCCATAGAGAAAATATTCCACGCCTTAGGGAGTAGCGAACGGGAGAAGGTTATCATAGAAGTTTACTGCCTCACTGGAGATGCCAATCAATGGTGGTCATTGATTAAAAATAAAAAGGAAGATGAAGAAGTATCATGTATGGAATAGAGAGAGTTCAAAGATCATTTCTTATAAAAAAAATTCCTCATGACCATCGAGCAGATATGGAAAAGCTATTTATGAGTCTGAGACAAAAGGAAAATGAGAATGCCGCAAAGTATGAGGCCAACTTTACAAGGTTAGCAAGGTATGCTGCAGATTATATATGTAACCCCAGAAGTAAGATTGATCATTTCTTTGATGGGTTAAAACCATTTCTCTGTCGAGCTTTAGTATCATAATCCTTCTCATCGTACGAAGATATTATCTCGTGTGCTATCAAGACAGAAAAGGAATTCTCTTAGTCTTATGACAACAAAGTAAAGCAAGAGAAGAAGAGAACGGTGGAACAAGAGATGGATAAAGGGAAAAAGGGAAAGAAGGATTTTCCATTATGTGATAATTATGGGAAGAATCACCCCGGTGCTTGCCTAAAAGGAATGGGAGTTTGTTATAAATGTAGAGAAAAAGGTCACCAGGCTCATGATTGCAAGGGAAAGAAAGAGGTTATCAATGTTGAATGCTACAATTGTAGGGAAATGGGGAATTATGCAAATGAATGTCCTAAGTGTCAGAGAAACTTACCTCAAAAAATTCCAAGGGATTGAGGACAATCTTATGCAGTTACTACAGTTGAAGTGGAATAATTAATGTATTGGTGATTTTGGAAACAAGGATTATATTGTGGTTATAAGAATAATGTGATATATATATATATAAGGATTGTACTGCAGTACTTTTTGTTTTCATTAAAAATTTAATATGATGAAGGTAATCATATTTTTAGTATGTGACAAAACGAAAAACTTTAATTCGTTTGGGGAATCTGATGTTACCATTTATTTTGCAATTTAGAGACCTTTTGGAGAACGTCTGGACAGAGGTATTTTGGATAACTATAAAGGTTGGAATGGATTAAGTTTATCTTTGGATATTATTTTTTAAGGTTAAAACATTTCTGAAGATTATTTTTTGAATATTATAATACTATAGTTTTAAGAAAAGGATAACCTGGAGGGTGGGGCATAACCCGTCGCGTCGGACAAAGCTGTAGGAATCAAACCCACAACCATAGTGCGACAGGACTTTATTCCCTACCACTAGCCTACAGAAAGTCCCTAGTTATTAAAAAATAGTTTTCCTAATCTAAATGGTATGTGGTAATATTTAGAACCTTATACAAGTAGGATAAATATAATATTTTTGAGTTATGTTACCATTTGGAGTGAAAGATGGGTTTTTGGTAAAAATTAATTAAATAATGAAAGTCTACACGACAAGTAAGTATATTTCCTTACATTCTAAGTAAATCTCTTAAATAAATTCCTCAAATATATGAAATTTAACTTAAAACAAAAACTTTGCCGGTTATCTTTTCAAACTGGGGATTCAATGATCGTTTAACCAATCAAAAGTTTATGATTTTCTTATTGTTAACTTTCTCATAATCCTGTTTTCTACAACTCTCCATCAGACCTTGCTTGTTTGTTTTTCTTCCATATCCATATTTTCAAAGAATCCTAGTATGGTCTATGTCGGGTGACCTTTGTACTTCTCTTTCTTTCTTTTAATGTTATATTTTTACTAACCTTATTTCTGATGTGGGTTTTTCACAAAGGTATTTTCTATTTTCAACTTTTTATTTTCAAAAAAAATTCAAATTTCAAGGATGCAATTTATTGAATTAGGCGAGAATGTAACACCCCGAGCTTCCATGATATTATTCTCATTCAATAATGCAATAGCTTGCATTGTACGCAAGTTCAAGTTCTAACACACCGCGACTAATCATAGTAGCCATTATGAATAGTAATACCCACTTTTTAAAATTATATAAATTTTATATTTCAAAATGGACTTCATTTTTGTATTCTTAATATCAAAATCATCCTAAGTTGAATTTTTTGTAATTTTCTGAGAACTTCCATTTTTTTATGAATAGTGAAAAATACTTAAAAAACTTTTTTAATCAAAATAATTTATAGTGATAAATTATACTATTGAGTGGTTTTAAAGTATAATTAGAATATATTTTTACCATTTTATTCAATGGTATTCATTAGAATTAATTTCACTTTGAAATTTGACATAAACAATTGTCAATATTTTGATATATATTGTTTCTTAAAAACACGCTATTTGTTGTGACAGCGGGAATTAATTATAAAATTAATTAATGCAACTTATATTTTTGGAATTTTGTAAAATATGCATAATTTTTGAATTTGGAATATCAATTATAGCTTACGGTGAAATTTTGGCATTGTTCTGAAAAACTTCAATTTTTGATGAACAGTGAAACCACTAAGTGGTAGTTAAAAAACTGATTTTTCGTTTAAATGAAACATTTCCACTTCAGTGATTTGATTTTCAAAAATCCTACATACATGGTTGTCATTAGGAAGTAAAATGTGGTTCAATGGGATTAAAATAATTTTTTTTGTGAATAGTAACTTTTAAGTTTAATTAATCGCAATTAAAGTTAATTAGTGAAATTTAAGGTAAAAATGGTATTATAAAAATATGAAAATACATTTACACTTGTCCTACCCCTATTCTATGAGTCATGGCCGACCAAGACAATCCATGGGTCATCATGGGGACCCCGTGGAGGCACTTTGGTAGGAAAATGACATTTACAACTTTTTAATGTTATAATAAAAATGTCACAAACATGAGTTGTTTTACTAAAACGATTTTTAAATGGGGTTATACAAGTCATATTTTTTACTATAAATATTAATTAGAAATCTAAAATGATATCCTACATCATGATATTTTTTTATAATTTTTAAACATTAAATAAATTAAATTATTTATGACACCATGATGATGCAACGATCACCTCATTAACTAAAAATTTAAATAAAATGAAACGATAATGTAAAATTCAGGGCTTAAACTTGTCAAAAACATATTGGATGAGTCGATTTCAAACCCTTATCACCTTATCCTTGAAATATATTATTGTGGGACCTTTAGAATCCGAAAATCATTTCATAATAAAGTAACATTTCAATCTTTCCAAGAGTGCCCCTTCTCTCCTCTTATAAAAGGCCCCCACCACTACCACCTTATTCACACTTTCAAGCCATTTGGCTCAGACAAACTCTGCCCAAATACTCTACCAACTTCCCTCTCTTACTCCTAGAAGCCTCACTTTGGGCAGAATTCTTCCCAAGGAAGCCTTTGGCTCAAATCAAAAAAAGAGTTACCCAATTTCAAGGTAATGTCTTCTCTTATGTTATTTTGTTTTATTTTGCTTCTCCAACCCCCTAAAATCTTTTTGTTCCTTTCCTTTATAAAAAAAACAGTATCTAAAATATACTAGGATGTTGTTATGATAATTATTTGATTTACACATAAAAACACCTTCGTCTAATGGTTAAAGAACATATTGTTTCTGTGGGTGGTGAAATACTGCCTCACGAAACGATGATTATTCAATATTCTTTTAACACCTCTAATGGTGGCCATTTTGATGAAACTATTTTCATATATGATATATATATTATGTTTATGATTTCCTTATGATTCTTTATTTCCCATTTATGGCATACCTTTATGGTTTCCATTATGGGTAAACACGATATTTTCATTTTAGGAAGTGCGGACTACTGCCCCCTCAAAGTGATTTGAATCGTTAATACCATATGTGTGATGTATAAAGAATAGAGTAAATGGTATTATACATTATATTATACTGTAATTATATTATACCTTTATATAATTATGTTTCATTCCATTAAAATATGAAATAGATATGAAAGTAGCGTTCATGCGTACGTACGACTTACCGTCTCCATGAACAACACATTTCATTTCTTACCTCTAAATGTTATGTAATATTATAAATGAATGTATATACTGGATATATATGATATATATGATATATTCATCATGAATATAATTATGGAGATAATGGATATTCTACCACATAAACAACTTGTAATTATAAGAAGTTTATTGTTGACTCAAGCACCAAAGATCGACAAAACGACCGTTATTAACTTAAATGACTACATAATTTTCGTAACATTGTAATAAGTTATATAAAAGGGATAACGAACTTGAAAAAGGTTCTTAAACAAGTAGAGATTAACTCTAGTTTATTATTTAGGAGGTTTAATAATGTTCGAATCAATTCGGACACGAGGTAAGGGAATTTCATAACCCAATTTCCATTCTTTGGGTTAATCTCCTACTTTCAAATTATGTCATGATATTATTATGTCCAATATTGTATTTGTAATTTCTTTATTAGTAGGTAAAGTAAATACACATAATAGATCTATTTTATTTTAAAAATGATCTTTGTAAGGACTTTGTCTTAATCTCCTTCCATTGAGTCATATTTTATTTTATACACCACATTCTTTTATACTGTGTATAAACCCATTTTTGACTTTTACTTTTATTTCAAAGGAATCTTTTTATAAGAATCATTTTTACTAAACAACAAAAGTAATGTTTTGTCTTACGTATGCGGTGACAACGACTTCTCCACCGCCGTGACCATTATTGGAGTTCCGGCTTCCTCTACAGGCCATAACCTTTTTAAAATGAAAATTAAATACCAAGTTTTAATTTTCTTTTATTTTGGTATTGAAAATGGTTTTGAAAGTGTTTTTATAAATGTGTAATATTTATTTCTTGTGATTGAAATGTGGAAATGTTGTGTTTATTTTATGAATGTTTTATGTGATACGATTATGTTATGGGTTATGATATGTTTAAACCTTTTCATATAAGGGGTGAATTGGACTTAATAATTGACGGGTGGAGCCCGCTATAGATCATCGATGCATCGGCAGGTCTCATGAGAAAAACTAGTGTCTTGGCACGAGGCCTTGACAAAATCTTATTTGTGGTCTTGGCATGATGCCTTAACTACGTGGTTATGATAGTCTGGCATTATGCATTCCATCATTATGAAAGTGGTTATTGATATTTCATGTGATTATTCGACCAGTAGTATATCCATTAGAATAATTAAATAGTATTATCTCATTTTACTTTTTTCGTATTTTGTTGAAGTTCATGTTTAAAGGGCTTTTGTTTTGGTTATAAATTTCCTTAAATATTTATAATTATTTTTAAAATATTCCTCTATATTTTTATCCTTAGTGAGCATTGGAGCTCACCCCTTTCAATGTTTTAATATTTTCTAGGATGTGAAGAAGTATTTTATGAATGACCTGCAGGGATAGTTAGAAGAGGATATGACTGTAGACTTTGGAGACTTTGTTATTGTAGTTTTTTACTTTATGATGTAATGTAACATTTATGAATGTATCTAGTGTTTCCAAGGCTACTAAACTAATTGGTCTTTCAAGACTTGATATTTTGTGATCATGCCAATGTTACGAAGTAATGCACCGACTCTAGGTAGCTGGGTTCGGGGAGCTACAGTAGTGATGCCGTTTGGAGTTACGAATGCACCAGCTGTGTTCATGGGACTTATTAACTTTGTCTTCTGAGAGTTTACAGACCGGTTCATTGTTTTTTTTATCGATGACATCCCGATCTACTCAAGATCAGAGGAGGAGCACGTTAAGCATCTCAGGGCAGTCTTGGAAGTCCTTCGACACCGCCAGCTTTATGGGAAATTGTCTAAGTGTAAGTTCTTGACACAAGAAGTACACTTCCTTGGGAACGTGGTGTCTCGTCATGGAGTGTCAGTGGACCCATCGAAGGTGGAGGCATTTGTTTCTTGGGAAGCACCCAAGAGCGTGGCAGAAGTTCGTAGTTTCCTGGGGTTGGCAGGTTACTATCAGAGATTTGTTTCGGACATCTCTCAAGTTGTTGCTCAATTGAAAGATTTGACTAGGAAGAACCAGGTCTTCCTATGGAGCGACCAGTGCCAGAAAGCATTCGACTACCTGAAGGAGAAGTTGGTCAGTGCTCCCGTACTCAGGTTGTCAGAGGAAGGGTTTTTGTATGAGGTGTTTTGTGATGCTTCTGGCCTTGGTCTGGGGTGCGTGCTGATGCAGAAGAAGGGAGTGATCTGTTATGGGTCTAGGCAGTTACGCCCCCATGAGTGTAACTATGCCACCCATGACCTAGAGCTTGCAACAGTAGTGTTTGCACTGAAGTATTGGCAATATTACCTCTTTGGGGAACACTTTTTGGTCTTCTCAGATCACAAGAGCTTGCGTTATATCTTCTCCCAGCATGACCTGAACTTACGGGAGCGGAGATGGGTCAAGTTTCTCTAAGACTATGACTTTGAGATATCTTACACTGAAGGTAAGGGAAACATCGTGGCTGATTCCATGAGCAGTAAGACACATAAGGAAGTGGTTCGAGAATCCCTTGATGCTTGGAAAGTGATGGGAGAGTTGGCTTCCTTTCACTTCGATGCCAGGGTTGAAGGTGTTAGAGGCTGTTTCTTTCAGATGATGGTGTAGTCCTCCTTATTGCAGCAATTGGAAGAGTCTCAGTGGGGGGACTCCGAGGAGGAAGTGATGTGGGATCGTATCGATCAGGGGAATGCTCCAGAAGGATGGTCAGAGGACAACCGACATCGGATGCTTTTTCATGGAAGGATGTTTGTTCTAGAGGTGATGCATGAGGGGGTTCTCTGTGAGTTCTATAGCTTAGCCTTGGTGGTACATTCAGGAGTTATACCCAGGCCTGAGGGAACAGTTTTGGTGGCCCGGGGTGAAATGGGAAGTGGCAGAGTTTGTGGCTAAATGCCTAGTGTGTTAGCAAGTGAAGGCTGAACACCATGTTCCCAGGGGTTTGTTGCATCCTTTAGATGTCCCCGAGTGGAAGTTGGATGACATATCAATGGACTTCGTCACAGGACTACCCAGAACTCAGGGTGGTTATGATGCTATTTGGGTAGTGTTGGATCGACTAACGAAATCATCTCACTTCTTAGAAATTAAGGAGTCGGGCCGGGTGAGTACCTTAGTACAGAGGTACGTAGACGAGGTGGTGCGTTTGCATGGAGTTCTGAAGACTATCTTCTCAGATCGGGATACTCGGTTTACCTCACGAGTCTGGAAGGGGTTACAGCTTGATTATGGCACCCAGTTATGCCTTAGCACTGCTTTCCACCCCAGACCGATCGGAAAATAGATCAGACTCTCCAGACATTGGAGGACATACTGTGTGCATGCGTTCTGGATTTCAGAGGATCATGGGTACGACACTAGCCTTTAGTGGAGTTTTCCAACAACAACAGATTCCACTCTACTATTGGAATGGTTCCATTTGAGGCTCTGTATGGAAGAACATGTCATTCACACATTTTCTAGGCAGAGGTTGGTGAGACAGGTGCTCTTGGGCTAGAGGTAGTACAAAGCACCATAGAGAAAGTTCAGCTTGTGCGTGAGAGGATGAAAGCGGCTCAGGACCAACAGAATTCTTATGCTGATCGTCGGAGGAGGCCCTTGAAGTTCGAGGTGGGAGCTCATGTGTTCTTGAAGGTTTCCCCTCGACAGGGGCAGCGGAGGTTTTGGAAAGGGAGCAAGCTCTCACCTAGATTCATCGGACCTTTTGAGGTGCTGAGGCGAGTTGGAGAGGTGGCATATCAGCTAGCCCTACCACCTCAGTAGGAGATGGTTCATGATGTCTTCCATGTCTCCCAGCTTCATCGGTACATACACAATGACTCTCACGTTATCAACTGGGGAGAGTTAGATATGGGAGACGACGCGACCTTCGAGGAACTACCAGTCAGAATCGAGGATCGTAAAGAGAAGGTGCTATGTGGACGAACCATTCCATTGGTTCGTGTGTTATGGAGGCATGGTCGCCTCGAGGAGAGCACTTGGGAGTAGGAGGGCCAGATGCACGCTCAGTACCCGGAGTTGTTTTGACTTGTGTTTTCCCTTTTTCTTCTGAGCTTTGTGATGATGTTATACTATGTACCTTTGATATATGGAATGATTGGCTTGTCGGTTGTGAGGCGTTTTGTTTCCTTCTTCTCTAAAAGTGTGTAACGTGTCCAGATGTATGGGGAAATGGAAAACCTGATCCTTAATCGAGATGCTTTAATGCTGATGTGATTGAACCCGTGCGGGTGAGCCAGTGCCACCTAAAGCGGATAATATCTCGACATAGGAGAAGGAATTTTCCCCAAACCACATGTTCAGGAAGTGTGTTTCTTGTGTGGTGTTGGGGGTAGTGCAAGTTGGGAAATCCTAATATATGGAAGTGGGAAGGCCCAATCCTTAATCAAGACGCATTAAGGAAGATGTGATTAAACCCGTGCAGGCGAGTCAGGGCAGCCTAAAGCGATTAATATCTTGACATAGGAGCGGGAATTCCTAACACCTATGATTAGGGTTGTTGGTTGGGTTCCTATTATAACGAGAACCCTAAGAGGTATATTATTGGGATTCCTCTGGGTTAGTTTTGAATTCCTGGGGACGAGAATGTTTTAAGAGGTATATGATTTCATGGCACGGACCTCTCCAACCCATTATTTTGTCAAAAAGAAGGTCTCGAAGTGTTCTGTAGGGTAAAATGGACTTTTACCAAACTTTCCAGAATTTTGAAACTACACGCCATGTAGTGTGAGTTCATGCCATATACCCCCACACCGGGTATACCATGCATTCAAGGTTGTGTCCTTGCCGTGTGAAATAAATGGTTACAGGTAGTGTACCCTAAACTACACGCCGTGTAGTCCCTCCCCTCGTACGTGTTACCTTCAACTCCTGTGTTGATCATTCAACGGTCGTGTGTCGTTTTGGAGCTGTGTCCTTGCCAGGTGAAATAAATGAGTACATGCCATGTAGCCAATACTACACGCCGTGTTGTCCCTCCCCGCGTATTCTTTACCCTCAAACTGTGTGATGGTCACGTGTCGCGTTGAAGGCTGTGTTGGAAGCCGCGTGGTGACCGTGTGAAATGGTCGAGTACACTCCGTGTACCATAATGTACACGCCGTGTACTTTTTTTTTCTTGCCTATAAAAGGAGGGGTCCCCTACACCATTTCAACTCACCCTTCTCCTCCCCATCCCTCTGAGAAGAGCTCTCCCAAGAGGCTCGAAGGCTCCTTTTTCTTCCATAACTTCTTCGTCCCAACTCCAATTTACCATCCATCAATGGCCACAGTATTGTAACGACGAGGCAAAACTTCTGAGCTTGGATATATTGTCTTTCCTTAGGCCTTTCCTTTCCAACTTCCAACCGAGGAGGTTTTGCAGGGTATCGACAGAAGTGACGGATGCCGACAGACGTCTTCTAAAGTTGATCCGGGGGAACGTTGTGATCAGAACCTGTTGAGGTAGGGATCTTACCTTCATCTCTCTTAACTGTGCATCATGCGGGGTGGGTGTCCTCTTGTTTACGTGAAACACATTTTAACCGGTTTAATAAAGATAATAAATGGCTTATATAACGGGGATGGGAAGTTTGTGAATGCAGTTACATTATTTATATCCTGTGATATTATGTTGTGAATTGAATATGCTTATGCCTATTGAAAATCACGGTCGTTGGGGGCCTTTTCTTGCACAATTAAATGTTGCCCTATCTTTCTAGACCATTTTTTTAATGGAACTTTGTGGAAATTGGAATTTTGGTTAATGACGTAATGTTGGATGATTTAAAATCTAGAACCCTTGTGTGATCACCCCGGTTGAAAAAAATGGAATAATGAACATGTGGGTGTTGGCTTGGATACGTGGCATGTGATGGGGGTGTTTTTGTGGGATGTTGTGGATCGAGTGAGAATCGGGGTAGCGGTCGGCTTGGATGTGGGTTGGTGTGAATGATATGTTAGTGATGGGAAGCGGGGCTACGATAAATGGTAGTAAAGGGATAATGATGTACGGGTTTCGGTGTGTTTGTGGTTGTGGTGGTTGGCAGAGGGGCTGTAGGGATGGGTTTGAATGTTAACGAACTATGGGTTGTGAATAAAAAATAAAAAGTAGAAGTTTTAATGAATGGTGGGTCATGGTAATGGAACGAGATTAATAATCAATGGGTTGGTTGGTTAATAAGAAGGGACTTGTTGTGCTGCTTGTGTTTTCCTAACTTCTGTTGTGGATGGCAGGGATATGTTTCACGAACGATTGATATGGTTGGTTGCGGTTGGTTTCCCAATAGATAAGGAACTAAATAAACTAATTTTGCTAAAACATGAAAACATAAATGGGTTTGGGGTTGTTTTTTGTGTTCATGATTTGTAGTCGCAGTGCCGAGGCACGTCGGTGAAAGTGTGCAGTGTCGTCGCGCCGCGCCGGTGCCGCCTTAGGAAGCCGCGGCCAAGGACGGGCCGCGGCGGAGGAGCGCGGCGCCATCACGTCGTTTCAGAGTATCACGAAGGGCCACAGCCGGGGCGGGCTGCGGCAGAGGGGTGCGGCGATGTTGTGCCACACCGGTCGAACAAGGTCGCTGCGGTGTAGGGAGTGGTGGCCGGAACCGCCGGTCACTGGCGCATGGAAGGCAGGACCCGCGGGGGGTCTCGCAGCGGCTCACCGGCCGGCCAACTCGGTCGGCCGTTTCGAAGGAACCGGGGGTCGTAACCAGTATCTAGCAAAGGAGTGGGCCCCAACGTGGGGGCCGCCATTACAAAACAAGGGGGCAGTGCGTGCCCCCTTTCTGCGTCTACTCGGCCAGTGCCGAGCCGCCACTCTCCGCCAGCAACGAGCTGCCCATGCCGGACCAGCCGCACCGCGCCGGGCCGGGCCACCCGCGCTAGGCCGGGCCACCCATGCCGGGCCAGTCCACCCACGCTCTAGTGGTCCGGAACCAGAGCCAGGTCGGGTCGACCCGGTTCGGGCCGACCCCGGGGGTCTTGGGCCGGGTCGGTCCGGGCCAAAAACCCCCTAAAATCGGACAGGTTCATTCAAACGCTCGTTACCTGGGCTATGGACCTCGGATTTATGCACCGTCAGTTGCACTGCGATCCTTGGATCAAGATGGTCATTTCGATATATTATACTCAAGGTTTCTTAGAACCTTGCATATGGATGGTTTGGTTCGAACACGAAACCAACCGGGCCCTTGGAGCAGAAACGCTTATAACATGAGTTCCGGACGTCCGATCGACGTGCCGTCGACTTTGTTGGATTCCTCTTAGTGAGACGGACCTTCTGGCTTACTCCGCTCGAGGTTTGGATGCAGTTGGAGTATGTTCGGGTTGGTTTTGACTTAAAAACCAACTGGGCCCCTGGAACGAAAAAGCCAATAACTCTCAGACCGAGCGTCTGATTGACACGCCGTCTATCGCGTTGACTTCCTATTGATGAGACGGAACTTTGGGATACATAAACTCCATAATACGTGTTAGTTGATGTATCGACCCCCTTGTCTTGTGGAGCGGACCCTCCTGAAATTGAGCATGTTGTGTGCGGGAACCCTAGAGCTGGCTGCGACTTCAATGACTTCCGTACTGGAATCCTCTGTGGGTTCGACGGTGAAGACTTTCGTACTGGAATCCTCCGTGGGTTCGACAACGATGACAACCGTATTGGAATACTACGTGGGTTCGGCTGTGACAACTACTGTACTTGTATCCTACGTGGGTCTGATAGTATTTACCTCTGTGGTAGTATCCTACGTGGGTCCGACAGAGTAGCGGGACTAGTATCCTACGTGGGTCTGACAGCTTAGATGGTCTAGTATCCTACGTGGGACCCAACTGGATGAATCATTAACTACATCTGATCATCTCTTTTTCTTTACAGATGACGTATACCTGTGTGAGCTGAGTCTTGATTTTCAATCATTATCATTGATATGATTGACTTACTTTCCTGTGTGAACTGGGTTTTACTTTCCTATGTGGAATGGGTTGTACTTTTCTGTGTGGACTGGGTTATACTTTCCTCTGTGGACTGGGTTGTACATTCCTCTGTGTGTTGGTTGTACTTTCTGTGTGGATTGGGTTGTGTTTTCCTATGTGGACTGGGTTGCACTTGGGATCATGAGTTGGAGCAGAACTATAATTGATGACTTAGGTATATGTATGGGCATATACTTAAGTAGAGTTGGTTGTTACTTCATGATGGTATCTTTCCTTTGTGGATTATCCTTCGTGGATTCTGGGAGACCTTCGGGGGTCTCGGGGTCCCCACTGAGTATCATATACTCACCCCTGCACGGGCTATGCCCGCACTACATTGTGTTGGATGCAAACGATGGACAGCGTTGACCGAGGTTGGAGCTCGTGGAGATGGACGGTACCTGGAGGTGGATCACTGGATGGGATGTACACGATGCGGACGGCTGGAGCTGATGAGAAAAGGAGACCATCTATTCCCACACTTCAGTTGGGATTTCCAGAGGACGGCTTGGTGTTGCTGCTTTACTTTTCTGTCGTTGTACTCCCATTTTCAGTTGTACTTTACTTTCATTTGGGTTTGTATTCTGGCCCATTTACTTTCAAGCACTTACTTTTGTACACAGTTTTCTGAGAGTTTACTTCATCTTGTGTACTCTGTGGTGTTTTTTTCTTACATAAAGGCAATGTATTCCATTATATTGGGATTTACGCCTTTGGTGCTAGTCGCCAGCCCCTGGCCTATGGAAGGTGGGCTTGGGGTAGTCACGGCACGGGTCCTGAGGATGGGTCGTGACAAATTGGTATCAGAGGAGTTCAGTTCTACTACAACACTCAGGACTCTGATCTTTCTTCTATGTGAAGCAATAGTGTTAAGGGTATTGAGTGGGGTTATCAGTCCAAGGAGTCCATTGTCGGTGAGGCGGCCAACGTATCCCTACACTAGGACCCTGACTTCTGATTTCCAACTCAGTGCACGAAAACATTGATTGCATGTGTGTTTCAAAAGTTTTCTCTGTGATTACTTTGTGTCAGCTCACCAGGTATACCATATTGACCATGGTGCACCTGTCAATTTTTAGGATGCCCCCAAGACTGTAGCCATCTAGGGGTTCGAGCTTTGTATGAGATGATAGTCCACCAAGCGACGAGGCCTCGGTGCAGTTCCATATTACAGCGGAGGCATCGGCAGTACCTCTACGCACCAAGCCACCGATGTCACCATCCCCAGTAGCTGAGAGTGCACGTCACCTTAGTGAACTGCATGAGTTTCAGCGTCAGAGACCACCGAGGTTCCGCGGGGAGATGGACCCCCAGGAAGCCGGGGATTGGATGGAGGCTGTTGTATGAGTTTTCATATTAGTAGGGACACCAGCTGACCTCATGGTGATCCTTACGGCGAGTCTCCTGCACGCGGCAGCAGGTAGATGGTAGAGCCTGATGCTCCAGGTGCACGACGAGGCATCTCTCCTTTTTTCGGACATCGAGAGCATCTTCCGCTCGGAGTTTGTTCCAGCCACGCTCTATGCAGTGCGCATTCAGAAGTTACTATAGCTGCGGCAGGGCAGCATTACGGTAGCCCAGTACTCGGTGAGGTTTACCGACCTGTCGCGCTACTCCACGGAAATGGTACGGGACCCATTCTTCCAGGCCCGGACCATCGAGCAGGGATTTAGGCATGAGATCATGGCTTTGATGATCTCCCTCAAGATCCAAATGCAGTCAGAGGTGCTGGAGAGAGCCCTTCTAGTGGAAAGTTTTCCCGCTGAGCAGTCACCAGCGGTTAGACCCTCCGCAGGACGGCCCGCAATAGAGTCTTCTGTAGCCGGAAGTAGACGGATGATGCAGAGGACCAAGCAGGCGAGACCATCAGATGAGCAATCTTAGGAAATAGGTTTGGTTGTGCAAGACACTCGGAATAGAGCCAACTATACAAGGAGCAGGAAATGTTACGCATGCATCAGGCAAGGTCACATGGCTCGAGACTACCCGACCCGCCTTACAGATGAACAGCAGGCGGTAGAGGGACCTCCCAGGTAGAGGTTTGACCATGGCAGTCCGCAGGGAGCAGGCGGATGAGGCAGAAGAACTGGCCGAGCAGCGGGTGGTGGGCGACGCTTTGAGGCCCTTCTACCACCACCACTAGGAAGACCACCCCGGCCGTAGGGAACAGGTGGAAAGAGAGAGGTCAGCTTCAGGCAGCTGAGGTCTATGATCATGGAGCTCTGGGAGCAGATGGACAGGAGCGGGACTAGCTTCAGACATGGCAACTTTTTTTCATTTTTCTTCTAGATTTTTTTATGTTTGTTTGTGTATGCTTTATGTCTTTGTACCTTGAGCTGCAGTAATAAAAGGCACTTGTTCTTGTGATGTTTTCTTCCATGTTATTTTTTATGTAATTGATACTGAGAGGTTCTGGTTAAAACTGTTGACTTGACGCTCACTTTTGAGATTCTTACTGGAGGAGACCTAGTGACCACACACTACTGCCGAGAGTGTGACTCGACCCATGGAGGCGAGAGTAACGGTTGGATCTCATGGTAGTAGCGTCGAGGCCTTACGACGTCGTCCATGTCATTAAATAGTACCATTCATGTCAGGATTGAATTTATTAGGCAAAGGACGTGGTTCATCCCGGGGATGAGAACAGATTTCTCTTTTCAGCAGAGGGGGAATCTCAACAGCTCTTATAGATCGTAGATGAAGAGGGGTGGGGTTATGTTCTTACATATTTCTAGTCTCACCCATTGTTCATCGAGCGAACGGTTTACGGTTGTAGAGGCCCAAAGCTTGACATGCATGAAAATTACATTACTTTTGCGGAATACATAGTACATAACAAAAAAACACACACAAGGACCGTAATAGTTTAGTGTCTTTGGAAACTCAGAACGTAATCTTCTAATCATGGTGAAAGATATTCAACATCTCCCATAAAGATCTTCCCCTTTTTTCTTACCTAAAAACTTTCATTATATCCTGGGGAAAAGAAAACATAAAAGGGTGAGCTCAAATGCTCGGTAAGGGTAAACAAAAGAAATATCAATCACATCATAATCATAAGAACATATCATTTTGGAAATCTTAACCTGCAAAAGAGATCATAATATCATAACATGGGATAAATCATATTAGTGAAATTTAATCCCAATAATCATAACATAAAACATGAAACTTTATGGAATACACACACATAATCATAGAGAATCATTTCTTATTCGGCAAGACTCATTGCCAATACTATCTTAGTGGACAAAGTCCATTTCTGAAACGAGTTCATTCCTCGTTTCAGTCATGTTTCACTGAACCGGTTTAACCTGTCATTCCAGCCATGTCTATCTCAGGAGATATAAAATCATTACCCAATGAATTGGAGGTAGATATAGGTCTCACCCATCTCATAATGATATGATTCTTATGTGTTCCACAAAATCATAAATCATACATCATTGCATAACCCATGTAATAAAAATGGGATTCTTAAACAACATGACATCGTAAAACAATTCATATAAGATAAAGGATTTAATAAAAATAATTCCATCACAACAAAATCAAATCAATGTAATAATAGGGATAGAAATATAACCCTATATTATCTTATATGGAAAATAATTTTGATAAAACTCTTGAACTCCATTCTTGAGGAAAATATCCTTTCTACTTCAAAAAAATTTTCCATTCATAACATGTCATACAATTTTAAACTAAAAGAAGTTGATCAAAAATAAACTTGTAATGTAAGCTTCTTGGAAATGATTTTTTAAAAAATCCATTCATTCCGTATAAGTTTTAAAAAACATTCTTCTCGTACTTTTTTCAGAAGAGTCAAAAAGTAACTCGAACGAAAAACGACAAAAGATTCCTTTTATATCTTTTACTAAAAACTCACCGAAGGGTAAAATTGGATTTAAACAATTGTAGGTGGATGGAAACAATATTAAATATTGAGTAATCCTGGATGTGGATGATAAAATACACCCTAGTAAATACCAATGTATAAACAATCTCGGATAAAATGAGATTGTGATATTTTCCTTTACCTTAGGTCTGATTTGCTTCGTAAGTGTCCGAACCTCCTGTATAATGATTTAAATAATGTCATTTACTTATTCAAGAATCATACTAATTGTTATGATATCATATATGGTTCACTTATGACTTTATATTACCCGTTCTTTTGTAATTTCCATGTTAAAGAGGGTTTTGGGTAAAATTGTTTCATTTGTTGTCCATGTTTTGACTTGTAATTATTCATATGATTACATAAATCATGATTACTTAATTCCAGAATATAAAACATGATTTATATATAATATATATTCAGAATATACATGTATATAACAAATCAGAAAATGGAAATAAATACACTATTCATGGAGACGGTAGGCCGTACGTACGCATGAACGCTGTTTTTGTTTCCTTATTGAGTTGAATGAAATTAAGTATATGACATACATATATATACACAAAAATCCAGTATCATTATTATGTGATATATTTCATGATTACTTATTATATATACTTTATAATCATTAATGAATGGTTAACGTGGAGAATGAATCTCATCGCGTCGTGGAGACGGTAGTCTGTACGTACGCACGAGCGATGATATCGTTCTCATGATTGTGGGACTGTATTGGAGTGTATGTATACTATTTCAGAATCCATATCACTTTAAAATAATCATATATAGTTATTATTTACACCATTATACCCATCCATGTAAGGTGGTGGTGGAAAATAGATTACACCACGGCGTGGAGACGGTATTCTGTACGTACGCAGGCGCGGTGATTTTGTTTTACGTAGGATGGATAGATGGTGAAATAGGGTTGTTTCATACTTATAATAACATATCCTTATATTAGTTATACTGATGTTATTACTTCATAATGAAACAACCTAAGAAGAAGAAGTGGAAGAAGAAATAAAGTTGAAAGAATCGGTAACGGACATTACCTCTTCTTTGAAGCGCCTCTTTGAGTCATCTTCTTAGGGCACTAAAATTGGTCTTTGAAGAAGACCCGGACCTCTAGTATGTTTCTAGAGAAGTGGAGAAGAGAATTGTTCAGGGTTTGTCCGAGCTTGAAGGCTCAAAGTGGTGTGAGGAAGAGGGGGAGGAGGTGCCCTTTTATAAGGGAGGAGAGGGGCACCTTTGGAATAACTAAAAATATTATTTTATTATAAAGCAGAATTCTATTTTAAATAGCTAAAAATTGATTTATTTCTAAGATAAGGTGGGTATGGGTCGTAATACCTTAATAAAATAGAATTTAGACAAGTTTAGGTCATTATACTGACCTTATCTTTTAGTTTTAACTCTTAGTTAATTAGATTGACATTTACCATGTCACTTTGTATTTTTATATTATATAGTTAATAAACTTACCATATACATCCAAACGACCCCAAGTGGTAATTTTATGATAAAAATATCTTGATATAAGTATCTTGGCCAAACCGTAGATTTTTAAGAATAAAATAACAATCAATAATATAATATTTGTTTTAAAAACTATTTTTTGTCAATTTTGACACTATTCAATAGATGATTTTTGTGAAACTCATAACAGAATTATTACTTCCAAAAAAGTTAATTAAATAATTAATAACATGTCCTATGGACCTATAAAATTAGTGTAATTCAATAAAAGTCTCAAATTATATTTATTTGGCTATTTATAATATCCATTATGTTAATTTTTCACTATTATGGTAATTACTGCATCATCCTTGTTTCATAATTAAATTAAATTATTTAAGGTCTAAAAATTATAAATAAAATATAATTATGTAGGAAATCTTCTTATCTTTCTAATTAATTTTTAAAATTTAAAATCCAACATATATAACCCTATGTAAAAATTGTTTTTCTAAAAAATATATACTTGTGTCATTTTTGTATTCATTTTAACTTAATTAAAATAAAGTGTCCCTATCACTTACAAGTGGCACCATGGGGTCCCAAAATTGACCCAAAGATTCCCATGGTCGAATATGTATCAACAAATAAGGCTATAACACGTTTTAGGGTAATTGTTTTATTATTATAATATTATTTGTAACCCTTATTTACCGGATTTACCCTTTAACCATGATAAATAAAATATTACCGAAGTAATTATTCAAAATGTATAAAAATAAAAGTTACATATTTACACAATTTGAACATACTGATTCCAAGTATGGAATCCATTTTTTCAAATTCAAAACACAGAAGTGGAAGAAATTAATTTAAAATTAATTCCTGCTGTCAAAACAAAAAGCGTGTTTTTAAGATATAATAACTATCAAAAGATTGATACTTGTTTATGTTCTGTTTAATTGGGAAATTATGTCCAATGATCAAAATTGTATTAAATGGTAAAAATATATTCTAAATATACTTTAAAACCACTAAATTCATAATTTATCACTATTAATTATTTTGATTAGAAAAGTTGTTTTTAATTAAAATTTAGTAATTTTCACTATTCATCAAAATATGAAAGTTATCCGAAAAGTACCAAAATTTCACCTTAGGATAAATTCGATACTCCGAATCAAAAAATGAAGTCCATTTTGAGAGATAAAATTTCTAAAATTTTAAAAGGTGGTTATTACTATTCACAACGACTAGTTTTAATAATATTTTAATAGCATATCGTTGTTTAGTGAAACTCGGTATTGCGTACTACACACGCTATCGAGGAAGGTCGTGATTGCGTGTAATGAAAGGCAAGTCAAGGATTTGTGTTGTGCAAGCTCCTTTTGGTGTAGCGTACAACACAAGACATTAATGAAATTAAAAATAATATTTTTCATAAAATCTCGGGGTGTTACATTCTACCCACCTTAAAATGAATTTCGCCCTCAAAATTCGTCGGGGTTATAAATGATTTACTATTAGAAAGTTTCTTCAATAGATTCCCATATTGTAAAAAGGAATACCAAAACCAATCTTTAAAAACAAAAGTATGAAACGTAACGGTTACCCAAATAAACTAATCACTGGGTTTCCATATAGGTGAAAATATGGATATGGAAGAGAAATATAACCATCATGTTTTGATGGAGAGTGGTAGAGAACATGGATATGGAAAAGACAGCAATCACAAAGCCATAAATTTGTGACGATCTATGGTACCATATGATTCATCAGATATAAGAGCACTAGGACAACATTTTTGGTTTTCAAGATCATTTCCCTAATGTTGATGAAATTGGAATTAGAAGAAATACTTTCGTGATTTTGGTATAGTCTCACCGTTGGTCGTTCTTTGGACAATTTCCACTTCATATCTTAAAGAAATGAAGTTGAATTTATCATTCTTGATGTGTTAGCAGATCATGTGATAGAATGATGGGTCATTCCATCTGTCTTAAACAAAAGGTTAGAAAAGTTATCAAAAAAACACATAAGTCCATATATTGTGAGAATAATCATATATGGTTCCTAAAATGGACTTATACTTCATATATCATACTGGTTAATATAATAAAACTAGTTTCTACTAAACAGGGACTTCCTGTAGGCCAGTGGTAGGTGATAAAGGCCAATCGCACTTCGTTTGTGGGTTCGATTCCCACAGCCTTGTCCGACGCGATGGGTTGTCGTCCATCCTGCAGGTTGTCCTTTTTCTAAAACTACATTACTATAACATCCCATAAATAATATCGACAAAAATTCTATACTTAAACAATACTAACTTATGTCCAACATAATCTATTCCAATCTTTAGGCTTATCCAGAATAATGTTGTCTAATCTCATTTACAGTGAAAACGATTACCAAAGAGTTCATACAACTAGCATGTTAATACCATTGTTGATCCCCATATATCATGAGATATGTCTTTTTGGTCACATTCCAAACATTCAAAGTCCTTAATCATGTATTCTCTTGATATAAAATGAATAACCATTGAACCTTATTGAAAACATGAATACTGTTAAAAGTTACCTCTTTCCATATACCAAAATCCTCAAAATTCTATATACTCAAACCATGATATCACTTAGTCCTTATATCAATCATGAGCTCATGAATACTGTCAAACATTTCATTTTTTCCTTATCCCTTCATTATGCGCATATCATCTTTTTTCTAAAAATATCTCAATCACTTTCCATGGTTACCGGTACCATAAAATTATTGAAAACCACAATAGACCAATACATAAATATTCCAATATTCCATGATACTATATACAAAATTATTTTGGAATACCATTACATAAACACATAATCATTCCACCACATTATTGTCATATTCAACATCACCAATGGTGATCGCATGTGACTTCCCTTTGTCCTCTTCCTTAAGTGGTTGCTCATATCAATCATCACTAACCCTTGGATTAGGTCATTTATTAGCATAATGCCCCATTTCCTTGCATTTGTAGCATTGAAGTGTAGTAGGTTCATTCTGTGTATCCCTTCCTTTTTTTGCATAATTAGACATCTTCTTCCCATCATTTTGGTATTCAAATGCCTGATGACCTTCCTTTCCACATTTGAAACATTTACTTGTCCCTTTAAGACAATCTCCACCATGATTCTTTCCACACTTTGAGCATAAGTAAACATTCATCTTCTTTTCACCATTATTCTGAGATTTCTCCTTGAACTCCATCTTTTGTTTCTTGTCAAAACTATGAGATGGATAAGTAACACCAACTTCAATTTCTACCTTGATAGCACAACGCACAATTTCTTCATAGCTACTAAAGTCTTGTATAGCTAATGCCCTTTGAAGATTTGGTTTTAAGCCACTGAAGAATCGATCAACTTTACCTTCAGGTTGGATGATAAATCCAGATGCATACCTTGCAAGCCTTGAAAAATTTGCTTCGTATATACCAACAGATTCATCATCCTTTTTCTTTAGTTCAAGAAACTCCTTCTCCATCTTTGTTCGAAGAATATGAGGGAAGTACTTATTGAAAAATAAGTTCTTGAACTTGTCCCATTCCATGGACTCAATTTCATCTCTTGGCCTCGTATTCTTGATAAGATTACACAATTGATCAGCATCATCTTCCAAACGATACACTACTAAGATGACTTTATCATGTTCAGAACATTGAAAAACTGAAAATATCTTTTCAGTAGTACTGATCCATTGTTCAGCAACAAGTGGATCAGAAGAACCATTGAAATAAGGTGGGTGTTGCCTCATGAAGGACTCAATAGAATATTGTTCCCTTCTCTGCTCATTTGGAAGTCTAGAATGATTCATAGCTTGTGTAAGTATAGAAATAAGATTTTGCACACCATCTCCCATAACATTTGTTTTTTCATGAGGACAATCATTGCATTTTCCATTACATTGATCAACATGGTTCATTCGTGTTCCAACCATCGTCTAAAACCCAAAAAGAATAGTGTGAGAGGCAAAAATCATGCTAGGGAAAACAACACAATAAAGGAGGAGTACCTTCAATATCTAACATCTTGGATTACCGTAATTCTAGTACTATAACCTATACTTATACTTAACCTTAAGGACATCCCTAGACATACCTTAGAAATATCTCTAGGGATCTAACTAAAGATCTTGCATCCTAGTTTCCAAAGGTTGACTAAACCTTTCCTCTGATACCAACTGTAGAGGCCCAAAGATTGACATACATGGACATTACATTAATTTTGTGGAATACTTAGTACATAACAAAACCACACACATAAGGACCGTAATAGTTTAGTGTCTTTGGAAACTCGGAACGTAATCTTCTAATCATGGTGAAAGATCTTCAAAATATCCCATAAAGATCTTCCCTTTTTTTTTACCTAAAACCTTTCATTATATCCTGGGGAAAATAAAACATAAAATGGGGAGCTCAAATGCTCAGTAAGTGTAAAAAAAAGAAATATCAATCACATCATATTCATAAGAACATAACATTTTGGAAATCCTAACCTGCAAAAGAGGTCATAATATCATAACATGGGAAAATCATAGTAGTGAAATGTAATCCCAATAATCAAAACATAAAACATGAAACTTTGTGGTGTACACACATAATCATAGAGAATCATTTCTTATTAGGCAAGACTCATTTCCAATACTATCTTAGTGGACAAAGTCCATTTCTGAACCGAGTTCATTCCTCGTTTCAGTCCGGTTTCACTGAACTGGTTTAACCTGCCGTTCCATCCATGTCTATCTCATGAGATATAAAATTTTTCCCCAATGCATTGGAGGGAGATATAGGTCCCACCCATATCATAATGATACCATTCTTATGTGTTCCAGAAAATCATAAATCATACATCATTGCATAACCCATGTAATAAAAATGGGATTCTTAAACAACATGACATCGTAAAACAATTCATATAAGATAAAGGATTTCATAAAAATAATTCCATCACAAAATAATCAAATCAATTTAAAAATAGGGATAGAAATATAACCCTATATTATCTTAGATGGAAAATAATTTTGATAAAACACTTTAACTCCATTCTTGAAGAAAATATCCTTTCTACTTCAAAAACATTTTCCTTTCTTAACATGTCATAAAATTTTAAACTAAAAGAAGTTGATTAAAAATAAACCTGAAAACATGTAAAGTAAGCTTCTTGGAAATAATTTTTAAAAAAATCCATTCATGTCGTATAAGTTTAAAAAAACATTCTTCTCGTACTTTTGTCGGAAAAGTCAAAAAGTACCTCGTACGAAAAATGACAAAAGATTCCTTTTATATCTTTTACTAAAAACTCACCGAAGGTTAAAATTGGATTTAAACAATTGTAGGTGGATGGAAACAATATTACATATTGAGGAATCATGGATTTGAATGATAAAATACACCCCAATAAATACCAAAGTATAAACAATCTCGGATAAAATGAGATTGTGATATTTTCCCTTACCTTAGGTCCGATTTGCTTCGTAAGTGTCCGAACCTCCTGTATAATGATTTAAAGAATGTCATTGACTTATTCCAGAATCATACTAATTGTTATGATATCATATATGGTTCACTTATGACTTTATATTACCCGTTCTTTTGTAATTTCCATGTTAAAGAGCGTTTTGGGTAAAATTATTTCATTTGTCGTCCGTGTTTTGACTTGTAATTATTCATATGATTAATTAATTCCAGAATATAAAACATGATTTATATATAATATATATTCAGAATATACATATATATAATAAATCAGTAAATGGAATGAAATACACCGTTCATGGAGACGGTAGGCCGTACGTACGCATGAATGCTGTTTTCGTTTCCTTCTTGAGTTGAATGGAATCAAGTAGATGACATAAATATATATACACATGAATCCAGTATCATTATTATGTCATATATTTCATGATTACTTATTATATATACTTTATAATCATTAATGAATGGTTAACGTGGAGATTGAATCTCATCACATCGTGGAGACGGTAGTCCGTACGTACGCACGAGCGATGATATCGTTCTCATGATCGTTGGACTGTATTGGAGTGTATGTATACTATTTCAGGATAAATATCACTTTAAAATAATTATATATAGTTATTATTTACACCATTATACCCATCCAAGTAAGGTGGTGGTGGAAATTAGATTACACCACGGCGTGGAGACGGTATTCCGTATGTACGCACGCGTGGTGATTTCATTTTCCGTAGGATGGATAGATGGTGAAATAGGGTTGTTTCATACTTATAATAACATATAATTATATGAGTGATACTGATTTTATTACTTCATAATGAAACAACCTAAGAAGAAGAAGTAGTGGAAGAAGAAATAAAGTTGAATGAATCGGTAACAGACATTACCTCTTCTTTGAAACGCCTCTTTGATTCCTCTTATTAGGGCACTAAAATTTGCCTTTGAAGAAGACCAGGACCTCTAGGATGTTTCTAGGGAAGTGGAAAAGATATTTTGGCAGGGTTTGGAATAACAAAAAATATTATTTTATTATAAAGCTAAATTCGATTTTAGATAGCTCCAAATTGATTTATTTCAAAGATAAAGTGGGGATGGGTCGCAATCCTCTCATCCAATAGAATTTAGACAAGTTTAGGTCATTATACTAACCTTATCTTTTAGTTTTAACTCTTAGTTAATTAGATTGACATTTACCATGTCACTTTGTATTTTTAAATTATATAGTTAATAAACATACGAAATACATCCAAGAAACCCCCAAGTGGTCCATTAATGATACAAATATCTTGATATAAGTATCTTGGCCGAACATTAGATTTTTAGGAATAAAATAATAGTCAATAATATAATATTTTTTTTAAAAACTATTTTATGTCAATTTTGACACTATTCAGTAGTTGATTTTTGTGAAACTCATAACAGAATTATTATTTCGAAAAAAGTTAATTAAATCATTAATAACATGTCCTATTAACCTATAAAATTAGTGTAATTCATTAAAAGTCTTAAATTATATTTATTTGTGTATTTATAATATCAATTATGTTAATTTTTCACTATTATGGTAATTACTGGATCATCATTGTGTCATAATTAAATTAAATTATTTAATGTCTAAAAATTATAAATAATATATCATTATGTAGTAAATTGTTTTATCTTTCGAATTAATAGTTACAATTGAAAATCCAACATATATAACCCTATGTAAAAATTGTTTTTCTAAAAGATATATGCTTGTGTCATTTTTGTATTAATTTTAACTTAATTAAAATAAAGTGTCCCTATCACTTACAAGTGGAACCATGGGGTCCCAAAATTGACCCAAAGATGCCCATGGTCGAACATGTATCAACCCATAAAGTTATCACACATTTTAGGGTAATTTTGTTTTTATTATAATATTATTTTTAACCCTTATTTACCGGATTTACCCTTTAACCATGGTAAATAAAATATTTACAGAAGTAATTATTCAAAATGTCTAAAAATAAAATTTATCTATTTACACAATATGAACATCCTGATTCCAAATATGGAATCCATTTTTCTAAATTCAAAACACAGAAGTGGCAGAAATTAATTTAAAATTAATTCCCGCTATCAAAACAAAAAGCGTGTTTTTAAGATATAATAACTATCAAAAGATTGATACTTGTTTATGTTCTGTTTAATTGGGAAATTATGTCCAATGACCAAAATTGTATTAAATGGTCAAAATATATTCTAAATATACTTTAAAGCCACTCAAATTCATAATTTATCACTATTAATTATTTTGATTTAAAAAGTTGTTTTTAAATAAAATTTAGTAATTTTCACTATTCATCAAAATATGAAAGTTATCCGAAAAGTACCAAAATTTCACCTTAGGCTAAATTTGATACTCTTAATCCAAAAATGAAGTCCATTTTGAGAGATAAAATTTCTAAAATTTTAAAAGGTGGTTATTACTATTCATAACGACTAGTTTTAATAATATTTTAATAGCATATCGTTGTTTAGTGAACCTCGGTATGGCGTACTACACACGCTATCGAGGAAGGTCATGATTTCGTGTAATGAAAGGAAAGTCAAGGATTCGTGTTGCGAAAGCTCCTTTTGGTTTAGTGTACAACACAAGACATTAATTAAATTAAAAAGAATAATTTTCATAAAATCTCAGGGTGTTAGAACGGTTCTCACCAACTCAATAGTCTCAGGTATATATTTTCTCAGATGGACATGAACCCTAGATAGCGGCGATGACTTGAGTTCCTCCAGGACTATGACATTGAGACATGTTATAATCTTGGGAAGGGTAATGTTGTAGCGGATTCTCTAGGTATGAGATCGGGCATTCAGCTATTAGGAGTGGTGAGACAACAGTTGGTCGTGTTTTCAGATATCCTTTATGGATAGTGTTGGAGTGAGTACGTATAGAACCAATGATGGTTCTGGCTACGTCGGGGAAGGTGTAGATCATCCTGGAGTAGATAAGGAAAGCTCAGAGCCAACAGAAGTCTTATGTTGACAGGAGGTGGAGACCACTGGAGTTCGAGGATAGCGACCACATTTTCTTATGGGTCTCACATCAACGTGGATTACGGAGATTTAGCCATAGCGCAAGTTATCTCCGCACTTCATCGGACCATTCCAGGTTCTCAGAAGGATAGGTAAGGTGGCTTATCACCTGGCTTTACCACCTCAGTTGCACCAGGTGCACAACGTCTTCCACGTATCTAAGATGAGGAGATATGTGCACGACCTGACGCATATCATCGACCATGGGGAGCTGGACATTGATGACTGGGTGACTTTTGCGGAGGTCCTGGTAGAGATTGAGGATCTACAGGAGCAGTTCCAATGTGGGCGGTATATTCCTCTATTGCACATCATATGGCAGCAGGGGAACCTCCAGGAGAGCACTCGGGAGCGGGAGGCTCAGAAGCGTGCCTAGTACCCTCATTTGTTTCCCTAGTTTGTGATTTATCTTTACGGGGACGTAAAGCCCTGAGGTGGGAGTAATGTAAAGACCCACAAATTTCAAAGGAAATTTTTCTTAATTTTCTTTGGTATTTTACGAGTACGCAGTTTCTGATGGAACTTGATTTCGATGCCTGGTGTGCCCGGAATCAATTTCGGAATTTTAGCTCGGGTACATTCAGTGAACGAATGAGCAGGTTTTTATAACTTTGAAATAGGTGCTTGGAATCTAATTCTGAGGGCACCGATGAAACCACAGTGCCGTTAATTGCTTAAAAATAACCTTTCTAGTTTTGCATTTTCTCGGAAGGTGTTGTTAAATATTTTGGTTAACTAAAGAGTGAAATAAAAATTTTTGCTACAATTTTTATTTCTATTTTAATAGTTAAGTTATGCATGGGAGTTGAGAGGGACCCACTACAGTCTTAACCCTTGGTAGGATATTAGTGAGGTTGGGGCCACACGATCCCCAACCCTTTAAATTCCCTAAACCTCCCTCTTGCATTTATTTTGTAACTCACACACTCCCCCACTTAATTGCATGCCAACTATCTCATTAAATGATTTGACATATGGTATTCAATTGATTATGAGTTTGAATTTTCAATTTGGAAATCATGGCATGGGATAATAAAATAAGGTTGAACCTTATTTAATTTTGGGTTGGTTGTGGTGTGAGGATAATTATGGGAGATCTCTTGTGTGTTTTTCGGAAGGACTTCATCTTCTTCGTGATGAACGCCATGTCTACAACGAAGAAATTTGTCACCGCAAGGGGAGATCAACGTGCCGTCTCCTCTCCTCTCCGCAGCCGGTGAGTGACACCTATTCCGGAGAACGACGACACACCCACATTCGATCCTCTTCCCACATCAAAGAAATGGAGACACTACATCCTTAATCAGACGTACACTGACGATGTACACGGAGACTCGTTCCGCAACGGCGTCTTCCATGACACCATTTTCCGGCGACGATCATTGATCAACTATTTCTTTGAGTTAGGGGTTTAAGTTTAAATTTAATGGATTAAATTTGTTCTTTGCTTTGTGGAAGTTGTATTATGTTATTTTAGCCGCCTGTTATCAATTTAACGAGAGGAGGTCGGACCGCACAAACACGGCTGATCCTCCTTTCCATTGTTGTTGATCATCGACGTGGTTTGGAATGGAGGCGGTGCGGTGCAACGGCACCATGAGGAAATGAGGAAAAGTGTGGAGAAAGTGTGTGGCGCTGTCGCGCCGCGCCGGTGAAGCCTTTGGAAGCCTCGTCCAAGGACGAGCTGCGGTGGAGGAGCGCGGCACCATCACGCCGCACTGGAGTATCATGAAGGGTCGCGGTTGGGGCTGGCCATGGAGGAGGCGCGTGGCGCTGTCGCGATGCGCCGGTCGGAAAAGGTTGTGGCTTAAGGCCACGACGGTACAGGGAGGGGCGGCCGGAACCGCTGGCCACCGGCGCATGGAAGGCGGGACCCACGGGTGGTCCCGTGGTGGCTCACCGGCCAGCCGTTTCGGAGGAACTGGGGCGGGGGGTCGTAAACCCCAGCTGGCAAAGGAGCGGACCCCCACGTGGGGGCCACAGTTACAAAAAAATGGGGGCAGTGCGCCCCCCTTTCTGCGTCTTCTCGGCCGGCACCGAGCCACACCGCTCGGCTAGCACCAAGCCGCCTAGGCCGGACCGGCCGCACAGCGCCGGGTCGGACCACTCGTGCCAGGCTGGGCCGCCCGCGCTGGGCTGGGCCGACCGCGTCGAGTCGGACCCCCGTGCTGGGCCGGGCCGCGCCGTCTGGGCCAGGCCACACCGGCTGAGACGGGCTGCGCCCTAGTGGGCCGGACCCGGACCCAGGTCGGGTCGCCCCGGTTCGGGCCGACCCCGGGGGTCTTGGGTTGGGTCGGTCAGGGCCCAAAACCCCCTAAAATCGGACAGGTTCATTCAAATGCTCGTAACTTGGGCTACGGAAATCCGATTTACACACCTTCAGTTGCGATGCAATCCTTGAATCGAGGCGGTCATTTCGATATATTACACTTAAGGTTTTAGAGAAACTTGGGTATGTCCAGGTTGGTTCGAACACAAAACCAACCGGGGCCCTCGGAGCGGAAACACTTATAATATGAGCTCCGGATGTCGGATTAACGTGTCACTGACTTTGTTGGATTTATCTTAGTGAGAAAGCCCTTTTGGATTACTCCTCTTGAGGTTTGGAAGCATTTGGAGTACGGTCTGGTAGGTTTTGACTTAAAAACCAACAGGACCCCTAGAACGAAAAGGCCAATATCTCTCAGACCGGGCGTCCGATTGACACACTGTCTATCGCGTTGAGTTCCAATTGACAAGATGGAACTTTGGGATACATCAAATTTGGACTAAGTTTCAGTTGATGTATCGACCCCCTTGGCTTGTGGAGCAGAACCTCCCGGAATCGAGCATGTTGTATGCAGGAACCCTAGAGCTGGCTGCGACTGCAACGACTTTCATACTGGAATCCTCCGTGGGTTCGACGGTGAAGACTTTCTTACTGGAATCCTCCGTGGGTTCGACGACGATGATAACCGTACTGGAATCCTCCATGGGTTCGGTGGTGACGACTAATATACTTGTATCCTACATGGGTCGTACAGTATTGACCTCTGTAGTAGTATCCTACGTGGGTCCCACAGAGTAGCTGGACTAGTATCCTACGTGGGTCCAACAGCTTAGCTGGTCTGGTATCCTATGTGGGTCCCATCTGGATGAATCAGTAACTATACCTGATCATCTCTTTTGCTTTACAAATGATGTATACCTGTGTGATCTAAGTCTTGATTTTCAATCATTATCATTGATGTGATTGACTTACTTTTCTATGTGGACTAGGTTGTGCTTTCCTGTGTGGATTGGGTTGTACTTTCCTGTGTGGACTGGGTTGTACTTTCCTATGTGGAATGGGTTGTACTTTCTTGTGTGGATTGGGTTGTACATTCTGTGTGGATTGGGTTGTGCTTTCCGGTGTGGACTAGGTTGCACTTGTGCTCGTGAGTTGGAGCAGAACTAGAGTTGATGACTTAGGTATATGTATGGGCATATACCTAAGTAGAGTTGGATGATACTTCGTGATTGTATCTTTCCTTTTTGGATTATCCTTCGTGTATTCTGGGAGACCTTTGAGGGTCTCGGGGTCCCTAATGAGTGGCATATACTTACCCCTGCACAAGCTATGCCCGCACTACGTTGTGTTGGATGCAGACGATGGACAGCGCTGGCCGAGGTAGGAGCTCGTGGAACTGGACGGTACTTGCAGGTGGATCACTGGACGGGATGTACACGGAGCGGACAGTTGGAGCCGAGGAGAAGAGGATACCATCTATACCCACCCTTCAGGTGGGATTTCCATATGATGGCTTGGTGTTGCTGCGTTACTTTTCTACCGATGTACTCCCTTTTTTAGTTGTACTTTACTTTCAGTTGGGTTTGTATTCTGGCCCATTTACTTTCTAGCACATACTTTTGTACCCAGTTTACTTAGTGTTTACTTCATCTTGCGTACTCTGTTGTGTTTTTTTCTTACATAAAGGCAATGCCTTCCCTTATATCTGGTTTTACGCCTTTGGTGCTAGTCTCCAGCCCCTAGCCTATGGAAGGCGGGCTTGGGGTAGTCACGAAACGGGTCCCTAGGATAGGTCGTGACAGATATATAGTTATATTAATATTAATTCACTTATTTTATCATTTACAATAACTTATAAAAAAAGAAACAGCAATCGTGCATGTTAAAATACTATAGTCACAATGAATAATAACATTTTTGTTTTTCTTGTAATTTTAGATTATTTATCAAAAAATAATAATATATGGTTCACGAAAATAAATTAAATCAAATTAATATCATTATTCTTATATTATAATTATATTATGTGAAAATAAACTCCTTATTAACCATACTCACCCATCAAGTTAAGGTTTGTTATTTTTTATTTTTGTTTATCCAGCTATATGAATGATGCTTTAAAATATAATCATGGATAACTATGTGAAAATAAATATTTATAATATTATATGTTAATAATAAACTCTGGATAATTTATTTATTTTAAAAAAATATAAGTCGTATAATTTGAGGTTAAAAAATCTTGTTCGACCAAAAACTTTACAGAAATATGTTATTATCAATTTTATATTCACATAAAGTATAAAAACATATATGGTTTGAAATAAAAAAATTATAAATAAATATAATTTAAATATTATATTGTATGAGAGTATATATCAATAATGAACTTGGTATCAAATTATGGACAATGATATCAAAAATTTATACATGCACAAAATAATTAAAGTTATTAGCGCTCAATGATCGTAATAATATATAACTACTTAATGACCTAGTGATAAAAAATTTAATAAGAATTAAAAATGTTTAATATTTATTATTAAGTTTCAAAAATTTGATATTATGTTTGTTTTTTTGATTTTGAATGAGTTTAGAGTGTGATCAACTATGAAAGAAAGCAAGGTAAGGATTCTTTGTCACAAATTCAACTCTTTGAGAGATTTTTGGTAATATGAAATAATTTCATTTATCCAGGGTATATTATACCTATTTGAGATATCATATAATGAATTATAATTTAATAATTGTATTTTAAGTTTAAATAAAAGCTCTATATTTCAAAAGGATTTTATTAAGTGTTACTCAAGTTACAGGGGTTTTCTAGGACTCAATTGTTATTCTTTGATATATAATAATTTTGTTTCTATAATGTCTTCATAAAAAGTTATATTAACTTCCCATGGATATATTTTCACAATAATATTTTAATTTAATGGTATTTAGTAGCCAAATCATGTTCACTTAATCAAAATTTTTATTCATTTTTTCCCTAGTAGTGAGAGCTTTTGGTAACTCATTTTTCAATCATCAAGTTATTATCCTTCCCTTTGACTAATATCATATATGTTCCGTACATTATACCATTTTATTATTTAATGTGTAATTATCAAATTTTTTAATAGGTATAAATATCCTTACAATTAAATCCTTTGAAAAATATTTCACGCTTATTGGGATATGTTCTTTTGAAACCATCCAATTTCTTTCTCTAGATGTATTAAGATCATGTTATTCCAGTATTTACCTAGTCATATACGCATTTCTCTATAAATTGTGAACATAAAATTTTATCTTAATCATATTAGATTATTTTTAAATAGAACGTATGATATTATATTAACATGAGAAAAAATGTTGGTGTACCATATATTGTTATCCCAGGGCAGACAATTATTGGAAAGTTGACTATGCATTTTTTATCATCTATCTTCTTTCCAAGGATGGTTTGTGGTCATGTTATCCATTTATTGACATACGAAAATTATTGACATTCTAGATGATTATTAGAGGCTAAAAAGTATATTCCAGTATTAATAGTATATATTCTTCATGGTACTGATATCCATGTTTGTATTCAGCAAAGGATTCCTTAGAGAGTGGTAAGAAGGTATTTTTGACTCTAATGGTAAATGAATTGGACTTAATCAGTTGATGGTTGGGGCCTAAAATTATATATCCCCATAAATGAATTGATAGTTGATTCTCAATCAAATTTACCCAAAAGAAGAAGATAGGACGGTCCTTGTAGTCTACCTTGGGTTGTCGAATCCACAGAGACATAAGAAGTAACCTATAGACCCGCACATTCTAAGGAATGTTTTTGGATATTAAGTGGACAACTTTGGTTGATTTTAGATGGGTTTAATGGAACTCTAAGAGACTTAAGTGAATTTAATTTAAAATAATGAGTTGATCCTCGGTTACTACTCGGGGTGGATTGGACGTATTTCCTTTTCAATGAATTCAATTTCTTATATTTGAGATGGGTTCATTTAAGAAGATAAAACAACATCATAACTTACTGGTTTAATGACTACACCCTTTAATACTAATCACTTATACACTTAAAGGATCAATGTTTTGAGCACTTCAAGTTAATGGTTTGTATTAGCACTTGAAGTGGGTGGCCTTAAATTCAACAAGGATGATGGAGTTTAAAAATCATCAAATAAAAATCTCCATTATAGAAGTGATTATACATTAATGGGGTGATAAATAACATCCAATCCAGCCCCTTTATACTCCCTTGGATCAACTCATAAGTGGTTTAGCCCTCCATGTATTCTATGGTTTCAATGGAAGCGGAAAGTAGACTAATGAGGGAGGACATGGAGAAGTAAAGAAAACAACATAAATAAAATGATCACTCCACCGTTGTGTGAAAAATTTCACAAGATTTGGTGTGAATAAATTCACAACTTGAGGAAAAGGTATCAAATTGAGATTTAGAACAATAGAATAAGAGTATAAGAAGAACTTTTATTAAGAAAATAATGTGAATTGAACAACTTACAAGTGAAAGACAAATTTGAGACAACAAAATCACAGCATAACATTACAATTGAACCAAGCACCAAATATTTCCAAACTACTCCAACACCACTACCTTAAATAGTAATTTTTGAGCCCTTGGGCCGATCCTCCAATAGTCCAAGTCTTCTCAATTAATTGTGGTAGGCCATAGGTGGGTGGAAAGTAAGGGAGAGTTGATTTTTCAACCCTTGACCTAAGGTGGCAGCCAACTTTCCTTCACTAAACAGAAGCGCTTGTAATTCCTTTTAGATGGCAGAATAAGAGTGGGCCATAGACAATGACAATGGATCCTATGATGTCTTCCAACTTTCTATAAAATTTGGGCCCATTTTGAGTTGTGGATTCCGAGATATGATCAACTTAGTGGGATGTTTTTATGGGCCGTAGAATCTGGCCCAGAATTTTATCTCTAACTTGGCCCGCCCTAATGACCACCATAGAGGCCGAATTAGCATTATCACCTTAACAGTGATATGTTTCTCAACTTGTATTCTATCATCCCAAAATATTTGGGTTTCATTGGGCCTTTATGATGGGCCCCATAGTCTCATAAGTGGGATTGTGTCCAATCTTCCTTCTCTAGAATTTCTCTCATTCATCTCCAAATATCTCTATCATCGTTTATGAATAATCCATTGATCCCTGAATGAAAAATGTTCACATTTAAGTGTATATATAGTTCCAAAAATATCAAATTAAAATATTGATAATTACATACCTTAGAATTATATGACTCATTGGGCCTAAATTGGTGTATATTAGGCACGAAGTGCACAAATGATGAGAATGGATGTTCATAATGAAAATGCACTAACTCAGGCCCATAAGATCAAAAATTAACATTTAACACCATTAAAATGTAATTAAAATGTATGTTTTTATTGGATAATAACACCCCCCCCCCCAACTTGATATTTTCTAGTCCTGAGCAAATAATTCAATGATTTTATTTGAATTTCTTTCTTCAACCACATTATAAAAAACAGTGATCACAATGTAAACTGCGCACAGATATATTTTTATAACCTATCAAGATAACTTTAAACAAGATGAATTTAAAAGCATATCCCAATCCCAATCCCATTCCTTTGATCAAATCCATCATCATACTTCATACAACTCAATTAGGTGTAATGATTTGTTGTGAATCACAATAGATATGGGGTTCATTTTCATTCAACGGGGAAATCATGGAAGCGCCAGGTGGAATCACATTTAATCCTAATATGAGTATTCTTCATTCCTTTTTTTTTGGATTTTTTTTGCAATATTTCTATAGTAATTGAGATTACAGTTAATCAAATTAACCCATGTAGCAATACTTTTCCGACGACTCCCAGACTCAAAGGCCTTAGGGCACCAAGTGAAGCCCACATACTCGGGCATCATCTTGAGTTAAATTAATCAAAAACAAAGTCATATTACCATAAATAGATATAGATTGAAAAACTCAGGGCTACAAAACTCTGGAGTCACGATCCCCAAGTGGCTAAAGCCTCACATTTTATCAATCCATTGCTCTACACGCAAAATTTTTATTTTATTTTATTTTATTTTTTATTTTATTTTATGTTTTTTTGAATACTAATATTATTCATAAAAAACAAACCAGACTATGCTATTTATTATGGGACCCCAAAAATTCGAATTAGTACCCCACAGTCTAGAGGACGTGCATTGTGGCATTTTGATTTAATGGATGAAAATAAAAATGATGAAAATTTTCATTGGACAACCAAACTTCCAAAATAAATGCTTTTAAACTTAATAATGAATTAAATTAAGAGTCAAGGAAATAAAATTTATTTTCTATATAGTTTTAATGTGAGCAAAGATGTTATTATATGAATGATAAAGGAATTTCACTTCTTTTTTTATCATTATTTTTTCAAACAAGCATTTTGTTTCCACACCCCCCAAATTAGAATGAAACTGTCCTTAGTTTCGTAAAAATAAAATTTAGAATGGGGTAGAGGAATAAAAGGGGAGTTCAATAAGGAAATTGAAATATGAGGATCATGGAATGAAGTAACCTAGTGGTTGAAGTTTGAATTTCTTGTCGCTCGAATTTAGTCCTTTGATATCCATGTCGCTTGAAAAGTTCCCTAGTGGAAAAAGGAAAACAAACAAACAAAACAAAACAATATATATATAAGTAAAATATAAGTATATATATAAATATTAGAGAATGAGTAATCACATTAAGCTGTAGTTCAGTGGTAAGCGCGCGCCCCTGTCTCCCTTTGGTCTCGGGTTTGAGTCCCCTCGGCTTCACCGGTTGTGACGGGGTTTTCCCCACGGCCTATGGCGTGTCCCCTTGTTTAATTATTATTATTATTATTATTATCTTAAACTATAAAATAATAAAAATAAAACAAGATAAACTGATGATACATTGTCTTCTTTCTAAATTTCTGGGTAAGGTATTACTCATGGATCACACCATGTAACATTGATGAATATGGTGCTCCCCTTTCGTACCCATCCATACTCATAATAGAAGAACAGGTCAAAAGTCTATTTTTTTATTTTTAAATATAAAAATGATTAATTAATCTTATTTGAAAAATAGAGATGATTCAGAAAGATTAGAAACATAAAAACAATAGGTTGCCTCCCGTGAAGCGCTTTGTTTAACGTTGTTAGCCCGACATAGATCCTAAATTTATCATTTTATTCCTGGTTCATAGATTGAATCAATTAACTCAACTTCTATTTCCTGTTTATTGAATAATTCATTGAATGTTTTTAACCTTTTACCATTGACCTTGAAAATGTGACCACTAGTGGGATCTTTAATCTCTAATGCCCCATGGGGGTATACATGATGCACTATGAAAGGACCAGACCATCTAGACCTTAACTTTCCCGGGTGAAAATGAAGTTTTGAACTATACAAGAGCACAAGTTTTACCGGTTCAAAATATTTGACCTTGATATTCCTAGATTGGTAGGCTTGAACTCTAGCTTTATTTATCCTTGATTTTTCATACGCCTCCATCCTTTGTTCCTCTAGTTCATTGAGATCTAATTTCCTTTTTTGTTTCGGCCAATGAGAGATTATAATCCATTTTCTTAATTTCCCAAAAGGCCTTATGTTCAATCTCCACTGGAAAATGACATGCTTTAACATAAACCAACCTATATGGGGACATTCCTAAAATGGTTTTATATGCAGTTCTATAGGCCCAAATAACATCTAAGAGTTTCTCAGACCAATCGTTCCAAGAGGGGTTGACAGTTTTTTCAAGAATTTGTTTAATCTCCATATTCGCTAACTTAGCTTAACCATTGGTTTGAGGATGGTATGTAGTGGATAGTTTATGAGAAATACCATACTTAGACATGAGTGAAGAGAATGGGCGGTTTCAGAAATGGGTTCCTTGATCACTGATTATAGCCCTAGGAATTCCAAATCTTGAAAATATGTTCTCTTTCAGAAATCGAATCACAACATGATGATCATTGGAATTAGTGGGAATGGCCTCAACCCATTTTGAGACATAATCAACTGCTATGACTATGTAGAGGTATCCCAGAGAGTTTGGTAAGGGAACCATGAAATCAATTCCCCAACAGTCAAAGATTTCAACCACAAAGATGGGAGTGAGTGGCATTTGATTCTTTTTTGTGATGGACCCTACTTGTTGACACCTAGGACAGCTTTGAAAAAATGTGTAGGTTTCCCTTGAGAGGGTGGGACAGAAGAGACAAATTGAATAATCTTAGCAGATGTTTTCTTAGATGAAAAGTGACCTCCACATGCCTCACTATAATAGAATTTAAGGATGGACTCTTGTTCGGATTCTGGAACACACCTTATAATGACTTGGTCAGGGCAGAACTTATATACGTATGGATCATCAAACACATAGTGCCTAATATCAGAAAGGAATTTCCTTCGAGCTTGAGTCCCTAAGAATTTTAGAATGACTCCTGTAACTAAGAAATTGGATATGTCGACATACCAAGGGAAGTCAATCACAGAGTATAGGTGTTCATCAGGAAATGAATTAGACATAGAAAGGTGATTTGAGTTGTCTTTGAATTCCATCCTAGAGAGGTGATCAGCTACAACATTTTCAACACCCTTTTTATCCTTGATTGTGACGTCAAATTCTTGTAAGAGAAGGACCCACCTAATCAGTCTAGCGTTAGCATCTTGTTTTTGGAAGATGTATTTAATGTAGAATGGTCAGTGAACACAGTGATGGGGGATCCTAAGAGGTAGGACCTAAACATCTCTAAGGAAAACACAACAAAAAGTAACTCCTTTTCAGTGGTGGTGTAGTTTATTTGGGCATCATTTAAGGATTTTCTTGCATAAGCAATGACATTAGGATTTTTATGACAACGTTGTCTTAACGCAGCTCATACAGCAAAGTCACTGGCATCACACATAAGTTCAAAAGGAAGGTTCCAATTTAGACATTTCATAATGGGAGGAGAGGTGAGAGAGGATTTGAGGGTTGAGAATGAACCCTCACGACTTTCTTTCCAAACAAATGGAGCATCCTTTACTAGGAGAGAACAAAGGGGATGGGATATTGAACTAAAGTCCTTGATGAATCTTCTATAGAAACCAGCATGTCCTAAGAAAGACCTCACTTCCTTGATCATTTTGGGTGATGGAAGGGGACGAATGATGTCAACTTTGGGTTTATCAACTTCAACCCCCCTACCTGAGACCAGATGGCCTAAAACTAGTCCCTCTTTTACCATAAATGGCATTTTTCCCAGTTTAGGACCATATTCTTTTCTTCACATCTTGACAAGACTCTCTCCACATTCTGCAGATATTCCTCAAATGTATCCCCAAACACATAGATGTCATCCATGAAGACCTCTAGAAAATCCCCTACCATGTCTGAGAAGATTCCCATCATGCACCGCTGGAAGGTTCCAGGGGCATTGCATAACCCGAAGGGCGTGCGTTTGAAAGCAAAGGTTCTGAATGGACATGTGAATGTAGTATTACCTTGATCCTCTAGGGAGACCTCAATTTGATTGTACCCCGAGTACCCATCTAAGAAACAGTAGAAGGCATGACCTTCCTCTCTCTCAAGCACTTGGGCAATGAATGGTAAGGGGAAATGGTCCTTCTTGGTGAATTAGTTTAGCTTCCTATAGTCAATGCAGACCCTCAATCCACTACTCACCCTTGTTGGAAGAATCTCTCCATCATCATTGGTTATCAGTGTGATTCCGGCCTTTTTTGGAACCACTTGGATTGGGCTCACCCACTCACTCTCAGCTGTGGGATATTTGATACTAGCTTTTATCAATTTCAGAAGTTCCTTCCTTACTACCACCATGAGATTAGGATTGATTCACCATTGAGGTTGACGACATGGCTTTGAATCAGATTCCAGAACAATCCTATGAGTCCCAAAAAGTGGGCTAATCCCAAAAATATCAAATAGGGTCCAACCAATCGCTTTCTTATGTTTCTTAAGGACATCTAGAAGCATCCTCTCATGATTGTATTAAAGAGAAGAGGAAATGACAATAGGATGTGTTTGATTTTCCCCTAGGAAGGCATACTTTAGTGCAGCTGGAAGTTCCTTCAATTCATTATTAGGTTGGTTCATAATTTCAGCATAAGATTGGGACATTGGATCAAGATCAATTTTATTTCCTAAAGTTTTAGACAGGATTGATTCCCCACATGTAGAAGTTTCGGCTACAAGATTGGCTTGATCAGATTTAGGGAAGGAAGTTTGATCGGTCTCCATGAATGTGGTTTGCTGAAAGGTTTCACTGATTGTTGGACCTAAGACTTCATTATAAGAGCAATTTGAAAATTATTCAATACAAGGTGATAAACTTCCTTCATATGAACATATGAAATCAATATCATCCTGACATAAACACCCATCAAATATTCTTTGAGGGTCTATGGATTCATTATCAATGCTTCATATCATGTTTACTTCATGAATGTCCTCGTCATCCCCTATTTGTGAGCTTGCATTATAGAAGTTCATGTCTAGACTCATGTTCCCAAAGGTGATGGTCAAGTTCCCATTTCAGACTCGGATAACAGAGTTGATTGTTTCAAGAAAAGGACGGACAATGATGATTGGGGTTTCTTATTTATTTCCTATGTTTGGATGGTTGTCAAGGACAATGAAGTCCGCAGGGTAGATGAAGCTTTCAACCTTTACCAGAACGTCCTTTAAAATCCCCTTTGGAACCCTAATGCTATGATCAACAAGTTGAAGTGTGACAGATGTGGGTAGGAGTTCTTCTAGGCCTAACTAGCAGTACATGGCATAAGGGGTGAGATTGACACTAGAACCTAGATCACGCAAGGACTTGACAACTTTTCTTTCTCCTAGTTCAACATTGATGTAATGGCAACCTGGGTCTTTCAACTTAGGAGGAATCGTCCCTTGAATGGTGGTACTCACATTAGCATCCAAAAGGACTTGGTTTTTATGTGAAAAATTACTCTTAAAAGTGCACAACTCTTTAAGGTACTTTGAGTAGGCAGGTATGGTTTGGATTGCATTGAGAAGGGGTATGTTCAACTTGACTTTTGAAAAGATTTCCCTCAATGTTTCACTCAGTTCAGGCTTGGGTTTCCCCTCATGCGTTGAGGAAATGGTGAAGGTTGTGGGTTTGTTTGTTAAAGAGTTGTTTCCTTGACAATGTTATCAGTTTCCTCTGTTTGATCTTATGGTTCATTTGAATTTTCATCCAAGTTTGAATATTTAGGTGGGTTATGAATTATTTTTTCCGGTTTCTCAATTGATTTCCCACTTCTTAAAATAGTCACAGGCTTTAGTTTTTCATGAGTTGTTTGAGTGCAACTTGACTCTCCCCTTGAAGTTGAGAATGGCACCGCCTGAGTAGGCATGGGTGCCTTTCTAGTTTTTATGGTTTGAAGTTCTTGTTTAAGGTAAGAGACTTATGAGTTCATCCTTTCCATTTGTTTGCATAGTTGTTCTTGTAGGCTTTGTGGAACAGTTTGGGTGGGTGCTTGAGTAGGTTGGTTTATCCTAGGGGGATATTTTTGAGGTGGGATGGTTTATTGAAAATAGACCAGTGGCTATTGGTATTAGATAGGTTGGGTTTGGAACTGGTTTTGGGTTTGGTAGTTCTGATGGGGGTAAGGATTTTGTCCCTGTGGTTGGCTAGGTTGTTGGTTATCTTTCCAACGGAAGCCTGGGTGGTCATTATACCTTGGGTTGAAGTTGTTTTGGTATTGAGGCTTTTGAAAGTTCAAAGCATTTACATCCACTGCAGGTCCTCCTAAAAGAACATCCTTGATGGATGGAATAGTTGGGCAGTTTTCTGTCTTATGGTCATGTTTGTCACAAATTGTGAAAAAAAGGTCTACAGTTTGGATTTCATGGACTTTCCTAAGGTCTATCTCTTCAACCTTCCTAGAGAGTGTTGCGAGTTTAGACCTAAGTCTTTCCTCTTCTCTAAGTGTATGAATTCCATTAGTTCTTTATGGCTTTTCAGAATAAGGTAAAGTTCCCCATGTTTGGTTTTGTTCAGAAAGGCTTTCTAGATACTCTTAAGCATAATTTGGGGCTTTGTTTTTAAAGGTTCCATTACACATCATGTCAATGAATTTATTATTCCCTGGACCCAACCCTTCATAGAAAATTCTCACTTGTTCAGGAATAGAAAAACCATGGTGTGGAACCATGTTTAGAGTGTCTTTGAACCTCTCCCTTGTTTCATAGAATGACTCCCCCTCTTTTTCAAAAAAGTTTTGGATGCTCTTTTTAAGTGCAATTATTTTGTGGTGGGGAAAGTATTTTTTGTAGAATTCTCTTTGTAGTTGGTCCCAAGAGTTAACAGATGATGGTCTCAAATTGTTTAAGCAATTTTTAGCTCAATACTTTAAAGAAAAAGGAAATATACTCATCTTAGCAGATTCTAGTTGATGTGGGGGACACATGGTTTCTACAATGTCATTGAACTCTTTAATGTGCAGGATTGGCATCTCGGACTCCATTCCATGGAATGAGGGAAGGTGGTTTAGGACATGGGGTTTAAAGATGTAGTTGGAATCTAATAGGGAATTGTTTCTAATGCATTAGGGGGCATTGGTCCAGGAAGGTATGAGGTATTCATTCACGGTTTGATCCATGGCATTCCCCATGTTTGGGGCTACCTCATTTGGGTTTCCATTTTGGTACCCACCCGGGTTTATGAGTTGGTTTCTTTGAAGACCTTCCATTGAAATTGGCTTGATTTTGGACTCTAGAGTATTAGGAAGATTAGGGTCTAATGTAATGAGTTCCCTTGGTGTACTTGACTCCCCAACCCCAGGACTATCCACCCTAACTAGACGGTTTGATTGATTGCGGGTGTAGGCGGACATGCGCCAAAAGAAAAAAAACGAGAAAAGGACAAGATAAGAGAATTTGGATTAGAAAAGAAGAAATAGGGGGAATAGAATGGGTGTTTAGATGACTTAATTGGGTCCCCGGTAAAGGCTCCAAAATTTGATTCTCACTCAAATTTACCCAAAAGAAGAAGGTAGGATGGTCCTTGTAGTCTAGTTTGGGTTGTCGAATCCACAGAGACCTATGAAGTAACCTATAGACATGCACATTCTAAGGAATGTTTTTGGATATTAAGTGGCCAACTTTGGTTGATTTTAGATGGGTTTAAAGGAACTCTAATATAATTAAGTGGATTTAATTTAAAATGATGAGTTGATCCTAGGTTATTGCTCAAGGTGGATTGGACGTATTTCCTTTTCAATGATTTCAATTTCTTATATTTGAGATGGGTTCATTTAAGAAGATAAAAAAACATCATAACTTACTGGTCTAATGCCTACACCCTTTAATAATAATCACCTATACACTTGAAGGATCAATGTTTTGAGCACTTCAAGGTAAAGGTTCATATTAGAACTTGAAGTGTGTGGCCTTAAATTCAACAAGGATGATGGAGTTTAAAAATAATCAAAAAAAATCTCAATTAAAGAAGTGATTATACATTAATGGGGTGATAAATAACATCTAATACATCCCCTGGCTACTCCCTTGGATCAACCCATAATTGGGTTATCCCTCCATTGATTCTATGGTTTCAATGGAAACAGAAAGTAGACTCATGAGGGAGGACATGGAGAAGTAAAGACAACAACAAAAATAAATTGTTCACTCCACCGTTGTGTGAATAATTTCACAAGATTTGGTGTGAATAAATTCACAAATTCAGGAAACGGTATCAAAGTGAGATTAGAACAACAGAATAAGAGGAGAAGAAGAACTTTTATTAAGAAACTAAAGTGAATTTAACAACTTACAAATGAAAGACAAATTTGAGACAACAAAATCGCAGCATAACATTACAATTGAACCAAGCACCAAATATTTCCAAAATCATCCAACACCACTGCCTTAAATAGGAATTTGTGAGCCCTTGGGTCGAGCCTCAAATAGTCCAAGTCTTCTCAATTAATCGTGGAAGGCCATAGGTGGGTGAAAAGTAAGGGAGAGTTGATTTTTCCACCGTTGACCCGAGGTGGCAGCCAACTTTCCTTCACCTAACAGAAGCGCTTGTAAGACCTTCTAGATGGCCGAATAAGAGTGGGCCATAGAAGAATAAAATGGATCGTCGGATGTCATATAACAATCTGTAATATTTGGGCCCCACAGTCTCATAAGTTGTCTGGTGTCCAATCTGCCTTCTCTATAATTGCTTCCCTTCATCCCCAAATATCTTCATCATCGTTTATGAATGATCCATTGATCTCTGAATTAAAAATGTTCACATTTAAGTGTAGATATAGTTTCCAAAATATCAAATTAAAATATTTATAATTACATTCCTTAGAATCAGATGACTCATTGGGCCTAAATTGGTGTATATTAGGCATGGAGTGCACAAATGATGAAAATGTATGTTCATAATGAAAATGCACTAACTCAGGCCCATAAGATCAAAAATGAACATTTAATACCATTAAAATGTAATTTAAATATATTTATTTATTGGATAATAAATAGTTCTCAGGATAAAAATAGTTTTGGGTATTTAGTGTATTCCATCCCAATTCATCAATATGTCTTGACTATGGACTCAATGATAAAAAAATGTCTTTTCTTAATGCCTTGATAATAAGTTTTTAATATTACACATAAATAATTCCTTCATTAAGAGATAAGGTTTATTAATACCCCTATTTTTATTTTTTCTATTGATACATCGTGCTCTTAGATTCAATTTTATAACGGATTCTTATTTTTTTACCTCTTTCGTCCATGATATTAATATAATGTTTATACCATGATTAATTTAGTAATATGTTCCCCTTGTAAAGTGTGTGATCTAAATAATTTCTTATATTTCCATTCCCTAGGTTATGAAGAAATTTGATAAATGTGGCATGTATAGAAGGATAACATGTGTGGATGAATTTATGGTTGATGTTAAATACTTTTTAGGAATTGAGTAGTTTTTAATAAAATGAAAAAATTATCTAATTGGAACAAAGAACATGGGATTAATTAGTTTATAATGTTTCATAACTCTATAAATATATAAACCTAAAGAAATAATTCTTTGATAAAATATTTAACAGCCATTATATTGTTTGTAATTATGCTTTTTTATATTAAGTCTTTTACACCTTGTGTCAAATAAAATGTTTAAATTAAGTGTCTTTGAGAACCAGATCTCAGATCATAGGTCTAAGGAATCGTAGTCGGTATAAAATGAAATGTTTAGATAACTTTGTTGATTAGGATATTATTTTAGGATAATTTATGTACTAATAAATTAATGTTTCTCAAAATTTAAAAGGTATATATAAACCTTTGGAATAGTGTTTGATCTAATGTTAAAGAAATAATTCCCATTTTATTTCTTATTTGGATAAACAAATTAATTTAAAACCATAAATGTATGTCTAATTATTAGATAACATCGTACTATTTCATTAAAGTGAATATTATTTGGATTTTTTTACAATAAATCCCTAACTGGATAAAAAAATTATATTCAGCTATAAAACAAATGTACCTAGTGATAATCAACCTAAAAATATATGGTTGAGGAGTGATTCAATCATCACTATAATGAATGTAGAGTGTGCCTAAAACTACCCACCTAGAGAGAAACTCTTAGGGGATATTATTTGGTTTATAACATTATCTTTCCAAACTATAATGAAATATTTTTTAATCATTTTAACAAATTTTGTTAGAGAAATTAATAGAAAAAACCCTAGATAAAAAATTATTGAACAAAGAAGAGTCATAGGTTTATCTAAATTTATAGTATATTAAAAAATGGTGTTAGAATTGAATAATTACTCATATTGATGGTTTTATACATATATTTTTCATATTATCATAACAAGTTTTTACTATTTGGTTGAAATTGGATAACAAATATGAATCTGAGAAAGGTTTGTATCTAGAAATCTCTATGTCCCATAACCAAATAAGGGAGCATAGTTAACTAGTTGAGAATCTTATTACATGCATGTTATGATGGAAAATTTGAGTTCTATATACTTACCTAAACAAGTGAGGTTTTTATCATAATAGAAATTAATTATTTATATTCTTAGTTATTTTAATTATTGATTGTTATTTATTAATGATATTCTCATGTATTCAAAATGTTATGAGGATTATGTGAAGCATCGAAGGATATTATTCAATTATTTTACTTAATATTCTAGGAAACATGTATTAAATAGTATCAATGACCTTTAAAATATATTTTATGCCAAGGATATATTTTTAGGGAAATCTATTGGAGATCACAAAAATTCGGTATGGATAACTCATAATTTTAAAACACACAAGACATTGAGATTATAAATGTTTGATTGATTTAAAAAATAGAATTTAGATAGTAATTTTTAACATTGATATTGATTACTATTTCATGATATTCTTAGATAAGTTCTTCTCATTTTTTGTATTTTGATATATAATGAATATTTGGAGACCTTATAAACTAGCGGTTAGTAATATTTTAGGGTTATATATAGAGTTAGTTTTTTGATGAATATATATTCTCGTATTAGTTTATTGCATCAGTGATTCAAATAGGTTTTAGGAAAGGTATGTTATTGAGATCATGTGATTAGGGTATATACATACATGGGTATATGAGCATAAGAAGGATTAATGTTTTCTAATGAAGGATAAGTTGTATTTTGAAAGCACGTATTTTATTGATTATTGGGATTAGTATATTTTAAAAAAGTTTATGCAAACTTCTTTTCATTATTTTAATGAATAGGTTAATTTTTATGAGAGGACCCAACTCAAAAAAAATTAGGATGAACCAAGAATAATATATATTAAACTAATACATGGGGGTAAATTCTATAAGTTTAGAGATGAAGGTTATTAGAATCACAAGTGTAAGGGAAATAAATAAGCTATAAAAAATTAATTTCATCGATTGCAAGAGTGTTGGGTTGTATGTGAGTCAATATACCAACACATGGGACAATACGGGAAAGAGACACTAATAACCACCTGAATAAGTAAATTCTTATGAAAATAATATGAACTAATTAGATAGTGATTTTGAACTATAGGTTTTTTAGTGAGAAATGTCATGTTTTATTTCACAATCTACTAAATATTTAGTAATAAATAAAAAACCATAGTAGTATTATTATGATAAAAATCATTTTTTCTGATTTATTAGAAGTTATTTTTTATGGATATATATCAATATCCCTTAGTATAATTCTATGTAAATTTAGGAATTTTTAATTATGATTTCCCAACAAATATTTCAATTAATTTATGATTCAAATTTTTATAAAGTAATTTATATAGGGGGGATAATATAATTCCCTAAAATTATAATATATTATTATTATTAAATAATTCATTTTTTGGATAACTTTCCTTTTATGATACACCCTATGTGAATAAATAAAAAAATATTAGTAAACTAATTATTTGTAAACCTATAATAACTTTATAATTTTAAATAATTTAAAACTATTACCTATAGAAGATAAAAAAAAGTTACTTTGTTTTAATATTGAGAAATAGTATCTATAAAAGTGAATTTCTTTATATATATATTTTTTTATTTTAAAATATAGATTTCAAAATATTATAATTTTAATTTTATAAATTAGAATTGGTTTTTGAATTAATCTATCATAATTATCCTAGGTTGTTTTTTGATATTTTTTCTAAAATAATTTGTTTTTAGGTGAATAGTAAAAAAATATAGATTCTACTAACATCATCACTTTTATATGACTTAGAATTTTTTCAAATCTTTTTGATATATATATATATATATCATTAAGAAATATGATTTTTATTTTATAAAATCCAAAAATATAATTTTAGAATATCATGTAATCTTTTATGAAAAAACTATTTTTTGTGAGCTTCTTTAATTAAATTTATTCTTAAGGAAATTAGGATTTGAATTTATTTTAATGTAATGGAACCATTATTTGAAGAATAATAATTTAAAACCCCAATGGTTTTAAAAATAAATTTCAATGCATGAAAAAAAACTTTTTAAGGAGATAGCCATAAACTAGCTGTTAAAAATAAATATTCCACTTCAATTGTTTGAATTTTGAAAAAAGGACATATATGGTAGTGATCAGAATGTTATTTGGAGTTAGATAGAACCAACTTGTTTTTTGGTGTATAGTAACAAACCCTTATGAATAGTAATATAAATATAAATATAACCCTAATGAATAGTAAATCATATTATTATTTTATTTTCTAAAATTTATAAGATAAGGAAAACTTGATTAATTTTTCTTAGTGATATAAAAAGAGTTATAGTTTTAAAATTGTTGTATTTAAAATAAATTATGAATTATTTTAAAATTAAATCAAGAATATTTAGAAAATTATTTTTGAAAAATTAACTTTATTTTTGAATTATACACATCAAAAACTATTATGTGTGTTTTTAGGGCTTTTTCTTAGATAGATGAATTTTGGGTGAATAATAAAAATACAGTTTTAGTGTTTTTGGGTGTTTAATGATATCATAATGATGTAATAACGAAGCAATATTTATGGTAGACTCCTGAAGACTAAAATATTATATTAGGTTTTCATATATTCAAATTACATGGGAAAACCATGGGAAATCCCAGGTTTTTTCAAATATCACTAATGAGGGTTAATTTGAAATTAATTAAAAACTCTCTCACTTCTAATATAAATACCAACCTCACCCCCTCTTCCTATCACACCTCTCAAGATTTGATTATTTTATAAATTCATCCCAATCCCATTCACAAGGCTATTCCCTATGTCCAAGACCTTCTGGTCTCACCAAAAGGCCAAAACCAAAGGCCTTAATGAGGATCTCAATGAGAACAGATAAAGTGGTAAAGATCCTCTTTCATTTTTTTTGTTTTCTTTTCAATTATTTTCCTTTCTTAAACTCTCTTCTCCTCCCATTTTCCAAGAGTCAGGAAAGCTATAATATTTTATATATTCTATATTTTTATCTTGGTTATGGTAAAATTCATCATCAATATTCTTCTCATATTCTTATTTTTCTAAAAAAACACCACTCATGATGTGTCGATTTACAGACATCATGGATGATGTGTCGTTAATTACATTAATTCTTTAAAATCTGGTTGTAAAACATTTTTAATGGTTAAAAAAGTTTTTAAAGTTTATTATATTACCTCTATTATGTTCTAAAATTAACTTATATGCATAATATGAATGGTATATTATCAAACAATTTTTGATTATTGAAGATCTGCAAGAATGATCTAAATGAAAATCACTAAAGATTTATCTAGGGACTCATCATAATACCATATAACCAAAATTATTTTTTTGATAATTTATTATTATGAAAACATATTAACACAATTTCATTCATATTCTATAGTTTCTCTTTCTTTTTACTAGAAAATACGTTACGAACCAACCATAGAGACCATGTAATGAACGCACCTAAAACAATGTAAAAAACAAAATATTATTAATTAATGGGTTGAATGATGTCATAAAATGATAATATAAGGTCTTATAAACATGAGTATGTTTATTTAAAATATTAATAACACTCTTTTAAGCATTATACATGAGGTTTAAACATGTTTTATGTAAGTCGAACCTGGTGTACGAGAATTCATAACCCAATTTCAATTCTTTGGATTTATCTTCTACTTCATTAATTATATTGGAATAAGATTATTTTTGTGATTAATTATTGTTTATATTTTGTTTTATTGAGATTATTTATATTTTATAAACATATTAATATCATTCTATTAATTTATCACATCAATTATATGATATTTGTAAGGGAATTTCCTTTTAAAATCCAATTTTCAGAAAATCAAAAGTAATGTGTTTATAAAATTTTTAATATTTTATTATTATGATCAGGTGCTTGGTTATTGTTTACGATAATTGGTGGGACCTACACCTCCCTATAATTCATTGGTTATTTTTTTGTTATATTTTTCTCGTATGGTTACTCCATGTGTAACTGTGATGGTTACATGATAAGGTAGTCATGAGGGTTACATTGTATGGTAGCAACGACGGATAGAAATTATATGGTAAACGTGAGGGTTATAATATAAGTAAGTAATACCCCAAGATAAATTTTTGGTTTTATATATATGTTACTTAATTTTTTATGGAAATATCATGATTCAAAAACTATGTATATATGGGTGAGAAGTACGTCATTGTGAAAAGACTTCATATGTTTATAAGTACTCATAGACAAATGATCTATTTCCACCTTTTTACATCCCTTTCTAATATTTTTATTCTCATACTATGTTTTCAAAAGTTTTTCATAGGTCATAATGATGTTTCAAAGAAATAATAAAGTCAAGTTAAATATTATGAATATTTTTCAATGAAATCATGTTTTTTTGTCAAAACTTTTATGTTTTAGAGAAAATGGAAATTATTTTAATGGTAACCACATTGTATTCTTATGGTTTTATATGTATGAGTTATTTTCTATAATTATAAAACTCTAAATGAAAATAATATTTAGTCATTTAAAGAAGTTAAATCAACTTAAAATATCTATATTTCATAATGTTCAAGGTCAAGTCCTTACATTTGGTATCAAAGCAAGGTTTATATAACATTAAGAGTGAGTATGATGATAACAGGATAGAATAAATGATTTTTACCTTATGTTTATTTTGAACTGTTATATCATTTAAATAATACCATGTTTCTTATTCTAAGATTTTCTATTCAGAATGGTTTTTAGGATAAGAAACAAGGAAGTTGATGCTAGAAGGAAATGAGAGACTAACATCTTTCTAAATCCACAACCGGGAATGGTGGGAAATAGAACCAAGCAGTTTCGAAAAATAATGGCTTAGATGATGCAAGAAATAAATGGTTTTTCAATCAATTCAATAAAACAACCAAAGCTACCACAAGGGAATATGAAAATAGTGTAACATTTTATAAAGAAACTCCCTCCTACTATCAGTGGATCTTCTGACCCAATAGTGGCTAAAAAATGGATTCAAAACCTTGAAAATATTTTTGATGTTATGGTATCTTTAGAAAATAAGAAGTTTATTATTTCCATTTATCATTTTGATGGTGAATCCGATCAGGGGTGTTCAATGGTTATGAATATCAGGTATAGAGATGATATTCAATCCTTATAGTGAGATGAATTTAGAATTCATTTCCTTAAAAAATATTTTTCTAAGGAGGTTTTACTTAGTATGGAGAATAAATTCCTTTAATTGAGGAAATAAGAGGAATATTAAATTTTCATTTGTGAAGACAAATTCACTTGACTGAAAAGGTATGCTCCAAATCATAATCTATGTCTTGAAAGAAAAATCAACTGTTTTTACTCAAGATTGAAGCCTAGATATCGAAGGGAACTGGCTTCCCATGAGTTCAATAGTAATGAGAATCTTATTTTATGTGCTCATAGGGTCGAAATGGAGTTTTAGGATGGTCACTTTTACTTTAAAAACAAATATAAGAATAATTAAAGATATCAAGTGGTGTATAATAATCAATCAGAGAAATCTGATGGTAAGAAAGTTCAGTTTCCAATTTCTAAAAAGTGTGGTAAAATGCCCCTTAGGGAATGACTTAATAAAACTAAGAAGAGTTTTTGATGTGGTATGTTTGAACATATGGCCCTCGATTGTAATAAAAATGAACTTAATATAAATTTTGATAACATAACTATAAATTGCTTTAAATGTGGTTAGACGGGTCATTATGAAAATGAAAACCCAAAGAAAAATCTGAATGATAGAAAGTAGCTAGCCTATAAGAAGAAAGGAGTAGTGATATAATTTGTGACTATTTTAGAAGATGTTTCACCATCCAATGAATTAGTATCAGTTACATTGTTTATTTATTCAGATTTGCTAAATTCTAGTTTGAAACGGGGTCTATAAATTCCTTTATTTTTGAGGAATTTTATGGTAAAATAGAAATATCACCTCAACAAATGAGACTAGAACGTACTGTTTAAACACCAGGAGGAAATATTATGGAAAAAAGGGATTTTAATAATCTTCTTACTGTTGTCTATGTAAATTCATTACCAACAATCCTTTTTCCCTTAGTATAGTTTGATGTCACTGTGGGTGTGGATATGATTTCTGTTTATCATTCTAAAATTGATTGTCGAGAAAAACAAGTTGGTTTTCATAAATATTTTCACATTGTATATAAGACCAAACCCATAAAATTTATAACATATCAAGAATCATAGAAACTATTTAATTATTGAAATGAAAATTATCTTTCTCATATTGTTGAAAATAACGTAACTGTTTATATATATGATGTGCTAGTGGTAATTTGATACCATAATGTTTTTTCTGATGAGTTTCCCAGTGTTATACCTGATCTGGAAGTTGAATTCAAAATATACTTAGTCCTTGATGATAAAAAAATTTCAAATCCCCTTTATCCAATGGCACAAATTGAACTTCTTGAATTAAAAAATCAGTTATAGGAATTACTTGATAAAGGCTTCATTCATCCTAGCACTTCACTATGGGAAGCTCTTATTTTGTTCATTAAAAATGAATGATTTCTCCATGATACTTTTTTTTGATTATAGAGATTTGAATAACACATACTATTAATAATGAGTATCATTTTCCTCACATCAATGAATTATTTGATCAGCTCCAGGGAGCTTAGTATTTTTTCAAGATTGACATGAGATCATGTTATCATCAGCTGAATATGACTTAGGATGACATTATAAAAAAAGATTTTAGAACTTGATATGGTCATTATGAACTTGTTGTTATGTAATTTGGGTTAACTAATGCACCTATTGTATTCAAGGATCTTATGAATATAACATTTCATGAGTTCTTGGACAAATATCTGGTTTTATTATTGATGGAATTCAAGAATATTCTAAAAGTAAATAGGAGCATAAAAAACAACTAAGGGTTGTTTTTCAAACCTTAAAATAAAAGAAAATGTATGTAAAATTCATAAAGTGTGAATTTTGGTTGAAAAAAATTTATTTCCATGGTCAGATTGTTTCGAAATGTGGAATAACTATTGATCCTGCTAAAAATAAATTTGATGAATAAAGTCCAAGACCCTCAAATATGACGATGATTCGTATTTTTCTTAGTTTGGCAGGCTATTACCAGAGGTTTGTTGAAAACATTTCATGGTAATATACTTCTCTAACTAATTAAACACAAAAAAGAGTTAAATTCATCTAGACAAAAGAATGTGATGATTGTTTTCAAGAATTGAAAACAAGATTGGGGAAAGCTCTAGTTCTGTCCATGCCTTCTAGAAATAGTGAGTTTTTCATCTATAGTGATTCTTTATTAAAGTTAATTGGTTTTGTTCTGATGTAGAATTATTAGGTAACTACTTATGATTCAAGACAACTAAAACCGCATGAGTTAAGTTATCCCACACTTGATTTGGAATTAGCATGTTTTTTTTCCTCAAAAATTTTACAGGCATCACTTATAGGGTGAAAAATGTGAAATATATACTGAAAACAATAGTCTGGAGTATATATTCACTCAGAAAGAATTAAACATGAGGTAAAAAAGATGTCTGGAATTGATAAAGGATTATCATTACAAGATCAATTACCATCTTAGAAGGTAAACAAAGTGGAAGATAACATGAGTTGAAAACATCATGTGTCATTAACTGTGTTATGGCTAGAACAAGAACATTGATTAATGATTTGATGAATATTGGACAGGAAGTTGTCTGTGCAGGAAATTTCTTTATTTTTTTTAGGTTTCAATGTAGTTATCTTTTTCATACATAATTAATCAAACTAATATGGAATATATGGAGCTGCAAAAAAGTAGAATTAGTTAAAATGAGTAAGTTACCAGAATTTAACCATGATAAATATTGTGTTATAATATTTGGAAGGATATTTTGTATGCCTTGTGATTCTCATATGAAGAAATAATTATTGTGTGAATCTCATAGTTCTATATTTTTAGGTCACCCTGGTATCAAAAATATGTAAAGAGACATTTGGGAGTATTACAGGTGGTATCAAATGAAAAATGATATTGTATATTTAGTTATGAAATGTTTGATATGTCAGCAGGTCAAAGCAGAGTGGCATTTACCGAAGGGGATGCTTTAGAATTTACTAGTACCAGAGTGAAATTGAGAAAATATATCCACGGACTTTATTGTGGGATTACCAAAAAGAAATTCTAAGGTAATAATGAAATCTGGGCTATTATTGATTGAAAGGCTAAATCTTCTTTAAAAACAATTTTCATTCCAATGTACAAATGGAACCTTTTGAGGCATTATAAGGGAAGCGATATTTAACTCTAGATTTTTTGGGATGAATTCAGGGAAAGGAAGTTGATGGACCACAATTAGTAGAGGAAGTTGTTGAGAAAGTGAAGATAATCCAGTGACACATGAGGACAGCTCAGACCGGGCAGAAAAGTTATGTAGATATTGGGAGGAAAGATTCTTCTTTCGAGGTAGGTGATCATATTTTTCTTAGAATCTCACCATGGAAAAGTGTTATATATTTTGGAATTAAAGGGAATTTAATCCCACAGTTCATTAGACCTTATGAAATATTAGATAAATTTGCACCAATTTTCTACTGATCATCTTTTCCTATGATATTATCTGAGTTACACAATGTTTTTCATGTTTTGATGTTGAGAAATATGTGCCTGATTCAAATCATTTTTTGAGCCCAGAAGCAGTTTAGTTGTAAGAGAATCTATCTAATAAATGGAAACATGTTCATATTATTGATTGAAGAAGCAACATGGGAATTTGAAAATGCAATAAGAGAAAGTTAGCGTCATTTGTTTATAAATAAATAAAATTGTGACGACGTAATTTCTAGAAGGTGGGGAGAATGTAACACCCCAAAGGTTTAAAAAAAATTGAAATGAATGAAATAATGACATGTTTTTTTACAAAAATTATTATAAACTATATGTTAAACATAATTTTTCTACTTCTATGATTGGAATTTTGAAAAACTGACATCTACGGTTGTGATCAGTATGTTATTTAGAGTCTGATAGAACCAACCTGTTTGGTTCGTTAATAGTAACAAACACTTATGAATAGTAATATGACTAGTAATATGACCCTTATGAACATTAAATCATATTATTATTTTATTTCATTTAGGTAATAAGATAATGGTATCTTGATTAATTTTTCATGGTGATATAAAATGAGTTATAGTTTTAAATTTGTTATTTTTTAAATAAATTGTGATTTTATTTAAAATTTAAATTAATCATATTTTGAAATTTATTTTTATAAAACGGACATCAATTTTGAATTCTAATTGTCAAAAAATGGTAATGATGTTTATTTTGGGATTTTTCTGAGATAGATGATTTTTTGGTGAACAGTAAAAATACACTTTTAATGTTTTCAACTATTTAATGACATCATAATGATGTAATAATTTTTTAATATTTATGATCGACTCTGGAGGATTAAAATATGCTATAATTTGTTCTAATTGGCCAATAACTTTGTCATAAACCATGGATAAGCCCGTGGTTTTTCAAATACCACTAATGAGGTGTCCTTTCAAATTAATTAAAAACTCTCCCACTTCCACTATAAATATAAGCATGACCACCTCTTCCAATCACACCTATAATGATTTTAAAATTATCTAAATTTGGCCCAATCCCATTCCCAAGGCTCTTACCCATGTACAAGACCTTATGATCTCAATAAAAGGCCAAGAAAAAGTCCATAAGGATGATCTCAAGGAGAAGGGATCAAGATATAAACATAATCTTTAATTTTTTGTGTTTCTTTTTTCAATTATTTTCTTTTTTTATTATATCTTCTACTTCCATTATCCAAGAGGTATGAAATCTCCATTATTATATATATTCTATATTTTTATCTTATTTACAGAAAAATTCATCAATATTTTTCCTCACCTCGTCCTCTTTTTCTAAAAAAATGATCTATGATGTATTGATTTACCGAAATCATGGCGGATATGTTTTTAATTTTATTTAATTCCGTAAAATATGTTTGTGAAACCATTTTAATGGTTAATTTTTTAATTTTTATGATATTACCACTTTGATGTTTTTTAATTAACTTATAGGCATAATTTTAAAGGTATCTGATGAAAAAAATGTGAATTTCGAAGAACCTCCAAAATAATCTGAATGTAAATCGCTAATTATTTATCTAATGATTCATCCTCATACCATATAACAAAAATTATTTATGTAATAATTTAATATTATTGAATAATATTTACTCCATTTCATTCCACTTATATATTTTCAATTCCATTAGACAAAAAAATATGTTACGAACCAACCATAGAAACCATGTAAAAAACACTCCTGGAACTATCTAAAAAACAAAATATTTTAAATTAATGGGCGGAATGATGTTATAAAATGATAATATAAGGTGTAATAAGTATTAATACGTATCTTTAAAATATTTATAATGATAATTTTTACTATTATATAGGAGGTTAAGCACGTTTTATGTAAGATGAACCCGGGGTAAGGGAATTCATAACCCTATTTCTATTCCTTGGGTTAATCTTCTACTTCATTATTTATATGGTACTAAGATTATTTTTTGTTGAATTTTTGTTTATGTTATGTTTTATTATTATTATTTATGGTGTATAAACATATTATAAAGTATTTAGATTAATGTTATTTCCATGATAATTGTGAAATAATTATTTTAAAATTATTATTTTATTAATATCAAGGAATTTTTATCAAATCAATTAAATTGAACTAATTTAAATAATTAATATAATATGATATATCAAAAAATATATATATTGAAACACATTTATTTTTTATTCAATAATAAAAAATATTAATAATATATAATGGTCAAAATATCATTTTCCTACTAAAATGGGTTATCTGCACATTATATGTTTCAATTTACAGGTTAATCTTATAATTTTAAGACATTTAATTTGATTAAATAGACGTTAAATGATGTTCCATAACAAAAAAATGGAAATATTGGTCATATTATACTTTTAACATATCATAAAATTACATAGTTAGAAACTTGTTACCTAGTATAAAATTAAAAGAGTAAAATGTAAAAACATAACCCTAAAACTTATATAACATGATTAAAACATATCTTGTATCCTAGGTTGAGTATTTACTTAACCAATAAAACCACAAAATCTATTATTTATAAAATTTATATCCATTTACCTTAGATTAATATAATGACATTATAGAAAACTGAAGAGTGTTTCCAAAAGTGTCTATTTTCTTCTCTTATAAAAGTATACCACTTCCACCATTAAAATTTAAACCTAAACTTTGAATTGCTCCTTGGAACTATTATATGCTTCCTCCATAATAACCTAATCCAATATTCTCAACACCCAATTAATGCTAAGTTATCATAATCACTATGATTATAATGAGTATTACAAGAAAAATATCAAGTATCCAATGTGAGTATTATCTCCTTCTTATGTTTTTATTATTAATATTAATCTTACAAAGATATCATAAATAGAATGATATAAAGAATTAAATTTCATTAACATGCTTGTATTTTTTAATATTAACGGTACAACCCTTATTTACTAATTTCCATCCTCCTAGAAAAACAAAATAACATCAATTTGGTGTGTGTGCAAACTGACGCCTTGATGAAGAATAATTTTTTTGATTTTATTATAGAACATAATTAATTATCCAAAAAACTTAAAATATAATAAAAACTAACTAAAAAATCAGTATTATTTAATTATAATGATATTATGTCAAAAGAAACAACTCATAAACCATACTCACCCAATGGGTTAAGGTGTGTTCAAGTTTGGGATGATTCATTCATCAACATGAACGATTATTTAAAATATGATCATGGATGACAATTAAAAAATAAATAATTAAATTATTATGATTAAATAATAAAATAATCATAATATTATGTTTTTATAAAAGTTATATCATGTATATACTTTATTATTAATAAATCATCTTCAACCACCAAAATTAATGAAATAAGTTAATATCCATTTGTTTTTCACAAAATGTTCCCAAAACAAATATCGATTGAGATAAGAGAATTTTAAATAAATATAAGTTTTATATTATAGAATATTAAATGAAATATAAATTACATACTTTGTATCAAATAATGAGTGGTGATATCCAAATTATATTACATGCAAAAAATACTTAATGTTTTTAACACTAGAAGATTTTAATACACTCTAACTAATTAATGTACTCCTAATAAAAAATATAATAAGGATTATAAAAGATAATTTATAATCAATAATGTAATTATATAGTATATTAATATAGATATGTTTTTTATATTGGGTTAGAGTGTGATCAACTAAGCAAGGAAAAAGGGTATGGTTTTTCCTTCTCTAATTCCCCAATTTGAGACATTTTTAGTATTGTTAACATAATTTCTGTTATAATGTCTACATAATGCCTATTATATATTTAATATCATGAAATATATTATAATTATGTTATTTTATTTCAATTAAAATCAATATCTTTTGAGTGTCTTTGATTAATGTTTTACTCTAGTCACAAGGGTTTTTTTATCTAAATTCAAATTATTTCTATCAATATACATTTTAAGCATCATGTTTTCATATAATGTTATATTAACTACCAATGAATATAACTTTATCATAATCCTTTTAATTAATTTTACTTGATATACATGTAAAGTTACCTTATTCATGTGTTTATTGATTCATTTTTTCCTTAGTAGTTAGAGTTTTTTGTAACTCAATTTTCATTCATCGAATTATACTAATTCCCTTGAAGTTATTTTATATAAGATTAGTACATTAAACCATTTCATTATACTAAATATTATTCTTTAATTTTTTATTTGGATATAAATTTCAACCATATAAAGTCTTTGACAAATATTTACCACTATTTAGGATATGATCTTTTAAATTCAACCACTTTTTTCTCTAGATGGATTTCGATTATGTTATTCCAACATCGACTTAGTTGTATACTCATTGTTCTATACATTGTGAACATCACATCTTACATAATAAAAATTTGGTGATGGTACATAAAAAAATATAATATATTATTAGCATGGGGAAAAGTATTCTTTTATCGAATATTGATATCCCAATATAGACAATTACTATAATGTTGATTTTGTATTGTTTGACAATCCAGTCTTCTTATAAAGATGGGTTGTGATCATGTTATATTATTCTTTACAAGGGGAAATAATTTAATCTATTAATGATTCTTGGATTTTAACTCCATATGATCATGTATTGAAATTATTTATTCTTCATTATATAGAAAGACATGTTTTTTAGCCAAAGGTTCCATTGGGAGTGGTATGAAATATCTTTTTGAATCTTATGAAGAATGTATTGGAATTAATGAGCTGATTTATGGGAAGGTGTTATAATTATATAACTCATTTATTCATGTATCATGAGAAAAAATAGGTTTGACTATTTTGTTTATGACTTCCCACTTCATCAATATGTCTTAACTGCAGTCTCGGAGACTAGTGAAGTGTCTCGACCAAAGGTCATGGCAGAAGGTTTTTAATGGTCATAATTATTCATTAAATTAGTATAATATTTTTATTATTTCCATCTTTGTTATCATTTATTTACATGGTTATACATTTCTATAAGATTCAATTTGATTATGGATTCCTATTTTTCACATATTCCTATGATGAAATTTATTCTATTTTTATGCCAAGATTGGTCTAGTTATATGTTTTCTTACCGAGTGTTTAATCTCACAAATTTATTTGGTTTTCATTACCCATGTTATAAATAAAGGTAGTATACATTAAATTTTGAGAATGATACCATATGTAGAAGTATTTATAGGATATGTTAAATAAATAAAATGAATTAATTATTTTATTATATAATTAAAAAGGGTTACTTGACACAAAAACATCTAATTTATTAGTTTATGATGTTTCCTAAATCTTTAAAGAACAAAAACTGAAAAGAAATTTTAGATATAATAGATTCAATAATATTTATTTTTTTGTAATTATATATGTTTATATTTTGGCGTTTACATCAGTTATAAAAGAAATTTTATAAATTATGTGTCTATGAGAATCAGATCTGGTAGCATATATCTAGGGAATCACTCTTACTTTTCATATAGACTTTTTACTATGAACTAATTTATGGTATTTATTTATTTTTTCTTCTCAAAACACCAATTTCATCAAGATATTTCATAGGATTGAATTAGAGATAAAATATTCATTTCGATACTCTTTTATCAAGGTCACTGGATTCCCTTGCCTATGAATTTCCCATAACTGATACCATATCATTTTACTTATTATATATGTTGTCTTCAAATTCTTCTACCACTATTTATTTAGAAATATCATTTCCCTGTGAAGGTATGATTTTATTATGAAATCCTTCTTTTCTAACTATTCACATTGGCTTAATAGAACTTTATGAGAGATTCTTCAGCATCCTCATGATCTATTGAAACACTTGAGTCACTTTATTTCAAGGCTTCCAAACTTTCCACATAAAAATAATTCAAATTAAAGTTTCCCATAAAACATTAATTTTCCACTTTGTGGATTTTTGGATAGAAATGACATGGATTCACCCACTTTATATTCTTCATAACCATTGTTTATGGTAAACTTATTTATAGAATTTAATGACCCCTCTTTATAATTCCATTTTTTGATAGCCTCATTATAATTGTTTTCATCTCATCTATGACAAGATTATAATGAAAACTATTCAATGTCTACTCTTTTTTATCTTATCTTCATGCATAGAGACTTTTAGATTGAATCATGGTACAAATATATTTAGGATTCATTTAAATTTTTTTATAGTAATCTAAAATTTTCACACAAGACTATTACAACATTTTTAAGATAAATAATATAATAGTGATACGATCCATAATCCAAAGTTTTAGTATCATAAAAAAATTATGTGCATTGATGAATTATACATAATAAACCATAAACATTATTTAAATAATTCATATTTTCCATGTAAAATTATCTAATATTATACATAATACATGTAATAACCAGGGGATATGCATTAAATAAATTGGTCAGCTTGAATCCCAATAATAGGAGGAATAACATTGTAGTAAAAAGGGATATGAATAAATAGTACATGGGTTAACATAATCATCATCAATGTATCATGATAATTGGATCATCATCATCATAATCATGAGGGAAAATTTTTACAAATTCATAGAATGTGTCATATTCATAATAACGAAACATCATAACATTGTGTTAAAATATCCCACATTGTTATAAACAAAGCTATTATCAAATTCATGCATAAGATATGTGTATAAATCATAACATCATAATTGTGATGAAGATGACAAATTGTTCACACATACTACAAACAATTTCATTAGATATATCGTACAACTAAATGAATTGGAGGAATATGTAAATCTAGTCCCACCCTTCACATCATAAAAATCTCATAATCAAGAATTCAACATGGAAAGAGAACATATAACTTTTATAGCCATGAAATAAACTCAAATAAAGGGATGAGTTTCCCAATCGTTCCATAAATAAATATTTAATGAATGAACACTAGTTTTACAAATGAATATGTTAAACACTATTCTCTCAAAACAAAATAATCATTCTACTGTAGAGGTTAATAAACTCAATAATAGTGAAATATTTGATATATAGAGGTAAAGTTTTTTTAAAATTCATTGAAATAGGATTATAAATAATTTTTACAATGTAGAAACATGTATATCCCCACAAAAAAAGTGAAAGAATAATGAAATGTAACTTTAAGGGAAATGGAGGACTATCCATACTAAAAATAATTTTGATGAAGAGATAATCCAAAAGAAAGAGTTAGGTTCAAGAATCCTCTTACTATAGATCCTAATTTATTTCATTAATTTTCCATCTCCCCTTTATTTATGTTTTTTCTATCCTATGACCCTTATACTCTAAAAATAATAGATTTCAATTTGGTAAAACATACCTAATTATTTAATGGGATTATGAGATGGTAATTTTGGATATATATATATATTAGGTTAGTGGAATTTAATTAGTTTTACATGGGGAGGGAGAGGAGTTATTTTAACTTGAGGAGAGGGAAATTTTAGGAAAGAATACTAAATAATATATAATATCCAATATAAAAACTATAAAAGTGATATTATTTAAATATAAAGGATTATTATAATAAAATAAAAAAATATGAATTTAAGGCCTTCTGATACAAAATTCCTTATTTTATTGAAAAAGAAGGTATGAAAATGAAAAAATCTAATTTTATTAGAACACATTATATTTTTGACTTTTTAAAATATATTTTAGGTTTTTAAAGGAATATTATTGTATTCAAATGACTCATTTATCTCGTTAAATATTATTTGAGTCTATAAAATATTTCTAGAAGTTATTTAGTTATTATTCCATCCTGAATTATGTAATTTAGAACACCTCAATTATGAAAAAACAATATTTTTCTTATTCACCAAAAAATTAATGTATTTCATTAAATTACCACGAAAATAAGACAAATAAAATTTCAATTAGATGGTTCTAATTTTTTTTAAATTTTATCAAAACAGTTTCATGATATAGTTAAATTCAATTATTAAAATAAAAATTATGAAATTTAAAACAAGTTACTCTTTTTGGATCTTATCTCATTGTTAAATATAACTTTCTTATTGATCCTCCTCATACCAATGTATGAATGTAAATTAAAAAATTAACAATACACAATAATTTTTCTAGGTTCACCCACACTTTTCTATCTCCAAATATAATATAATGAAAATGTACCAAAATACCAAATGCACTATCGAACATTATGTTTAAAATGTTTAGAGAAGTTTTCCTACTAATCATGCTTTGAAATATCACTACATTCCCAAGGGAAGTGTTCACAATGGTCCATTAGAACAATGTTCATTTGATTACATGAATTAGTGTTGTTTACACTACATCCTATGTATAATAAATCTCAATATTCATCTTCACGATGAATATTAATTTACCACAATGTTTTTGGGAAATTTGTTCTATTTTTACCGAATTTCACTTTCCCAAAAAAATTCAAAAAATTTGTACAATTTCCCAAACATTCATGAAACTTTTATGTTTTGTCACAGAACTCTAACATTGAAAAATCTTTTGGGTCTGTCCCAAACCACTAATTTTCATGAAACTTTTGGTTTTTCATGGAACTCACTTGTTCACCAAGATAAAAATCCATTTTTTGTGCACAAAATATATTTGATTCGCTACCTCATATAAGAAATAAAATTGTGTAAATATTAAATCGTTCTAAATATTGGATATCCATTAAGTGTTGGAAAATCCAAATTTTTCAAGGAGTTCCCTATTTATAGACGCATTTACCCCTTTTTTGACAACCTTGCACACTACCAACATTTAACACAACATTTCTAGTTCACTTAATTATAGTGATCGGACGTCTCCTTTATCAGATAACACACCACCATCACACATATCCTATATTTATTTACCAGGAACACAAAACACCATTTTCATCTCACAACTCAAACCATAATTAAACATTATAATTTTTTATAAATCTGAAAATTTTGATATTTCAATGAGGTGGAATCAAATATTTTATTTCAGAAATCTACACAAAACAATTTCACCTTTTTATGAATCTTTTTTATTTCCAAAAACATATTTCATTTTATTCAAAAAAACATTCCCTTCCTATTAAATTTGGGCCACAAAATTTTATCACACACTGGGAAATGGCATAACTTTATAAACACAACATTCTGTAAACATTACATAGCTTCTATACCTGTTTTTTAGAAATTTTGTTAGCATATATTTTCAATAAACATGATATAAAATCACAACATACATCTTCAAACATCTTTTTATCAAACACAACCAATCCAAACACACTATAATATCACCCTGAGGGATTTTTCTCAAAAATAAAAAAACATGGTATCGAACCATGGTTTTCAAAAACAAAAACAAGTTAAAATATTTTAAGAAGAAATATTTCTAGGAATTCCACAATTCATATATATGAGGTGTAATAGTTCATTCAAGAATAAATCCACCAATGATTATTTTGAGTATATTAAGGGTATTTCTGAACAAAACTAAACAATGTGAACCACTCCCTACATTGACTGACCCAAAAGATCTTATATTATTCATAATGTTTAGGATTATGAAGACCTTGGGGACTAACTTGTGTGTCTCTCTTTGAAGTTAAAAGAGTTGAACTTTTATAATCCTATGAAATTAAGAAATTTAACCTTGTTAGCACAAATTTTGACAACCACGACCATAATATAGATAATTTCAAAACTATTACTTAAATTATGGAAGTGATTTTAGGAGGCACATTTGTGGAATTAAATGATATAAAATTTTAAAATCCTTAGAACCAAAAAAAATTAATCTAAAACCAAATTATTATATAATATTTTTTTTAGGAGGGATAATAAATAACGAAAAGAACTATATGTTCCAAATCTATATAACCCATAAAATGTTCCAAATCATTACTTAATTCAATCGCAAAAAATCCAAAATTCCGATATCCTGTATTTAAATTTTAATGACTCATCCAATAACCAAAATATCCTCCTAGGATAAATAAACCATCTTGAACCATTTTCCAATCAATTATTTATCCATTACTTGAAAATTTATACATAAAAATGGAGCGAATTAATTTTAAGGTTTTATCACTAAAATTAAAATAGTAAATCATTAAAACATGTAAGGAACCCATTCCCAGTCAGTTTATTCCCTCCTGAAAATTAAAAAGAAAATTAATTTACACATAACCCTATCCTAGAAAACTCAAATACGATGAATATTTAAGGAGTGGGAAGGCCATTTAAAAAGTTGAAATAATTGTTTCTAAAAAATAAAATTCTTAAAAATATCATGATAATGATAAAAAACCTCAAATATATCAGGTATATTTTAGGATAATATAGAGGAAACACTACCTCCCAATAATATTCTAACAAGGTTGACCATACCCATAGATAATAATGGGAAATACAAACCAGAGTTGAATGAAAATTTATGGTTAATATTACCTCATTCTAAACATAAAACCCCCTTCTTTTTGAAACTTAAAACATAAAAACATGATAAAAGTATTCTAAATAATTTTTAGTTTTAAAATAATTTTCCTATAAAAAAAAGTATTTTATGGGGTTAATGTGAGCCCCACCATTCTAGGAATCATGTCTTCACAATTTAAAAATATTGGTTTCCCATACATCAATGTTAAAGAGGGTGGGAAATAAACTCAAGGCCTTGTGTGATATAGGGTCCACTAATAATCTCATTATATATGTCTCACATTTTCAATTAGGTCTTGAGGAGCACTAACCCACATTATCTACTATCTAAATTTTTAATTATGGTGTTCAAGTTCTCAAGGTTATCTTAAGTAATGTTTGGGGAAAATTTAAAAAAACATTTACCTGGTTAATTTAATTATCCAAGAGAAATAATAAACTCCATCATCCATGTATGAAATGGGATCGTAAAAAAACATTTTATAACATGATCATTGATCAGAACATCTATAATTCAATATCTCAAATTATGGATAATGTGAAGATTCATGAGGTAAATTAGATTTTTGTTGTTGAAAGTGAAATATACGAACATAAAGGTATTTTTAATAGATGTTAAATTAAATAATAGATTTATATCTTTTATTAATATGAATGGATTTTATTTCAAAGATTGAATCTCTTAAAAATAATTCTTTTGACAACTTTTCTAGACTGTTAAAAATTAAACTATATGGAAAAAATCCTGATCATTTTATTTATACTCATTACATATAATAAAAAAAATTAAATTCAAAAAAAGTTTTCAGAATAAAAAAATTCTTATCATAATTATAGAAAATATAATCAATAATTATTCAAAAACCATATATATCTCAGGTACTTTCGAACAACCCGAGCATGAACTAAAGGAATGTATTTACTCTCTCAAGTCTATATTTATAGGGGATAAACAAAACCTTTCTTTTTTCATTTCATAATATCTAAAAACCAACAAAGAGATAGTGATAATTAATTCTATAATCACGAATAAGAAAAAATTATATGGACCCATTCAGATATTCTTGATAATAGAACACTCACTAGCTTATTTAAAATTATTCATGAATATGATTTTAAACATTTTTGTCACCCCCAAAAGATACTCAACCCAAATCTAAAATAATTTATGAAAAATAAAATCCTTAAGATGCTAAAATATGTAATTTTATATGTTTGGAGAGTAATATCAATATAAACACCATTAACTAGACACTTTTTGGGAGGAAACCCAAAATATTTATTTTTCGTTATTTTTTCCCTTTATCAAATTAAAAAATTTGAAAAAATGTTTATTATTTTTTTTATTTTATAGGAACCCCTTGGGGTTTTACCGATTCTTGAATGTTGGTCTGTAATTTATAAGAGCTTCAGAAGTGTGGGTATTTTAATTGGATCATATTCCTTCTATAAGTTGACGCACGCCTGTCGTAGGGCGTGGAAAAACCAATTTAATTATCCTAGTGTAGCATAGAAGCTGACCAGGGTCGTCTCACTTAAGGAGCTTTCTCAATCATTTACTTACTTAATCTAATTTAACTAAACTAATTCTTTTTGGTTGTTTTTATTTATGAATGTAATGCAATTTAATAAAAGATAAATCTAACATGCAATGACAAAATGCAATTAATTGAGAAAGAACTTTGCCTTTATGGGTTGGTATGTGGGTTTCATCATTCTCCTTGTTGATATTTAAATTAAGTTTGATAATTCAATTATGAGATCTCATTCATGAATTACTATTCTTTTATTTATTGGTGTTAAATCTTGAATGCATTTTGTAATCTTAACTTCACCTCCTCCTATAATCAAGGTTGATGGCACACCTCAATCGAGGGTGTGTCATCTTCCAAGACCTGGCTCCATCGTATGCCATTTCAACCACTGAATGGCTCAACTCCATCGTATGAAGAGCTTGTATCCAGTATAAGGGAGGAAAAATATTTAATAAAAGAATAGAAATGAGTTTGAGATCAGTGTCGTGGTGGACGATCGCCACACCCGTGCACATCACTCTTACTCATCTCAAACTTAATAAAACATAGGAATTTAAGCACCGAATTAATGAAATTTCCACATACCTCCCCTGGGCCAAGTCTTGGGTTAACCCCTCATATTTGAGGGTAAGAGGTCACAGTGGATAATATGAGAATAATAAAAGAAGAAAAGAAGGAGAAAAGATGAAGAAGAAAACAGGGAGGAAGGGTGGACACAAAAATAAAAACAATGCATGAATTTTATTAGAAATATGAATTACAAATTAAAACTAAAATAAATAAAATAAATGAAATGGGGAATATTTCTGGTCGGCCTCCATCGGTGGAGATCTCCTCCTTGGTGCCTTGAAGGAATGGACGGAGAATGGATGCTTTGAGGAGGAGGTGAGGGCCTCCTTTTATAGGCAGAATTTGTCCCTCAAATGTAGACGCATTGTAGACCCCTTTAATGACATATTCATGCGTTCCACCCTTCATAAATGTTGTTCATAAATGTCCTGGACGTCTCCTCTCTAAATTTCAGCTAATTTGTAAATCGTATTTAGGAGTTATTAATTTTTCATTCTCGGTTTTTGTTTCTGGACGAAGGATCCAGGAAGGTTCCTCCAAAATAATGTCATTCAAAATCCTCCTTAATGATCTCCAAAATCCTCCATATTTATTTTAGAGACGGCCCTATCTGTCCTAGAGGTATCCCAGGTGGAAACACATCATTTGGATATGTTTAGGAAGCGTTTGATTCCCGTTACCTTGGGTGGGTCCATGCTGTCCTCTCGGAAAAATTCCAATCTTCAATGATTTGTTAGACCCTATAGATGACCGAATCAGCTCCTGGTCCAGAAGACAAAAATGAATAAAATGAAATAAGGATTCTAAAAAAATTTTAATCAGAAAATTTGGAATTTTATTTTTCCTGAAATGACCAAAATACCCCTGATGTAGAATTCTGTCAAAAATCCAGAATTAGTTGTTTTTCACATTTGGGTTCAAAATAGCACTAAAACCTAAAAACATGATAATTACCCATTCAATAACACTTTTGTGGGATTATAAAAAAAAAATTACAGTATAAAATATATGAAAATGTGAGCTTCATCACTCCCCCACACTTAAACATTACACTCCTGGGCAATCATCTTACATCCAAATCAAAATCCACACAACAATCAAAAATGAGAAAATATCAATGATTTTATCGAAAATAGAATTCCATCATGTCTCATTTATGAATAATAATTCTCTCATTTTCTTTTCAATCATTAAAATTTGTTCAACCTCATAAATCAATCCAAGGCCCAATCACAACCTACCTCACATTGATTTTTATGTCACTCTTCACTCAAGAGAAATTGAATCTAGAGTTATACTCATACTTGAAAATCGCATGTATCACCATAGGTTTGTGAAAATTATCATTTCTCCACAGTGTGAAACATGAAAATGAATTTAATCATGAGGGCTTTAATTAATGGTTCAAATGATTCTGTGGCTTAGGGTCGGTGGTAAAATGATTGAAAAATGTTCCAAGCTAGAAAGAGGAGGTTGAACTTTTAAGTACAATGCATGATTAAATCAAGTGAAAACACAAGAAATTCCTCACTCAATACTACTTGTAAATGTGAAAAACAACCCCACCCCTCTTTATGACATGGTATATGAGCCAATAAGTGATTATAATGAATGATATCATCTAATTTCTCCTCTTTTTTAAAGCTACAGAAAGGCACATCTTTATTTTCTTTTTTTTCTCTTTTTCTTCATAGAGGATGAGCTGAAAAATTGAATACAATGAGTGAATGACAATTCATGCGCTTGATTTTTGGGAGGGACATGAGTCATAAAAGAATTTACAATGAATATTCAAGCTCATCTCCATTTTTTCTTCTTTTTTTATGAGAAATGGATGAACCAAATAAAGCACAATGAAATGATGACACATGCCTAATTCTCTTGTTATCCACTGCCAAAAATATTGACACACACTTCACACTACCGATAAATGATACACATCCCAATGAAAGCACACGAAAGGCCCTTCCCCCACACTCAAACTTGAAATATCCATGCAAAAATACTAAAAGTGTGGGTAGGTATGGAAAATTGGCTTGTAATGTGGCTTAAACCTATAAGGAAATTCATGGCATCTAAGGGATTACGAAGGATAAATGTAAAGGTGGGTATTAGGATAAAATGTGGCTAGTCAATGAGATGCCTAAATCATTTTAAATACATTCCATGAAATACTAAGCTTCGAAAGAGAATATTCACAAATTCTGGTTCTCACACAAAATTCAAGTTTCCCTCAAGAAAGTGTGGGTATTAGGAAGAATATGTAAAAGTGGTTTAGAATACCTCATAGGATTGGACAAAAAATATTTTGAGTCAGTTTTTTCATGGTCATGGATTTCAAAAATCAGTTAAACTCATACAAATGATTGATAATCCAATTCAAGAAAATGTTTTCACATCAACAATCATTTAAAATCCATTATTTCAAAAATCATTTCAACTCTTTCAAAATAAATTGTTGTGTGAAAAGTGATAAGAATATTCATTAAATCTCAAAATATGTTTTGGACCAAAAAAAAATAAAGGAGTTTAATGGATAATCGTAAAAAGATAACTCCCTTTTGAAATAATGATTTGGTCCTCTTCCTCTAATTCTCAGGGCTTCCTTCTGCCTTCATGATCCTACAAAAGAAAAATTACTAAATTAATCACAAGGATCATTTTATTTAAGCTCAAAATTAAAAGAGGGAGGGGGGCACATGGTAGACTATTTCATAATGCTAAATTTGAAATCTAAATTCCTAATATTTAAAGTTAAATTACTATAAAGAAAGTAAAGGATAAATCATGGTATGATCCCCCAAGTGGGCCTTGGAATCTTTTACTGCCTCCAGAGGGCAGTACTAGATTTTATCCATAATCTGTTGGTGGATGAAGCTTCTTTTATTTGAACCACCACATGTGGTTCTTCCTAGCTTGAAGATCATTGTTCTTGTTGAGGAGGAATCCATTGATAGAGTATACATGATCCTCACCCTTCTCAATTTGGTACAGCTTGCATGGCGGGGGTTGGAAGAAGTAGGGAACCACCTCTTCATTTGTTGCTACTTGTGCAACATTCCCTTTCCTTTCTTGTGCTCCGCCTAGTAAATATTCAGTGTGTTCAGGGAGCTTTAAATGTTCCCCAACAGGTGAAATTTCTTTTCCTTCATCATCCTCCAAGGAATAATGTGAGATGGACGAATCTGAAAATTCAAAACTATTAGGGGTGATACTCAAATTATTTTCAATAAAATTAAAAGAGTTTGAGTTTAAGATTGTATCATCTCCCTGAGTCGGTTCGACTTTAATATCATCTTCAATTGAATGTGCCTCTTGGAGTTTATCTTCACTAGATGGAGGTAGGTAGTTGGGCTCCTCCACCTCAGGTTTGGATTCAACTTCATGGATGTCTTCAGTGAAATCAGGAAAGACTAGTGGCACTTCCTTCTTGGCCTTGAATCTTTTTAAGTCATCTTGGAGTTCATCGACCATGGCCATCAAATCTTCCAATGAGATCCATGTTTCTATGCCTCTTTCCACTTGCCTGACCGTTATCATCAGTGCATCGGCTCTTCGTTGGAGGGCCTCCTCGGTATAGTCTGTTTCTTCCTCCTGCACCTGTGAGTGATTGTTCCATGCAGAATAATTTGAATTTGAATCGATCAAGGAAAAATGTTTTTTTTCAACTTTTTTTTTAAAATGGAAAAAAAATCTAAAATTTGAAATTAGAAAATGTAAAGTAAACAACCGATTAGCTCCCCGGCAACGGCGCCAGTTTTGACGCACGCCTGTCGTAGGGCGTGGCAAAAGCAATTTAATTTTCCTAGTGTAGCATAGAAGCTGGCCAGGGTTGTCTCACTTAAGGAGATTTCTCAATCGTTTACTTACTTAATCTAATTTAACTAAACTAATTCTTTTTGGTTGTTTTTATTTATGAATGTAATGCAATTTAATAAATGATTAAACTAACATGCAATGACAAAATGCAATTAATTGAGAACGAACTTTGCCTTTATGGGTCGGTATGTGGGTTTCATCATTCTCCTTGTTGATATTTAAATTAAGTTTGATAATTCAATTATGAGATCTCATTCATGAATTACTATTCTTTTATTTATTGGTGTGAAATCTTGAATGCATTTTGCAATCTTAACTTCACCTCCTCCTATAATCAAGGTTGATGGCACACCTCGATCGAGAGTGTGTCATCTTCCAAGACCTGGCTCCATCGTATGCCATTTCAACAACTGAATGGCTCAACTCCATCGTATGAAGAGCTTATATCCAGTATAAGGGAGGGAAAATATTTAATAAAATAATAGAAATGAGTTTGATATCAATGTCGTGGTGGACGATCTCCACACCCATGCACATCACTCTTCCTCATCACAAACTTAATAACACATAGGAATTTAAGCACCGAATTAATGAAATTTCCACATACCTCCCCCAGGCCAAGTCTCAGGTTAACCCCTAATATTTGAGGGTAAGAGGTCACGGTGGATAATATGAGAATAATAAAAGAAGAAAAGAAGGAGAAAATATGAAGAAGAAAACAGGGAGGAAGGGTAGACACAAAAATAAAAACAATGCATGAATTTTATTAGAAATATGAATTACAAATTAAAACTAAAATAAATAAAATAAATGAAATGGGGAAGATTTCTGGTCGGCCTCCCTCGGTGGAGATCTCCTCCTTGCTTCCTTGAAGGAATGTACGGAGAATGGATGCTTTGAGGAGGAGGTGAGGGCCTCCTTTTATAGGCAAAATTTGTCCCTCAAATGTCGACGCATTTTAGACCCCTTTAATGACATATTTACGCGTTCCACCCTTCCTAAATGTTGTTCATAAATGTCCTCTCCGTCTCCTCTCCAAATTTCAGCTAATTTGGAAACCGTATGTAGGAGTTATTAATTTTTCATTCTCGGTTGCTATTTCTGGACAAAGCATCCAGGAAGGTTCCTCCAAAATAATGTCATTCAAACTCCTCCTTAATGTTCTCCAAAATCCTCCAAATTTATTTTAGAGACGCTGCTATCTGTCCTAGAGGTATCCCAGGTGGAAACACATCATTTGGATATGTTTAGGCCGCATTTGATTCCCGTTACCTTGGGTGGGTCCATGCTGTCCTCCCAGAAAAATTCCAATCTTCAATGATTTTTTAGACCCTATAGATGATCGAATCAGCTCCTGGTCCAGAAGAAAAAAATGACGAAAATAAAATAATAATTCTAACAAAATTTTAATCATAAAATTTGGAATTTTATGTTTCCTGAAATGTCCAAAATACCGCTGATGTAAAATTCTGTCAAAAATCCAGAATTAGTCGTTTTTCACATTTGGGTTCAAAATAGCACTAAAACCTAAAAACATGATAATTACCCATTCAATAACACTTTTGTGGGATTATAAAAAATGTTTTACAGTATAAAATATATGAAAATGTGAGCTTCATCATAAGTCATAACCAATTTTCAATCATCCACTATGATTACCCATGTGACATTGATCCAAAATAATCTATTTTTAATTATAGGGTCATAATATTCAAAAAAGGTGATTGTGTTCTATGATTTAATTTTAAATATCATTATTTAAAATCTCTCATTCACACTCATCCCATTTATCAAATCTATCTTATCTTATTTATCACCACTTAGGGTAGTGAAATTCAAAGTTGGGGGTTGAAATTTTGATATTTTTAGAAACAAATTGGGATTTTATGGAAACTTTAATTTATTTATAATTACATGTTGTAATAAACACTTTGAAACATAAAAAATGAGTTTCAAATAATTTTCCATTCCATTATTTTATTCTTAATAAATGTTTGATTTCATGAGAATATTTTTTCATAGCTTTGTCATCCAATGTGATTTTTCATCATCAATTTTTTCATTCATTTAGTAAAGATTTCATAATGCACATCCTTTGGACTGTAGAGTGTGAATTTCAGTTCTTCGGATCTATTATTCATAACACAATATTTGGGATCACTGTAAGTTTAATTTAACTATCCAAAAAATATAAATTAAAAAAACATAAAATAACAATGTAGAAAACCAATTGGCCTATAGTGTTGTGTTAGACACATGGGTATATAGACTTTATAATTTTAATTCCCAAATATAGGATTTACATTTCTATAATATGTAATTGAATTAACAATATTTTTTGTTATTTGACACTTGATTATAGTGAATCCATAATTTTCATTCCCAAACATGGAATTTTCATCTCTATTGTTGTAAAAAAAATTAAAAAAAAACACATCTTAAGGGGAAATTTTTATTTTTTTCACTAGCACTTCTATCCACCCTCGCTTGAATGAAAATAAGCCGAAAATAATTTTATAATGAATAATATATCTTCCTTATTAGTTTGAATAATTATAAGGATTGGGGTTAATTTAATGAAATTAATGGGACTGGTCATGGAATATACTATTTTATGTGTCTTGTTTAAAAGAATTTTTTTCGTATTCAAACAAAAATTATGTGAGGTGATTGTGGCAGCATTGTATATTGATTTTTTTAGGAGAGGAGGATTTAATTTAGATCATTATGCGTAAGTAATTTTATTATGACTAGAAAATACTAATATAGTAGTTATGATTTCGAATTAAATTTGGAAATTTTTAATTGTATTTTAAATAGTTCGTTATTTATTCCTTATTCACGAAATCCAAGCATAATTAATTTTAAAATTTGAACTTCATTTATCATTATATGTATATTTACCCATTTAAACACAACCATTTAGAAAAACGTATATTCGTGATTTGAATTTGAATATTTTGGATAAAGTTACTTATTTTTTTAGGAATAATTTTTCCATCTAGAGTAATGGGATATTCAAAAAGGAAGATGAGCATATTATAACTCATTCTAATAATTTTCTAAGAAAAATATATTGGACATCTGGCCACTAGTGTGGATGAAGAGTGTACATTTATATCCAATTAATAATATGTTTTAACATTATTTATAGTAATTAATGGCGAAAATTTCATTAAAATACATATAAGGATAATTATATATTTTTTAATCTGGTTCATGTGGTCTAAGATGAATTAAAAAATTTGGGGTAGATTTACGGGACCAAAGTGTCATCAAACCGTTTCTACCATAAAATATAAATACAAAATCTCGTTAGGTGGAGATTTTTCAACATATTATTTTGAATTTGTGGAAACATTTTATTATTATATGAACCAACAAATTTCTCTTAGAATCAAGTTTATTCTAGAACATTATGTAGAAGGATGAAAGCTAACTCTGATTTTTATTTAAAAGGTTGAAAATTTTAGAATCTATTAAATTTATGTGCTCATGTAACTATTGTTATTAGTTATGAAGACTATTAATTTGTTTTTCTTTAATCCAATGATCCATGAATTCTTAATTAATTTAGTTCTAGTGAAGGTACTTATTAGATTTCTCATTTTTTCAACTATAATTTTATGTTTTTTCTTTGTTGACAAGAATTTTTTTCCTCTTTTCAACTATAATTTTATGTTTCTTCTTTGCATATTTGTTCATTGTTATTTGTTTTCTATTATCCCATCCTTATTACCTTAATCAAATTTATATCTTATTTTATCATATTTTCCTTAAAAAATGGATAACCCCCCTTATAGGTTTCTTGTGGAGTTTCATGGGATACATTGGATGTTATTTTTTTTAAAACCTTAAAATTGGTCATTATTTTTTGAGTTCAAATCAATGATTGATTTTATTCTTTATCTTCATTGAATTTAAAAACTTTAACGTTTGGGTTAATGAACGTATCTATTCCTTAAAGTGATCATAAAATTGATTCTATAAGTTCTTAGGTGATTAAAAATTTAATTATGAAGAGGCTAAATTAGTAAATAATGTGGGGAACCCATATCATTGATTTTATACTTCTTGAATTAGTGAAACTAAAATTCTATATATATAAAATTATCTAATCTACCCTTAAAAACCTAGGATATTAATTTTATCATAAATTGTATTAATTCAAAAAAATTCATGTTTGTTAAAAAAATAAACCCATCCAATTTTTTTATAATTAAAAGAAAAAATCCAAAATATATTATACTGTCTCTAGGTTCACTTCTTCATCCTCTATGGAATCGATACCCTAACCGTGAAATGAGTGATAAATTATAACCTTTTGGTAAATTTGGGTGAACAATGGGTATGTTGGATGCCTCTCAAATTAAGTATCAAAAAAAATGAAGGATCAAGTGTCCAATAAGTTGTATGAGGAGGTGTTATTGAATAGGATTAAAGGGTATCAGTGGTACCCACTTTTAGCGCTTACATTGGTCTAGTATACTTCTTGAATGCTGAAGACACTTCCTCTCTTATTGGTATCCTCCTGTTTATGTTTTATAACATAACCCTAAACATAGTGGTGATGAATTCAACCCTCGTGTATCTATTCCTTATTAGAAACATCCCTTATCCATGCGGAATCATATATTAGATCACATAATGTCATAAATTTATTCATAGGCTAGTTGAAATCAGTCACACATGATAGGGTAGAAATTAAGATGCCAAAATCTTATCTCCTAATAAAAGATATGATGAGGGACATATCATATACTCTAGTTTGAGGTCCCTTCCTGTGGATTGTAAATTCATTATTAGAGGGTATGTACTTGGGCTCCATCACTTAATTCAATTGTGATATAGACAAGTAATTTCTTACCACTTGATAATAAAAAAATTTCTGTGTGGCCTAAAAAATCAAGATATTTCATCTCAAGATCCACTCAAGTGACAAATCCTTTGAGAAATACCCATGAAATAACCTATCTTGTTAAAAAAATTATTTATTATCTCATTATTCCCCAATAATTTATTAAAAGTACATAGAGGAATGGCCTTTAACCACTTGAGAATCATGGGTCATAAATCTCTCAATAAGTGATGAGAACTCATCTCTTTAATAGTTATAAAACCAAAATTACAATATAATAAATTAATAAACTACACAAAAAAACTCTTTAATATATTAAATATATTTCTAGATCGTCTATACCTGCTACAATTTCTCAACTATAATATTCCTAAAAAATATCTCTTTCATAAAAACATATCAAAAATGGTTTATCTAACTATGAACTCATAATTTTATCCCATGAATAGAAATGTCCACAAATTTGGTCACACGGTAATAAACACACTACTAAAGAAACACAATACCCATTCCTAGACCATATCAAATAAAAATCATCCTCAACAAATTCTAACTATAATTTAATCTCATGAAGTGATGTTTATCTCATGTACATAAATATTTAATAATAAAACTCATTATTTAATCCCACATAAACAATCAACCCTCAAATAATAAACATAATTATCATTTCCTAAAATTTTATAATTTATGAATTCATGCCTATAAATAAATCATAGAGGTATAATAATATTTACTTAGTGTTGATCGAAAGTGTAAAAGATTTATTGGTTAGATCATATAGTTTATTCTATGTCAAATATGTTTCTCTAGACTACTTCACCTGCTAGATTTAACAAGTACTTCCACCTTACAAACTCATTTAATCTTCATTAGTGACTACCAAAATATCTGTCTAAAAACTACCATTTTAAAATCATTATATCAAGAGCTACCCTTCTATAACTCCTAATGATTAAAACATGATACTGATTGTGGCCCTTAACGCTTATGTAAAATAGTTCATATTTGGTTAATAGAACTAAAGATATATAATTAAAAAAATATTAAACGAATTAATATTTTGAAAGAAATTTCTAAATCACCAATAATGATAAGAATTTAAATTATCATCCAAAAATATATGAGTAATGTATAATAAATTTAATATAATTTTATAAAAAAATCAAAATGGAAAAACAATTGGAAATCTCAATAACTCGTTTATACCTCTAATAAGTAATAATAAAAAATACCTCAAAAAATAAGTATCCCATTTCTATAGCATAGGTTTCCAAACACCACTAACAACTCTATCTATAATACTTAAATGATATTATATATAAATCTTGGGTGTCCATATAAGTATACACAATAGTTTACTATTTAGAACTCTATTGTATTAATTTAATAGAAAAATGAGAATGAATTCAAAGAAAATGTAAATAATATTATAATAATAATAACATTCAATTACCCTTTGCTAAAATATAAAATCAGATCCATATTCATCTCATTCCTCAAAGCTAATATGCCTCTTATAATATACCATCATATATCTACCACTAAAATAAATCCAATAATCTTAAATGTAAACCAATACCACTCACTTATGCACCTATGGGTATCTCACTATAAAATAAAATGGTTGAGAAGATATCAACATGAATGGAATCTCATTATTATTAGGTATCCACCCCTATGGACTCTCTGAATTATATCCCCATCTTATTCTAATTAATAATTGGTAAGTTTTCAACCCATTGGGACTCTCACTATTTCTGGTTATCTACTATAATTATCTCTCCCTATCCTCAACACATATCCATTAAGATATAAAGGGTGGGAAGTTATACACCAATAGGTACTCTTCCCACATCAACCTAAATAATCATAACAACATTACCCCCAAATATCATAAATCCCTATAATAAGGTTACCACATCACTAAAATCGTGATCATCGGGCATCAAATATTATAAATGAAATCAACCCTCACCATCCATTATATATCCCACCAAGGCCATATATATATATATATGTCCTCAGGATAAATTATTCATATCCCATATAAATACCATACAACCAACTATGTATTCAAAAAACTAGATCCTATGGAGTTTATTGCCACATCTAACATTCCTCGTATCATGGAAATTGAAATGTTTCATAACCTCTTCACTGGCCATCTCATATAAGGAAACATCATCCAACAAATTATCTTTATCAATTGTATCTTTATGTATTCACATCTATGACATCACATATAGAAAAACAAAAATACATAAATTTTCATGACCCCCATGTAGATAGGGAAAGACTATGTGTCTAAATGACATGATCCATGTGTAAACATAAAATACCCCTATGTAACTCACTAAATGAAATTTCATCTTCACTAGTGCAAGTAATGACCAAAACGATCATTTTTATGACCCTCGTGTAACTCTTGGCATCAATATATAATGATATTACATTATCATAGTGATAATTTATAGAAAACGACACAGCCCACTCCAAAATCTATAAGAATGTTGTTCTCAACACTAAAATAATAATATCAACATTATTGATAATTAATTATCAAACTCACTATTGTCGATTAAACAATATATTAATATAAATCATAGTCAAATTTTATCCCCAAATTCATCAAATAATATATACTAACATGATTAACATCCTAGTATTTATACAAATTATTTCTCATCATATAAATAAATTTTTATTAATTTTTTTAAAAAATTATCTTATATAAATTTTCCATATTAATATAATATATTCTAAAAATTATTAATAATATTTTTAAACCTTTCAAAATTAACTAATTTAATCCATCATTCCAAAATTTCATAACCATATTAGATAATCACATCAAATATATTGTTCATCAATTTTTATTTTATAGTTAACAATATAATTTTTACTTTGAATTATCTGGAATTATACATCAAACATGGAATAAAATATCCTGATATATAAAAATAGAATAATAAAATATGTAAATATAGATCTTCCTACCTCAATTTCATAGTGAACAATAATCCTCAATCATCAACATCTATTAATCCACTAATCCCTCTTATGTAAGTACCTTTGATCTACCACAAGACACTGAATCCAATAATTGTTTTCATGATGGAATATAAATGATAATATAGAATAAAAATTATAATTATCGTGGAATGAGAGTGAAATTTATATTCCATGTAAAAATTTAAATAAAATTGTAAATTACTTCTCCCTTAGGTTTCCCTTTTAAAAATATCTTATTAACATTGTTGACTGGGACATGAATAATGTTATTTACTGAATCTATTTATCCACCACTTTCAACTAATAATTTCCTATTAAAAAAGAACATAATATCAAAAAATATCACACAAAAATTATTTATAAAATTAATATAACAAAAATAAATCACTTGAGTAAATAAATCAATGAGTAAATAAATTCATCTAAATTTGAGTGATATCAAAAATATAAAAGCCTACAGAAAATGACCAAAATTAATCCCAAATATAAATAACATGACCAAAATCCAACAACACACTCAAAAAGTTTCATTATTTCACCAATACATTTCCCATTTTACACATTATGGTATAAAAATCCAAAATAACCTCAAAATGACCACAACTCCAAAGCATAATATTTTTAGGTCTCTATATAAATATCTTCCAAAGGTTAGTATTCAATTTTTATAACACAAATGTAAGGATGAAATTTATGATACACTATTTGAAACCATATACACATGATATATACAATATGATTTCATATTGATTCCATTTTTTCTCAAAAATATATGAAAATATACATATACTTGATGAATAGATTGATTAAACATAATCAAGATAAATTTATGGGTTTATTTATAGATGATATTATCCTATATTTGAAATGAAACTTAAATTAGAAATACCCTTTGGTTATTTCATTAATAACATAAAAATGGTTCAAAATCACAAACATTTAACAAGTATTCCATTTATATGTAATGAGTATCATAATTAGGAAATCTAATTAAAATAAAGTGGATATTTATATATTATTTAATAAAAAAGGGAATTAATGAATTATTTAAACATTATAATAAAAAAAATATCTATAGTTTTATTAGTTTAGATATATATTATTAACACTTCATGAAAAAATTATCACAATTATCCAATACACTATTGATGTTATCAAATAAGATATTTAATTTTTTCCAAAAAAATATTTAGATAGATTTGTCGAGATTTGTAATAAGATGATTATTTACCCTATAAACACAATATCCATGAGTTTTTTGGGTTTTTTATATATAATGATTACTAAAAAGTAGATATTTTCTTCAATTTTGATTTAAAATTGAAAGATTATGTAAATTATTCCTTATGAAAGTTTAAAATTCCAATGAAAACATCATTCTTGATATTGAGATAAAATTAATGATACATTTTTAAAATATTTTAAGCCATGATATTTTCTGAGAAGAGTGGGATATATAAACAATCATATAATCAAAAATTATATATTCACAGTGAATGATATTAACATAAAACAACTAATAATGTTAAATCTAATCAAGGATTCTAATTTCACAATAAAATTTCATCATTAGAATTTGAACAAGGTTCTACACAATCTCAGTTAGAAGTATTTCATAACCCCATTAATGATGAGAATTAAAAGGATCAAATCTTCCTAGATTTTAAAAACGTAGAAATATAAATCAAATATATATATATATATATAGAACCCTATTATTTTTAAATTATTTATGAACCATCAATCCTTGAGAAAATAAAGTTGACCAAGAAGTTTGATTTTTATTTACATATAATCTAATAACTTATCATCAATAAGGAAAAAATCATAATTTTTAGATAATAATTATATTTTTCAAGAAAAATTAAATAAATAATTAGCTAAAAGAGGGTCTATATAACACATATTTCTCCATTAACCCATTAATTTATAAAAGGTATAGATATTTCTGGAAGCATATTTGGAAGGATAATATGAAGAAAAAATTATAGAGTATATATGAATGGGGTAATATATATTATATAAATTATAATAATTTAGAGGGATAATGTATCCATTACCCACACCAATATGAAAAAAATACCATGGTTTGTGTTGTTCGAGATTTAATGACTTCTAAAAGGGAAATGTCATATAAGTTGTAGTTAATAAACATATAAATCAATATCACTTACTCAACATTCAAAAATATTTATATCTTGATTAGTTTACTAATATATTTGACAAATAAGTGGTGATGTTTTATGGGGAACCCCTTTAAATATAATTTTACCCAATTTAATGTTTATTTCAGCATTTTAATTAATATTAATGAACAAAAAGTAGAATTATTTTAAAAGGTAACATAATCAAATAGATTTTGACTTTTTAATTACCATTTAAACACTAGAAGTAATTCTCAGAGCCTATTCTATGAAAATTAAAGGAGGTATGGATCAATATCTTTTTTTGGTCAAGTTCCTAAATAATAATTAATTTTATCCTTGAATAAAAATTAGATATTATAAAACTTTGGGTGAGAATAGATTCGGAACTCAAAATTTTAATGATGAAGTTTTAACATACAAATTATTAAGACTATAAAAAATATGATAAATGAGAAAGAAAATAAAATCCATTCAATAATACATTAAGTAGGTAAGAATTATATAAAAAAAATAAACTAAGAATCACTAAAAATATCTCATGTTCAAATTTTTTAGAAAAATTATGCACTCAAATTTCTCCAAGAATTAATTTAATGAGTCTTCTAAAGAAGTGAAAGATGGTATTTGGGAATATTGTCCCCATAGGAATTTTTATCAAATTGGAAGACTGTATTATGAGATGAAAGTTCCACTAAATATCTTTTGAGAACACAATTCACTCCAAATGTCATTTCGGAGGATGTATATATAAGATCCCCCACATAAACTTAATTTAAATGTTGTATAACTATCTCATGACATCTTAAATAAGGAACATATAGTATAGATTTTAGATCAGAGAAAAAGATTCTATGAAACATGAAAATGCACATTATCAAAATAATCTATAAAAATATAAAGTATAAAGAAGAAACATGTCAATATGAAGATTAAATGATATGAAATTACCCTCAATTGTTCCCATCTATTAATTCAAATAAAAATATGAAGGGATAAATTAAAAAATTATGATATAACTAAAAAAACGTTATATTTTTGTTTTGTATCACTAAATAAAATACTGACCAACAAAAAAATGTTTTGTAATAATACATCACTGTAAAAAAATATATAAAAATTAAAATGTTTTATTTTATCCTAAGAAAATTATAAATCAAAGGTATATGAATATAATACAAATAAAAAACAGAAAAATAAATTAAATAAAATTAAATATTGGTACAATAACATGATAATTTATTAGCTCATGGTCTCAAATAAATATTTGGATTATGAGATTTAATGTAAAAATATTAAAAAATAATATGAAGGAGAAATGATTTTTTATATAATAAATATAAAAAATTTAGGGTATAAATAATTTTATTTGGGAGTGTGATTTTAGAAGATATAATTTATATTATATATAAGGATATAAGAGTGTAAAATGATCATTTTTTATTATTTTAATAGGGTATTATTATCATTTTATATAAACTGATTTTTTAGTCGTCATTATACTATAAATATATGATAATTTATGTAATTTATATTATAGGAAAACGAAAATACCAAATACTATAAACAAATATAGAAAATAATGAATAATATTTTTTACAATAAAAAATATAATGATTAAAAATATATTTTATGGCTCTATTTATTTATTTATGGAATTATATTTTTTATGATCAATTTAAGTGTTGAATAAGGACCATTAAAGTCTTTGTTTTAATAAAATTCTATGAATTCTTGAAACTGATATGTCAAAATTACTTAAGTTATCAAGTAAAAAATATTTTATCGATTGTAAATTATGGTTCAAAATAGTAAAATGTATTATATATATTTTATATTGTAATAGTAACATAAGAATGAGTTTTTAATGCTTATAAAAATTATATGAATATTAAAAAAATTAAATAACTATATAGTCACAATTGTATTATTCTTGAATCAAAAAATTGGTCACAAGTGGTATTATTGAGTCAAAAAAAATTTATTCCATTTTTTATTTAAAAATTTCTCCATCCTTTATGTATACTAGATCCCTCTAAAATTCATTCCCCCTCAAAGAAAAATTTATCACATTATCTAAAATACTAAAAATATAAATATAAAAAATTCATTTATCACTTAAAAGATATTCTGTTCTTGTTAATTCAGAAAAAAAAAGTCAAATGGCCCTAGGGTGTTAAAGAGGTATCAGGTTCGAGTCTCCCCACATTCCTGCAAGTGTATTTGTGTTCCTTATTTTTAGTTTTTTAGTTCCCCTTCTGCAACAGTCTATAATATAATAACATAAAATATATATCTAAAAACATTTAGGATGTGAACATATCATCAAATATAAATTCAATTATACTCTCTAATTTTGTTAAGATATTCATTCCATGGTTTGTTTTACAATATACATTAAAGATGCTATTTTATTCCATTCATTGTACTCATGGTTGATTTACCTAATCAATTATTTCATTAATATAAAACTAATTTCTCATTTTTGAATTTATTAAAGCTTTAAAATATAATTATTTTAGGTAAATAATTATAATAAAAACTCTTAATGGCCCTAAAGAATGAATTTTTTGAAATCTAGTTTATGAAATTAGAATGTATCTAATTTAGGATGAGTTTAAAATTTAATAAACTGTTGAACCTCACATAAACTTGTAATCTTATTAATTATAGATTCTACAAACACATGGATAAATAATAAAGACTTATTTTGTGAAACCAAAATGATCATAAAATCTTCAAAATAAACATTTTCCAATAATTCAAGTTGAAATAAGTACAAATTTAACTTTGAAATGATAATGCGATTAAAGGATTATGGATAATAAAAATAAATAATGTTTAAGAAAATAATAAAAAATTACAATTTAAGTTGTTATAATGTATTCAACCATGTTAAAAAAATTTTAAGGGTAACTCTTATTGATATGATATATTTTTATTGAAATACTAACTTTATTTATACCTTTAAATATTATTATATAACTCAATACCTTTTCATGATCTTGTCATGTTATTCCATTTTGTTTCATTTATCATCTATTTTAATCTTTTATTTCTATGTAGAATATATATTTGTGGACATGTTATGATGAAATGGGTGGGATAAAAATTATATAATCCCCCAATACATTAGGTAATGATTATATCTCATATGAAGTGATTTGTGGAGTATAAAAATTGGCCTAGACTAACTATTATATTATGTGTTGGTAGAAAGAACTAACCTTCTTCATAGTATGACATAAAATTATGTTTCTTCCTTATAATTTTTCAACATTGATGTGTTATGCTTCTTTTTTATTTTATGGCCAGGAAACCATGATTTATTCTATGATCTACATTACACTATGTTATGATTTATCTTTCCATATTTCCTATTTTTTCCCAAAACTTTTCTATTAGTTAACCCTTTCGCTCAATGTATTTTTTAGAGTTTCAAATATACTAATATAAGTTTAAATTGTGTATAATATTACTATCACTAAAAATTAAATATATTTTACCTATTTATATTAAAAAATATATGTGTAGTATATTATCCCTAAAGATATTATAACTTTTAGTTATCAAATTTTAAAAAATTTATGAGTTATTAATATTGTTTAAGAAAAATGTAGCAAAAATTAGGTTTTTTATTTATGTGATATTACATAATTAAAATTAAAGCTAAATTAATTTGAAAGTAATTTATTTTTCAAGAATAATTCAAAAGGAAAAAATCGAGTAAAACATTCACTTTGATTATGACTCAATAATCTTTAAGAATTAACTCCTATAATCATTTAGAGTTTACTTAATATTACCTTGAGAGTTAAAGATGATATAAAAACAAGATAATACATATGATAAAGATATTTTGAGTGAAAAAGTATGTGTATATGGGTTATTTAGAGTGAAACATAAGTAATATACTTAAAATTAATGATTATATCCTTTGAAATATTTATTATACAATATTCACCCTAAAACATTCATGGTTATCCTCCCATTATATTTTATAACAACCCCATTGTTATTTTATTTTAAAACAATATTTTTTTTTAATTTTATGACTATAAAAATTAAATTCCATTTCATTAAATAAACTATAACATATAAGGAATCCAAAAATAATTTAAAATTATTGTAAAATATTTTTTATGTCACAAAATTTACTTAATAGGTGGATTGTTGAATATGATATTTTTAAATCAATTTTGAACATCTAAAATCTATTTTAAAAATTAGAAAAATTTATTTAAATTATTTAAAAAATCCTAATATAATTCAGTCATAAAGTATACATTGACATATAATATAATTTAATGTTAAACCCAAAATTTAATTGTTTCAAAAATTTGAAAACATTAATATATAATATAAATTTTTTTCCCAATTTGAAATTTCTAATCATTGTATAAAAATAAATTATTAAATATAATAAATTTAATTATTAAATAAATTTACTAAAAATATTTTTCTTAGTGTGATTGGAAATAATCAAAATCTTTAACCATAGTGGATAAATTAATATATGAATATATATAATTATTTTCTAAATATAACCTCCAATTCAATTCCTTAATCATAATGACTATTTTCCAATTATACAAATCCCACATAAATTTTTCTTAACAACAATTCCTTAATTTTTTAATTTACAAATTATATATCTTTTGAAAAATATACATCTGGTGGATAATAGTTTTATATTATTCTAGACATATTATCATTAAAATCCTAATCATAGGAGACTATGAGTTAAGTTATTTTAACACCTAACTCATGATATTTATTTTTTAATATCATTTTATTTTACTTCATATTTTTATTATGAATATATATATCATTAATTTGAACTTATGTTTAATGAAATAACTAAATGATACTTCTGTTTTTAGATTTATTTAATTCATTATGAAATTATTCCATACTTTAGTTATTCCATTGAAAAAGAAAAGTTTACATAATTTTAATATTTATTTTAAAGGGATAAAAACTGTATATATAAAATAGAAATGATTAAGTCCCCTCCCTTGCTGAATTATATTCATACCTAAAAGTTTAAAAACAAAACAAAATGAGAAAATAACTTTTTGAATATTTCCTTAATTTCTTCCATAACCTTCTATTTTTTTCATTCGAACTTTTGGTTCCTTTTTAGTAACTTAACAAGTGGGATGATCTAAAATAATTGCATATGATCCATTTACTCATGAATATGAATTAAATATATGTAGAAAATGAGATAAACATTATAATGGTTTGGAAGAAAATATAACGTATATGACACGTATCTTATTTATATCATCATTTTAATGGAGATATATTCTTTTAGATTTATTTTATATTCCCTTTAAATAATCCAAAAACCCATTTTATTTATTTTAGAAAACAAATTAGGGTTGAGTGGGAACCCATAAATGCGCAGCCAAAATCATTATGACTAGCCTTCACCAATAAACAATATATTCTATGATAAAACTGAGTGCACATTCAAAATTGAATTGCAAAAATAAAAAAGATAAAAATGGTGTGAATGGATACCCTTTATGTGGTTAAAGGTTGAAAATATTGTACGATTACTCAATACCTTCACCTATCACCAATTAAGGCTCTATTAATTTGATGAAATTCATCTACATTCAACTAACATCCAATACTCTAACACTAAAGAAACAATCTAGACTAATGAGAATGAAAAAAAACTACATCGGAACTAGATTCAAAAAAAATTAACAGTTATATCCATGAATTTGACACTCAGAAAATAAAATAAACCCAAAAAATCAAATATAAAAACTACCACCCCTAAAAATATTTTTGAATATAAGTCTAGGATACTCTAAGGAAATTCCATTGAGTTTTAGGATATAAATACCAAAAACCAAACCATTATACTTATATGTCACCACAAAGAAGCTAATAACCAATATAAGGCTCCAATCTAATCTTCAATTAGTTCCTATAATATCCAACTCCCAAAAAAAATCTTATATAGATGGAAATCACTATAATATAGTGTGATTTTATCACCAGATAATACCACAAAAAAATCACTACTAAATAGATGCATCAAAAGTAGTTTAGAATTAAATTTTCAAAGGCATTTTAGATAAAAAATAAAATAGTTTGAATGTCAGATAAAAGGTGAAAACCAAGTCCATGTATATTCCAAGAATCTATCATAGTATGATATATTTATTTTTTATTTGGACCATTTCATTTTTATTTCTTGGGTTTCATGTTATTCTTTCATATTTTCTGGAATTATTTTGTGTGATTACTTCATGGTTTCATCACCATGTTTACCTCATTCCTACATTATTTATTCATTGAAAATCACACTAAACACTATATATAGTCTGTTGTGATTGATCTTATAGTGGTTTGGGATGATGATGGAAGTGATTTTGGTATTCTTCATTACATGAATGCCAAGGTGTTTTGTTATTTTTTTCTTATATGGTTATTTATTGAATATTCTTAGCCACATTGAGTACCTATTTAGGTTCCACCTCAAATCTTTCATCATTATACACGATATAAAACCACATTTGTTCCAAAATGATGGGGTTTATTGTATGGTGTTTGTGGAGTGATAATATGGGATTCCATTATAATATATTGATGAATATTGAACTAAAAGTCATCTATAATACTCAATAACTTAATTTAAACTCCAAATATGGTCACATGTCACCCATAAATATTTTTATCACTATTTTAGAAAATTCATTTAGTTTTTTAATCATATAAAAATTCTATTTTATCATTAATTATACTTATATCCACCCCAACAATATTGTGTTTAAAAATTATTCTCATAAATAACCTCCTGAGGTTTCTTCTAAATTATTGAATAATTGCTATTATTAATTATAATTCCACCAAAGATATTTGGTAGTCCAAATTTACTCAAAAATAAAGTACAAAAACCCATAATATATTCTTATATATATATATATATATCCAATTTTGTTTTTTCGTCTATTTATAGACATTATGATGTGATAAGATTCAATGCAGTACACAGTTCCTATAAAAACCCCCTTAAAAATTTCATGTGAATGATATATTAGGATATAATATTATTAAAAAGGGTTCACCATCAATCTTCACCAATCACATTATATGTATTTAGTTAGGATGAAAAGCATGTGTTTTCATGGCATGATAAATTTGAAAATATTATTAATCTATTGACTAATATATTAATTGTCATAGGGTCAATCCCATATGGAAATTGGGTCCGAAATTGGAAGTTCAAATTGAGGTACACTAAAATTATAGGACTTAAATAACTAAATAAATGACTCTAACAAAAAAAATAGAAAAAAATGAATTTGATAGTGTTAGTGTTTTGAATATTTTAATGGAGAATGAATTAAAAAATGAATAATCTCTATATCTAACAAATTATACTCCAAATTTTCACTAATTCCAATATTAAAGTTCTTCTTAAGAAACAAAATACCTCTTAAAAATTATTTCTAGTCTCATCCAATAGAGTTATGTATAAATTATGATTCATTTAGAACTGAATCTATTTTCAAAATAACATGTCCCATTTGAATAAAATTCATTATATTTATATATATCAGGCTCATTTGCATAAGATTAATTTTTTTGGCCTCACTTATTAATAAAATTTATATTTTTAATAAATAGTATCATGGATTTAATTTTTTGAATCCCAAAATATAATTATTAAATAGGAATTAAAAATATTTTTAATATTTTAGAATATATTTTATTTAAGTTTTAAATGGATTAAATATATTATTCTAATTTAATTATATTATTTTAGATTATTTTTAATAAACCCTGAATTTATTTTGGTTTGATTTAAAAAAATATTCTAAAACAGATTTTTCAACCCTTAGTAGTCAATCTAAGCTTAGTATACACATCATGAAGGGAAATTCCACTTGTGTATGGATATACGTCATAAAAAATGATCGAAGCCCCATAAGTATAGGTAAGTGGATACATATGAATTGGTAGTCGCTGCCCAAAGGTAGTGCATAGTGGGTACATGGTGGTACCAATGGTGGCATGAAAATAGGTATCTAAGATTATATACCATAATCCCTCTCAATTTAAAGACTTATATGGGATAAAAAATAATATAGAAAGTGAAAACACTAAAAAATATTGGGTAGCATCAGCTTCTCCACAACACTATATTTAACTCCTCTCTAGCACAAAATGGTTCCACCTCTACACTTATACACACTTCAACACAAACCAAATACCATATTAAGAAACACAAGATCATTATATATGGATCACGAACCACCTAAAATATCATGGAATATCAAATATCTCATCCTATTGTTGTTTGGAACCCATATACACTCCCTTGGAAATATATGTTCACTTTTCCTGACAAAATAGAGTAATGATCAACCCATGTTTTCATGTAGTTTTTATCCATTAAATTAGGAAATAATATTTATAGGATATTATAAAAAATTCTTAAGATCATTTTCATGGTTGGATAGAATGTCCAAATCCAATGAAATGTGTAAAAAAGCTTTCAGTCGATCATATACATGGAGGTCATCAACAATTAACCCATTTAAAGGATAAGGATTCTAGAAATTTACATCCAACTTATAAATACTAGTTATGAAGTACAATATACCCGCCCCCCCTCCCACACCCACAATTTATTCCCATTTAAAGGATTGAAATGATATTTTATTTCATTCATATGTTTTAATTGTTATATTTTAATATTAGAGTAATTATTTTTTTCTCTTCTTTTTACATGATCACCCCCTATGATTTTTTTCTTATCATAATAAAATAGAGAACTAACACCCTCATTAGGTGAATTATAGTTAGGTAATGAGGATAAATATTGATTTTATGGTTTTAATATTTCTATTTAAACTTCATTATAAATATTTTCTAAAGTATATGAAGATATGGGTTAGATACATATAAGGTGATAATTGTCTTATTTCCTATCCACATTCTCTCTATTTTCATTATTTTTTTATGAAAATACTCCCCACATTCCATTGTCTAATATATATTTTTAATTATTCCATGTAATGGTGAAATTAAATTATTTTCTCTATCATCACATTATTACATGGTTATTTGGATTTTTCTCTCCTTTGAGATATATTTTGAGTGATTATACAGTTTTTTGTTCAAAAGACTTTCACTAATTTAGGGGATGAACATGAAAGATCTATATGATAAAGAGATGGGTTTGCTTTTATCCTTTTTTCTGTTATTTAAAAAATAATAACAATGGGTGTGTTTGTGTTACTATTTCTTTTAGGGGTTATATACATAGTACAAGATAAAAAAAATCTAAAAATGGTGATTGAGTGAATCAACAAAACTCTCTCAAGTTCATGTAATTCTCTAAAACTTAAGTCTATTCACTATTTGTTTTACTTTTTTTGGTTTAAAAATCATTTTCATGTTTCAATAATTATTTATAATAATACTGAAAATCTATAAAAAAAAAATATATGTGAAAACGAAAGGATTTATTGTGATTAATGAGCCCCAATTGAGAAAACCCTAGTTAGCCACTATATTGAACCTTAGGATTAATTTTTATAAATAATAAATTCATAAAAATTCATCTTAATCCCTATATTATTGTTTCCAAGGAAGAAATTATTTCACTTTATTATTCTTCTCAATGTGTACATATTTTCTAACATCCATTTATTTTGAAATTTTAAAAAATTGATTTTATTTTCAATTTATACACTTCAATAATTATAAAAGGTATAAAATTTTATAGGAAGGTGTGAGGAGATTATTATTAATATTGGGAGAATATTAAATTTTTTAATCTCATTAATAACATTGTAGACATTCTTGATGGTTCTACCAAAGAGTTCTTTCAAAATAACATCTTTAATTTTAAAAAAAAAAAAATTTAATGAAAATTTGGTGCTGAAATAGTTAGAGCCACAATAATAATAACATTCACATCCCACCATTTATGATAAATTTGAAGAGGTTAGGAGTGATATGCAGGAATAAGTATCTCCACACGAATATCCTACAAGATATATTCTAGGGGATTTATACAAGGAGGGTGATATATATAATGGAACTATTTAGGAGTATAGTCTTACCTTCAACTCATTCCATTCAATTTTTTTTGGAACTAAATAGACTAATAACCCCCATTTTTTAAATAATATATTTAAAAAATATTATTTCCATTTATGATGATGAGGAAGTGACCACTATTGGGGATAATATGGTGTATGAATTTCAAGAAGATATATTTAGTCCAATGGTGAAGAAACAACCACCTCAAAGCACATCAGAACATCTACTAGAGGACAATACAACCAATCATGATAACCAGATATTTTTTTTCATTTCACCATTTTATTTATATTTTTATATAATATTTTAGGATGGTTTATTTTTACGTTTTATTTGGGTTATCCACTCCAAATTATTCCCTATAGACATTAGGAAATGTCACTTGGGGTGGTTTTTGTCAACGAAACCACACCCACCATCTAGACTTCGATAATGATGGGTGTTTCCATGTAGTAAAAACACAACACAAATAGAGGGATGATGGAACAATTCTTGCCAATTTCTTTAATCATTTTATTTCTCATCTCGTTTAATAAATTTATAAAATGGTTTTTTCAATTTAGGTTATAAGAATTACTAGTTTCATTGGTATATTATCATGATTTGTTACCTTTTCATTGTATGATATTGTGGGAAATTAAAAAATTTAAAATATTATGTTAAAATGAATTTTTTTAAGTATGAGAATAACTCAAAATTCATAATTCTCTTTAGTGAAGAGTAAGTATATTTTTCCATGAGAGGTAAGAATAAAAAGTGGAATGTATAGATATAAAAAAGATAAATTTCATGTTGATTATAGGGATCATTTCATTAAGAAAAAATCCATATAAGAGGAGTGATAAATCATTTATTGATGGAATTAAAAAATTCTCAAACATTTGATTTTTATTCTTAATTTGTCTTAGGATATATATTTTTCCTAATGTATAAAATGGAATTCATGGGAGTGATATAAACAATATTTTCAATAAATTATTCTCAAAATTTCCTTATTTTAATCACTATATAGTAAATGTAAAATATGCATTGATCAAATTTATAATATTTTTGAATAAATTTGATTTCATTGTATAATTAATTAAACATATTATTTTAGTTTAATTATTTTATTTCTAAATACATTAAATAATAGATATAGATATGTTTAAAAAGATATATTCTAAAAAACATTTCAACACTCAACAATAAATCAAAGATTGGTTCACATAATGGGAAGTGAAGGTTTATATGTGTTTGAAGATGTTTCAGGAGTGAACGATTAATGGTACTTAAGTATGGGAAATAAAATACATAAATATAGGTAGGAATGACATGAATCTAATGGTTAGTAAATATAGGTAAGTACCACTTGAGTCATATAAATAGTTTCTTAGTCTTATAAATCATCAACCCTCCCAAAAAACATGTGGGATAATAAAAAGTTCTATAGAATTTGAAAAAAAAGTGTCAAGAATCATTTTCTTCTCTTTAGCACTACCAGGATATAATATTCAGTAATAATCCTTTCCTTATATATAAATTATTACACTTTTAAATAAACATGATCCCACATAAAATAATTTAGGATCAGTAAATAAGACTCAGCAGCACTCTAAAATAACATTCGGAGTTATAGATCTCATCCCAAGGATACTTGGAATGCATGCATAAAAACAGGAATAAATAGAACTACACCATGATACTGTGATTTTTAATTTCCTAAATAAATTTATTTACATATCTATATATATCCCTCTCTTGATTTTGGAAACATTATTCTAAATAAAATTAAATTTTTATACAGTTTTTCATGTTATATGGTGAGTGATAGCTCTATGGAAACCATATGAATGGGTTTTATCATGTGACAATGTATTTAGACCTTTTTAGAACATGAACTAAAAATCAATTCGACAAAAAATGTTATTTCCCTAGTATTATCAGCGAATCAATGTTTGATCATATTTTGGATAAATGATGTGGTAACTGTGAGATATGTTTAGGCTTTGAAAATTTTAAAACTGCTAAATTATGCTCCCCTCCTTTTTAAAAAGCTCACGACCTCACTTCACACCCTCTATTTCTATTGATTTCAGAAAAGGTAGCCCAGCAGGTGAATGTTCCACTATAATAACCTATATACCTTTTCACTTCATTATTCTATTTCATTTTTATTCAGATATTGTAGAGCTTCATTTCTATACTACCCTTCCTTCTTTCTCTTTATAATTGTCTCCATTATCTCCTTCACTACACAACACCCTCAGTAGAACACTAGTAGGAGTTTCAATTTTAATTCAATTTAGTTCTAATTTATAATCTGTTTTTTGGGCCTAATAAGACTTCAAATCGTCCTGGATGATGGTATTTCATCATCTAAACATGCCCTAGGTAGTTTTTTTGTGATTTTGTGATTCCATGATTTGTTTCTTGTTATTTTATATTATAAATTGGTTCCTTTAAAGTTATAAATGACATTTTTGTTCGTTTAAATTTATAAATATATATTACATAATGTTTTTAAAGGATTAAAATTTATTTCCAATTGTGTTCCTATGGATTTTACCCTACTTTTTATTTATATTAACAAAATAAAATATTCAATATGGTTTTAAAAAGGAATTGGATCATTTAAAAATATTTTAAGTTGTTTGTTAAATGTTATTAAGTGAAGTATGAGTTTAATTTATTAGTTAATTGGTGATTTTCACTATTTTTTAAATTTTGTGATGATTCTTTATTCCTTAATTATGATATTCACTTCTTATTTGTATTGTGTTGGTCTCACATAATATTTTCTTCTTATACAAATATTTATGGGAATATATTTATATTAACACATGAAAATCTTCACATGAGAGTATTTAAATATTTTCATTGATAGGTTTATATATATATATCATTATGTGTGTGTGTTTATCTGTGTTTCATTGAAAATGTTTATAACATTTAAATAAATGTTCTGAAATTTAAAAATGATTATTGAAATTGGGTTTCAAATATATTTTCAACGAAATTTTTTAAACTTGTTTTGATTTTCAATTTTAAATTGTTTTATATTGATGAACGTTTTTTAAATAGCCTCAAGAAAAATGTTTTACTTTAAATGTGATATTTCAAAAGGTGTTTTTGAAATGCAGAATTATTTTAAAAACAAATTTTGATTTTGGGTTGTTATTATAACTCTACATAATTATTTCAATGAGTATATTTTATGGTTGGCACATTAGAGACCATATGTAGGTGGGTAATCAGATGAGCGCTTCTAAAATTCCATATGATAGACTATCTAGTGTATGTTTTCAATGTCCCTAATTTTCCAAGGCCATATTATTTATTAGGTCACATAGAAGACTAGTATTCCATGAGTGAGTTAGTTAACTTTGGAACCTATAGGTCAGAGTTATCCTAATGCATTATAGATTATCCATGAGGTGTTACATATTTATTTGTACCTTGTTAGGTCTATTAGGTTAGATACACAGATAGTGGGGTGAATCATGGTATAAAAGATTAAAAAACTAACCCAATTGATCTTGTTTCTCTATTAAGAAAAACTCTTTTATCTTTATTTCCTATAAATATTTATAAATATAAATTAAATCACGCACAGGACACAGAAATATTTACTTGGTTCACCCTCATTGGGCTACATCCAAGGAGCATACACTGGTGATGTGTCGATGTACTAAATCCACTAAAAGCGCACTAGTGTTTACAAAATTTAGAGCGGACGCACTACCCATCATGGTTTACCACCACTCACAATTTGAAAGCTCACTAATCTTTCAACTGAATTGTAATCACTGCTTCTTCAAAAGATCCACTCACAGTTTAAGGACTTTTAGATCCCTTCATTATCAAAAATTAATGAATCTTCATCTGTATGTAGATTATTTGTTGAAGTTACACTTTCATAAACTGAGGAATGCAACTTTACCATGGGTGTACTGGGTAATATTCCAACATTCATGTATCCTTAGAATGAAATATGTGCTTCTCCATGCCTGGTGTGCGGGTGTCGCCAAACCAATTTCAACACACTCACTTCTCAACACAAAACGTGGCCGACTAACACCCTTCTATACACAAACCATGTAACATACATAGCATATTTTAAATTTATTTCTATTTTAATTTCCATTAATCTTTTTTGGGGGGGTTTACAATGTTTTTATGGAGAGTAGGTGACTTTTCATGAATTGGGCCAAACCGTGAGCCCAATTTGTGATTTAAAAATACATTTTGTTTATTTTATAACTTATTCATTTTTTAATATTTTTCCCTCATTCCAACTCATAAATGTCCTCCCCTGATATAGTAACACTACAATTAAAATTTGGAGCCTTTGGAAATCAATAACCAAGGTGTGTAGGTGTTTTTATTTAAGGGATTGGGCCTCCCCGAATGCCCAATTCCAGTTTTAAAAATAAAATTTAATTAATTAATAACTTATTCATTTTTAAGGGTTCTTCAGTGATTCCATGCCCCAAAGACGCCCCTTGAACCCAGACGTGCGTCCAATACACTCCCACACTCTTTTCAGATCATTTGCATCACGGTTTATGTCGAATCATCTGAAGAACTCAAATTTCAGGCAGATTTATCAAGGTAATTTGTTTCCTTGATAACTCCTTCGATTCTTACTCTTTTCCCCTATTAAAATTCCTAAATGATCTAACTATCCTTGTTCGAACCTCCCTTGAAGGTTTGAGTATTTTTAAAATCAGATACTAGTATTTTTTGGGGCGATTTCTATAGGATATTTTAAGTAAGTTGTTCTCCTCCTTTCTTCTTTCAATTTTTTTAGGGTTACATCCAATGTACTTAGGGTTTCTTCTATTATCTTTGAGGTTCCTATTGTCCAGGAAGTAGGGTATAAAAATTAGGGTTTTATTGTGTGTTTCATGGTCTGAAATTATGGTTTAAGGTCTGTTTTACCTTCCTTGAGGTGCGGCGGTGGTGCGTTTGAGTTTTCACACAAAGGATTCAAGGGTTTCCTTGGTTTTGGTTGGTGATTCCATTGTGTATGAAATCTTTGTGAATTGGATGCTATTTTTATGGTATTTTCATGCTTATTAAATTTTATTATTTCTGAAAAATATAGTTTTAGTGGTGTTTGTATTTAAAATGGATCCAAAATGCCAATTTCATGTGAAATTGGGGGTTTTTCATAGAAATGTTTTATTAGTTTAATTGGGGATACCCTATAAGTAACTAGTTGATTTTATTGAACTGTAATAGGGAGAAAAATACTGTTTTTAATGATTGTACCTTGTGTTTGTTACTAAAAAATCTGGTTTTAGTGGTGTTTGTGAACCACATGAAATTCTAAGAGTTGAGTTGTGTAAAAATGGAGACTTTGCAATGATGTCATTTCTTGAACCATATGGGGCTACTCTAAAAATGATTTTTTGTTTTCACTAAAATGTAGTAGGATTCTCTTTATGTTTTGAAAACTTAAAAATGTTCACATATTATGCAAGTGAGGTTTATAAGGAGTTTTGTGTCCGAAACACTTCGAGATTTTGAGGAATTGTTTTATGAAAAATATAAGTGTTTTGTTGTGTGTTTTAAGTGGTATAAAATGTGATAGATACTGTATTGGTTGTTCATGACCAGTAATGGTGTTTTATATGTAAATTTATTTATGTTGCATGCTGAAATTGATTTATCACAAAAGGGGAAGCCTGGGTACCTAGGTGGGGCGGATTTGTACTAGTACGGCTAGTGGACCGGATGGGTTTTGTCCCTATTTCACTTAGCATTTGGATAACGACAACTCTAAATAAACTATTTGGATGATTATTAGGGACCACTAGGTTATTAGTATGTTCCCTACTAGTGGCTCATGCACAAGAAAGGATTTTTCTCTGGTTACTTTACACCGAGGTACAAGGTACATAGGGCCCAAGACAACCTAGTACCTAGGGGTGTTCCCAATGTTATTGCTCATTGGATTTGTAGTATTTACCCATGTATTAGGGTGTGTTTGGAAGTAAAATATAGTATCTAACATTTCTATTTTAATTTTTTAATATTCTGAAAATTTTGGATTGAAAACTATTTTCAATTTGAGGTTTCATTTCTTGAAATTTTAACACTACTTTTCCTTGCGTTCGAAAACTGCTTGCTTTTTCACATTATATTTCATAATCTTTGGAATCATTGGGTGGTATCCTACTAGGCTTAGGCTCACACCCTACATACACCCCATGGGTGTAATTAGACTTGGTTATATTTGATTCATGTAAAGGAAAGGCTAAAGGTGATGGCGGTTCTTGGTGTTAGTTCCCATCCTTGGTGCGGAGTTGTGGAGATAGCTTGGGGGCGATGACCCCTGGTCGTGTGGAGTACTTGGGGATGTCTTCATGGTATAATTATTTTTATTTGGACCACTTGTTTTATCTTTAAACCAATGTACTCATTTCTTGTTTTTACTTAAGTCTTGTTTGGCTCAAAAATTTCAGATTTATATTATGGATTTTTTTTAATGTTTTGTGCTTTCATACTCGGGTAAATTGTTCCCAAACCTAAATTAATGATACCCGAGCACTTGTGCCAGCCCGTGGGGATAGGTAACGCCCTTTGGGTCATGTCACAGGCTGGGTTTGGTGCCAGTTTTGGCGGTGACCAGATTCAGTTCGGGACAAAATGGTATCAGAGGAGGTTCGCTCCTTGGGTCATGTTATTTGGGGAAGAGTCAGCATAGTCTGGAGCTAGGATTCTTGGGACTTGAAATTTCAGTCATGGGTAGTGTGCTTGGAGAACACACCTCATTATGGGATTCAAGTCACCATGGGAAGTATGGATTTATCTGAGTCCTTTGGTTTTCTTGGTTTAATGATGACTATGCGAAATGAAAAGAGAGTTGGGCTAATAATCTCAGTGAGCTCACAGGGCCTGGCAAGCCATGTGGAGCCATGGATATTTACCTAGAATACTCTCTGTGACGAAGAAGTGATTGTAATATGGCTACCAACCATATGTCCAAGTCACCCACCGAAACTAGTTTCCTCTCACATTGTCTTGTGTCTCTTTGTTTTGGAATCTTGGAAACTTGGTTTTTTTTAAGAAAAAAAATGACTTCACTTTAAGGAGATTGAATTTTTGTGAAGTTATTTTTTAGTAAAGTGAAAATGGTTTTATTTTTTTTATTCCTATAAATGAAATTTCAGAATTATTTCAAAATTGTAAATTATGTGTTTACACCTCTTTTGAAAGTATGAACTATGTTAATTGGGGTTTTGAAAATATGTTTCTAGTGGAATGTTTTTTAAACCATGTAAAAGTGTTTTGGATTGAATTAAGTGTTCTATAATTTTTTTGTGGGGGTTGAAGATGGATTTTGGGTTTGGTGACTACTGAACCAAAAAAATATGAACTTTTAGAACCTTGTCATGAAATGAGAAGAGTTGAGTTCTTCATCAAATGGAGATTTATGAAATGGTGATTTTCATGAAATTAGAAGTGTTTTGAAATTGGTTGAAATGTTTTGAAATGATTGTGAAAGGCATGAATATGTGCTTTTATTTAATTATGGATTCGTTTCTAAATGGTTGTGTCCTTAGGAAATGTTTTTTAAAGATTTGAATTGGGATTTTGATCTCATTGTTAGCAGTTTTGAGAAAAAGGTTGGGTTGGTTGACCATTTTATTTTTGAAAAGTGGAAGGAAGTTTTGTTTTACCTTTTGGTATTTCCATGAGTGACCACATGCATTGGGTTATATGGGATGATGGATGGTTGATTGCATGACTGGAGGAGTGCTGGGATGGATATGAGGAGGGTGCCTGGTGTGGCACAAAAACATGCATGTGTGAGGCCCATGGGGTACCATTGGTGGATACGCTTACTGTTAAACCGTTTGTTTTCAAAGAATTGGTTTTAAAGAAAAACATGATGTCTTGATGAATAGTTTGGTATGGTTTGTATTATGGGTTTTTAAAATTGTTGATGTTGTGGGATGTTTTGAGTTCAAGAACCCCTTGTGTTTGAACTGTGTTTTGGGTTTGTGTTTGGTCGGTAAGCTATGTTGTAGGGACGGTTAGTGGTCTCTTTTGAAAAAAAATTTGGGATTCCTTTATGGTGGTTCCCTTCATGTGTTTGGATCTGGTTTGTGGCATGTTTTGACCAATGGACCATCTTGTTTGGGTCCTTGGGTTCTCTCAATGGATAAGGTATGCCCCCATTAAGGGTTAATGCACAACTGAAGTGCAACCCGTTTTGTTTCGCCATTGGAAAATCCTCCAGTTGATCAATATAAAGAATATTTTATCGAACATTTTTTTATTGAGTCTACACCCATTCATTTCTCCGATTTTTGGATCCTCTTGTAGTGGGATAGTGCTTTTGGAAGGTTGAAAGAGACCTTAGTTTCTTAAGTTTCCTGATTCATCAAAGGTGGGAGTGTTCTTTTGTTGTTAGTATGGATGAGTGTCTTGATGGTGTCTAAGAGGGCCTCTGGGTTCTTTATAGTTTCTTTGAAGAAAGAGTTATTATTAAACCACCAATTTTGAGATTTCGGTCATGATATGATATTGTGTCCACTTTTTGGACTTATCTGTTGTTTAGGGACTTTGAATATGGTCTCATTCCATGTATTGTTTCTATCAATCGCAAGGGTCATGTTTGGTGACGCATTTTGATGTTGTGTGCTCTTTTGACCATAAAGGTGAAGGTCTCACAATCATCTAAGGTTCTATGTTGTGTTGGGATTATGTCTCCCTTGGGAAAAACATAAAATCCTCTATCTTAGAGGAAAGTTTTTATACATGTCTTTCCCTTCTGTTGTTTCTCACCCAAAGAAACAAGGTGCGATGTGTGTGCATCTTCTGATCCCTTGTTTCAGGGAAATGTCTATTTTTAGTAAAGTGGGTTATGAAGTGTGTTATGTCTTGATGAACCCATCAAGGTATGAGGTTTAGTTGTTTGTGGCACCGAAAGAAGAAGTTCCACATAGGGGTTTCAACAGCCTAACTGCGTGGCTGAAGATGCTTCAATATTTTGAGCTCCAGCCATAGGTCTCGGAGAGAAACTGGCGCGTAGTCAGGGGAAACACCAGTGTTGTTTAAACCCTTGTACAATTTTATATCCTCAGTGTGAAATATAGAAAGTGTTTAAACCAATGGTTTCATCATCTTCCTTCTGTTGTTATAGTTTTGTGGAAATAGGTAGAGGGCCTTGTACCCATGTCATCGCCTAATGTCTTTCCATCCCACGTTGGTTTCCATTAATTCATTGGAGAATTGTTGGAAATTTGGCTAGAAAGTGTGATCACACATTATTTGCATGATTAGTAGTGACAGTGTGCTAGGAATCCACGTGGAAAGAATGATCAGCATAGTTAGTGCACGGTTTCCCAAACTGTGCGGACTGACCTTGCACCCTTCCCAAATAAAAAAATGGGTCTTTCTGTGTCGGCCCATGCTGGTCAATTAAGATGGTTGGTTCTTGTGGTGGGAAGACCCACTGTGGGTATCATGTATATTATTTTTTAAATTTATAATTTATTTATACCCCTTGTACTAGGGAGTCTGTTTGGGCCTCCCCCTATTAGTGTCTTGATTCTATCTCAAAAACAAATTAAGTTGTCTCTTACGGTGAGGAGGCAATTTGTGTCTCTTCATACGAGTAACTCATATTTTTCCTTGGTTTTTTATGGGAAGTAGGTATTATCATTTGGATATATCTAACTACCTACATCTTACTTTGGTAAACATTGATATTGGAGAGTGACAAATGGTTTAGTTATAGTAGGTCAAGTGTAACCTTGTTCGATGTTGTTGTTTATTTGGGTAAATTGATTGAGTATTGTTCAGATTGTGTTTTAAGGAGTTTTCATTTGGGATAAAGCCTAAATTTGCTTGATTCTTTCCGGAAATTGGTGTCATCTAGGTTTTTGAGAGTATTCCTTCCTTCATTGATCACTAGAGGTGTTATGGTCTTTGGGGGAGAAATCTGGCAAGAGAGTACCTCTTGGTTTCTCAGTTGGGTTTGGTTGTTGCTTTGGCCTTACTGTGACTTTCCGGGGTAGAAAGTTTTCATGGTGGGGAGAATTGTCACATACATAGCTTATTTTAAATTTATTTCTATTTTAATTTCCATTAAGGTTTTGTTTTGGGTGTTTTCCAAAGTTTTTATGGAGAGTAGGTGAGTTTTCATGAATTGGGTCAAACAGTGAGCCCAATTCGTCATTTAAAAATAAATATTGTTTCTTTTATAACTTATTTATTTTTTAATATTTTTCCCTCATTACAACTCATAAATGTCCTCCCCTGATATATTAACACCATAATTAAAATTTGGAACCTTTGGAAGTCCATAACCAAGGTGTGTATGTGTTTTTATTTAAGGGATTGGGCCTGCCCGAAAGCCAAATTCCAGTTTTAAAAATAAAATTTGATTAATTAATAACATATTCATTTTTAAGTGTTGTTCGGTGATTCCAAGCCCCAAACACGCCCCTTGAACCCAGACGCGCGTCCAATACCCTCCCACACACTTTTCAGCTCATTTGTATCATGGTTTAGGTCGAATCATCTGAAGAACTCAAATTTCGGGAAGATTTATAAAGGTAATTTCATTCCTTCATAACTCCTTCGATTCTTACTTGTTTTCCCCCATTAAAATTCTTAAATGATCTACCTATCCTGGTTCGAACCTCCCTTGAAGGTTTGAGTATTTTTAAAATTAGATATTGGTATTTTTGGGGGCGATTTCTACAAGATATTTTAAGTAAGTTGTTCTCCTCCTTTCTTCTTTCAATTTGTTTAGGGTTACATCCAATGTACTTAGGGTTTCTTCCATTATCATTGAGGTTACTAATGTCCTGGAAGTAGGGTATAAAAATTAGGGTTCTATAGTGTGTTTCATGGTATTAAATTATGGTTTTAGGTCTGGTTTACCTTCCTTCAGGTGCGGCGGTGGTGCGTTTGAGTTTTCGCACAAAGGATTCAAGGGTTTCCCTGGTTTTGGTAGGTGATACCATTGTGTATGAAATCTTTGTGAATTGGATACTGTTTTTATGGTATTTTCATGCTTATTAAATTTTATTATTTCTGAAAAATATAGTTTTAGTGGTGTTTGTATTTAAAATGAATCCAAAATTCCGATTTCATGTGAAATTGGGGGTTTTCATAGAAATGTTTTATTAGTTTAATTGGGGCTACCCTGTAAGTAACTAGTTGATTTTATTGAACTATAATAGGGATAAAAATTCTGTTTTTAATGATTTTCCCTTGTGTTTGTTGCTAAAAAATCTGGTTTTAATGGTGTTTGTGAACCACATGAAATTCTAAGAGTTGAGTTGTGTAAAAATGGAGACTTTGCAATGATGTCATTTCTTGAACCATATGGGGCTACTCTAAAAATGATTTTGTGTTTTCACTGAAATGTAGTAGGATTCCCTTTATGTTTTGGAAACTTAAAAATGTACACATAGTATGCAAGTGAGGTTTATAAGGAGTTTTGTGTCTGAAACACTTCGATATTTTGAGGAATTGTTTTATGAAAAATATAAGTGTTTTGTTGTGTGTTTTAAGTGGTATAAAATGTGATAGCTACTGTATTGGTTGTTCATGACCAGTAATGGTGTTTTATATGAAAATTTATTTATGTTTCATGCTGAAATTGATTGAGCACAAAAGGGGAAGCCTGGGTACCTAGGTGGGGAGGATTTGTACTAGTACGACGAGTGAACCTGATATGGTTTTGTCCCTATTTCACTTAGCATTTGGATAACGACAACTCTAACTAAACTATATGGATGATTATTGGGGACCACTAGGTTATGGGTATGTTCCCTACTAGTGGCTCGTGCACGAGAAAGGATTTTTCTATGGTTACTTTACACCGAGGTACGAGGTACATAGGACCCAAGACAACCTAGTGCCTAGCGGTGTTCCCAATGTTGTTGCTCATTGGATTTGTAGTATTTACCCATGTCTTAGGGTGTGTTTCGAAGTAAAATACAGTATCTAACATTTCTATTTTAATTTTTTAATATTCTGAAAATTTTGGATTGAAAACAATCTTCAATTTGAGGTTTCATTTCTTGAAATTTTAACACTACTTTTCCTTGCGTTCGAAAACTGCTTGCTTTTTCACATTGTATATCTTACCCTTTGGAATCATTGGGTGGAATCCTACTAGGCTTAGGCTCACACCCTAATTACACCCCTTGGGTGTAAGTAGACTTGGTTATATTTGATTCAGGTAAAGGAAAGGCTAAGGGTGATGGCGGTTCATGGTGTTAGTTCCCATCCTTGGTGTGGAGTTGTGGAGATAGCTTGGGGGCGATGACCCCTAGTCGTGTGGAGTCCTTGGGGATGCCTTGATGATATAATTATTTTTATTTGGACCACTTGTATTATCTTTAAACCAATGTACTCATTTCTGGTTTTTACTTAAGTCTTGTTTGACTCAAAAATTTGAGATTTATATTATGGATTGTTTTTAATGTATTATGCTTTCATACTCGGGTAAATCATTCCCAAACCTAAATTAATGATACCCGAGCACTTGTGCCAGCCCGTGGGGATAGAGAATGCCCTTCAGGTCATGTCATGGGCTGGGTTTGGTGCCAATTTTGGTGGTGACCAGATTCGGTTCGTGACAAACCAATATTGGTGTGTAACTATCAAAAGGCATGAAAATTTCTACAAGTGTGAAACTTCAACCACTTGGCAGGAAAACCCCCACTTGGGACACCCAAACCACCTGGCACGCAACTTTCAACCAGCATGCAACTTCTAAATATATTTATACTTGTGCTCTCAAACCACCACTTGTGTGCCTAAACCTACTTGAGCGACTAGAGCTCGAATTTTCTATAATTGTTGTGCTTTATATAAAAATGAAGAGGGGTAAGCCTCTATTTATAGATATTTTGGGCACCCTGAGCACTGCACGCAATTCTACTCCTAGTGTACAAGTCTATACACCTTATACTCTGTCACCCTAGTCACCATTAAACCCTCCTTTTTTAATAAATTGAACATCATGGTCTGATTTTTCAACAAACGCAACATGGAGGCCCACTTTTTCAACAAACACAATTACTTAAAAATGATTCAATGATACCTTGAGTGATTTTTCCAACATTCCTACATTCCCTTATATATTATTTTGTTTTTTATTACAAAAATTTTTTATCATTATTTATTGCTTCTCTTTAACCTCATACATTTATTTTTACCTTTTGTATTTATCATTTCCATTATTGCTACACTTTTTATTCTGTTTTTATTTTACTTCCATTTTCAAAAGTTAGAAAAAAGGGGATTTTAAAGGGCTTGTTTCATATGGATTGGTTTATTCTAAAATGGATTTATAAAGGTGTATTTTTTAATAAATTAGGATCGGGATTGGGAAAAAATCTAGTTACTGATTTCATTTAAATAAAGGGAAATATAATATTTTATAAAATGGTAGATCGTGAAATTTTATTTCTAAGTGTTTATTAGGTAGTTTATTTTATAAATGTATTTCAAAGTATCATTTTTTCAGTTATCTAGGAAAAGTAAAACATGGAACTTTTGTTCCATACAAAATTGGAAGTTTAACTAATACCCTAATGAAACCTATCAATATTTATAGACCAAGTTTCCTATTATAAGATTCAACATTGATTATCTGAATGGGATTTAAGATTGGATAGAACATAACCTTTTCTCACGTGGGATAACTTCATCAGGTATATCAGTTTTTTAGTATTTAATTTTCTTTATCCATATATTTCATTTCCTTATTTCGGTTATAGTTGTTGGTATATGAATTATATCTATGGAGGTCGGAGTGGGATACGGGGATGTCTCATGTTAGGGCATTGAAGGTCGAGATGAGGGATTTATTTTATATTACATATATATATATATATATATATATATTGTGTTTAAATTGTTATTTTAATTATTAAAACAGTTGTTTGAATTTTCATGGATGTAAAAATTATAGACGATTCATTACATAATTCTATTAGAATTATGTTGTTCTTTTAATACAATTTATCTATTTAAAATCATCTCTAATGATTGTTTTGATGTCTACGATTTTTTCATCAGCCTCATAAGGATCGGTGGTGCCCCTTAGGTCAATGGTGACCTAGATCGTGTGTTAGTTTAGGTGGAAACCTACCACGAACCACTGTAAATTGTATCAGATCGTATGTTTCCTTATAGTGACTGGGTTTCAGGGTGTCATTTTTTTTGTTGTGTTACATAGATAGACATAAGTATATTATCACTTGATTGGTTAGATAGATAATAGTATTTTGATCTACTACATGTTTTGAGCCTTACATTTCCATAGGAATTTGGGTTTTGATTATCAATTTTTTTAGTATTGTTTTATTTTATGTTTTTTATATTTATTTTGTTCTAGGAAGAAGTTTTAGTTGAGCTTGTTGTGCAGAGTGAGCTCACATGTCTTGAAAACCCATCTGGGACCTTTTTACATTGAATTTTACTACTGTTAATGTTAGTTTTATGATTATAAAATGCTTTATGAATCCATGTTCCAAATTCTTACATGGTCATATGTCTTATTTAAATGGACTTATATGTATGATGTTAAGAAATTTTATTTTTTTGGTTTTTGATAAAGGTATTTTCGAATGTTTCAATTTTTTTCTTCAAGTGATGATTATGGTTTTCCAATTAACTACACGCCTTTTGAAATGTGGGTTCTAAATGTGGGGGTTGATCTCAATCTTTTAAAATAGGTTTTTATATTTGGAAAAACATTAGGAATTGGGTTTTCAATCTTTAGTCTGGATGAATTTTGTTTTATGTAAAGTAAAATTGGTTTTAAAAATTATTAAATGCTTATCTAAGTAAATTTAAAATGAAATAAAAGTTTTAGTATTTAGAAAAAAAATCAATAGAGGAAGTGATGGTTTTTTAAAAAGTTTTCTAAAAAGGGTTTTGTATTTTTAAATTTATTTTTTGTGATATTAAAATGGTTAAAAATAGGTACTTTTAATTTCTTCATGTAATGACCCTTTTTATTGTGTTCAGGGTTAGGGTTCTTTAGTTTTTATTTTTGATTGAGAAAGGATTTTTGATAAGGGTGACTATTTTTTATTTGTGGATGATTTGTTTGTATTTTCTATCTTTTCATTGAAAATATGATCCCCAAAATAGTCTCAAACTTGGTTTGGTTTGGGTGGCCATATTTTTCAAGTGATTATTATCATGTGTCATTCCTTATATCTTTTCTTAGTTGTTTCTTATGGATTTAGGTTATTTGGTATGTTATTATTTATAGTTATCATGTATTATTCCTTTTCTATTTGAGTAATCCTTTGGTTGGATTGGTTTGGTTTCAACCCCTTAATTATAGAGGAAGCCTTGAGTGTGATTTGGGAACCTAGAAATGATGTATAACTATTTAATATTAGGCGTTGAATGATATTCATTTTGTTTGATGGAGCTATAATGAGGGTTGTCTTGATTACGAGTTCCTAGGCTACAACTTCTTTTTTATTGAAAAAGGGTTTGAACCCATATTTTTTTGAAGACACATATTCATGGGTTGTGCCTTCTTCATTTTTTACTCAGTTAAAGGTTGATGTGGGTTGGATATATGGTCCTCATTATGGAATTTTTATAGTTCTATTAGGTTTTTTTTCTCTATTGAGAGTGGTTGGAGGAAATTTTAAGATATCATTTATTCCTCTCCTTTTCCTTTTGATGGTTATATTATAGTATTTATGATTCATCCTTTGGGTGGTTTGTGTTTGTGAAAATGGGGAGAGATTGAGTGTTCTTCCCTGTGGGTTTCTAAAAGTTCTATTAAGTGAAATATGGTTTCTAATACGATGATTGAAGGGATGAGTTATGGTTATTATATCTCTATTTAAAATACTCACATATATCTGAACCACCATTCTACTTACATTCTTAAGTTTCTGGGAGGCCCTCTATGGGTCACCATTTTTTTATTTTTTTATTCGTGGTTAGGTGTGTTTTATTTATAGAATATATAAATATTATTATATTTTTGAAGATTCATTGTAATATGATCATTTTAATTCATATTTTGGATATTGTATTATATTTTGTCTTTTTTCCCATTGATGTTCGTCTTTCTGTATCCTCCTTGAGTTCTTTGGATTTCTAGGATTCAGAAAGTGTTTTGTGGGGAGGATTGTGAAACTATTATTTTTATTTTATTTAATTAATTAATTAATTAATTGGTATTTGTATTTAACTTTATTTTTAGGATAATTATATTAAAATTTTAGAATTTATAAGGAAACTGGCATGCTTTAGGTTATCTTAAAATAAATTCTAACCTTATAGAGGATCTGTGAATATGGTCCATCATTTGACAGAGCCATTTCACCTTGTGGGTATAAGATTTCACCAACCATTCAAGAAAACCATTTAGATGACATAGTATACCTAAAAAATATTTTATATTTGGTTCATGGTTTTGGTAAACATTCTGGAAATACTTTGATCCCCCCATATTTTTTTTATTCTAAAAATTATCACCCATCCCATTTACACCTCGGACAATCTCACCTCTCCCTCTATCGCTCTCAGTATCCATCTAAATTAATCCCCAAACCAAGAAAACCTATCCTATAAACTATGATCCTTTTAACTATAACACCCCCAAATTTTATGATATATTTATCTTTAAATAAATTATATTTCTTTGATAGATTTCTGTAAATCAAACCATGAGTATAAATGAACAATGAAATAGTATGCTATTATGACCTATACATTAAATTTGAGATATGAATTGGTATAAACATAATATAAAACATATTTATAATGGTTTTATATAATGAAAACTTTTTCATTAATTCATTATAAATAAGTAATAAATTGTAAGTAATGTAATTCTATGTTTCAAAAATATGTTTCCCCACAAATGGTTTTTATTTCATTTTAAACATAGATGTTATAATTAATTTATACCACTTATTGAAAATTTATTTTATAAAAATATATATTATTTTATAAATCTTAAAATATAATTTATCTTAAGATGAAATTTTTGGATTTTTCCAAAAATATTTATTTTGCAATAAATAGTAAAAAATACAGATTTTTTATAAAACTAGACTTTTCATTAATGTATTTAAAAATTCATATTTTTTTATTAAATTTTAATACTTATTATTATAATTTATTTTAATAGAAAGTAATTAATTTCATATTAATCTATATTATTCTTTATTTATTTTTAAAAAAAATTAATACACAAACAATCATATTTCTAGAAACAAAATTTCATCACCTTTTGCAGTTTTTTTAAATAATTTATTTCACATATAAAGAAATAATTTATTAAGATAGAATCTAGGTTTTGAATTATAATTTAAAAATTTATTAATGATTCCACTTTCATGTTTGGTCCTTATGAATAGTAACTTTGGTAAAAATCTTATTATCACGGTAAGAGTTAAAATACGTTAAAAGATTTTGAACTAAAATTGTGTCGATTAAAATAACCTAAAACTAGTATAAATACTAATTTATTCTTCTATTTTTATGATACCAATTATCATTTTTGAATATGATTCATTTTGGATCCATTATAATTGAATAATACATTGATAGATTTTAATATTTTTAAATACTCCATTTGTGTCCTCTCCCTCTCATATTAGAAGACCCCCCTCTCATATATTCTATATCCTTAAACAACTTATTATATCCATCAATACCAACCAAAATACTTTTCTAACATCTATCACCATATCCTAGAGGATAGGTTTTTCATAATATCATCAAAACATGACTTTTATTATAAAAATAAGGAGGTTTTCTATAGAAGTAGTGTAATTTTTAATTGAGGTCTTTCATTTTTGTCCTTATTTAAGCTTCAATAAAACTATTGTATCCATCATAAAATATTTATTCTAATCTAAAAAATATACTAAGAACCATTTTCTTTTAACTTTGTATTTAATGTGAAATGAAATTATATCTCTTTTTTACATTTGGACTACCACCTCTATGTAGTGATATGATTCTTTCTCTACCACAACCTAACATGGTCGTTTATAATGATTAATTAATTTCTTTTGTATTATATTTATGATATATTTTTGATTACACAGTGATGAAATATTTTTTTATCACATTTGTTTTTTTTATTATTTGATAATAATAATGTTCATTATTCAAATTTTATAGATGATGGAAACATGATTATTAATCAAGGATAGAAAATTTCGAACCAAAAAGTACCTGAAAAATAAAATAAATAATACCAATAAATTAATATTTTAATAAATAATTATAAAAAATATTTATTGAAATGTTATAAGTGGATCATATATGATATTATAATTATTAATATTTTTATTTTATATAATTAAAATAATAAATAAATTCATTATACATAAGTTTAATGTTCTTACAAATAAATTCGAGCCAAATTTAAGGTTTTATCTTACAAACTCATTCCATTCTTAGAGATTTCTTGATAAAGTTTTATTGGGAGAAATTTTATGGATATTATCATTTAAACTACTTATATTTTCTTTTTATTTTTTATTCCTATATTTTCTGGTCTTTTTATAAATTATATCTTCTTTGTACATAGAATTATTGATAAAATGTTTATAAAGAAAAACTAACCTTCATTTATATTCGGAAGATGAACTTTGTATTCCATCTCTATACTCAAAAAAATGTATTATAAAAGTCATTATCTATACATTAAATGTTTTGAAAAGTTTTTTCACTCTGTATGAATTTATTTGTAAAAAATTTACAAGGAAGATTTCTATAATTTTTCCAAACAAACCATTTTTTACTTTTTTAAAAAAGTGTGAAAAAAATGTTTTCTTTTAATGTATACAACATGAATGGATTTTCCAACAGTCAGGCCCATTATTTTCTTTAAATATTCCTGTAAAATTTTCAATTAATATTTTCAAAGGAAATTATATTCCCAATATTCTATAAATTTTTAGTCAAAATGGTATCAAAGTGAAAGAATATTTTCTCATATTTTCAAAAAAATATTCTAATAATTTTTAAAAGAGTTTTTAATCTGTGAAATAATCCTTTAAAGATTTTTATTATCTAATAATGATATTATCATATGATACAACGTTTATTCTTTGTCTTTATGGTCTATTATGATTATGATATGTTAAAAAAATAGTTTATTTTTTGTGGTTTTTGCCACAATGGTCTGATGAATATTTTTTGATATTGTGGAGCACATATGTAGTCTTTTTATAACATGATGATTGGGAAAGAAATAATATATTCCTTTGATGCATTGGATAAAGCCTCATATCTAATAATATAATTATGTATGTTCTTTATATACTATGAAAAATAGTTAGAGATGCTTGATCTAATATGATATGGTAAACTGGAGGGGAATCATGATCATATATGATATTATAGTCTTGGAATTTAACCTTAAAATATTATATGGTTTATATTTGATTAATGGTTCCATAATGTTATAACATGTCGATATTCTTAGGATTTTAACTCATGGAATATGATTTATTTTTGTTAGTGATTACCTAATCTTTTGAAATACTAATGTTTTTTTCATGGCTCATGACTATGTTCTATGAAGTGCATGGAATTATTTTCTATTGATAAGAAAATCTTATCATTCCATTATGATCATGATATTCTTACACCTGATCATTGATTGATAACTCTTATATTTACCATTACTAATCATTTGATCTCACCCCTTCTTATGTTGTAATTTTCACACAATTTATTATGAATGGTACTATGTATGATGAGTCTAAAATCGTACCATATGTAATGATAGTTTTTTTCCATGATAAATAATGAAATTAAATAATAATTTCATGTATCTATATTCTATGTACACTAAACCATTACAAATCTCAAAAAAACATTATTTATCAGTTATATTAAATACTTATAAAAACGATTCAACAGATTTTTATGTTATTATTGGGTCACTATTCTTGGTATTAGAGAAGGGTTTAGGTATTTTTGCAGATTACATTATGATGAATGTAGGGATATAACCTAATAAAAAACATTTTAAATATAAATTAATATAGGATAAACCATAAGTGCCAACATTTGATATTAAGGGGCCATTATTTTGGGTATCTTTGGAATAATTTTTAGGATTATATAATTACACCCTATGATAATTATAACATCATGCTTACACATTTATTTTTTAGTTTTTCTTAAGGGCCGGAATGGGAAGGAATCATGGTGATGATAAATGTGATGGACAATGCAATGATTATACTTATTAGAAACCAAATGAAATGAGAGTTGGAATTAAGAACCTTAAAATTATTCCGAACTAGATATCTTAATATATAATTGAAAACCTCCACATGGATGACTTTTCTACAACACCCAATATAGTTAAAAAAGAGTTTTATAGGAGTTTAGTTGAGTATGACCATATAATAAATAAGATTTGGATTTATAAATGTAATGAACATAAATATAAACTCACTTGAAAATGTCTTAATGGAATGAGAAGATGTTTTATGTGTGGACAATAAGGGAAAATATAAATTAATTTCTTATAGAAAATAATGTGTTTCATAAAATGAAATACGGTACATCTTAAAGTTCCATATAAAATTTAATGACTTATACTTTTGGAACATGGGAATTACTAATGTCAATGTCCAAATATAAGGGATAAGTCCTAGACTAAGTAAGGGTTTACACTATGTAAATCAACAAAGGTGATAATGATGGTTATAGAATACTAATATTCTACTCCAAAGTTGGGGATTCTATGATGATGAATGAAATAATTTTCCCAATTAAAGTCTTATTTTCCATCCTTTAGTAAAATATTTTACCATTTGTATCATTTTTTATCTCTCTCTAAATAGATTCTATATAAATTTATATAATAACAAAATAGCATTACATATTATGAATCAATCAATGATTATCGTTCACTATGAGGATAAATATTAAATTTTAATGGAAGTTAGTTTAGTTATATGGGACTTACCACCAACTCATGATATGTATTTATCTCAAAATTTTATGGAGGAACTCAGCATCAAATATATGATAATAGTTTAAGATTATGTTGATGTATTTCATGAAGTGTTTCTTAGTCTTCCCAAATCATTTGAAGCTGTTTTTTCAACACAACTCATACTATTATTACAACTATTTTAAAGACTCATTATAAAATAGACCTGATTGAGATATATGAATTCATAAAGAAATTCTATGCGAATATTTATAGGAGATTCATGTTCCCTTATTCATCAGTATAAGTAAAAAACATGGGTTAATGCATCATTTAATTGACTATCGAGAGCTTAATAAGATCACTCTCAAGAACAAGTATCTTCTACCCAATATCTATGATTTTTATCAATTAAGAGGTGAGCACTACTTTTTAAATATTTACTTATATTCTAGATATCATCAATTGAGGGTAAAAATTGTTGCCATACCAAAGGAATTCAACCATTTGAGGTATGATAATTGTGAATTTATAGTTATTTCATTTGAACATTATAATGAATCGTCTATTTTCAAAGATTTAATTAATAGTGTACTTAGATACTACCTTTATTAGTTTTTTTAGTCTCTATAGATGATATTATTATATATTCTAAGAGTAATGAAGTGCATGAATATCACATAGTAATTATACTGAAGACCCTAAGGAATCAGAAATTGTATGAAAAAATTAACAAGTGTAGATTTTGAATATATAATATATCATTTTTAGGTTATATAATCTCAAGAAAGGGTATACTAGTGGTTCCTTTAATAACTGAAGATATTCAGAAATATCCTAGAAAAACCTTGGTAACCAATATCTATATTCGTCTTAGTTTGGTTTGATTCTTCTGATATTTCAAGATTGATTTCCCATCACTTTATAATATACTCAATAGGTTGACTCATAAGGGAATTATGTTCTTGTGGATAGATGAATGTGAATATAATTTCAAAGATATAAAATAAGTTTGTTCAGTGAACTGTTGTTTACAATACCCTATAGGTCAGAATGTATTTTTATCTTTAGTGATTCATAAATGAAGGAAATATTATATGTCCTTATGCATAATGATATGGTTATATCATGTACCACTTTTCAATTCAAAAAACATGAGAAAAATTCTATGACTCGTGATATGGAGTTTGTAGTGGTAAATTTTACATTGAAGATATAGAGGCATAATCTTTATAGTGAAATGTTTGAAATATATACAGATCAAAGAAATGTGAAGTACATTTTCATATATAAATAGTTGAATATGTGCTGAAGAATATGGTTGGATATGATTATTGATTATAACTTATCAATACATCACCAACATGAGAAGGAGAATAATGTAGTTAACTATCTGAGTCGAAAAGTCCATGATAGTTTCCCACGATGAAGTAGATCCAATATTTAAGGATTTATAGAAGATAAATATTTACGTTTTTCGGAAATGGAAAAGAATATATCTTTCTAAGATAAATATTCAACCATACATTCATTTGAAGATTAAATAGGCATAAAAGGAGAATGTAAAATTATATAAGAATGTAAGAAATGTTCCAAATTTGAAATATGATTTTGATTGAATAATAAAGTCTATGAATTGAGTATGTTTCACTTAAATACCATAATTTATGAAGGACATGATGAACGAATCTCATTTTTCTTCATTCTCTATTAATCTTGGAAGTGTAAAGATGTAAAGATATATGGAAGATATGTTTTAATCTGATAATATTAAAAGTGTTATAATAGAGTATGTATCATAATTTTTGTTATGAAAAAAAATTAAAGGCTAGTGTAGTGAATTCAAAGGTAATATTACAACCATTACCCATACTAGAATGGAAATTAGAAAACATTAACATTGAATTAATTATTGGATTCCCAAAAACATTTAAAAGGAAAAATACTATTTGGTTTGTTATTGATATCCATAAGACATCAGAACACTTCATTGATATCAGAGAATATTTCTATCTTGATCATCTTTTCTATACATAAATTAATAAAGTGGTGAGGTTTTAGGGAGAACCAAAATCTACAATGTTTTATTGATATCTGAGGGTTACTATGTTGTTTTGGAGAATTCTTTATATGATAAAGATATATAGTTGATCTTTAGTACTACATATCATCCTCAAAGTGATTTTAAATATAATATATTCATAAATAATCTAAAATACAAGATGATATCATTCTCTATATATTTAAAAGATGGTTGTGATCAAAACCTTCCTTTTTTGTAACTTTCTTGTTGTAATAGAATCCACATGAGAATTCAGACATTTCTTTATGATTCCATTTATGGAAAGAAGTGAAAAATTATAGCATTACGGGATAAATTAAGATAAATAAATATATTGGGGCCTAATATTTCAAATGAAATTTTACAAAAGTTCATATCTATTCATAAAAACTTAATGGAATTTCAGAGTCGATAGAAAAGTTATGATAACAATTTTCGGTGAGATCTAAAGTTTGTAGTTGGTGCAAAGGTACTCCAATGAGTATATCCTTGGAAGAGGTTTATGGGATTTATAAATAAGGTTAATAAAATACCTTTATATATTTATTCAATGGAAATTGTTGATCTTATTCATATGGTATAAAATCGGTTGGTGCTTCCACACAATTACACTCAAGTTCACAATGTGTTTCATCTATCTATCTTAAGAAATTACACACCTAATCCTTCCAATGTACTAAATCAATGGTCATAAAATTAGTGATATATCTCTATTTTAAGTAACAATGGGTTTATATTCTGTATCAAAGAAATAATGTGATTTGAAATAAGATTACTGTCCTTGTCAAAGTTTTGTATAGAGACAATAAATTTCTGGAATCCATAGGGGACCATGAGGAAATTATGAGGAAAAAGTAACCTTATTTATTTTTCTCAAAGTGATGAAATTTTTAGGGAATAATTCATATAATTAGGGATAGAATGTAACACCTAGATATTTCATGATAAATATTTGATAGCTTTCTTTACATGCAACCTCGAGTATAAACGAATCGTGATGTTGTATACCATTACAAATGAGTTCTAATATTCAAAATATCAATAAGAATAACCAAATTATGAAATATATATATAAATTTATCATAAGATGTCAATTTATTTATTAATTTATAATAAATAAGTATTCAATTTCGGTAAAGTCGTTTTATGCTTCAAAAATATGTTTTTTTCAGAAATGGTTTTTATCACATTTTGGGCATGTATATTTTAACTAATTTTTACCAATTTTAGAAATTATATTTTATAAAAATTACATAATTCATAAAATCATCATATAAAAATTAACTTAAGGTGAAATTTTTTATCTCTTTTGAAATAATTAATTTTTTAGTGAATACTAAAAAAAAATTGGATTTTCCGTTCAAGTATTTTTAAATACCCATTTTTTGCAGAATAGATTTTAAAATTTAATTATTTTATATTTATTAAAAAAATGAAATTAATTTCATTATAATATATATTACTCATAAATTTCATATAAAAATATTTTTATACTTGAAATTGATTTTTAGGAAAATTTCTTTTTATCACGTTTTGTGGGTTTGTTCTTAAAATATTATATACCAAATATATAAATTGATTTTGATAAATTGGAATAAATATTTGGATTAATATTTTATAAATTTCTTAATGATTACACTTTCATATTTTTTTCATTTTCAATATTGACTTTGGTAAAAAGACAGTTACAGTTGTTAGAGTAGAAAGAGGCTGAAAGGGTGAAAACTAAAATGATAAGGAATAAAACGAATACAAAACTAATATAAATCCTAATTTATAGTCATATATCAACCCTAAATCATCTAAACTTCTAATGTGAGTCATTTTGGATCCATTTTATGTAATTATACATTAATATAGTTTAATATTTTGAAAAATACCAGGTGAGTCATCTCCCTCACTTATAAAATAAAAACCCATCTCCTCTCTTATACACACATCAAGAGAATATAATATCATCCAATACATAAAAAAATTCCTAAAATCCCAAAACACATCCTATAGTTTTTTTTCTTTTTAAAACAACCTAATAAGGATTTTGTTATAAATCTAAGGAGGTTGTTCAAAAAAATATGTATAGTTCTTAAACAGCTCTTTCAATTTTATTTATTCTTACACCATCTCCAAACCTTACATTTTATCCATTATAACATGATTAATTCAATATAGTAAATATATTAAGATTCTATTATGACTAATTCATAACAATTTTCAACCTTTTCCATTAAATGTGAAATGAAAGTGTTGGTCATGCGTACGCATGGACTACCACCTCCTTGTAGAGATATGATTCATTTTACATCTCCATATGAAATTAAAATTTCTAAAGATGTATTTAATGAAATTATATAATATATTTATGATTTATTTATCATTATATAAAGATAAAATATTTTTTATCTTTATTTCTTTATTTTCATTAGATGATGAAAACAACATTTATGAATACGTGCGGACTACCATCTCTATAAATAGTGTAGTACATTTCTCTATCTCCGCAGTTTATGCATTGTTATAAATATATATATATATACATAATTAATATATATGATATATATATCATTATTAAAATAAATTAGATGATATAAAAATTTTCGGGATATAAGTATTAGAACATCCTAACATTAACTTACATAAAAAAGGAAACATTTCACACCCAAAAAAAGATGATTTCAATAACGAATTTTTAATAAATTGGGGTTCAAATATTTTAAGTAGATAATATATGATACTATACATATTTTTAACGATCTATTATATAATTATAGTAAATTTAAATTTATTATACATGTGGTTAAAGTGATTACAAATCAAATCAAACTTGCTGTAAGGGTTTATGTTACAATATAATTTCTTTTAAGTATTTTTTATTGTTCTCAAGAATGATTGTTTACTATATATAATTAATATTTATTAAAAATATATAATAATTATATATGTTATTATAGGGTCTCTATATATGATTTCAAGTGTGATATTGGTTATGTTGTACTATGGGTGGGTATCTATAATCTCTTTACCCTCTTGTTCATATATCTCATAATTTTCCTTCTATCTTTCCATATACATCACCCTAGGTTGAACCCCAATTGGAGTTTACATTATAATTCAGTGTAGAAATTGTTTTTAAGGCATGTAGTGGATATTTAAAGCCTTTTAATCACCAAATCTATAGGTTTTAAAGAATTTCTGTGTTCTCTATGTAGGTGTTGTTGTGATTTTTCATTTCCTTTACTTGTCGCATGTTCTTGGGAGTACCAAATTGGATCCATTAAATTTTTATATTCTATTTATGTTTATATAAATAAATAAATTTATATTCTGAAGGTTTTTAAAGGATTAAAATATATTTCCAATTGGTTTCCTATATATTTAACTATTCATTTTATTTTCCTTTAGAGAATAAAATATATTTTAGGCTGATAAAATATTTGAGATCGATTTCAAAGATAAATCTAGTGTTTAAAAATTATTTGGTGTTTTTTTGGAACTTCCAAGGTGGTGCATGAGTTAAATGTATTTTTTTATTTATGGTTTCTTTTTTTGGAAAAAATTTATTATGTTTCCTTATTACGCCATTACGATATTCTCTTGTGATTGAATTTGTGTGTGTACCACATCATATTGAGTGCATACACACAAATATATATATATATATATATATATGGGTGTGTGTGTGACACATTCACATTTTCATATGAGAATATGTGATTATGTTTAAAATAGTTGTATATATATATCTTTAATTTCATATGTGCAAAACATTCAAAGGAAACCTTTCAAATTTAAACAATTTATTTGAAAGAAGTTTTTAAACATTTTTTCAAATAATTTTTTTTTAAATCACTTTGGTTTTCATTTAGAAATATTATTATTATACCTAAAATTTTATAAAATGGCCTCAATAAAAATGATTTATTTTCAATAAATATTTAAAAATAAGACTTTTAATGGACATATAATTTTAAATTGTGTTTTTTATTATGTGTTATTATTGTTAAAAGATGTGATGATTTTTTTGTGTATTTTTTGTGGTTGGAAAATGGGATATCGTAGGTTATTTGTGAACTAAATGATTTCTTCTATAGTTACACATAAAGTTATCTCTAGGGTCCATTTCTAAAATCATCAATAGGATCAGGTTATATTACTTGTTGGGAAACATTACTGAGTAGTGTTCACCTAGAGAATATATTACCTTTAGAACCTATAAGATAGAGTTATCTCCATGTTTCATGGACTTTCCTTGTGATGTTACATGTTTCGTCATGCCTGAATTCACATTTATGGATGATTTTTGTTTTAGGATTACTATATTTTTTATCATTATTAATTATTTCTATTTCCCTTCAATATATTATTTCATCCTTTTTTTATCAATCATTTCAATCACTGTTGCAACAATTATTTTGGTTTTTCTTTTATTGTAAATTTAAAAGTATGTAAAAAGGAGAAATTTTAAATGAATTTTTTTATATGGATTTTTTTATGGAAAAAAGTTATTCTTAAAGTGTGTTTCTAATAAATAAGAAATATGTTTAGAAAGGTAATTTCATGTTATTTTATAATTTAATGAAAAATAAATGGAATTTTTTAGAAAATGGTTGATAATGGTGTATGTTTTTTATGTATACACTTATGGTCATTGTTTCACAAATTTATTTAAAAATAATAAATTTCATTTGTTTTCAAAAATAAAATCATGGAATCTATGATTCTTAGATACTACATTTTTTATGTCACAACTTACTCATACCACTCTATGGTTATAGACTAAGTAGCATTTTTTAGGTTCTAGATTTAATTCACCGAATGGGATCCCTGATTAGGCGGAGTGTGACCTTTTTATATGGGATAGATTGATCATATATGTTAGTGTTTACTTTCAATATTTTAGTGTATTTGGATACATTTTCTATTTCATAATTTCATTTATGGTTATTGTTTGACTCCCTATATATTTGGATGTCACAGTGGGAGAAGGGGGTGTTTCATTGAAGGGAATTGAAGGGTGTGATGATATATTTATATTCCATCAGTTATATCAATTGTGTGTCAAATTAGTTGTGTTTATCCTCAAACTGATTATTTTCTTTGGTGTGGATTTTCAACATTCAAATGGTTCGTGTTGTATTTTTTAGAATTTTGAAGTTTTATAAATCTTATTTATCTAGAAAAAATCATTCATAAATATTTCTGGTATTCCTATGATGTTGTTTTTCATCTTGAGGGGATTAATGATTACCCTCGGGTAATTAGTGACCTGATTTAGGTGAAAATTTATGTGGAATAAAATTCCAGGTCATTAAATATATGTCCACATTTTTTGGAAAAATTAAGTAATTCCCAACCCACATTTCCATATGGATTTTATCCAACAAAAGATAAGACAATAGTTATAGAACGGAAGAGAATATTCATTGTGTTGTTTTTATAAATAGATTAGATGAATGAGTCTAATTTCACATGGAAAAACTCTATTGAACAACTATATACATGGAGTACATCCATGATGAACCAATTTTAAGGATAATGATTTAAAATATTTCAATAACAATTATAAATAACAGAAAAGGAATATTATAAGGGGGTTCTCCCCTTCATTCCCATTGGTTGGAGTAATAAGGTTTTTTTAATTTTATTTATATATTTTCATTTTTAATTTTAATATTATATTACACCTATTCTTCTCTACACTATATATCTTCTCCCACTGTATTTCTTTCTAACTCCATTATAATGGAGGAATAAAGACCTACTTGTGTGGATCTATGGTGGACAATAGGGATAAATCTTAAATTAATTATTATAATAATTCAATATATATATATACATAAATTTTATCTATTTTCAAAATAAGTGGAATTTTGAGATCATTATTGAGGTATATGACAATGGTCTGGTTTCATTCTTGTTATCTCCCTTCTTCTGTTTCTTCTCAACATAGAGCCTCCACTCATTCCTTTATCACATTTACAATTTGAGTATGGTTTAGGAATGATGATATGGGATTTTTTTTATATTTTTTGAGTGTCTTGGGAACATTATAGCATGAAAATTTGGATTATACTCAAATTTGACTTAGATTTTGAGTGATTAGTTTATGGTGTGTTCAAGGGAATTTCTCCCAATTGGGGAATGAACCCAACTAATCCATGAGAAGTATAGATAGGTTTGGTTTCATATATTTTAGGTCTGAGTAAAGGTTTATAAAATAATAACAAAGGGTGTATAGGAAGCACCCATTTGGGTTATGGGTATATATTTGGGAGATGATTAAAATTAAATAATCTAAGGAAAGATGATATGGTATACCTAGTAATATTTCTTGAGTCAATCCAATGTCCTTACAAACACTTGTGTTTCGTCTTTGCTTTTATTTTAATTTTTTTCAGTTTAAAAATCATTTTCATGTTTTTACAATGCATTATTAAAATAAAAAAACAAAACATATAATTATTGACAAACACAAAATAGTGAGTGATTAGTGAGTTTTAATGAGAGACATAACAATTCAACCATTAGGTTGCACATTTGGATGAAATTTTATTCAAAATCACATAATGGAAAAGTCCTTTTGATCAATTATGTATCTATATAAGTAAACATCACAAAATATTAATACATCTATTAATAAATTCCAAAACTATATAGACATATTAAAAAACGAATTGGCCTTTATCATCAATTTCTATAAGAACTGATAAAAATAGTTTTATCAGTGTTAAAATAAAGGAATGATCAATATTTTCTTTTATCGATGATTATTTTAGTTCTAATTTTTTTTACCTTTATCTACATTTTATGAAGTTCTATTAAATGTATATTTTAACCGCACTAGAAATAACACTAAAAAAATAGTTACCTATTTATTTTTAAGGTGAAATATATATATATTCTCATTACAATGAATGAGTTGTAACTTAAATGTTTAAAATAATTAAATAATTTAAATTTTAAATTTTATGAAATTTTCATACAATAATTTTATTTATTTTTTGTAATATTTATATATACAAATTGTAATAAATTTTCTTACATTTTATATAGATATCGTACTAAAATAATGAATTGTATATAGTAAGATATACACACATATCTGTTGGGATAACCTATCACACAGACACACACTCCTTAAGATCTTCACACACAAACGCATGCACACACCAATTTATATGTGAATATAAAAACAATATTATATATAAATCAGTATATGAAATAAATGAAACTTCAAATATTTAAATGAATTTATGAAATAAACTTATATTTATAAATTTAGTGTGAAAAAAATTATAAATTATTTTAATAATAATATTAATAATTAATATTTATATTTTTTTAATTTTTAGTTTATATTATAGATCAATATATATAAAAATATAATTATTTATAAATATAACTGTGCATTTATATAATTAATGATAGATTTTGAAAAAATAATAATTCATTTATCAAAATAAATTTTATTATTATTATTATTAATATTTAAATTTAATTAATAATTATTTATCTTTTTTATAAAATCAATAAAATGTACACATGTAATAGCTTTGGGTTAGGAAGATGGGGCCTTTGGACAATGAAATGACTTTAAAGTCATATATCTTTCAGGATATTAAATTGTAATGGGTCAGTTATAGAGTGGGTCAACCCATAGAGGAGGGTGTGACCTTTCACTGTTGGCCCTAGGGTCTATGTGTTATTTACATTTCTTGTAACCTCCTCAAACTTAATAAATAAAAAATATATTTATATATTAGAAATTGTAAATCTATTTAAATACTATTATAAAAATTTTGATTTATGATTTTATGGTTTATAAGTAATAAAATATTATGAAAACATTTATACATTTATAATTTTCATGTAGTTGATACAAAATATTATACTATTATATATGTAATATATATATATTCTTAAAATATTAATATTTTATTATTATTTAAAATGCAATTGATAGTGGATTTGATATTAATTAGTAATATATTTAAAAAAATCCTCTCTAAATTGAAATATTTTTATAAATATTTTAAAATATAAGCATTCATTTTTATAATATTAAATATTAACTCTTTTAAATTATTTAAAATTGTTATCAAATATTATTAAAGATATTTAAAAATAATTATTTTTAATAGTGTATTCATTTTTATAATTAGAAAGTTAATGAAAATATTTTGTATCCAATTGTAATTTTATAAATTTTTATATTTATTTATGCATTTATAAATAGTAAAAAATATTTTCACATTTATATAAATAATAATATTTCTTGAATAAATTTATTCACATAGAAATATAATTATAAACTATAAATAATTTTTATATAATTAATAATATATGTATATTTTAATTATTTTTGTATTGTTTGTTTATCATTGGGGATTATCCTTTTTTATGTATACATGTAAATATTTTTCAATATAATTAAAATTCACATAATTCATTATATATTTTAAGAAATATATTTATTCATTTATATAAATTGTGATATTTTTAATTATAAATAAAAGTTTTAAATGTATTGACTAATTAATTATATTATTTATATACAATCAATACAATATATTTATTTATAATTAATTATTATTAAAAATATGCCTATATATTATCTATTGTAAATATATTTATATATAATTATTAAAATTCTTACTTTTAATTTAGTAGTTTTATAATAAATAATATATTGTGAAAGAAATTTTTAAATTTATATTTTTCATTTGGTTTATAAAAAGATACTATATTATTACAAATGTAATATATATATCTATTCTAAAAATAATAATAATTAAACGATATTTTAAATATTGTTATAAGTAAATTTAATATTAATTATTAATATATTGAAAGACGTCCACTTTAAATTGGAACACCATTATTAATATTTTTTAAATATGAATTTTTTTATAATGTTAAATGTACATTCATTTATATGACTATTAAATTTTCCAAAATATTATTAAAAAAATTAAATACAGTTATAAATTTTTAATATTTTATATATATTTAATAAATATTATATTGATTTATATAATTTGTAATTTATTATAAGTATTTTATATTTAAATTTAATTTTAAATATTTTAAAATTTATTTTTAGATCAATCAAAATATACATTTATTAATTTTCAACAAAAAAAAAACTTTTAATGGTTGAGAGGTAACTGAGACAATTATGAAATTAGACATTCCTAATAAATGATAAACCATTTAAAAACAACCTCAAATTATTAGAATATTTCATCTTTTGAATGATCTTAACTATGGGACATTTTCACCACCCTAGATCATTATAAATGATATCTTTGTATAGTGAGGCAATCTTGTCCTAGGTCTTATTGTACTCCTCTATACTGATCTTTCCCTTATTTAAACCCAAAATAAAAATACCATCCATCTAGTTAATTCATTCAAATTTTTCATGGTTGATGTCAAAAAAAAATTTCTATCACACATCCTGATGAATACATCAGTTGAGGAAACTTTAACATGAAATATTAACCCCCATTTCCTCCAAGTAATGCATAAGAAAATTTATAGGTTACCTTAATACCCCTCCACTATATTCCATGGAGGTGATTTTAATATTCTTCAGAGTAGATCCAAATGCAATACCCTTAATTGAGTTTTTAGTAGTATATTGCATCCACCCATTATAATTTCAATAAGAAGGTATTTCACTACAGATGTCAATGATAATATCTCATGCACAAGAATCATTATGATTTTAGTCTTATCTATGGAAATTAAAGGAAATATATCATCAGCTCCTTTTTTAGAGTGATTGGTATCTAAGTTATCTTCCACACCATTTGTATTTTCATCTATATGTCCTTTGACAAATATATCAAATAAATCCTCATATAAAACAAAATGGCCATATTTATCCTCGATCTCAGTGGATATAGCCATAACTTATGGGTCAATGAAAATATCCATTATCCCTTAAAATCTAGAAACACCTCCATTCAATATCTTCTATTGGATATACATACTATTATAGTGTTATATGGGACCCAAACCAATATTGTTGATCTAGACTTCATGGGATTAGGGATTTTGGTGTAATCATTGTGTTTTTTGGCTCTCTTTTTTTTTATTAATAGAATTTTTCTCGATGTTTTATCCGTTATTACTAGTTTTAGTTATTTAATGTATATATAATTACATCTATATATCCTTTTTAAATTCATAATTATCCTGTGTAGGGGTACAAAATCCATTAGACACTTTCAAATGTCCTCTTGATCTCATTTCAAAAAAAGTCATCCTCCCTCATACCTACAAGATTCTTAAAGGTAGTTTATTTATTTTTCCACATTGGAACCAAATATTTTTATCCATAAATTTTCATATTGTAAGTGGAATCAGTGTCTAAATTCTTGAAATGGATCTGTAGCTTAATTCGAGATGGGTATTCTATACAAAGGACCCAACAGGATTCAATCTCTCTATATAATAATCTCTAGATATTTGTAGCAAAGCTATATTAATTCCTTAATCTATATTATCCAAACAATTTATAGTATAATAGTATTAATAACTAGTTATAAAGGTATGTTGAAAATATCCTTTCATAGGGATTTTAAGATCATGCATCCTTTTCAATTCATATAACCCAAACAGAGTCTCACCTCATCGAATATGAGATTCACTGCTCGGTTTTAAACAAACTTCCATCACATTGGTAGAGTAACCTATATCTAAACATGGGGGAAGGATCTTTTTCCCTGTCAATTCTTCCTAATGTGATGGAGAATAATTCCTTCCAACCTAAGAGTGTTGAAGGATTAACAGTACGTAATAAGGGATATAAAAGTCTTGGTTCCCTTATTAACATCATCAATATCTTTTCAGGAGCCATCATTGATCTGAATCATTTTTGTCACTCATTAATAAGAAATATTTCAATGACCCATATGATAACCATAGGAAAAAAGTCACACTAGGTATAAAAAAACACATTACTATAGCACCACAACTCCTCTTTAACCAATATATAATGTTACTCATTCAGAGCCTTAGAAACATCAACTTTCATGTAGATCTATAAATAAATAGGATGATATATGGAATTGGTTATATTTTCAAAAAAAATAACTAAATTGATAGTATTTGAAATAATTTTTAGAATCAACATATTTTTAAATGAAAAGGTATAATTTGAAAACAAACCTAAATTTACAAATCTATATGATCATGATTTATATGAATTTTATAAAATGATCTTAAAAGAAATAATTGTAAATCATTGATGAGTTCTTGGCATTGGACCAGGTGAGGGAGAAGTCCACTTCGAGTGACAAATATTTCAGTGAACACTAAGAATAGAGAAAACAAACATTCTCATAATAGTTTAATTCCATAGAATATTTTATAACCTTATCTAAAGCATCCACTAATGACCTTCATCAACCAAACCAAGATATCAATGAATTATAAAGGAGGTCCAAGACTTTTTCAAACTCTAAAAGAGAGAGAAAAATTTTGGGATCTCATCTGTGACCATGGGGACCATCGGGAAATGTGATATGCTTAGAAGAATTGGTGAATAATTAAGGACCATGAAATGGATGAATCAAAAATAGAGATCCACATGTGATTCTATAGAGGTTTCCTCCACCTATGGAACAAGGGGGATAAATAGAGAGTCTATTCAAGCTTATGTTTATTCTTATACAAATTCTAAACTTTGAAGAAATTTTTACAAAACATTAGTTTAATATTATTTTGAAATATCTATCAGTTTTTTTTAATGGAGATAAATATATCAACATTTCTACAAAAGTTAGTGGTGATGAATATCACTATATAAGATTAAACAGAATTTTCATAATAATTCATCTAAATTTAGAATGCCTGATAATGTTAAAACCATATTTCTGAGTCTAAAATTTAGAACCGATAAAGTTTTATGACTAAAAATTTTAAAAGTATATTGATAAAATATTAAATTATATGTTTTTAATTTTAATGTTAATAAAATACTATTTTATTAGTTATTTTTATAAATTCCTAAAAAATAGCATAATATCCTTTTAAAATAACCATAACTATATCATTCATTAACCTTTCTATTCAAGCACTTACAATGATACACTTTGTCTAACCACCCTACCATAATTTTGTAAACTACTACACTTAAATAGATGGTATATAATTCTAAACTTATGTAGTAATTATATCTCCTCTGACCAAAGTTTATTTTTATTTATTTTTGGATTTGTTTCATTATTTTAGAATAGTCTTCATGTTTTAATTTTATCTCCTCGTATTTTATTGGATTCCTCTTCAATTATATATTTTTTGTTCATTATTTTTAAACATTTTCTCTCTATACCAACTCTATATAAGTATATATGTGTGTGTGTGTATAAATATTTTCCCATATGAATTTATATAATTATAGACACACACAGATATATATATATATATATATATATATAATTTTTTTTGTTTATATCTACATATATATATTTATATGAATTTATTTGAGTGTATATATTTATACGTGTGTGTATATATATATAATATATTGCATGTATAAAATTTTATTAAATTATACTTTTAAATAACAAAACATATTTTTTTGAAATAATTATTAAACATTATAAAATAATTTTTATGTTACATATATTATGGCTAACTGTATTAGTCTTTGAGGCCTTCTTATTTTCTATATTAATGTTAAACTCTTAGAAAAATAGTATCCATCGGATCAATCATGGTTTATAAGATTTATTTTTTAGAATGTATTTTAGTGGATTATAAACATAATAAACTACTACCTTGTAAATAAAAGTTTCAGGGGATACATTATCAAAATCATAGACCATAAAAAGAAACTCTACTTTCATGGTGTTCTAATAAAATTATTATAACAAAAAATATTGACTTTCACAGTATATGGTCTAGAAAAACCCATCAACACATTGACCAAGGATGTCTCAAATATAAAAATATCTCACAACATATGTAATATAATAGTGTTTCATCAAATTTAGTAGAATGATGATTGAATTAGTAACTAACCTCACATTTAATTTATCAAATAGTTTCTCAAAAATATAATTGAAACAAAATTAACTTATTTTAATCCTATGTTGGTGAGTATTTTGGGGTAAATATTTTGTATATCTCTAGTAAAATCTAACATACCCAAATAATCTATGTATCTCCCACACTAAAGTGGGTCATAAAAATACATAAATTTCATCATTTTTTCTTGATCAACATTGATTAAATTTTTAAATATTAATCTAAATAATAATACAATAGTTTTCTATTAAATGTATAGTATCCCAATTATTTAATATGAATTTATCTTTAAATTATTCTAAAAATATGAAAAACATTTTGAAAAATACCTCAATAGGTCATCTATACTAAGAAAATTAATCAATAAATACTTTTAAAAATTTATCATCAAACTAGGGAAGATGTGACCCAGAGAACTATGAATAGTATAGGGTGTAAAAAACATTACAAATGAAAAAAATTCATATTTTAGTGTTTTACTAGGTCAGGTATGTAGCACTTTCAAATTTGGGTTGCACTATAATAATATTTTATCCAAGGTTTCCATTGAAGAAACTATTATATTTATTCTTACTCTCAATTCCACCATTTTATAAATAAAGATAATTATAAATTTAACCTTCATTACCAATCCATTAAAATTTAAATATTCTATACAAACTCTAAAACCCATCACGATATAGGAAGAGACCAACTAATTATCATTCTCTAAAACCATAATTACTAGTTTCTATGAAACTATATTGAAATTAATCACTCATTCAATATTGAATATGTGGAAGATAATTTTAATATAAAATAGTTTTAACAATTCAATCCTAACCACTTTCTTTATTGTAGGCTTCAACCAACAACACACTGATATTTCAAAAGAACACTATATTTGAGTGCGTATGCAAAACACAACACCAAGCATTAATGAACAATAAAATGTTGTTATTTTATGAACATTATTATATTGTATTTTAATTGGATGTTTTAAATATATGTAGAAAATTTTTTATATATAACTAAAAATTTATTGATAAAATAATATAAAATAAGCACAAATTTTTAGCGATTTCATTTTATTTTTCAAAATATGTTTTCTTCAAAAATTGTTTTTATTAGATTTTATAAATAAATATTATAATTAAATTATAGAAATTTTATAAATTATATTTTATAAAATTAATATAATTTTTCAAATTATATTATCAAAATTATATTAGGTTGAAATTTTGGGATTTCCTGGAAAACATTGATTTTCTAGTGAATAGTAAAACGTGTTGATTTTTATTAAAAACTGTATTTTTGTTTCAATAATTTAAAATTTAAAACTTTGTTTCAAAATGGTTTCAAGGTAAAATTATTTCTCTTATATTATAATTAATCTAATTAATTTAATTATAATAAATGTTACGGTTTAATTTTTTATAAAGCTTTTTTTATAATTAAAAATGTATTTTCTAGAAAACTATTTTTCATTTAAATTTTTGTCTTAATATTAATTTATTTTTTCCACTTCTAGAAATTTAATCCGGAAAATTTAATTCCATATTTGGGATCATTATTTAAAAGTTCTTATAATTCTTTCATTTAATTTTTGGAGATTATAAATATTAATTATAATATATTTTAATTCCCCAGGTAATGGATAAATGGGTTATGGTCAAAATCAATGTAATAAGAATTAAAATTCATTAAATCAATTTAATTTATTTAAATGTATGTTTCTATTACATCAATAATAATCAAAATACTAAAATATGACCCTTCTTCCCATTTAGCTTTGATTTTGACCATTATAATATTTTAGTAAAATTTAAAGATAAAAATGTCACTTTCTTACATTAATATCAGTAATATTTTTTGACCGGGGTAAAAGAAACCTAAAATAGATTATAAATGGTTATTTTAAATATAAATGAATATTTTTATGATATTAATTTATGATTAATTATTAGTGATTAAATAATTACTTTAAATTCTTAGGTAACGTCAACGTGTGGCTAATTCAATGAGTATAAAAATCAATTAAATAATTTAAAAAATGATAACAGTAGTATTATTTGGGTCAGATAATGTTTCCAATTAAATTTATGATATATATCTCACATTAGTGATATATTAAAGGTTTATATTTGAATTTAATTTTTCATGTTGTTTTTTAAGTCAAATTATGTGAGTAGTTCTTAAAATGGCATTACAAGAATTTTATGTTATATTTATTAAATTATTTAATTTAAAAATAATATAATTGTTGAAATAGGAAAAGTATTATGTGAAATGGTCTCAAATTCCATATATTTCCACTAATTAACCATTTTTTACCATATAATTAAAATTTGTACCCTTTAATATTTAAAAATTCTTTAAAACGTTTAATATTAAAATTGGTTGACCAATGTGGTTGATCAAAAATATCAGGTTTAAAATGATATTGAAACCTATATTAAATTGACTATGTGATTATATTAAAATTTCATCTTCTTTGTTTTTTAATACATTTAACTTGGGAATAATTTTTCATGATTTAAACACAAATTATATTATATTATTTCACGTATTTCAAAAAACAATACATTAATGATGTTTTATAACAAACAATATTTTAGTAAATTATTTAAAATTCATAAATATATATATATATAGAAAATATAATATGATAGGGCTCAAAATATCAACCATGTTCTATTTATGGGTCACTTTTATTTTAAAGTATCATTCTTGACCCCTAAAGATTAAAAAACATTGATATCATTATAGTTGTCAAAAGAGTTCATGGGCGTTAAATCTAATAGATAAGCCGAAACACCTTTCCCAAACTACTCAAAAATTTTATAAATAAAATATTTTAGATCCATAATATTCTTATCTTCAAATAATATCAATTTAGATCTATTTTTTCATGAAAATTAATCTATATAAATTTAATATTTTTAGTAATCCCAAGAGTTCCCTTCCCCTCAGTTATAAAAAGGTATATCTTATACTCTATTAATCATACCTTTTTAGCCATATATATCAGAAACTAACTACAAAAATATAATTCTATATTCCTTAAACACATCTTAGAGCTTCTTTTTTAAAAAAATACTATCCTTTCTAGTCTTAAAGAGTAATCCAAAGAGGGTTCCCCAATGAAGAGGTAACTATTAACAGTGAATTTTCAATCATATTTCTTATTATACCTTCTATAAATATATGGTATAAATTATAAAATTACTACATAATTATATAAAATATAAAAAATTATTACGATGATTTAATAACCATTATCCACTTCATTCCCATCTTTTGTAAAATTATAACATCACTCATGTGTACGTGTGGATGACTATCTCCATGAAGGGAGGGGATTCCTTTTCCATTTATGATTCACATGGATGGTAATATGTTTAAATTTAATAAATATATATGATATATATGATATAATAGTGATTATTAAAAATTTTATTATTAGTTACCTTAATTCCATTCTATGTGTTAAAAAATGATAAAAGCAGTAATGTGTATATATGACCAACTATCTCTACGATTAGGGTAATTAGTTTTTCTATTTCTCTTTTATAGATGATTATATATACATATTATTAATATATATAGCATTTATTTCATTGTTAAATTTTTATAGATGATTCCACCAAGATCAAAAGTCAAGGACCGAAACTACCGAACTGAATGTAAACAAAACAGTTAACACCTAAAAATGATAATTTTAATAAATAATTATTTATAAATGGATGTTGAAATATTATAAGAGTGTCATATATGATATTATAATTTCATACATGATTATTTTTTATATTTATGAAAATAATTAATTTTTATCGAGGGGGTCAGAGAACTTTTTTATAAAGTCCAACTAAAGGTATGGTACTTTCATCTCATTTTTATTTCTATGATTCACATTCCATATTCACCAATAGATTATATAAGTTGGACCATGTAATAACCTTGAATTCCATTTATGATTCTTATTATAAAAAATATGTTTATATACATATCTATCTAAGATTTTATCTCTCATTATACATTGATTCATAATTTACCAAAGTGGAAATGGATCATGTCATAAAATAAATGTTTCTCATAATTATATATGATTAAGTTTGTAAGGATTAAATTTCTCGACATGTCACCCAAAATCTATCAAATTTTCTTATACATTTATTATTTCTTAAAAATACATGTTTCCTTTCATTTTTCTCACATTATGCACTTAAGAGACCGAATGAAAATGTTTAAGGAAACCCAAATTTACTTCCCTCCTTGGTTGAAAATATTTTTTATCTCATGTCTACATTTTACAAAAAAAATAATTTTTTTACTATTCTCATATAATTTTTTGATTTAATTTCTACCCAAGTTTTAATTTTTTAAAAATGGTTTAAAATAAATATTCTTTTTTATTTTCTGGATGACGTATTTTTTAATTTTTACTATAAATGTGAAATGAATATTTGTTTTTATATACATGACATGAATATAATTTCCCACTATTTTAACAAATCAATAATTTAATGATTCATTTAAAAATTTCTCAAGGTTGTTTTCAAAAAAAATAATTTCCTTAATATATTTGAAATTTTTATACTTTAATGTTTTATTTAAAAATTAAAAGGATATTTTACACAAAAATATTTGAGTGATATTTTAAAATAATTTTTCAACTATGATAAAAAAACAGTGATGTTTTATTGGATTTACAAGGGATGTGATATAATGATACCATATTATTTCTATCCCTGTATTATTTATGGTTATGATGATTAAATATCGATGAAATTAATTTTCATTTACATGGGTTAAGTTAAGATATATGTTTTTATGATTTTGTAGAATACATATTAATGGATTTTTGATTATATGATCGATGGGAATATGATTATATATCCCTATAATCCATTATGTAAATATTGAGGTATTATGATCTTAATGGGTGCATCAGAGGTCATCCCAAACCTAAAAAGAATATGGTACAAGGGATTTTATTCCAATCCTAAAAAATAGGGTACACTAGAGGTTATCCCAAGATTGAATAAGGTACATAGGTGGTTATCCCAATTATAACATGTAATTAATGTCTTTCGGGGTAGCCTTGATATAAAATTTCTATAATTTTGTTTACTTCATACTTTATTACACTCTTTTTGGAAATGATCTTATGTTGATGTTACGTTCTCATAGCTCTTGTTCTTTGATCCCGTTATAATTCATGTCTTTTTAATTACCAATCTTTATGCCATGACTCAAGATTATAGTCTATGATATATATGGTATGGTTTTCAAATGTTTATATCATGTTATCATGCGCTTATACTCATGTTATGTTTAAGTGATCATTGATATCTCCTAGGTTTACCATTAATGAGAATCTGAGCTCACCCTATATTATGTTTCTTTTAGGCATGTTCTGAAGAATGTTTTAATGTATTTTGTGTATAAAAGGGGTGATAGTTCTAAAGAACTAATTGTGTGATGGTGTATATATATAATGAATAATTGTTTTCTATATCCATGTTTCTTAAGACACTAAACCTCTATGATTTTGGCATAGATCATAATATTATGTATTGACGGTTCACCTAATAAGATTTCATATTTAAGTATGAAAAGTATGGATCTCTATAGTTGGTATAAGGGAAATTTTTATTTACCTTTGGAAACTATGATGAGAAACAATTAATGATAACCCTTAGGATAATCCTATATGTAGGATAATTCATTATTTTATTATAATTAAAGGACTGTGGTTTTCCTATAAAAACATATTTTCAGGATACAATAAGTGTACATGGTTTTCGTACTAATGTATCTAAGGTTAATCACCCTGAATATAGTTTAAAGATTATATATTATCCATTATTTCTGTGAATAGTGAGTGTTCACTATCTATTTACATAGTTTGACACTCACTAGTGATAATATTGGGTTAATTAACATTTTCTTTATGAACCATCATGAAGGATTTGAATAGATGATGATCAAGGATGACCTAGGATAAACCTAAGGCGTCATAGATTGAAAATAATGTTCCAGGATTTAGACATTATATGAATTATTTTTCATTATTATAGGATTCACATTATAGATATTTTTTCTCACACTATACTTTTTTGTCAACAGATGTAATAACGGGAATCATATCAATTAATAATGTCCTAATCATAAATCTCATTATATGGCTAAAAATATTAACTTCAAGAAGTTTTTAGAAACACCTAACATGATAAAATATTGAGTTTCATGAATACCAGGGATAGAATAAGACTCGGCTTCTTACATGTCAAGAATGTGGGAAAAACAATCAAGGGAATGTCTCAATGGAATGGGATGGTGTTTCTTGTTTAGAAATTATGGGTGTAAACATGTTATTATAGATTAAAAATTAACTTTTTCGATGTATTAAAATTAAGTTCATCTTAAGTACCATTTATTGTTCAATGAATTGTTTGTGGATAATATGGGTATTATCTAATCCAATTCCCTAATTTCAGGGTTAACTCTAAGAATATAGAAGTTCCTCTATTATACCAATAATTGAAGTGAATGGATTGAAGGGTTTGTGTTTTTTAATTCAATAATTATGTTTTATAATTGTTATATAAATGATATTGTGGATATAATAATCATAAAAAATAAATTGATTGTTCTAAATTAATTTTTCTTTAAGGATTTGGAAACATATGTTGAATAGTGCCTAAAACCAAGGAAAGTGATTTAGTTATAAGTTAATAATGATAATTCAGGATAAATAGATGAATAAAATTATTATTTAAATGGGATATTATTATTGAACTTGAAATTGGTTAGTATTAGAAAATTTATTTCTTTCGCCTTTTATGAAGTGTAATATATTCTAGGATTTATGAAATACACTCAATATTCTGTGATTTTATTTGATGAAAAAGGGTTGTGTATATTTTTTAAAGCACATAAATTTTCTTGTGATTCAACCATAAGTGTTATGGATACTATCATAGTTTTATTTTTATAAGGTTAATTATAACATCAAAGTCATAGATACCCATTTTGAGGATTTAAGTAATGATATTTTGATGTGATTTAAAACTTTTACTAAGACTTATGAAGAATTCCCTATTGAGTTTTAAATTTACCATTGGGTTAATATATAATTTGATGTAAATTTAATTACAGACTATTATATATGGTTGGATATAGATAATATTAATGGTTTAAAAGTGATTCCTTTACAAGGTGATATTTTTAAATATATTTATATCCTAACTAGGTATTACCTTTCAAGTTACTATTTAAAAATAATTCAAGATTTTTTGGTGACTTTCACTACATTATATGATTATTTAGTGATTTATCAATATAATTAATGATATTTTGGGATATTTTCATTGGGTTGATGTATATTCTCTTGGGTTTAATATGTGAATTAACATGAAATTCCTTTTGGGAAGAGTCCAATTAAATTTTTGGGTATGTAAGTTGAAATGTATGAAGTAACCATTGAGGTTAAAAAATATTAAATATTGAGGTTATTAAAATAATTTATTATATAGTTTTATCTATTATTGGAATAATATAAGTAGAAATTTTGGTGTTATTGTGTAAATTTTGGAGTAAAATGTAGTATTTATTTGCCTGAAGGACTATACATTTTGGACATAATTTTATCATGTGCTAACATTTTTTGGTTTTTTCAAATTTTTAGAGATAAGGGGAATAATTAGTAATCCTTCTTCGGATTACGTGATCCATCAAAATTTGATTTTAGTGATTCATGTAATAAAAAATAATCTTTAAAACTCTACTTTTTGATAAAATATTAGTTTAATATGTATGTTGGTTAGAGGAAAAAAATTTTATTTTAAAATAAGTATATTTTCTTATTTCTTAGTCTAGAAGGTAAAGGAATTACTCAAATATAGTAAAATGGTCATGAAATAAAAATATTATCCTATTATAATCATCTCTGATGAATCAATGGAATTTTTCACATCTCATTGATTATTGATTTTTGGTTTATTAACTTTATCATGATCATTCACTTAATTGTGATAAATTTTCTCTATCACTCACCATCATTATTTAAACATTTATTTTCCCTTAAGTTCTATATTTTTACTTACCACTATTTTTCTTCTAATTCTAAACATATTTATGTTCTAATATAAGTGAACTAGGAATTTCACTTTCCCAATTTTAAATAGGAAGTTTTATCAACTGATTTAAAAATGTGTGTTATCAAAAAAGGATTCTTTAAATATCAAATCATTCATTACTGAGAACAAGTTAGAATTTAAATGACAAAATTTATTAATTGGGAGGGAATTTTACACCCTAATATTTTAAAAAAACATTATGTTTGATAGCATATAAAAAACATTGAGCTTTAATGAAAAATTAAATATTATTATTTTATGACTGGTGTAACATAGTTGTTGAATTGGAAGGTGAAAATTAAAGTAACTAAATTATAAAATATATATAAAAATTTGTTGATAAATTCTTAATAAATATGCACCCGGTTATTAGTAAAATATTTTTTGTACCATGTTATTATAATGTAGAAAAATCGTGTTTATTATATTCCTACTGAGATTAATGTTTTATAATTGATTTTTTTTTATAATGCAATTAGATGAATATTTTACAAAGCATTAGACATGAATCTATATTATTTCAAATGAATCACCACTATAATGTATTTACATCAGATATGTCTCGCTATTAGTTCAATTGATTCTCCACCAGAGATGACTTTCTACCGCAGATGTCATGCCTCCATAGATGTCTTTCAGCCAGATGATCCACTGTCATTGTTCTTCATGTTTTGTATTAAATGCTTCAATGGCTATATTAATTCAATTAATGTGAATGGTTATTTTATGATTATTCACTTAACCATTTTTGGGATTCATTAAATAAAATTTCATAACATAGTATGATGATCCTAAAGATATGGACGATTATTCTTCAAAAGGTACATATAGTGCTTTATAGTCTCAAAAGACACCCTCATGCATGAATGATGAAGGTGATAACATAAGATCTAGTTTGATGCTTGATGAATAGTGGAATGATCATCACACAAGATCTTACATGCTTAATTCCCAATTACATTAAATTGTTAAAAAGTTGAACTCATTGAAAATCAAGATCCTTTCCTATAGATATAAAAATGGAACCTTTGAGATAATATATTTTACTACAACTTTTAGAGAATTATTCCAAGATCCTCACTAAGAAACATTAGAGTACAATTGAGCATCCAAATCATTATATACCAGGAAGCATTACCATTTATATATCTTAATTCTTGCTCTCTTGGTTATTTTATTTTTCAATTTTAGAGGTGTGTTGTCTTTTCATGTTATCAACACACACTGATTCATGTGGTATAACTGGGGAATACTTGATATTTACTTCATTATTTTTTCATCTACTTAACCACTGTGATTGAGGAAGAGGTCATTGTGTGGCCTGTGATTTTGTTTCTACCCACATATTTCTGTGGAATAGGCATTGAGCTTAGATAGATTGTAATAGGATGTTTTTATACCTAATCTAGGATGTGGATCAGGTTATTGTTATATAATCTACTTGGTAGATGGTGGTTACCATGTGGAAGGGGTTAAGTCTCTCCTTGTGACTGAACCCCTGGTTTATTTCATTATTTGATTTTATTGATTCTTTATTTTTAAATATTTAACTTCATTTGTTTTTCAACTGTAAATAAAACTGGTACTTTGATAGTTATCCATAACAAGTATTTATATCATGATTTTTTGAATAAATTTATTTCAAATTTTAAAGTAATACTAAATGTTTTTTTAATGTAACTAATTACAATTAGTGTAAAATTATAAAAAAATACATCTTCAGAGCATAAATTTTTAGAATTTTAAAGTAAAAAAGGATAAATATGAATTACCTCAATCTTATAGATTTTCTTTGAGTGATTCTATTAAGTAAACGTATAATAATAAATGTAAAGCTAAAAATTCCTTGTATTGTGCTTTGGGTGATGAATAATTCTATATAATATCTATATGTAAAACTAATTTTTTGATTTGGGACACTTTAGTAGTTTCTCATGAAGGAATAACTAATTTTAATGAAATGAAATTAAATACCTATACTATTAAATATGATGCATTTAAGATGAAACTTGATGATATTATTTCTGAAATGTATATAAGGTTCAATGATATCGTGAATACAATACAGTCATTGGGGAATCCTATTTTTTATAAGGATCAGGTGATGTGCTTCTTGAGGTGCTTACCAGGAAGTTGGAGAGGAGCATCAATATGAATCAGAGTGTTATGATATATTAGTATGCTACATATCAAGTAGATAATTGGAAAGTGATTATGTGTGAGGAAAAACTTGAAGTTAACAAAGAATAGGATGATAAACCAAAAAAGTAATTCTTTAGCATTCAAAACCACTACCTCAAAAAAGAAGGGGAAGTTCAACTGATGAAGAATTACTAACTGATATTGATTAAGAGATGACCCATATGGCCATAAGATTTAAAAATTTCTATAAGAATAAAAATTTATTTAAGAAACCAAGATAAAAAATAAAAAATGACAATATATAAAATTGGAATAAGGAATAAAAGAAAGATGATACTTCAATTAAGACCATATGCTATGAATGTAAAATAAAATTTAATATAAAAGATAAATATCCTAGGATGAAATATGTGAATAAATATGATTACAAGGATAGTAAATACAAGAAATAAATTTTTGAATATTATAGTGATTCTGAAGATAGATCAAGTGATTTAGACACTACCTTAGAAGAAAATCATGATAGAGCTAACATGTGTTTCATGGTAAACACATATGAGGTATCCAATGTTTTACCTACTTCTCTCGTGGTTATTTTAAATCACTCTGGAGATGAAGATAGTGATTAGAACATGTAAAATGAAGATATTTTTTAGTACTATAACATGCTAGATGATTCACTCAATGATCTTTGGGATAAAAACCAAATTCTAAAAAAACATGATTCTTTATAGGATAATTTTAAATTTGATATTGTTATGGAAAAAGTGAAAAATTATCAGCTATTAAAATATAATGATGAATTAAAATTTTCTAATTATACATTAAATAATTATTTAGAGATATTTGCTAATTTGATAAAAAAATCCCACCCAAATTCTTGGAAAATAGATAACTTCTAAATATACTATTGATATTGGTTATCGACCAGAATAAAGAGGAACAGTTAAAAATGGTTTCCTTCCTAGATTAAGTTCTCCTACTATTTTATAACATTCTAGAACCAATAATGTTTTTTTAAAGCGTAAAATCATCTTATAGGAAACATATTAAGAAAATTTGGGTTCTTAAAGCCTTAGTTACAGACATTTTTGGACCAAAGATTATTTGTGTACCAGAATCCTTTTTGGTGTAAAACTTTTTTTAACGAACATTATTGATAAGATATTATAAAAACCTTTAGTACCTATATATATGATATTAGAGAAATATTATTACATATTAATATATCTTTAAAAATTTGATAAAGTTTGATGGTGGAAATGATACTTTTTGGGGACAATTTCAAAGGCAAAATAGTTTTACTTAGGCAATTCGCTAATTCAAATACTATATTAAATTACAAAGTATTGTTTTTATATTTTTTAAAGTATAATATAATTAGAATATAATTCTTTGTCACAACATTTTTTATTTGAAATTTTAGAATAATACTTTCATTGTTTTTTACTTTAAAAATGTTTTAGTTTTTACTGCCTTAAGGAATGAAAATGTTTATGCTATTAATTTATATTCTTTAATTTTTCAAAAAAAATCTTGTCTAAGTTAATTTCATAAGAAATCATTTATTTAGAATATCATATAAGTAAATTGAAATATTTACACACTATTAATTTTACTAGGAATGGGTTAATCAAATATATACCTAAAATTAAATTCCCAAATGATAAAGTCTGTAACCCTTATCAAAAAGTGGAACATTATAAGAAATATTTCCAATAAAATAAATTATTTTAACTTATTAACCCAAAAAATTGGTTCAAAGGTGTTTTTTTGGACTATCTACAGTGTATATTTTAAATGGGATGCAATATGTTTATATCCTTGAAGATAAATTTTCTTAGTATACTTTGGTATTCCTTCCATATCACAAAACTAAATATTTCTCCTAATTTATCAAGTATTCAAGATCTATAGAAAATCTTAGTAGACTTAGGATTAATACATTTAGAACTGATCATGGTTGTTAATTTGAAAATAAATACTCTGAATATTTGTGCTCAAAAATAGATTTAATCAAAATATTTCTACTCATAAGATATCACAACATAATGTTGATGTAGAAAGGAAAAATATAATACTTCAAGAAATTACCCATACTACGCTTAATGAATATGACATTCTTATTTATTTTTTGTCATAAGGTATGAATATAGCCTACTATATAATAAATATAGTTTTAATTGAACCACTCTTAAATAAAAACCATTATGAACTATGGAATAATAAAAATCAAAATGTTATTTACTTTAGAGTTTTTGGTAGAAAACAATTTAATCTTAACACTAAGGATAAGCTTGATAAATTTTCATAAAATATTGATAAAGGAATATTCAATGGTTATTACACCCCTAGTAAATCATATTGGGTGTTTAAAAAATAACCAAGACCACGGTACAGTCCATTCATATCATGTTTGATGAGAAATATCTACATGATTCAACAACCCTTTATAAAACCTTGAAGATTATTTTTAAGCTCTAAATATCCACACCAATCTGTCTAACACTATTATTAATAAAGTGGAAAAATCATCTAGTTATGAGGAATATTGAGAACCTCAACCTGAATGTGTAGAAGACCATGAGTTGGCCATCCCTTCTTTTAAAGGAGTTGTTATGACTCATAGATACTATTATCTAGATGATATATTGGGTGACCTAGATATATGTATGGAAATTAGAGATTCTCTTCAGAATTAAGTTAACCATCACCCATTCATGTCACATTTTTATCCTAAGGTCATCAATGATGTAATTAATGAGGATTTATGGGTGATTTATTTTCAAAAAGAACTTAATCAGTTTGAAATAAATAAATCTTTAGAACTTGTATTTAAACAAAAATACACTCTCACTATATTCACTAAATGAGTGTTTAGAAATAAGTTGGTGAGTCTTGCTCCATAGTAAGAAATAAATATAGGTTCATTATACAAGTGTATAGTAAAGAAGAGGGTATTTACAATGAAGTAGACTTTTAAGCAGTGGCTAGACTTGAATCAATCAAAATATTGCTTGACTAGGCATCACATTTTCATTCCAAAATATATAAAACATATTTCAAAAGTGAATTCTTAAATTTTTATTTAGTTGAGGATGTTTTGGATGAATAAACCCGATGTATTTCAAAATCATCATTTTCCAAATCATTTTTTCAAACTAAAAAATCATTATATGGTTTAAAATAGGCTCCTAGATATTATATGATTGGCCCAAATCATTAATAATATCCAAAGGTTTTTTAAAAGGAGTAACTGATCTTACTATTTTTATTAAAATAATTTATAAAGATATTTTAGTAGTTAAAATTTATTTTGATGAAATTATTTTGGGGTCTTCTAAAAATTCTTTATAAATTGATTTTTAAAAAATCATTCAAAATGAATTTGAAATGAGTTTAACAGGGGAACATAAATTCTTTCATGGTTTTAAAATTTTCCAAAATAAAGATAGGATTATTTAAAATAAAATTAAGTACAATAAAAATATTTTAAAACATTTTGGTTTATATAGAACTAAAATTTGTGACACTTACATGAGTACTTCTTCAATTTTGGATCATGATGAGGCTATAAAGCCTGTGGATCAAACTTTTTATAAAGGTATGATGGGAAGTTTTCTCTACTTAAATAATAGATGATATGATATTTGGTTTAGTGTGTGGTTATGTACCCTCTTTCCATAAAACCATAAATATTAAAATTTACTTCATGTTAGAAGGATTCAAAAATACCACAAAAATACCTCTAATTTCAGACTACTTTAACCTAGAGGAGAAGCATTTGACTTCGTGAGTCATTCAGATGCTAATTTTGGTGTATGAAAATTAGAGAGAAAAATAAAATGTGAAACATGTCATCTTTTGGGAAATTATCAGGTATCTTGGTGTAGTATGAAGAAAAAATATACTATATTATCTACTGTTGAAGCTGAATACATAGTTTTAGGGAGTTTTTGTGCCCAAATTTTGAGGATGAAACACACTCTTCTAGACTATGGATATCTATTCAAATATATCCCTATAAATTATGAAAACACAAGTGCGATAAATATTTATAAAAATAAAGTGTCTCATTATATAAAAAAGCATTTTTATATAATATATAACTTTTTGAGGCATTATTTTAAAAAGGGTTATATAACTATTGAATCCATTAGAAATGAACATCATATTGATGATATTTTTACAAAACAATTTAACTACAAGAGATTGAACTACATCATACATGAATTAGTTACGATAAATTTTGGGTAGTCTTTAAGTCTTAAGAAATTCACCATTGGTGATCCATCATTGGATGAGATACCATAGGAATTTCGCTATTAAAAAGTTATCATTGTCAAGTTATCACTAGAGATTCACCCTTGGGGGGTCACTATTGCACAAGTCATTGATCTCAGTTTCAAGTGTTATTTCCATTTCTATTTTTCGATATTTTTATTATTTGATTTACTCATTTATTTTTATTATATTTTTTTATTTATAATTATGAAATTAAATCTTGGGCTTTATGTTTCAATCATAATCAATATATCTAATTATTTATTCCTTATAGTTGTTTCTCCTTTACACTTCCTCTCCTAACCTTCATCCTTATAGAATCTCAGACACTCCACCATCCAATTGCAATAGTGAGGATTTACGCCCTTCTATGTTATCTCACAAAGAATTTTGGACTGCTAAAAGACCAAAAGGACAATGGAGATGTTTGTTTATCGAGCAAGGAACTCACATTTGGAGAATCATTTAGTAGTTTACAAAAAAAATACATGGATGAAAATTGGTTGTTTTCGAGTAAGTCCCTAGTACTATTGGTGATCCAAGACCATGTGTGTGTAAAGTGATTTTTCCATAAATGACTAACCCTTATACACTAATTTGATTCATTATTTCTATTAGTTTATCGAGTTTAGTTTTTTGAAAGAATAATGATATGATTAAAAGTATGATTGATGGAATGAAGTTTTTATTTTCTTAAAAAGAATAGGAAGGATGTTTAAAAGTTACCCATTGAGGTGTTTTTAAACATTATAAGTGTAACACACCAGGTAAATAAAGAATATTACATCTTTATATTTATCCATATTTTTGAATAAAATATTAATATTAATTTAAAGGGGATGTTATGCTTGATGGCGTACCCAATACTCAACAACGAGTTTCTTGGGAATCTTACATTGCACTCTAACAATAAAATAATATTATTTTAAATGGTAGTTAACGCCTAGCCGTTGTAATGGCGGGAATGAACAGAACTAACTAAAAATTGATTATATATGTTTGTCAAATATTTTTACTCTTTACAATAAATGTTAGAGGATTAAAAATGCAAATGAATCCAGTTTTTAAGCGTAAACATTCTAATATTCTTTAAAACGTCAATTAACCGCCTTTTGATGGCGAACCCCTTTTAAATCCACTTTTTGAAAATTTTATAAGCTCTATTTTTCAAAATAAACATATTATTTATGATTGGGACATTGAAATTTACCTTCGGTTAATTTTTGGTATTTTTCTGACAATGTTCATTTTTCAATGAATAGTGAAAAATACTGCATTTTACATCAAAACTGCTTTTTCATATAATTTATTTATATGGTTATATTATCTTTTTAATTTGTTTTAAAGTTTAATTAGAATATATTTTTACCATGTAATTCAATGATGGTCATTGGGATTAATTTCACTTTGGAATTAGGCTTAAACAAGTGCCAAACTTTTCATAAATATTGTTTCTAAAAAACCAGCTATTTGTTTTGACAACGGGAAGTTTTTTTAAATTAATTATTGCAATATATGTGTTTGGAATTTTGTAAAATGAATTACATATTTTTAATCATAAGGTCAAAATTATTTAATTAAGACTCTTTTGTTTTTGGACATTATGATTAGTAACGACGGTAATTATCTTTAATTGTCTTGATTAATGAGTAATCGGGTAGTTAAAGAAAATAAGATAATATCATAATAATAAAAAATGGCCACAAAATGTGTCCTAAGGCTATGTGTTGTCTCATGGCCGACCATGATATGCCTTGTGCCAAACTTGGGGGGCCCATGGAATCACTTTTGTGAGAAAGTGACTTTTTATCTTTTTATTTTTAAAGAATGTTAAATATAACAAAGAATGTATCACCTAAGTAAAATATTTTTAATTTTGTCTACATAAATGATATTTTGGACTATAAATATTAATTAGAAATATAAAAGGATTTCTTACATTATAGTATTTGTTTTATAATTTTTAGACATTAAATAAATTAAATTATTTATGACATCATGATGATGCAGCGATGACCTCATTATTTAACGATTTAAATAAAATGGAAAGATAATGTAAAATATAAGACCTACACATGTCCAAAACCTATTGTATGGGTGGATTTAGAACCCGTATCACCTTATCCTAGAAACACATCAATGTGGGACCATTAAAACCGAAACTCATATGAAATTAAAGTTACATTTTATACCTTTCCAAGAGTGCCCCTCCTCTCCTCTTATAAAAGGCCCCCACATCTACCTCCTTAACGACACTTCCAAAGCCTTTAGCTCGACCAAACCCTACCCATTGTGTCTCTACACATCCCTCTATTACTCCTTGAAGCCTCACTTTGGTCATAAGTCTTCTCAAGGAAGCCTTTGATCTCAAATCTAAGAGAGTTACCTGATTTTAAGGTAATGTCTTCACTTGAGGCATTTTGTTTTATTTTGCTTCTACAACCCCCTAAACTCTTTTTATTCATTTCTTTTGTAACAACTACAGTATCTTCAATATACTAGGATGTTGTTATAAGAAGGATCCGAGCTACACTTACACACACCTACATCAAATGATTAAAGAACATACTGTTTCCATGGATGGCGAATTTCTGCCGCCCGAAACGATGATTGTTCAACATTCTTTTAACACCTTCAAAGGTGTCCATTAAGATGACACTATATTTATATATTATATATTATATGTTTATGTTTTACTTAAGATTCTGTATTTTTTATTTATCTCATACCTTTATGGTTTACATTATGGGTAAACGTGATATCTTCATTTAAGGAAGTGCGGACTACCGCCCCCTCAAAGTGATGTGATTAGTTAATGCCATATGTGGGACGTATAAAGGATGGATTTAAAGTTACTATATATATGATGTTATACTGGAATTATAATATACCTTTATATAATTATTATTTTCTTTCCATTAAAGTATGATATGGAAGTGAAAGTAGCGTTCATGCGTACGTACGGCTTACCGTCTCCATGAACGGTGCATTTCATTTCTTATCCACAAATGTAATGTATTACTATGAGTAAATATATATAATGGATATATATTATGTATGTTACATCTAAATGATTAATATAATTATGGAATTAAAATATACATACCTCTCATATAGTTTTAATTCCATTAATATGACATAGAAATGAAAGTAGCGTTCATGCGTACGTACGGCTTACTGTCTCCATGAACGGTGCATTTCATTTATTTCCTCTAAATGATTATGTGATATTATAAATACATGTATATTCTGGATATATATGATATATATGATATCCAAATCAGGAATTTCATTTTGGATATAAAGATCCTTTGACCACACGAACAACATGTAATTGTAAGAAGTCCACTTTCGACTTAAAAACCAAATATCGACAAAACAAACATTATTAATTGAATGATTACATAATGTTTATAAAATGGAAATAAGTGATATAAAAGGAATAATAATCTTGAAAAAGGTTCTTAATCAAGTAGAAATTAACTCAAGTTTATTATTCAGGATATTAAAGAACGATCGAGTCAAGTCGGACCCGAGGTAAGGGATCCTACTCCTCTCTTTCTTTTTAAATAAACTCTTTTATGTCATTACTTTTAAGCTCACCTTTCTTGTGATTGGGATGTTATTTTATATTAATCTTACTGTAATTTTTATTTTCATATTATGAGAGACCCTATTCTCTCTCATCAATCCATTTTGGAAGTTTTGAGTGGCGCCGTTAGGCTGCTGAATTTTCGTAAGAGATCTAACCTCTCTCTTTATTTTCAAGTACTCTCCTTTATGTCACTTCTTTTAAGATACTTTTTGTTATGATGGGGGATGTTCTTTTATATTCCTCTTTCTGTAAACTTTATGTTAATATGATGAGAGACCCTACTTGATCTCATCAATCCATTTTTGTATGTTTTATGTGGCGCCATTAGGCTGCCGAGTTTTCGTAAGGGATTTTTCATCTCACTTTTATAACCGTGAGATTTATGCTACATTTGACACAATTTCCTTTGAGTGGTGTATGTACTACCCATTATTTTACTCATTGTGTAATATACTCTCATTTATTATTATTTACATCAATGTTGTATTGTCCTTCTTTCATGGGGTGCATGTCTCGAAAGATACCCATGTCGGTAAGGGATCCTTTCACCCTCCTCTTTTTAAAAGACTTATTTTGTTGGGTCTTTTAATTTACATATTTTTATGTTGGGATATGTTCTAATATATCCTTATTGATGTAAATTTTATGTCCAAGTTATGAGATACCCTTTTTATCTCTCATCAACTCATTTTCTGAATTTTGTAGTGACGTCGTTAGGCTGTCATATTTTTTCAAGGGAACTTCTTAACCCAAATTTGATTCTTGGGGATAATCTTGTACTCCTTGAATATGTCATTATATGAATATTTGTGAATAACCTCTGATTTTTTTACACTTAATAACCACTTATATTGGGTGTATTCGTTTGTCACACATAATTATGTAATTGATTTATCCTTAAACCAAGGATATCGTCTTTGTAAGGGACTTCATCTCACTCTCCATTCATTGAGGCATATTTTGTTTTACACACAACCTTCTTTAATACGGTGTATAAACCCCTTTGACTTTTACGTTTATTCAGAAGGATTCTTTTATCTACGAAGCGTTTTACTAAACTACAAAAAGGAATGATTATTTTTACGTACGCAGTGACAACGACCTTTTCCGCCACCGCGATCATTATTTGATCTTTGGCTTCCTGAACAAGCCAGAATGTTTTTAAAATAAAACAAATACCATATACTTTTTTTTGTATTTTGGTATTGAAAATGGTTTTGATAAAGGATTCTATTATGTCAATATATTTAAATGATATATTGTGATTGAAATTTGGAAATGTTATCATTCCTTTATGTTGGTTTTATGTGTTATAATTTTATAATGGTACTTGGACATTTTATGGGTGGTTACGTGACAAACCATATGACAGGTGGTGTCGTGAATACCAAGATGGGTGTTTACGTTATAACCTCCAAAGCATTGGGTATGGAAGTCGGCCGTATGGCTATTCCATTAAGTATGTGTGAAGTTGTTCGAATGGCTATTCCATTAAGTGATATGTGTGGAAGTTGACCTTATGGTTATTCCACTTAAGTATGTTTATGTCCCAAGTTACCTATATATGTTATGTGATCTTTATATGGGTTTTATGGTAATCTTTTGTTTACAGAAGGGTAAGTAATAAACTTTTATTCAGTGAAGAGGTTTTACTACTTCGAAAAGGTGAAAAGTATTACTTTGATAAAGTATACATGGTTTACTTGTTGTTTTAAAAAAACTAACAGTTTTCATTCTTTGTGTATCCCTTACTGAGATTTTTATGCTCACCCCAAGTTTTTTTGAAATGTTTTTCATAGGACTTAAGGTGGAATAGGGTCAAGGATGGGATCAAGGGAAAGTCATGGTATATAAAACATGGAACTAGACATGTTTCTTTTTAAGAGTTTTTTTTTATTCTATGGAAACTCAGTAGAAGTGTCTACATTGTAATCTTTTAAGATGTAACAGTTATGTCCTAATTCTATAAAACTCTAAACCTGAAAAGATCCTCAATGTGAATTATTCATTTAATTCAATATTAAGTAAGGTTTAAGGCCGGGGCCTTATAGTTGGTATCAAAGGTCGGTTTAGATAACTTTAGAGGTCAGGGTATTCTTTATGCATAAGTGACATTACCATAATGGTTAGGATTTCAGAAAGAGTCCTAGTTTTATATAAAGTGAATGAGTAACTATATCTTAGTGTTTATCTTCCTCATTAGTACATGATGGTTTTGTTGATATACTCACACTGACCATTTTGGTTTTAGTAAATGGCTGGATCTAGTATGCACAAAAGTTACAGTGGATGTGAAGGAAACTGTGACAGTTTTTTGAGAAAGCAACTGAATGATATGGGAGATGCAATGAGAACTCTTGTGATTGTCCTAAACCAACTATCTGGAGTGATTATTGACCACCTAAACCTTGGTGATTTCTCTAAGGCATCATATATGCGAGAAAGAAATCCCTATGGAACTACAGGTAATAATCATAAAGGTAAGTGTGTTCAAAAACCTATGTGTCAAAAATGTGGAAAGAAACACCTAGGAAAATGTTTCAAAGGGATAGAAATATGATATAGATGTGGAAATGAAGGCCATAAAGCAAGAACCTGCCATGGAAAAAGGAATCATCCAGTTGACTCGAGGAAAGGGAAAGAAGTTCTTTCTGAGGGATCAATTGAATGTTTTAAATGTGGTGTGCATGGTCATTATGCAAACACATGTCCTATGAAGAAGTTTCATGAATGGGATCACCAAGATCGTACAAATGTTCATTTACCAATACCAAATGCCATTCTGATTGAGGATGAAGAAACTGAAAATGACCAATCAAAGGTATGGATTATTTCATAACTATTGTTTTCCTATTTTTGAATCTTAGGATATGATTCATGATTTTGTTTGTAGGAAAGAAGTATTTCAGAATAAGTTCGAAAGGAATGGTTAATGGATCATGAAGAATGTTTAATGAGTAAGAAGTCAACATATAAGGGCTTCAAGAGTTATGGTGAAATTCATAAGAGTATTAAGTCTCTTTTGATGATGGGGTTACATTAGAAGACTTTTTATAGTATGTGTAACCCTGATGTTTAATATATGAAAATTTTATTCAAGGAATAGTTTTCTGTTCTTTTGTAGACATAGTTACAAAGAACCATTTGGGTTTATATGATACTTACTTTTGAAGTAATTATGGGTTACTATATGTTATGATGGAAGTGAAAGGCTTGAGATAAAATTGTGGTTAAATTATGCTATAGTTATTATTGATGATTTTATCTCTTTTTGGGGAATGATTTGAGAATTATATAGTTTTGGAAAATGGACAACATGCAGACCGTGTGACAACCAGTCGCGTCGGACAAAGCTGTGGGAATCGAACCCACAACCAAAGTGCAACTGGTATTTATCGCCTACCACTGGACTACGTGAAGTCCCTGGTTAGTTTGACTGATGCTTTTTAGTTAGATGATTTTATGAATTAAGATAAAGTTGATTTTGGGTCATCTATGGATATTTATTAACCTATCATGGAGGATATGTGATTAGGTTAATTACTTTTCAATACGAGACATTAAGAGCAACTGATGTTGTTTGGAGATAAATGTTACGATTTAACTTGGAAGACTATGTGACTAAATCCTTCAAATATTTGGGTTTCAATCTTATTTTGGTTTACTTTGAAGTATTTTATGGACAAATTGATTATCTAATGGTCCTCGTTGAACTTTGGGTTTTGTTGGACAAATTTTGGAGATTAAGAATAGATTTTCTTTTTATAAAGGGTTATCCTTTTCTGGATTATCTGATCTTGTACTAACCTTTTTGGTTTTGGTTTTCATTAAAGTCTAAAGACATGGGAAGTATATAGTTCTCTTTTTTGTATTAGTTGAATCTCTAGAAGTTGATTATAGTACTCTTAATGTGAACAAGTCTTCCTAAATACTCGTCTTTTGGAGAAAATATGAGTTTGTGTAAGGAATCTAATAAAAGTTGAAAGTCAACATGATAAGTGATTATGTTTCCTTATGAATAAATTACTCAATAAAAAGTAACTTAAGACAAAAATGTTGTCTATTAACTTTTCCTACTGGGGAATCGAATACCGTTTAACCCATCACAAGTTTGTGATTTTCTTGTGGTTAACTTTCTAAAAACATGTTTTATATCACTCTCCATCAGAACATGACCCTTTTTTTCCTCCATGTCCATATTTTCATACTTGGAATCCTAGTATGGGTTAACTCGGGTGACCTTTGTACTTATCTTTCTTTATTTTAAAGTGATTGTTTTACCGACTCTTGTTTTGATGTGGGACTTTCAAGGATGTTTCCAAGCCCAATTTTAAAATTGCGAGGAAGCAATTCCCCGAAGGGGGGAAGGATGTAACACCCCAGGTAAATAAAGAATATGACATCTCTATATTTATACATATTTGTGAATAAAAAATTAATATTACTTTAAAGGGGATGCTATGCTCGATGGCGTACCCAATACGCAACAACGAGTTTCTTGGGAATCTTACGTTGCACTCTAATAATAAAATAATATTATTTTAAATGGTAGTTAACGCCCAGCCGTTTTAATGGCGGGAATGAACAGAAATAACTAAAAAATGATTATATATGTTTGTCAAATATTTTTACTCTTTACAATAAATGTTAGAGGATTAAAAATGAAAATGAATCCAGTTTTTAAGCGTAAACATTCTAATATTTGTTAAAAGGTCGATTAACCGCCTTTTGATGGAGAACCCCTTTTAAATCCACTTTTTGAAAATTTTATAAGCACTATTTTTCAAAAAAAACATATTATTTATGATTGGGACATTGAAATTTACCTTGGGTTAATTTTTTGTAGTTTTCTGACAATGTTCATTTTTCAATGAATAGTGAAAATACTGCATTTTACATCAAAACTGCTTTTTCATATAATTTAATTATATGGTTATATTATATTTTTAGTTTGTTTTAAAGTTTAATTATAATATATTTTTACCATGTAATTAAAATATGGTCATTGGGATTAATTTCACTTTGTAATTACTCATAAACAAGTGCCAAACTTTTCATAAATATTGTTTCTAAACAACGGCAATTTGTTTTGAAAACGGGAAGTTTTTTTAAATTAATTATTGAAATTTATTTGTTTGTAATTTGGTAAAATTAATTACATATTTGGAACCAAAAGGTCAAAAATTGTGTAATTAAGACTCTTTTGTTTTTGGACATTATGATTAGTAACGACGGTAATTATCTTTAATTATCTTGATTAATGAGTAATCGGGTAGTTAAGGAAAATAAGATAATATCATAATAATAAAAAATGACCACAAAATGTGTCCTAAGTCAACTGGTTGTCTCATGGCCGACCCTGGGATGCCTTGTGCCAAACTTGGGGGCCCCATGGAATCACTTTTGTGAGAAAGTGACTTTTTATCTTTTTATTTTTAAGGAATGTTAAATGTAACAAAGCATGTATCACCTAAGTAAAATATTTTTAATTTTGTCTATATAAATGATCTTTTGGACTATAAATATTAATTGGAAATAAAAACATATTTCCTACATTATAGTATTTTTCTTATAATTTTTAGACATTAAATAAATTAAATTATTTATGACATCAGGATGATGCAGCGATGACCTCATTATTTAACGATTTAAATAAAATGGAAAGATAATGTAAAATCTAAGCCCTACACATGTCCAAAACCTATAGTATGGGTGTATTTAGAACCCTTATCACCTTATCCTAGAAACACATCAATGTGGGACCATTAAAATACAAAACTCATTTGAAAATAAAGTTACATTTTATACCTTTCCAAGAGTGCCCCTCCTCTCCTCTTATAAAAGGCCCCCAAAACTACCTCCTTACCCACACTTAAAAAGACTTTGGATTGGCCAACCCCTGATAATTTTGTCTCTACACATCCCTCTATTACTCCTTGAAGCCTCACTTTGGACAGAAGTCTTCCCAAGTAAGCCTTTGAGCTCAAATCTAAGAGTGTTACCCAAATTTAAGGTAATGTCTTCACTTGAGTCCTTTTGTTATATTTTGCTTCTCCAACCCCCTAAACTCTTTTTATTCATTTATTTTATAAAAACAACAGTATCTTCAATATACTAGTATGTTTTTATAAGAAGGATTCGAGCTACAATTACACAAACCTACATCTAATTGTTAAAGAACATACTGTTTCCATGGATGGTGAATTTCTGCCTCCCGAAACGATGATTGTTCAACATTCTTTTAACACCTTCAAAGGTGTCCATTAAGATGAAAATATACTTATATATGATATATAATATGTTTATGTTTTACATAAGCTTCTGCATTTTTCATTTATGGCATACCTTTATGGTTTCCATTATGGGTAAACGCGATATCTTCATTTAAGGAAGTGCGGACTACCTCCCCCTCAAAGTGATGTGATTCGTTAATGCCATATGTGGGACGTATAAAGTATGGATTTAAAGTTATTTTATATGATGTTATACTGTAATTATAATATACCTTTATATCACTATTATTTTCTTTACATTAAAGTATGAGATAGAAATGAAAGTAGCGTTCATGCGTACGAACAGCTTACCGTCTCCATGAACGGTGCATTTCATTTCTTATCCCCAAATGTAATTTATTATTATGAGTACATATATATAATGGATATATATGATGTATGATACATCTAAATGATTAATATAATTATGGAATTAAAATATACATACCTCTCATATAGTTTTAATTCCATTAATATGACATAGAAATGAAAGTAGCATTCATGCGTACGTACGGCTTACTGTCTCCATGAACGGTGCATTTCATTTATTTCCTCTAAATGATTATGTGATATTATAAATACATGTATATGATGGATATATATGATATATATGATATCCAAATCAGGAATTTCATTCTGGATATAAAGATCTTTTGACCACACGAACAACATGTAATTGTAAGAAGTCCACTTTCGACTTAAAAACCAAATATCGACAAAACAAACATTATTAATTGAATGATTACATAATGTTTATAAAATGGAAATAAGTGATATAAAAGGAATAATAATCTTGAAAAAGGTTCTTAATCAAGTAGAAATTAACTCAAGTTTATTATTCAGGATATTAAAGAACGATCGAGTCAAGTCGGACCCGAGGTAAGGGATCCTACTCCTCTCTTTCTTTTTAAATAAACTCTTTTATGTCATTACTTTTAAGCTCACCTTTCTTGTGATTGGGATGTTATTTTATATTAATCTTACTGTAATTTTTATGTTCATATTATGAGAGACCCTATTCTCTCTCATCAATCCATTTTGGATGTTTTGAGTGGCGTCGTTAGGCTGCTGAATTTTCGTAAGAGATCTAACCTCTCTCTTTCTTTTCAAGTAATCTCCTTTATGTCACTTCTTTTAAGATACTATTTGTTATGTTGGGGGATGTTCTTTTATATTCCTCTTTCTGTAAACTTTATGTTAATATGATGAGAGACCCTACTTGATCTCATCAATCCATTTTTGTATGTTTTATGTGGCGCCGTTAGGCTGCCGAGTTTTCGTAAGGGATTTTTCATCTCACTTTTATTCCCGTGAGATTTATGCTACATTTGCCACAATTTCCTTTGAGTGGTGTATGTACAGCCCATTATTTTACTCATTGTGTAATATAATCTCATTTATTAGTATTTAAATCAATGTTGTATTGTCCTTCTTTCATGGGGTGCATGTCTCGAAAGATACCCATGTCGGTAAGGGAACCTTTCACCCTCCTCTTTTTAAAAGACTTCTTTGGTTGGGTCTTTTAATTTACATATTTTTATGTTGGGATATGTTCTCATATATCCTTATTGATGTAAATTTTATGTCCAAGTGATGATATACCCTTTTTATCTATCATCAACTCATTTTCTAAATTTTGTAGTGACGTCGTTAAGCTGTCATATTTTTGCAAGGGAACTTCTTAACCCAAATTTGATTCTTTGGGATAATCTTGTACTCCTTGAATATTTCATTCTATGAATATGTCTGAATAACCTATGATTGTTTTACAATTAATATCCACTTATATTGGGTGTATTCGTTTGTCACACATAATTATGTAATTGATTTATCCTTAGACCAAGGATACCGTCTTTGTAATGGACTTCGTCTCAATCTCCATTCATTGAGGCATATTTTATTTTATACACAACCTTATTTTATACGGTGTATAAACCCCTTTGACTTTTACGTTTATTCAAAAGGAATCTTTTATCTATGAAGCGTTTTACTAAATGACAAAAAGGAATGTTTCTTTTTACGTATGCGGTGACAATGACCTTTTACGTCGCCGCGAGTTTTATTTGATCTTTGGCTTCCTTAACAAGCCGTATTGTTTTTAAAATAAAATAAATACCATATACTTTTTTTTGTATTTTGTTATTGAAAATGGTTTTGATAACGGATTCTATTATGTCAATATATTTAAATAATATATTGTGATTGAAATGTGGAAATGTTATCATTACTTTATGTTGGTTTTATGTGTTATAATTTTATAATGGTACTTGGACATTTTATGGGTGGTTATGTGATAAACCATATGACAGGTGGTGTCGTGAATACCAGGATGGGTGGTTACGTTATAACCTCCAATGAATTTGGTATGGAAGTCGGTCGTATGGCTATTCCATTAAGTATGTATGGAAGTTGGCCGAATGGATATTCCATTAAGTGATATGTGTGGAAGTCGACCTTATGGTTATTCCACTTAAGTATGTTTATGTCCCAAGTTACCTTTATATGTTATGTGATCTTTATATGGGTTTTATGGTAATCTTTTAGTTACAGAAGGGTAAGTAATGAACTTTTATTTAGTGAAGAGTTTTTACTACTTCGAAAAGGTGAAAATTATTACTTTGATAAAGTATACATGGTTTACTTGTTGTTTTGAAAAAACTAACAGTTTTCATTCTTTGTGTATCCCTTACTGAGCTTTTTATGCTCACCGCATGTTTTTTTGAAATGTTTTTCACAGGACTTAATGTGGAATAGGGTCAAGGATGGGATCAAGGGAAATTCATGCTATATAAAACATAGAACTAGACATTTTTCTTTTTAAGTGTTTTTTTTATTCTATGGAAACTCAGTAGAAGTGTCTACTTTGTAATCTTTCGAGATGTAACAGTTATGTCCTAATTCTCTAAAACTCTAAACCTGAAAAGATCTTAAATGTGAATTATTCATTTAATTCAATATTAAGTAAGGTTTAAAGTCAGGGCCTTATAATAATGGTATGATATCCAGGATAGTGACTCGTTCAATTATGATGATGATTTTCTTGTACTGGTTGGCAATATAACTCTAATTTGCTGAGTTAGAGGGGGAATACAAGCTTATCTTTAAGTTTGTTCAAAATATGTCTTGTCTTCGGAAAGGGGACTTTAATACCATGAGATACTAGGATGTGTACCTCATTTTCCTTATGAAAAGACAGGGTAATATATACCTATGTAGATACATTATGCCACCCATAATGGAGATGGGTAAGTCATCCTCTATATCTAACTCTATAATTTATCATACATTTTTTCTATTATATTGGAAACAAAGTTTTAAATTTATGAATATGAAGAATATGAGGTTAAAGGTGGACATTTTTTGTTTTACTAGGGTCATTATTAGAAGGATGAGGGTGATATAGAACCCTTCGATGGAGAAATGGGTTAGATATAATGAAAAAAAATATTTAAGTATTTTAATCAAAAATATTATCCTACCATACCCTAGTGTGTTATTGATCTTGTATTTGATCCAGATGATATATTGGATTATTCTGATGATAAAGAATAAGATGATATTATTATTAATGACGATTTGGATACCACATTTATGGAGGGTTGTGCCCCGAACATCCTAAATATACCAATTATGTCATTTGACCATATAAGTCCTCCAACCTCTCTCCAACTGGAGAGAGTTTTTTTAAGTGAAATGGATTGTGATTATGATGACATAGAAGTTTCTCGAGATGAGAGTATTATAGTTTTGTCTTCTAAGCCCCCTAAAGAGGTTGTGGAGGTTTCGGATGAGGAAAGTGTAAAATATGGTATTGCTGATAATGGGGATGATGGTGATGGTGATAGAGATGATGATGTGGTTGATAGAAGTGTTGATGGAGGAAATGATCATGATCATGATGCTACCAGTATTTACCCACCTCGTCTATCCCCTACTAGTTCTACTACCTCATTTAGGTCTATAGAGAAACCTGGATGACCAAGACCTATAGAAGTTGAGAGACCTGGTTTAGTTGGATTTGATCCCTTAAAGAGATCAGTTTCAGAGAACCCATGTGATGATGTTTCTTCTTGAAGAGTAGAGACCAAAGTTTTTGTTGAGGGGGAGATATACACTACTTTTGTTAGAGTGGATGCTAGTCATGCTGAATGAAAGAAATTTCCTTAGTATATTCAGTTTAGTTTTGACTATTAAGTTTCAAGGGATATTAAGCTATTCATTGAATGGAATAGTGATGCTCAGACAGACGGTGAGGTATCCTATAATGGGGAGACTTACCCATGTTATAATCCTCTATAATCTTGAATGTGATGTTTTAAATGATGAACAGAGTTTTCAACCAAAATATGACGGACCTGTTATCTCTGTTAGAGTTTGTACTTATCCATGAGGATATTTTGTTTATGATATTTACCATAAAGGTGAGATTTAAGATTTTTTTTAGAAGTTCCAGCTACTAGACCATATCCTGCATATGTTTTTTTCCTTGTAATAATTAGGCTAGTATGTCCAGTGTTGATGCACCAGCTACTCATGTTTCTTGAGAATTTGTATCCAGATATAACTTAGGGTCTTTCAGACATAGTCTTCTTTCTTATTTTCATATATTTTTCTGGTATCAGGAGCCTCTATTCACTCAGATAAGTGAGGCTAATGCTGGGGACTTGTTTGAGCCCTTGGTGTGTTATATGAATCCATAGACGAGTAATCACACTTGAAATCTTATAATTGAAAACTTTAGGTTGGAAATTGAGATGGAATCCATGAGGTCATTGATGAAGGATATGAGATACTCCTTTGTTTCCAATTAGGATTCTATGATGGAGAGGTCAGAGAGTTTACCTTTAGAGGATTCTACATCTAGTGCCCTAACTCAATTAGTTTCAATTGATTCCATGTTGATCTGATCAATATTTCAAGAGGAGTCTAATGTTGTTATGGGATATATTCATTCTACTCATCATAAGGATCTATGATATTTCTGTCAACATGGTGAGTGCATAAAAAACTGATAATGAAATATTGAAATGAACCTAGAGGTAATAGTAAAAACATCATAAATGACATTAAATATTACTTATCTGAGGTTTATACTAAACATGAATAGAATTAAAATTTCAATATATTATGTTAGAATCTATGGATTCCCCCTATCATAAAGGAATTCAATGAATAGTTAATAAATTTTAATGTTTTGGAACCCATCTTCCAGATATTTCTAGATGAAAAGAAGTATCTCTTTATTGAAGTAAAGTTAGTTGTGAATATTATTATGGGTTGTTTTCATCCTTATAAATCCTTTCTAATATGTCTCCAACACTACAGTGGTTACATCAGAAGCCATACCCTTGTCTTCTTTCACAGATTCACCATATTTCGGCCATTTACCTCCACAATACCTTCCTTTCATCATGTCTCCCATTTAAATCATATGTCATCTCAGGCCAGTCATTATCAGAGAAATACCTCCACCTACTTCGGTACCTAAAGCCACTACCACAACTCCCTCATCTTCAACATATATTCCTCATTCTTCTGATAAGGTAAGGGGCCCTAATTATTCTACCTCTATAGCTGGGATTGACTCTTGTTGAAATTAGTCTTTCATAGGTATTGTTTTCTTCTCCAATATATATTTTTGGGATGTAACTTCATGAATATTTATGAATAATGAAAAATCTCTCATATTTTGATATCTTTAACATGTTATACTTTTATTTTATATTTCTCTATGGTATTTATTCTTCATATATTTACTTTACTATTTCTTATTTTTATCTTCTTAATATTTCAAAAATCTAGGTTGATATTTAGATTTCATTTACCTTTGAAGAAATATTTGGATGGAAATTACCTTTGAACTCCAACTTATTCTTTGATACTTGATTTATTTGATACCACATTTATATATCCATTTATTTGACACTTTTAATACTAATACATTCTTTAAAAATAAATTTTCCTTTGATTTTTTCTATTTATACATTACTTATTTGGATGTTTCAATTTTGTAAGAAATTATCTATGTATATGTATCATTCATATCATGTTTCTTTGAAATCATCTATTTATAGAATCCTTATTTTTCTATTTATATTATCATTATTTAGATGTGATTTAATTTACCATTAACAACATTAATTACACATATCATTGACTTATCTTTGATATCATGATTCTTTATTTCTAACATTGGACATTTGAAATTTGAATCAGATCGTCGTACATTAAGTACATATCTATGTACCTAATTTTATATTTTACATGGTTTATAAAAATCCCATGATTTGTGATCAATAAAATGGGGGATATTTTGTAAAATTATTATTTAATACCCACAAATCATTTATATTTTGTTCTTAATGAGATTTATATAATATGGTATCATTTTATTTTATAAGGAAATTTGAGGAAAATTTGGCTAAGCACCAAACATGTCTCACAAATAGTTCAAATGATTCACCACCAATATTTCTTACCACAATAAATTTCTCACCATTATTTCAAATGATTCACTGCCCAATATGTCTTTCCATGAGAGATATGTTTCTACTATAGATGATTTTCGTCCAATAGAGCCATCATTTATGTTGTTATTATTTTGAACTAAATTCTCCAACAATAATATTAATGCAACGAATAAAAAGTATTATTTTAGGATTATTCTCTAATCCATTACATGGATGGATTAATCAGAATGTTGGATCTCAGTATGATGATCCATAAGATCTGGATGATTAATCTTAAATGGGTTCATGTGTTGATTTATATTATTAGAAGAATCTCTCATGCGCATATGTTGAAAGTGAGAACATGTGATTTAGGGTGTTTCATACTAAATACTGGAAGGATCATCGCACAAGATATTTCATGCTATATTCATACTTAAAAAACTGTGAATTATTGGAACTCGTTGAAGATCAAGATCAATTATTATAGACAGAAAAAAAAAGATCCTTTTGAACACTCTTTTGTACTGAAACTTTCAAAGAAGCAATTAGAGCTTCTCACAAACCCAAATTTGAAGACACTCAATCATTTGAAGCATTATATACCAAGAATCATTACATTTTCTATATCTTCTTTCTTTCCCTCTATGTTGTTTCTTTTTACATTTGATCAATTTCTTGTTTTCTCTATTTATCAACACTCAATATCTCATACACTAGAATTGGAGATTACTTGATATTTTGTTCTTTATCTTTTTATCTTTTTACCCATTGAATTTTTGGAAGAGTTCCTTTTGTGTAATGAGTTTACTTTTATACCCTTGTATATTTGTGAAAGAGGCTTTGATCCGGTACATCTTGTAAGTTATTTTTTATATACATGATTCTGATCGGGTAGTAATGAGTTCACTTGTTTATTCCTTTTCATGGTTTTGTTCAATTTTCATAATTTCAAATAATTAACTTCATTTTTTTTAAACATTAAAAAAACACTTGTACTTTGATAGTTAGTCTTAACTACTGTTTATATTTTGATTATTTTGATTAAATTCATATCAAAAGTTAGTTTAATTTTCTATATTTTTTTAATTGATCATTAATAAAGCATTGAAAAATATTTTAAATGACCAAAATTTTATCAAATTTTTTTTATTAACTAAGACATTTGTTTTAAATTGTGATATTTTATTTAATATTTTTTAAAAAAAAATTTGGGGTACTCAATTCACCCCCACCCCCACTTGAGTTACTCACTTAACCAACAATATAACTCTTTAAAATACATTTTTATCAAAAAATTGGTTTCAATTGATTTTTGAATGAATATTATAATTAAATTATATCACTTTTAGGAATTTTATTTAAAAAAATGAAATATTTTTTAAAATTATCATATCAAAATTACATTTGGAAGAGATTTTGGGATTTCTCTGAAATGATTGATTTTCTATTGAATAGTAAGAAATACGATTTTTTTAGACTGTATTTCTATTTCCATAATTTACAGTCACATTTTGTTTTAAAGTGGTTCCAAACTAAAATTAGTTCTTTTATATTATTAAAAATATCATTAAGTTTATTGGAATCAATTTTATGTTTAAATTTGGTAGAAAACCCTTTTTTATACTTAAGGTATTTTTTAAGAACTATTTTTTATTATGTTTTATGTTTTTGTCTAAAATCAATTTCTACCAGTTATATAAGTCTAATATTCAAAAACTAATTCCATATTTGGATTTGTTAGGTCAAAACTAGGAAAATAAGCCCTTTTTATTTTTGGCCATTAGTAATTGTAACTGTAGTAAATTCTATTACTATAGAAAAATAAAGTAGGTTAATTATGAATAAAACTAATATGATACAAGTTAAAATTAATTCAAACACTTTATTTTATTTCATTTTAAAATTATATGTTTTCTAAAATCATCCAAACCTAAAAAATATGAAATTTTCCATTGAAATGTGATTTTGACCTTTAGAATATTTAAGTAAAAGATAATGTCAAAATTATAATTTTCTTGCTTTTAATATCTATAATATTTGTGACATGGATAAAAACAAAGTATTTTCATTCATAAATGTTTATTTTAAATATGACCAAATTTTTTGATTATGGTAATTTATTTTTAATTTTAATGATGAGATATTTACCATATATTCTTACACAACATCGATACATTACTTCTTTAAGTAGTGGAAAAGTCATGTAAATGATTTTAAAATTTCTAAATGTAAAATTTCAAAGGTTAATTAAATTGTATCATGAATTTCTAAATAAATATAACATATAAGATAATTTTTAATGTTTTATATTCTAATTCCATTCTTATATTTTTGTTTCAAAATAATATTATGAGAGTAGTTCTTAAAATAAAATTAATATAATTTTATAATAAATATATTATATTAAATTATTTAAAACATATAAAAATATGGTTCGTAGAAAATTATAATGATATATTTATCAAAATTTCATCTATTTCCCACTAATGAATAAATTTTTATCTTATAAGTAAAATTATAACTCTAATATTTAAAAATATATTTTCATGGTTAATATTTAAATTGGTTAAAAATAAGGTTAACCCAAAATGTAAGTTTAAAATGATATATAATCATATAAAATTTTAATTTTTGGGTTCTGTTAAGACCATATCTTTCTTATCTTCTATTACTTGTCATTTTGGAACCATTTTATATGAGATAGAAAAATATTATATAATAATATATCATACATGTCAATAAATTACATTAATAATATTTTATAATAAACAATATCTTGGTAATTGATTTAAAATTTGAAAACTATTCCACCATTATAATTTTATATAGATTAATATATCATCCATTTTCCATTTATGGCACACTATCCTCTTTATAGTAACTTACTTGACCCCTAAAGAGTGAAAAACATTGATATCATAGTAATCGTCAAATGGGTTAATCGGGGGTTCAAAATAATAGATAGTGTATATGAATAACCAAAACTGGAAAAAAATATTATTTTATGTGATTATTTAGACTCATACTCATCTTATATTTTAATTATATAAATTTGTATCCATTTTTTCGTGAAATATGATTTAAATTGATTTAATACTTTAAATAATTCCAAGAGTTCATATCCCCTCGCTTATGAACAAGATTATATTCTCCTCTCTTAATCATAAATTTTTAGCATTATACCTCTTCCAATATCTACCGTAATATCATATTACATTCATTATCCACATCTTATATCTTATTTTTTCAAAATACAATCCTTTCAAGGTATGAGTAATCCAAAGAATGTTTCCCAATGAAAGGGTATAACTCTAAATTTATTGTTTTCAATTATATTTATTATTATATCTATTATAAATATATTTTATCCACTATAAAATAATTATTTAATAATATTAAACATACATTATTTTTATTATATTGTTTTATAACCATAATCCACCTTCTTTTCATTTGTTGTAAAATGATAACATCGCTTGTGAGTACGTGTGGACTACCACCTCCTCGAAGTGATGTGATACTTTTTTCTTTTCCTCTTTACATGGATGTTAATAAGGGTAAATTTATTAAATTTATATGATATATATGATATAATATTGTTTCAATAAATATGGATTATTATTCATCTTTATTTTGTTACATTCTTCAAAAAATAAAAACAGTGTCAATATATACATACGGCTTGCCTTCTCCAAGAATGGTATAATAATTTTTTTAAATCTATATTTTATATAAATATATATATATATATATATAATGAATATATATTATATTTATATTTTTTTAAACATTATGATACTTATGGAACCATGATCAATATTCAACGTCCGGAACTGCTAAACTAAAACTCTCATGAAATACAAACATTTTAACATATGGAAACGACAATTTTAATAAAGAATTATTCAAAAATATGGGTTAAACTATTATAATAAGATTATATATGATATTATAAGTGTTTACATGAATTTTTTATATAATTATTTTAAATTTAATTTCTTATACTTGGGGTTGGATCACTTCCAAATTAAGTTGAACTTAATGTAAGTGATTTTCATCACATTTTTTATTTTTTTGAGACACATTCCATATTCACCACTTGATTATTTCATATGGTGAATATAAAGATCATAAATGTATTTTATGATGATTATCATGATATTATGGGTATATGCGTATCAATTTAATGTTCACTCTTTTATGAAATTGTGATTTTAATGTTACCAATGTGGTAAGTGATTATGTTACAATCTCATTATTTCTAGGGATTGTTTATGATTATGTTTATAATGATAAAATTTCATGATCTATATCTGAAAAATATCATAAAATTTATCATCCTATGGTATTTTTTCTAGAATAAATATTTACTTTAATTTTCCTCACTTAAACTACTCAATATAAAGAAAGTCAATTTTTAAGGAGAACTTGATTTTTTTCTCTCTTTGATCGAAAATTGATTTTCTTTTATATCTATGTTTTCTAAAAGTGTTTCCAAGAATGTTTTTAAAATTATCCAATTATTTTTAAGGTCATTTTTTCCATATTTTAACTTTTACAAAATGGTTTAAAAGGAATATTATTATTTTTTTCTAAATGAGAAACAAACGACTTATTATAAAAAAATATGAAAGGGACCATTATTTTAACATACGAGACATAAACATAATTACCTACCACCAATAATACTAAATTATTTAATGCTTCATCTGTAGTTTTTCAAATTAATTTTAAAAGTAAATAGTTTAAATAATATTTTTGAAAATTTTAGATTTTAATATGTGATTTGAAAATGAAAAGGGTATTTTCCTCAAGAAATATTTGAGTGATCTTTCAAAATAATTTTTCAAGTATTATAACATAATTTGATGTTACTTAGGAATTATAATGGATATGATTCAATGATCCTATATTTATTCTTTCACTCAATTGTTTATGGTTATGATTATTAAATTTCATTGAAAACTATTTTTATTTCATGACTCAATATTGTGATATATGATATGTAAGGAATAGTTTTCATACTTAAATCTCATTTTCTCATTATTGTACGATTATGTTATTTTTATTTTTTCATTGATATATCGCTTTTCTAACCTTTCTGAGAAAATAAGGTCACACTTTCTTATATTTCTTTTCCCCAGGTTATGAAAAAAGGGTTTATGTATGATGTGTCTAAGAAGGGTGGTGTTTTTGAATAACTAAGTGGTTCATGATGTATATCTCTTATGAATAATTTTTTGATTCGTACATGTTTCCAAAGGCACTACACCTCTATGATTTTATAATGGATTGTAATGTTATATATTTAATATTCATATAATAAGAAGTAATATTTATATATGAAAAGTATAACTTTCCATAATATCCAATCTTCCCTTTTGGGGTTATTAACCCTATTTAAATATATTCTAAATCCTACATACAATTGAAGTATCCTGATATTGATGTGATTTCTAGGAAAACCACATACTCCAAACCTTCCAAAAGTTTCGTATGGTATAATATACCTAGTTATATCCCATGGTATTTCACTAATATTCTATAATTATAATCCTAAAAATATTTAACAGTACCTCAACTAAGATAAATTATTTTATATACCTTATAAATTATGGTCAATCATATCTTATTAACCCTCAACTTATCCTCAACTAACATCCTAACCTCTAAATTTATCAAAACACTTTTCTAGAACCAACTATACTTCCTTAAGGATGTGACAATACAATTAAAATACTTAGATCAAATATTTCATTATAATACACATAAAATATATTTTAGGCCTATAGTTTTAGAGTGTTATGAAAAAACATTAATAGAAATTTACCATTTATTTTTCAACTAATGGATATTTTTCACACCATATAATAAAATTCTAAATCCAAAACAATAACTCAATATCTCCAAAAAATTATATAAAAAAGATAATATTTGAGACAAAACTCACATATTACATTCATTTATTACCTAGGTAAAAGGAAACATAATAAGGATTGATCTTAGACACTCAATCTGGTTAATCATAACTGGTAATAATCAAATATCACAAGAGGGTATAAAATAAACTTATTGGTATAATAATATTAGTAATGAAGATTAATATATAATATATAATTCATACATAATAAAATAAAGAGTATGGTTATAAAAATAGAAACATGACATAAGGAAATTATATCATAAGATCATGGAACATGTGTCATTAATATAATACATCATATCAGGATCATAATTCAAGGCTCACTACCAAGACTATCATAGTGGATATAGTCTCATATTAGATTGGGTTCAATCCCTATTCCAATTAACATAGCAGACATAGTCCCATACTGAATTAGGTTCACTAAATAATCTCAAAAATAATATCTAATGAGATATAAATCTTTACCCAATGCATTAGGGTTGTATAAATCTAGACCCACCTATTACATTACACAGTGTGCTTAGACTAACTGTCGGTGCACCATACATGGTATCCCTTCCGATAAAACCATTACCAAATATTTTAGTTGGATATATAATCTCGTGACCACATATTAAATAATTATATTAATAATATATACATTAATACATATTACACATGAGTAAAAGAAACCATACATAAAAGATTAGTTTGATAAAACTCATTATAAATAAGTGGGTATCATAATCATGTCACAAATTATAAATAATGGCTACATCATAAGCATTCACTAAATAGGAAGGATTTAAATAATTTCATAGGTCTAGAGTTTAATAAATGAATATATTCCATGAAAATTTAGTTACGATTTATGAAAATTTATGATAAGTATTAATGATATGTAAGAATAAAAAAATGACCCTCTTGGTTGATGTTTTTTGAAATTAGAATGGAATATTTCATGTATAAAAATTGATTATTATTTAAATTTATACTAAAATTTAACTCGGATGGATTTATATAAAAAAAATATTGGTTCTAAAAACCTATTTATGGTTAAAAATATTGATGGGTGGTACTTGACATGAAATAATTAATCGAAAAGGTCCATTTTATGTTTTAAAGACACCTTTGTTGAAATCCCACATCACAAAAAGAAAAATAGTACTTATTTTGAAAACAGAAAAATGGAAATATGAAGGTAACGTGATATAAAATAAAATTATGTTTCCAAATAAAAAAGATAACATTTTAGGGAAGGGGGATTATGGACAAAGAGGGGAAACCTTCATTTAAATGGATAAGAATTATTATAAATAATGATATGATTTTTGAGCAAGAAATTCATCAAGTTAATTACTAAAATAAAAAAATTAACATCATCCAAAGAGAGGAATTATAATGTATTAATATAATAGATGAAATACATATTTTAAAACCTCATTAGAAAAAAAAATCATTATGACTCAACAAAGAAGTTGAGTTAAGAAAAATCTATATGGATTTTGATATTTTGGAGTCCAAATCCCATGAGTGAGGGAAATTTCAATAAAAAATTGAATATCATAAAATATAATATAAAAAATATTAAATTTATTTAAATATACCATTCCAACTAAATAATTTTTTATAATAAACAATATGTCTCATTGGGTGAAAATTGAGAAAAGAAACCCTTACCTTGTTACAAATTTATTTTTCATGTGTATGTAATATCCTAAATAATTGAATTATGATTATTAGATAACCTATTATGATCTTTATTATTATATATTTATTTAAGTAATTTTAAAGATATAGGTTTATATTTATAAAATATGTTAAATTAATAATATAACCATTAAATAACAAAAAACTCATTTTTTATAATTGAATTAAAATGTTATTATTATTTAATTTCTCAGATTCATTCATGATAGAGTTTTGTAGTTTTATTTGTCAAGGTTGTTAAATTAATCAGAACATGAACCTAGTATATCTTAATGGGTGTGTACGGTTAAGAAAGTGAATAATGTCATTATAATAGAAGAATAATTATATATTTTTTTAGTTTTTCAGGTTGGTTAAAAATATTTTTAGTGTTTTGGACAAAAAAATAAAATCAATATGAAAAACAAAAAACTTTACTTCATGGTAGCCGCAGCCCACACAACGCATCTTAAATGTTCTTTTTTTTATAAGTGGGTGAAAATGAATAAATAATTCTTGATATATTAATATAATAACTCTTAATTATAATAATTATATTTATGTAATTATTTTACTATGGTTTGGGTAGGTTGGAAATGAAAATATTAAGAAGAAAATGTGAGGAGTAAGTAATACAAACTCTTATACCTTCAACTTCCTCTTAAAATTATAATTGGTAATGATAGGAATAGGATAAATAATTCATACCATAGGATTAAAAAATAGAGGTGAATTTAACAGGAAAAATATTTTATATTTTCAATAAGGACTTTAAATTTATGTTTTTTCTATGAAACAGTAGAGGTGTCTCATATTATAAGGGAAGAAAACAATATTTGTGGGAATACCACTTTAATTTTACATGATACCATCACACAATTAAAGTGTCAAAGACTCAAAATTTTATCAATATTCTTTTTTTTGGTTGAGGTTAGTTTAAGAATAACTCACTCAATAATTCCCAAACATGTTTTAAATATGTCATAATTAATTTTTTCTTATATTTTTACTTTTACCTTTGTTTATGTGGGTAACTTGTTTTACCCAACTAAATTGTGCTTTACTAAAAGTAAACCATATTAAAAATATTAATCTTAGGAGACTAAATTTAATATCCATATTTTATAATTAAAATTATAATTAAGATAAAATAACCTTTTAAATTAAAAAACATTATATATTAAAAAAATAGAAAAATATTGTTTACAAAATTAAGTGTTTTTAAAATTATATAGTATTAATTTAAAATTTAATGATTGAAAATTTATTTTAATGAAGTATTAAAAATAATATTAAAATAAATTTTAAGATTATATTTAATTAACTATTTACATAAAAGTGATATGATATTAATAAAACAATTCCTTTAAAATTACAGTTTTTCCATTATCAAGGTCAATAACTTTAATCTTAGTAATCATATTTTATGCCCAAAAATAAAAACTAAATTATTATATAATATGATCATGTTGATATAAAATTTGAAATCTATTTTTTGGATTTCATTTCTATATGTGATGAAAACTAATTTTTTAATATAAGTGAATAAATCAGCATTTAGGGTAAAATATTATTTATGTGTCCCAAATGATATTGATGGTTTTTACAAATAAAACATAATAATTTTAAATTATTTAATTTACTTATAAAGGTATATTATTTTATAAATGTATTCAAAAACATTTAATCTATTATTTTATCATGATAAATCCATAAAAGTGATTATTTTAGCAATATTGGTATTTTTTCACTATTCTTCTAAATACCAATGTTTTTCGTAATAATATCATACATTTCTAATTAGCTAAATTTGACATCCTAAATCCAAAAAATGAAATTATTTTCATCTAATTAAAATTATAAAATTTATAAATTTACTTTTTGGATGTAAAATATAATGAAATTATTTTTACATAAAATAAACATAATTTTTATTTAGATGTCAAAATGAAAAATATGAAAAAAAACGACATGTGATAAATAAATTATTAAATTATTAATTATAGTATTATATCAACATAATTACTATATAAATTTCCTCTAAATATCTTTGGTTGAGATTTAATAATAATTTATTCTCTAGTGGTAGTCAAGCGTAGTGATTTTGCAAGCATTGATTTTATATATATTTCCACAAGATTGAAATTATCTCGCATGATATTTTTTTTATTCCATAATTGTTCAAGTTAAGATTTAGATTGGTTTATAGAAAACCATAATGAAGATACATACTTTATCAGTTTATAAAAATTAAATTCATTTAGAATACTTTTTCTACATGATGAAATTTCCTTCATAGATTTTTTAATATGGTTTCTTCTTTTAATACCCACTATTTTAACAAAAATATTATAATAGTAAATGTTTGTTTTATTATATGAAGTTTCCATTTTATTTTAGTGTTGCATGTATAACAGGATATTAAAATTATTTTTATTTATAATAAATTAAAGTAAAATCTTGGTTTTTTATATAATGGTTCTTGATAAACTATGTGCGAGGTGAAAGGAATTTGTTCATGTATCAATAAATATATAGTTATCCATATAAATTAGGAAGAAATATTAAATAATACAAATCTATAACCAGATTATGCAAATAAATGGAGGGAACATGTTAAGGTAATGAATCCACATATACAGATTATAAATAAATGCAAGAAATCCATGCTATCCAAAGAAGTAAAAATTTGGGAAATCAAAGGTAACTCATCTCAGATTTTGGTCTCATACCAATTTCTATCATTAAGAATATTATATTGACTAAACTTATTAACATTTATTCTTGTTTGTATATTTTTTTATTGGGAATTTAAGGTGATGTATCATTGGGGAGTATTAATTGAAAATTTTAATCATTATACAACATGAAAATTTACCCACCACCGACTGATAAATATTTACTTAAAAATTTTCAAGGGGAATTAGAGGATTATTGGAGATTATATTTAATTATGATGAACTATAATGAATATTATTATGGTTCATCCCTTTAGGGAATCCTAGAAGATAATTTTTCTAAAATAAATCATTTCATGTGAATCTAAAACACTAGATAAAACTTTAAAACAGAAATTTGTGGTATAATAGCCACTTTTCCCATCCTTATTTTAGATTATTTCAAATCATTATTTAATAAGGGTGTATATTAAGCTTATTAAGGTACTAAAAATTCTTATAGTTAAATACTTTTGACTTTTTGTTGAAAATTAGTTCATGTTATAAATTTATGCATGACTCTATTTATAAGGACAAAAAGTAGAGATAGTTGATGTGGTCCAAAATGTTGGATTATATTATGGATAGTAGTTATGTAAAGAGTAATTAATCTTATTTGATACACTGAGCATGTCTTGTGTAGAATTCGTTTTGGGTAGTTTCTGAATTTTTTCAAATAAATATATAATTCCACCACTCCCACAATTAAATTATAGTTTTTCCATAAAAATATGAGGATAGTGAAATAGGGGAATGAATTTTTAATCATGTAATATAGTAAAAGATGAGTGATAATTTCCCTTATACATGCACCTTTCCATTTATTTACAATAAGGGGAATAAATGATCTAATAAGTACACAAATTTACATAGATATGTTTAATGGTTTTATAGAAAATTAAAAGCAGTAGATTAAAGATCCTAATAGATCATTGGTGATACTATTATATATCAATAATTAAGGTGTTCATATATAGTATTGTTATCAATATGTTATATATAATATTTTTATTGATGATGATGCTACCAACCATTAAATATCTCTTGAGAATACATTTAAATGTTGTAAAATCAGTTTAGATTATATACTTTTGTATAACATTAATACACATACAGTTTCTGGTTAGTAGCCTAAAAAATATATAAATTTACCAAGTTAATATTCATGGAAATATATGGAAATATATATGATTTATGGAAGAACTATCTACAACATGTCACTTGATAACTCTAACTGAAGTTGGACATAATTACAAAATAATAAAGTTATCATTGAAGAGATGGATATACTATAGACATTTTAAAAATTATTATTTAAGGAGTATTAGATGAAGTATTTATAATCCATCCTTTCATTATAGAAAATGAAGGTTTCTTTTTCAAATATTAAAAATACTTTAGAATAATATTTGATGATTTTAAATATAGATATTTAATTAAATCCGTAGTGTAATTTCCTATAAATACTCAATAAAGATTTCATATGATTCAAGATACTTTTGGAATGGGGGTAAAGTGGTTTGAGTTGGTTTGATAAATTTTGTATGTAATTTGACATTTTTAAGGTTTTTTTAATTATTTTGAAGTGGTTGAGAATTTCCTAAGATAAATAGAGGATTTTCTAATATTATTTGAATAATTCTATACATTTTTGAGTAAAATATTGAAATCTAATTATAAAATACTTCATAATATATATTTTTTGATCAGAACAGGAAAATAGACATATGAAAATATCATTCCTTTATACATAAGACCCACACTGGATCATACAAAATATGTTATTTTAGGTTGAGGAAGGAAAATGGAAAAGGAAAGGTAAATATAATATGATTAATAAAGATCTCCTTAAAAACTGGAAAAGTAAATATCCCACTCAAGATTAGTGAAAAAATTGGATGATACGCAATATATTTTCAAAACAGGAAATATAAGAAATGGAGGAACCACCCTAACATAAATTATGTAGTATCATAAAATTTTTTGAAAGAGTATCAAGCCATAGTGAGCATTCATAGCATATTATCAATTTGATATAATAATTCAGAGTACAAAAATATAGAAAATTAAAGTATAATATAATATATAATATTTTATTATTTTATATAAGATATTCTAAGGATTATGTAAGATATTTTATAGAGTTTTTTATAATATTGATAAGTTAGTATCATATACAATACATAAGATAATTAGTAACCATATAAGTGATATGTATGATATTATAAATCATATATATCTTTTAATGGTTAGTAAAATATGAGAATTTTTAGGTACTAAATGATATAAATAGAATAAAATATAGATGATGTGTTATCTTTTCATTCTTGTTTTAAACATAAAAACTATAATAAATGTTCGTGATTCATTGTGAATCTAATAAAGAATAAAAGAGAAAGGTTTCATTCCGCTAATATAATTTACATACCGTATCACTACATGGTAACATGCGGAAAAATATAAAATTAAAATAACTTTTAGATATCATGGAGGTTTTAAAAATAATGATCCAAATCCTTTTGGTTGAATTAATGAATATCTGATGAGGATTGATTGTGAATAAAAACTACGGGATTTTATTGACCAGTATATGAGTTTTAAATTATCATTTCCACACTTAATGTTAGATTTATATATTTCAATTATGGAAACTATTATTTGAGATATTCCATGAAGAAAAATTCATAATAATAATAATATCATTATAAGAGAGAGATTCAGTATTTTTCTATAAAAGAACATCTTTGAATCAATGGATAAGAGTCTGAGGAGATTAATAAGTAACTAATCTGGTGTGATAAATAATAATATGAAGCCGTCTCAAACACCTATCCTAAAATAGTTAAATATCATATAAGTCTATATAAGAATAATTAGGAGCAGTGAATAAGTAATATGATATATCTATATTATAAAAAAATTAAGATATCCTGATGGGAACTGCTCCAAATGCTACTCATATATTAAGTTGAGACTCTGAGAAGGTTTCTTTTATGTAATAGAATATCACTATGAAATATATTTTATGGACAAGGATGACTTGAATCTATTATTTCTAAATACATTCTAGAGGTATAAGATCTATTAATTAAGTAAGGATATTTTATTATGTTGATTTTGTGACATCTATGGTCGGAGGAATATCTGATTCAAAGAGTTCATGAAGGACAATTCAAGATTAGTGGTTCTATTTTAGAAAAAAATTATCTTACAATTAGATTGATAAATATTGTTGGGAGGATGTATAAAGAACCTATCAAGAGAAATTATTTGATAATTCGTTGATACTTGTGTGAGGAAACTAGATGCTACATTCCTATCTATTTTGTGAATCATAGAGTAGATGATACCTCCAAATGTACTTGTAATTATTAAAATATTAGTGATGATTATACATGTCATGGTAGGGAACACCATAACAAGTACATTCCTATGTTGGGTTTATTAAACCCCTATGGGTAGATTACTTATTTTTTATTCCCTAAATTTCATGTAGGGGTGAGTTTTGAGAGTTTATAAAGAAATACATACATCTTAACAGATGTAGAGGTTTGAGTATTAAGAGGGTTATTAAAATGAAAAAATTAGTAAAAATTCACACCTGATTCACCCATCCCCTTTCTCAGGTGGTTTCATGGTAAACTGTGACATTCAATATAGAAATGGAAGAAACTATCAGGATTTTCCATATGGTGAAACAAAACATCTCATGATATAGATTACTATAAATAGAAGATACTCTGAAACTCAATAGAAAATATTCACAATGTGACTCATCTTCCATAGTATAAATTTTTGTTTCTCTAATTTTGTAAAGTATGAAACTTCACATGATATTCTATTCTAAGATTATTCAAAGTACAAAATATTTTTCATCCTCAACCAATTTAAAATATATTTTGCATGAACATGGATAACATTTAAATCAGTATAAAATCAAATGTATTCCTCTACCCCTCTAAAATATTATATATGTTGTAGTGTAAAAGTAAAAAATATATATATCTCCCTCCAAAAAAACATACATATCTCAAGAAAAAATATTAATAATCATTGAGAAAAACATTTACTTCATGTGAAATATATTACAAAAAAATTATCTAAAATAAAAATATCTTATATAAAAATAAAATATTTTATGTGTCTCTTGAAAATATTATGCATTTCACAAATATCTAACATAGATAATTATATTTCAATGGAAAATATTTGACTTTTAATCCAAAAAAATGTCACATATCACTTGTAAATCATATGTGATTTATCAAGAGAAATTTCTTATGTAACCCAAGACCAAATCCTATCCTCAACTACCGAAACTAACTTTAACATATAACATATGAAAAACTACAATTTACTAGACACATAAATTAAGTGTTTGTATTTTCCAAGTAATTATAGTTTATGAGAAATGCACCTAAAAATAATATTTAAACTAATTTCATAATAAATCCCAAAAAACATATACCAAATACAAAATGATTCAATTTTTCTTAAAATTTAAAAATGGTGGGGATTTCATTGTTCAAATGAAAATAAAATTTAATGAAAATATAATCGTTATCAATTCCCCTACACATAAGCTATGGACTCCTAGAAAATTGGGAATCAAAAAATATTACCAATGTAAAATTCAAGACACTATATAATGGGAGTTTCTCTTTAACAAACATAACACTCAAACTTATCATGCCTCCCCAATATTCTTAATTTCATTTATTATATTAGGTATATTCAATCCATTCCCAATTCTTCCATCCTCTAATCCACATAAATACTTGTTTTTTTCATGCATAATTTTCTTGTTTTCTTAGTCGATATTGTTTAGTAGATTTCTAATGTTAATAACTACAAGTTAAAATGGGGATATATCATACCTATTTGAGGAAAAGTTCATAATTCCAAATTTATGCTGAATAACAACATCCCCATCACTCCATATTTCACTGATTTAGTTTCCAAAACCTTGAAATGTTTTATGTATAGTTCAAACATTTATAAATTCTACAAAAAATTATTTTACTCATCAACATTCAGAAACGTTTCTCTTCTATTTTTGAGGTTAATTTTTATATATAATTATACTATGGATGTACAGATAGATTCTTTAAAGTTCGAGAGTGGTGTGGACTTAAGAACCTAACTTATGATAGAAAGTTTCCAATTATAACTTCTCAAACATGATGTTTTTTCTTATTTTAAAAAATTATTCATCTAGAAGATCCTTAACATGATTTTATCTTTCAAAAAACTTACACAAATAAATTCAATTAATTCAAAATAGCTTGTTAGAGTGAATTTTTTTACCAAAGTAGCCTCAATTAGTGAAATTCCCACAAAAAGACATCATCCCTCGTACATGAATTAAACTAGGATCATGAAATTTATTTAGAGTAGGTTATTGTTGACGCTCTTTTTTCGTCATAGAGTCCAAAAGAATGTAAAGGGAATGACTTGGCACAAATTGATTCATCCTTTGAAGAAAACATCAAAAATTGACAAAGGCATGAACAAGGCTTCAAAAGCACATAGGTCGCGCAAGTTCCATCATTGTCGTGCAAGTCCACTTGTGCAACGCCTAATGGTCGCGCAAGTGACTTGCGCGCCCTAAAGGATAACCACCCGGGTCTTCTTTAGCCTATAAATAGACCCTGTGGGCCCCCCATTCGATGGAGGAATATTTTCTAGAAACTCATATTTGAGCTCTAGGCGCCCTAGTCCCATCTCAAAGCTTCTAAAACACTTCTAATGTAATTTCTTACCTAGAATGGAAGATCTAAAGAGGGGAAGGAAGTCCTAAGTGTTGAAACTCATCAACACTTGCGCGCCTAAATGGCCAGCCCTTAAGGGAAATGGCCACAATTGCGTGCCGCCTAACTCCTTCAATAGAATTTGCGCGCCACCCTTCTAGAAGAACCACAGGAGGATTCTAAAGGCTTTAACCAAAAGTCGCTCAAGTATTACCATGTTGGTTAACCATCGCGCAAGTACCCATGTGTCGCGCAGGTGTACCTGCGCGACTAGAACATGCGCGCCCACGCAGTACCTGCGCGCCTACCAGGACTTGTGCGCCCCTTCATTGTTGGGTTCCCTTCTTAATTATTTCACCCCTCTTAAGCCATTCCACCTCTCCTATTAAAGATTCAGTCTTCAAGACACTCTTCAATGCCATTTATGGCATGATTTCTTGATTTTACTTCCTTATCTAAAAGGAATTCAATGGAATATCTCTCAAAACCTAGTGATTTACACATCTTTATGTCACTAAAGATTGAGATTTCATTCACTCAACCTCATCCTTTAAGATGAGAGAACTCATTAAATCTGGGCATCCTCTTTAGAAGTCAGCCCCAACCATAATTCTCTAAACTTGGGCCTCCTTTTCAGGAGTAAGACCCAGTCCCCTAATTTGGGAATCCTCCTCAGGAGTACGCCCCAACCATAACTTTATTAACCTAGGCCACATCTTTCAGGAGTAAGCCCATGTCTTAATTCCTCTTAACCAGTCCTAATTTACCTTTGATCTGGGATTACTTCTCAGGAGTAAAAACCCAATAATAAGTCCTCTCCTAATTTGGGCCACCTTTTGAGGAGTAAGCCCCAAGTTAGAGTATTCAAATCTCCATGAAGCACATATACCTTTATGGACCCTGTTCCTGGATTTCTTCCCTGAAGTAAATCCAAATCTCTATTTATCTAGGCAGTCATACATACATAAGTTCCACCTTATTTCTTATGATTGCATATTGCATGGAACAATTGTCTGATTTTTACCAATACCTCTTGTTTCTTACACTGATCATGACTCACGTGATCTTAGAGTGTAAAATTAATTATGAAATCCTTCTTTGATCCATCAATCATAAACATCATACTCCCTTACTTGAACTACATGGGTTCTGATTCCTTTTCTAAACAAAGGATATGTTGGTAGCCCAACTGTGGGTACGATCCCAACTCTGATATAATCCATGTCCTTCTTAATGACAATAAACTTCAAGTACCCCACTGAGAGGCTTTAAAACCAGCATGGTCATCATAATCACCAAGAGACTTTTACGTATCAAAGGATACCATTGACTAAGAATCTCTAACAAATACAGATGATTATTTATCAATGAAGAACCTCGAATACATATAACATATTCTCTAAATATCCTACATATCAGTCATTTATTTTCAGATCGAAAGAAAAATCTCATTTTATACATGGTAATGTAATAAGGATTCCCGAACATAACTGAAATCTATAAAGAGAGTCCCGGAGTAGACAATAATTTCCCTCAAAAAGGTGTGATGAGTCTGACCTCCCATCCTCTTGACCAATGAGAATTCCTAAGCCTCATCAGTCCAAAACTAATGAGTGTCTACCTTTGGAAAGTATGACCAAATGGATGTGGAATCATTGGATGTTTCCAGTTCTATGAACAAACCCGTTATAAACTGATTGGAATGTTTGAACCTTCAATCAAGGAGGTTATCCCCGAGTTCCAAGGGAAAAAGTTATATAGTGAGTTCATAATTTTAATTTGGATCTATAACATAGTTATTCATGGATACGATGGGCTAACAAAGGGTAAATGTAAAAGTTTTTCAAGAATAGGGGTTACTTTTTAGAAATTTTCTTTCACAAACTAAAAAAATTCATAAATCTTATTCCATATTAGTACATTAGAGCACCATTATTTTAATAGAAAACACTAATGATTAAAGTTATTTAATAATGGTTTAGTGCACTTAAGATGTGAGGTTATTTAGAATAAGTTTTCAAAAGTTTTTAGAAAACTTATACATAAGTTATTTCTATATTTCATATTAATCCATATCATTTTATTAAAAAATAAATTTTATATTCATGAATTTCACAAAAAATTAAATTTCAAACATTTTCGATTTCATTATTCATATAAGATAAGTTCAATAGGAAACTTTTGTTCTCATGTTGTCATGTAATCTAAAATATACAAAGGCTTTTGATTTAAGCTCACAAGATTCAAAAATAATCAAAATTCTATACATGGGATATCGATAATAGGGAAAATTATACCTGCAGTCATTAAGGTAGTCACTTATTTATTTATAAAATCTAAATGTATAAGATTCAACCACTTTTTTAGACTAGATGATAGGTCTGGTATCTTTCTCTAAGACAGTTCTATTCAAAGACACTAAAAATTTATTTTTAGACCGGTTGGACAGGGTCTATTTTTCTGATTTTTTATTTTCTCTATGGATACTTAAATGTTTATTTTCATGGTCAATAGGAAACTAATTCTCAGTGTTTATGGATAGTTGTTCATGGTCCCCTAGCAAGCCATATTTTATATTTTCTGTCTAAAGTTAAATTTATAGAATATGTGTGTTATTTTTCACCTGTAAAATATTGTTTTATACACTCAAAAGTATTTACTTTATCACTCATAAAATTCCCAATACAAGATCGATTTTTTACTAATATAAAACTGTTTTTTATTAGGATCTATAATATTATCACACAGAAAAAAAATTATAATTTTATTAAACCATTCAATATTTAAATCAAAATAATAAATTTAATAATATTTAAAACTTCCAACACTTGATTGACATATATATTAATCATTCTACAAATAGAAAAAAAATTATCATCCTCAACGCACATAAAATTATTAGTTGAATCTATTAAATTAGTATAGAAAAAATAATATCGGTAGCAATATATATATATATATATATATATATATTAGTTTCAACACCAAAATCCTGATCACATGTATAATTTTTACCTTGATTTAAATCATGTTTTTTAGTCGAAAACAATTGGTGCTTAAATACTTGTAAAATTGGAAGATAACTCAGTGGATAAAAAATCAATAATGTTGATTTTGTGGGCTTATTGATCCTCTATTTTATATTTCCTAGATTCGAAAAAAATTAAAAAGTGCTATTTTATAAAATTTATGTGAAACAGTGCCTCTATAAAAATTTATGGTTTCTTTATAATTTTTAAGAAATATTATTCAAAGAATCAACATTTTATGTGGGATAAATATGTCATCTACCATATCAAAAATATAGAAAACTCCAAGGAAAACTATATCTATTACATTAAAACATCCTCAATATCAATAGTAAGTTTAGCGGTGTTTCTATTTTCAAATTAAATCATAATTATATGAGGTTTTAGTTCTATAACATAAAAGTAGAGTTAATTGGTTAAGTAATCACATTCACGGAAGACATTAAATCTAACATAAAGAATAGTAAATAAAAATTCATTATAGTTCATGGAAATATAATAGTTTCTATATATTTTCATTTAATAGGAAGGGTATGTAGAATTATGTTAGAAAAACCCTCCTAAGGTCCAATTTTTATCCTCTTTTTAATTTTATCTTATTTCAAAAAAATTATTAATGAAATTTATCATACTTAGAAATCTATTTTACTATACCCAACAAAGGATTATTAATTTAAATTTTCCTAAAATTCTCTAATATCTTCATCCATAATTCACTCTAAGTATTATTTTTAAATATTTTACTACTCTTATGGTAGAAATAAAAGGTTTTGATATCTCTTTGTGATTGTGAGTATATTTTTGGAACCTTAATTTCTTGTCATCATTCTTGGGAATCTATTTTCTATTTTAATAAAAACATTTACTTTAGATATATATTTATCATCTAAAAATGTAGTGTATTTTTAATAAGATCAACAGACACTAGAAAATTATTCACAACTTGTAAATAAGGTGTTAAGGAGTGGCACCCTCCTTAATAAGTCCATGTTTAGATTAATATTTATAATTAATAACTTGGGGGTTATTAAATTTGGTTCCAATTCTAATTTATTTATAATTAACATTTTCTATTACTTTTCCCTTCCAATTTTATATAGTTTTAAAGTGAGTCCTCCACTCATTTGGCTTATTATGCTATAAATATAGGTGGAAATTTTACATATTTGTATTATTATAGTGATCAAAATTATTTCTTATTATTTTAAATGTTTTAAGCTAATATTTATATTTTTCAGTGGGTTTAGTATGATATAAATTCATTCCATATTGAGAATTAGATTTTTCCTATAAGTATCTATGTTTTGGATTTATTTCTTATCATTGTAAAAATCCTAATTTTTTTCAAGAATTATAAATCTCTCATTAGTCTTAGTTTTAATTTTATTCGGTTTAAAAATATTGGATTTATCATTTTGATGAAAAATGACTTCTTAAAAAAATAGTGTTTCAGGATTTAAGTTATTATTATTTTTGGGTATATTTTTACTAATGTGATCAGTTGACACAAAATTTATACAATGGACTTAAAGTTTCAAAAATTAATATTGGTTTTGTTTTGTTTAAGTGTTATAAAATATTATTTACCACACCATAGTGGTAAGATCACTAATTTCACTCACAACCATGTTATTTTCAGAACTATAAGTAGAAACCTTCTCAGTAGTTTTTACATGAAGCAAGCCCCTAGTGCCAAATTATTGAGAATTTTGGTCCATGTTTAAATAGTATTCCTAATAGTATACAGGGTTTAATATTCTAAATAATTTCCTATAATAACTTCTAAAATTATTTTTTAGTTAGGAAAAGTACCTCATAATAATATTGAATAAATAGATTTTACAAATTTGAAAGTGGTGGAAACAAAAAAAATAGCCTTTTTAATATCTTTTAATACTCATGTTAAGTATCACCAAAAGTTTTTAAAATTCTAAATATTTATTTTTTAATATTATTTTTTCCTAGAAGAAAATGAAAAATTCATAAGAAATGTTTTTTAAATTCATTTCAATTCCTCATTAGAGAGGATTTTATATTGAAAAACCACCCATTTACCACTTCTTCTAAAGAGAAAGGAAAAAAATATTTTTTTTATTTTATCTATATTCACTCTTAGGGGTTTCATATTAAGGTAATTATTTCTAAATTTATTAAATTTTTATGTGGATATACTCTTATTAGTCTACTAAATTTAGGAATATGATTAATGAAACTGTATTTAATTTCTAAAAAAAATAGGTTCTTAAGGGTACTCTATATAGTTTACATCATTACCCTCATATGATAGAGATAATTATTAAAGTGACCTATAGTTTTAAATATTGATTTTAATTTAAAAATTTTCTCCTCTTGATAATACAGTTTGTCTACAATTATCTGATTATGTCTAAGGTTTTTGAAAAATTCAAAAACTAGGGTTTATTATTTTTCAATTTTCACTTTTTTAGATCTAGAATGATATTTCCTATCAATTTTAGCATTCAAATGATCGAAATTATTTTTTATACCTTTATATATATTAAAAAAATTAACACAAAATATGAAAAGTCCCTAAAATTGAAATAGTTAAAGAAAGTGATATATCATGAATCTCGTTTTAAAATTTTCAACCAAGGAACATAGTGTAATATCACCCAAGGTTTTTTACGAACTAAGTTATAAAATAAATTCAAACTATCACATTATATTGATTTTTTTAATAATATAAGAAATTTGGTGATTTTTTTATTTTAAAAAATGAATAAAGCTAAATAAAATAAATTAAAATAAATTGAGAGAGTGTGGGAAAAGAAAATAATTTTAATTGAGTTAAGAGTATAAATGGATAAATAAAAGTATAAATGAGCTTGTATTAACAATTGGACACATCAATCTTCATTTTAAAAAATTTATCCAATTTTAATTATTAAATTCACACTCTAAGGCCTTAAATTGAACAACTAATTATACTTGAAAATCATACCAAGAGCTGAGTATGAGTGTAATTTTTCTTATGCAAGATACTTAATTACTGAAATACCTCCCTATAATTATACTAAATTTAAATAAATATTCTCATTAATAATTTCATGCTCAATAAATTTTAATAGTGAGAACAACTATTTTAACTTCACAAATTAAAAAACAATTGATAAAATTTTAGATGATAATTGAATTTCAAGATACAAAAAATCAGCTTAAATCAAGAACACAATTACCAAAAAAATAAAAATAGATAAAAAATAAATAATTAATATTAATAAATTATTTTTAGTTCTCAAATAGTTTATGTATACAAAGGAACAAACTAGGTATGGATTTAGATCTCACCAACACCATTCATTCATGATGCTTTATGATCGGTTAGTAGTTAGTCTCAGACTGAACTCCCTCAAATATTGTAATGGTTTTAATTTTGTTTCATCCAATTTGATAATGATTTTATCCCTTATATAGAGAGAAAATGTGATTTTAAATAACTATCCATTTGAGAAAACTTTGAATAATTTATAAAGAAACCACCAAGAATCCAACATCCTTCCATGATCATATTCTTAGAGAAAGAAATGGAAATAATATTTTTAAATGGGTATTGGAATGGAAACCTCACTCATATAAGTAATAGGAGGTAATAACGTGGTTTATTCTTCTATATATTATTTGGATCTTCTTTTTTAAACCCCCTTGAAATTAATGTATGAATCCAGATATAAAAATGGTAAAAGTTATTGGGATTTACATTACAGTGCAACTGAACAACTCATGTGGTCGCTTCTTTAATATGAAAGTAGCTCTAAAACGTTCCAAACAATCTAAATATTAAATCATATATTTCATGGTGTGATGCCTGATTTCCTTCATTTTAAAAATTGAGAAACTTTATGTGACGTCCGTGGCCAAAATTTCTCTCGCTGAATATTCTTACTCATCTACCACAGCTTCAAAATATATTACACATGAACATCGAAATAATTTAACTACGTAAAACATCAAACATATTCCTATGAAACTAAAATTTATTTTGTGAGATCAGATAAAAAATTATAACATTAAGAATCACTAAAATAAAATTAACACATCTCTATAAAAAAATATTACACAAAGATAACACCATTCATTTCCTATGAAATATATTACTCATCAATTTATCATGAATGATAACATCTAATGATACATAATAACATCTTATAAACCTCTTGAAAATTATATGATTTGGATAAATACATTACATGAATTTATATTTTATAAAGGAAAATAATATACGTAACATCCAAAAATATTATGTATCCCCTTTAAATCATATATTTTATCAATTTTCACACTATTGTTCAAAACAATATATCATCTATCAATATAAATGTATTATGAATTACATGACCTAATCTTGGACTTAACTATTGTGAATGAATTTAATGAATTCATCCAATAACCGGAAAAAATAATAGAAACATAAAATAAGTGTATAGATTTTCCAAATATTACCATAATGTGAATAAATTTATTAAAAATCAAGAAATAAATCTATTTTAAAATAAATATAAAAATATTCCTTGAAACTTGAAATGATGCAGTTTCTATTAAAATAAAAAATGGTGGGTGTTAATTAATTTAAATGAAAATTTAATCTCACTAAAATGATAATTTATATTGAGAATAATAAATGGAAGAGCAAAAAAACAAGAAAATTCAGAGTCTTTTTTCTTCTCGATATTATAAATTTTAAAAGAAACTTATTGTTGTGTGTAAAGAAATGATATCAGAATAAAAACATTATGAAAATGAACATGTATAGTGTATCTTGGTGTTCTGGTTTTTCAAAAACACATCAATAAGGATTTAAAAATAATGAATTTTAGAAATTTACCATTATTAGATTGACTTAAAATTTAGAAGTGATTAAAAATATATGGTCACTTTTGATTTTATAGAGGAAAATTCATATGATGAGATACATTTATTTTAGAGGAAAAATATTTTATTTTGTTGAGAGATATGAAAGGAACACATATAAAGGGAGAAAACCATTACAAATTAACAAGGTCAAGAAGAATTAAATATAATAATAAATTATGGAGTTAAAGAGAAATTTTGAATATAAGTGTTCTAGATATATGATCAACAATGTGAAATCACTGAATATTATCTCAAGTCTCTATTAGTGAATTAAATCAAACAACATGAGAAAATAGGATTTTATAAAATAGATAGAAGAATAAAATTTAAAGAGAAGAATATTCCTCCCAAGAAGAACAAGAATGATGTTGAGAACCGATTTGAAAGTCTTTATTCCAAGAAATGTGTAGAAATAATTATAATCATAAATAAAGTTTAAAGAGTTATCTCAAGAAGAATAGGTCACTAAAATATGTAATAACATTCTCAAATTTCATGAAAATAATTCCAATTTTCTAAAAAAATGATCTTGAAGTAAGGATAATTAAGAAGAGAAAAAAATGGCATGTTATATCACTAAATTGAAGAAGTTATTGAATTCAATGAATCTATAATGGGATTTAAAGAAGTGTTTAGCTGGTCAATTTGGTTATAACCTAAGGTTATATTTGAAGACGATTTTGTGGGGATTGAAGAGTAAATCTCATATATTATTCCTCAAAGTCCAAGGTATGATGATTATATCCACTATCTTATATGTTCTTTGGATATTATTTTGTAAAAGGGAATAAATAAACACAAATGTTTGATTAAATAATTTAAATTAAAATAGTATGTCTCTTATTTATGGGAGAACATATTTAGAGGGATTTTTCCAAAGTTAAAAGTTGTGAATATAGAATCTCCATATGTTAACTATTTTAACATGTTTTTTTAAAATTTTCATAAGAGAATGTTATAAATTGGTTCATGGAACAATTTTCAGAAGTGTAAGAGGATTTGTTTCAATAAAATTTTCCCATCTATTTTCAAGATCATTGACGAATTAAATATAATTCACTATAATATAATAAAAGAAATCATTGTTCAATGTCATTCATTCCAAAACCAAGTACTCTATGGGATTAAAATTATTAAATTAAGACTCATTCAAAAGTGCATTGAGTTTGAAAAGTGACTTATGTTCAATGGTAGAAAATAAAAATATAAAGGTAGAAAATTTTTTGGACAAGATTTTTCTTAAAAGATGTTTATTTTAGGATTTTATGTGACCCTTGGGAGATATTTGAGATCAAAGGGATGTTTTTTGAGATGAAGTATTAAAAAAGAAACTCCAACCATTCTTGTGCTTATCTGTGGAGAATATGTTTTTATGAAGTTAAGGGTATATGATTTTATGTTGGTATTTTTTTCATTACAAAAGTCATTTAAATCTCAAACAAAATGCATTTTAATGTGAGGTGAAGTCTCTTTATAATTTTAAAGGTGGATGCAATAATTTTAGTATTAAGGTAATGAAATGTGGTAGAGTTTCTTGACAAGAAAAATAAATCATACCATAACATGTGTAATCTTATCATAATGAAGTTTTTCTATGATTAATTTAGATGATAATAAACTCAACATAAGGCTTACCCTTAAATTATATGAACTTTTTAAGGAGATGTTGTGTCTATTCTTGTAACAATTTTTCTTATCACTCCATAATGGGATCTATACAATGGAAAGTAATTCAAAAATGAATGTTTCATTAAGTATAAAGAATTTAGTATAAGAATTAATCACACCCTAACTGATGGGTTCATTTGGTGACTTAAAAATGTTATATGATGATGTTTTGAACTATTATATCAGGAAAAATATCAATAAGGAGATTTACATCACTGAGTTTTCATTTTCAAATAATTTTTTTAAAATGAGATATCATTTCATAGACAATAGATTCAATACTAAAGAGAGTCAATAAATAGAATCGGTATTCCCTAAATAAGTTTGAATCACTAAAAATAAAAAAAATCAAAAAAAGTAGGAGGGAAAACATTTTTCACGCCCGGAATAAATTTACAATTCCATGAATGTGAAAATCATGTTATAATTGCATGAGGTCACATCATAATTTACTCTATATTTTATAATTAAATTTTTAGATAATGTATAACATTTAGTACTACATAGGATACTCTAACTTGAATCACTAAGTCTTATAATTATATCCAAGGTTGAATATTAATCTTGGATAGATCCAAAGACTAAAGAAGAACTGTGAGATATTAAAGAGTAGTTGAAGTAAGTTACATCTATGAATTATAATTTAAAATTGTAATTTTAACTTGAATATTAGTTTCTCACAATGTGAGACTATATATATAGGTATACTTCATTGATAAAGATAATAATTGCAAGAAAAAGGGAGAATGATAATAATAATTATAATATTTATAATAAGAGTGCACACTTGGTTTATATGTAATAATCACACCTATATTGTGTTTTTAGGAACAAATAGGTTCACAGAAGTTCAGTATAGTTAAGAAGTTCAAGAATACTATACATTTTCTAGTTAAATTCATTCAAAGGAAAAGTAAAATCCCAACCTAAGTAAAGAAATTAAAACATCAGCAATAATATTGATTAAGATGAAATAATTCCTTATTGTGTTGAGAGGCTATTAAATTATATTCATATAATATAAGTTCAATGATAAAACCTACTCCTTATATCTACAATGGTGATTATAAAATAATGTGGGGTAATGGGTTTTTCTAGATTATTCCATGGATGTAGCTTCCCATTTTGAGTAGTGAACCTTCTATATAATGTTCTCTTTGTTTTCTTTCATTCCATGTTGTGTTAGAATTTAATCAATGAGATTAGTAACTCTAATAATTTATATATGTGGATTTAATAATAAATTTTAATATTTAAAATAAAATATTTTTTATGCCCCTCCTATTGAACCAACATCACACAGTGGGTACATCACAATGTTTCTCACATAGAGTTTTGACTTTATTGATTGGACCACAATCATTAGTGTGGAAAAAACAGTATATTTGGTCATAACTTCTTAATTAAATGTTAAGGTTTTCCCACTATCCTACCCCTCAATAATTCATCTTATTTTTTTTCCTCAATAGATAACAAATAATAATTATATATTTCAAATTTGGTAAATTCTCTACACACTACTAATGAGTGTTTCCGTGTATTTGATGCCATAAATTTTTATCTTATTATATAGTATATAAATAAATATTATATCTTATGTATGCCTTATTTAAAAATATATTCATTATATTTATATTTATAATAGTTTTCCAACCTTTCCCTTAACATAACATCATTTTCTAGTTAAATGTTACTTCCAATCCTGAGATACATAACTAACTCACACTCAAAAAAAATATTTCAGAAAAAATCAATATAGATAACTTCAATTGATTCCAATCAAATCCTATCAATTGAGTTTCACAACTGCCCTTGATTTTTAGAGTTGTATGATTTAAATATCGAATAATTCCATCAACTCCCCCCCCCCCCCTTCATTTATATTTAAGATTGATCATTTAAATAATGTGGGACGAACATAAACTACCAAAAATCCAATTAATATGTATCTTCATATCATTCAAGTATATCTTTGTAATAATAGTTGTATCCTTTATCATCAACCAATTATGTATCTTAAAGACAAAAAAAATTAATTCATACATTTGTCTATCTCATCACATTTTATTTTATACAAGAAATTGAGTTATATTATTCTTCTTCCAATAGATAAAATTGATTTCCCAAAGGAATTATATTGGATTAACCTACATCAATTTATGATTTTATTCTATGTAAATAGATTCCACTACTTTTCCCACAATCAAAATCATTTTAAAAAAATGTTATAAAAATTGAAAAAAATGGTATGTTTTGTTTCACCTTTTATAACATCCAATAGATTCTATTTAAAGTAACTCTCTCATTAATTATAATAAAATATAATGTTGCTTGGGTAATAAAAAAATTATTTCATTAGTAGACATATTTTTTTCTACCAACTCTCTACATACCCTCTACTTTTGAATAACTCCTTCATTCTTGATAATTTCTTAATGAATAAGATTATTATATCATATTTTTAATTCAATTAATATTAAACAAAATCATTTTCTAATTTGTCAATATCAAATCTAAAACCAATTTTACTCTTGAAATTCTGTCCCTGAGTGATCCACACTCCCATAAAACTTCATGTGCCTTATTCTTCCATTTCCTTTTATACTACATATATCAATTATATAAAATAAAACTTCTTCCTTATCTATATAGTTTTGATTTAAACCTAATACTATTCCTCATAGATAAAACATCATCTTCAACTGCGTCAAGAATATTTCCTTCCTCATTCTTGGATATGTTAAGATCATTGATGAACTTATCCCACTCCTTAATATTTAACCTATAGTTTATAATTTTTTCATATTTCCCAAGATCATTTTTATATTTCCCCACAACTTTATATACATGATCAATTTAATATTAAAGATCATAAAAAAATTGGAGATTATTTTAACAATCCTATAATTTTCTTAATCTTCATCCTTTAGAGGTCAATAAATTTAATTTCTCTCTTTTACTCCACTTTGAAATCAAAAAATACCTCTAGTTAATCATATTATTATTATTTAGTTTTATATTTCTTCATTTTAAGAATCATTACATATTTTATATCTAATATGAACTCATTTTTTTACACCATCTAAAGGATTTTATTTGGTACCATATTCCTCTTTATACACTTTCACAATTATCTAAAACATCTTTCCATATTAACTTTTAGAATTGAAATTCACACTAGGGTAAAATTTCTTTCTTTTAATTTGAGTGAATAAAATTAAACTATTCTCTCTGTCATATCTTTTTGGACACCTATAAATGGTGTGGACAAACATTTCATAGTTAAATCACACTAATGGTATCTTACCATAAAAGTTTCCATTACCTATCCAAAACATCATTTATATAGGAGATAATAAATAATCATTTATAACTACTTCTTTATTTTTAGTATCCTAATTATCACCCATCCCTATATATTTAAATTATATATCTTTTTATGATTGTTATGAATGAATATCCAAATTCACTCTTATTCCTTATAGGAGTAGCTTATTGTGTACATCATTAAGAGATAATTCCTTAATATTTCTTTTATTAATTTTTAAATCTATTAGATTGTAAATTGTTGGTAATATGTATATATAGAATATTATTCAATATATTTGTATCTTTCATCCTATTATCAATTCTATGAAGAGATCTAATAACTTTGATAAGACTATTAAACAAACTACAAACACCCGCTCTTAAAATCATCTTCAAAACATCAAATATGTTATAAAGAACCTAGGTTATTTCCAATTTAAAATTTTTTAACATTCATAAATAATAAAAATATTATTCCAAATTCCCTTATATGTAGTTTAGTATATCACTTTCATGTATATTTGGTTAGATAATTCTCCAAGCAGAAAATTCTAGTCCCATGCAGCATGATTTAGAATTTTATATACACTTCTATCACTTACATTTTTATAGAAGAACATACATGAATTGAACAATGTTTTACTACGTAAAAATCAAGACCAAGAGATAATAAATAATATCTCATTCAATTACTCCATATCTAATATTTTTTGTCATCAAATAAAGGTACTCTCATTATATTTACTATATTATAAATGATAATAAATTTCCCTAAAAAAGTACCAAAGATTTAACTTGCATCTGATACCACTTATTCTAATCTGAGGCATCATGACATAACCTAAGAGCGGTAGAATTATGGTTATTTTAAATTTTTTCGTTCATAGATATATAATGGAACCTATCTTTGTTCACAGAAATATATTCAATATTAGTCACACCAATTTTATAACAATACTATAAAAATATAGAAACAATGGTGCATAGATCCTAATTTTTTACTTGGTTAACCAGAATTAGGCTACATACAAGGACTATATATCATTTTTTTATTGATACTGATAATAGTCACTAATTCACTAATCCATTATTAAAATATTTAGGACAAGATTACTACTCATCCAAGTTCCATTGAATCCTCCTCTATTTTTAACACTAGTTTTAATAGACTTACACAAAGAGATAATTCTAACACACTGGTTGATCTCATAATAATAATGATATAAGAAATAACAACAAACAAAAAGGGTGTTCTCCGTTATACTATGGTCTCTTTTTTTTTGGTCCTTGCAGGTATGTGTTATAACACTTCACTTCAAAATTTAATGTTCAATAGAATTCAGTCCCACCATAACTCACTCTTTAATTTTATTAATTCAATGAAATCTATAGTCTATTATATTTTAATTTTTTTCTCCCTAATATTTCTCTATTCATAGTTGTTTTTTATTTTTATTTAATCTTTTATTTTATTCTACCACAATGTTTCTATTTTTTTCTCTTGCCTTGTCCTTCAAAAAAAATTCATGATGTGTTTGAATTTAAATTTAAATTCAATATATTAACTAAACTGAACATCCTCAACTTCAAATGCATCCCTTATATCATATTTAATTAAATAGCCACCATCTAACTTCAATAGGACAAATGAAGTTCATTACATAACCATTAAACTATTAAAAAATTCTGAAACATTATTTAAAGTCATAACCTCTTATTTCCCAACCTCTATGGAATATACACTATTATAAATGACAGTTCTGAGATCACATCGGGATCGACCATAGAATAATAAAACCATGGCCATAGTATAGTTCTTATCTAATAAAAACACACTTCAATATGGATTCATCCATAATCAGCATCCTGTTTCTGCTACAATGCCATAAATATTAATTATCAAAATAACTTTTACCATAGTGTGTTATCCCTTGAGTTTCTAATTTTGATTATTCTTATACACCAATAGGTATCTCGTAGATGTAGACTAGTTAAGATTATGTTAGTTCCAAAATGATATATATTGTCTTCATTTTTCTGCATCCCATTTTACGTAGGTATTTTTCTATAAAAAACTATATGTCTCATGGTGTGGAAGGAATATGCTCTTTGTTTCAGTTAAGACATCAACCGCCCTGATCAAAAAATTTCTTAGTATAAGTCATTTAAACATCTGAAAGTCTCTCACAGCTTCATTGAAAGTAAAAATCACTTAGTGACACCTTCATACATTTTATTTTACTCTACTTAAATTCTTTCAACAACATTGTGGGAAGCCAATACTTTCAAATTGAAACTTATCTATAATTAAATGGATTTTTAAATTTCCAAAACCCTTCTACACTTTATATTTTATAATCCACCATATTATATCCATTTTTATCATAGAGTGGTGAGTTTTTCAAAAACAAAATATCTTCAATTTACTACAACATCACGCACAAAACTCAAATTGAATCTAATTGGATCAAATTGAAAAATAAAATACATCATTATGAAATTTAGTTAAAAACCACAAGGATAAATACATTTATAAACCAAATATCACACCTAAATAAAAAATTAGTGGATTTTAAAAAAAAATTCAAAATAAAATCCATAATTTATTATTTATGAAACTAATTTTTCTTTAATTTCTATTCCCTAACATTCTTATTTTTTCAATTCATTGATTCATCAATGAATAATATCGTAACATACATCACAATAAATTTATATCACTCATCTTTTACGAGTGAAATTTATAAAAAAAATCATAATTAACTTAAAATAATGAAAATCACACAATTTTCATGGTAAAATCAAAACTTCACAACAAAAGAGGGAAATAAATGTGTTCCAATCATATTGATATTGGAGGATTACATTTAGGGTTAACATTTATTGGTTAGATATAAAACCATAAGGTTTTAAAGAAGAAAAAACACTATTAATATGAATGAAATTTCATTTATTCAAAATTATTCTCAATTACTCACCCAAATATCTCTTCCTTGGATCACACAACTCAATTTTCCGTTTAAAATATAAGCCCAAAGGTAATGAAAAATAAACTAAGATTAAATATTATACCTTTTATTTTCGTTATTTCTCTTTTTTAGTAGTTTTTACAATTATATAATTTGATGATAAATGAGTGCATTGAATAAACTATATGATTAAAAATTCATTTCCCATTATCCATTTTCTCATTTAGTATTTTTATTTTATTTTTCTATTCGAAAAAATAATTTGAAATGAGAAATTTTACTTGAGGTCCTTACCTTAATGGATAATTCCACCACAAAATTTCGTACAATGTAACTCATACCTGAATTAACACATGAGATATATTGATTCCCCGAACTCATTTTGAACCATAATCATGTAATCTATAAAATATTGATGATAGGTTTGGAAAATTGTTTTATAATAAGTTTATCCCAAAAGGACTATCATGGAAACAAGGGGAATCTAAGGGATAATGTGAGGTTTGGTTTAATGGTGGGGGAATTGGGATCCTTCAAAATAAGTTCCTCAATCACACTAGCACATATCTTTATTCTACAAAACATTAAAGAATATTTAAAAAAAATATAACTAAAAAAATAATATGATTTCACTCACAAATTGATGGTATGATAAAGAGAATATAAAAATTAGTTTCAAGGACCTCTTCAGTAAGTAAAATTTTTTGATTGGACAGAGCTAATGAGACAACGATTTAAAAAAACCATCAAATACTAAAAATGTTTCAAAAATCCAGAATTCAAAAAAAAATAGTAACAAAACTAAATGAAATTATTTTTTTTGTCAAATCAAGTTACTCCCTCACTAGTTACTCAGTAATATAAAATGAATTTTGATAATTCATATAAGCTAAAAAGTTTCAAAAAATCAAATAAAAATAAAATAATTAAAATAATAAAAATATAAATCTTAACCACCATCCATAGGTATCCATACCCCAGACATTTATTGCATAACTTGATTTCTATTAAAACATTTTTTACTGTTTTTAAATTCTAAATTGATATAAATATGGACAATAAATATTCTAAAAATATGTGTCGAAACACCTTGTGTTTTTTATTAAAAATTATAATTCCTTATACTAACTCGAAGTGATCCTTAAAAATCCCATAATTAATTACGCAATTCAAATTTATTATGAAGAAAAAATAATATTATATTGAAAAAAAAATTATGGGATGTTTATTTTTAAGTGTGTGTAAAATTAAAATTTGGGGTTCCAATAGTATATATGACTAATATAATCTTCGAAATCAATAAAGAAAACCAATTATTAAAACAAATGTTTAAAAAGTAGAAACTAAAAATATATAAAAACATAAGAAAATTTAGTTTAACCCCACCCAACCCTCTCCCCTAATGAGTTTTTGTTTTCACTATATTAAGCTAGAAAGCCATATGATTACCCCTAGTTTAAGGGTGGGTTGGGCTTGTGTGGTAAGAACAAACACATTTCTATCATTCCTAAAATATTCAATATGAACTATTTCTCCATCTCAATACCCAATTTTTAAATACTCTTCTAAATTCCTTCATTTTCAATTAAAAAAATTATATCTATATTTTTTATTTTCCCCACTGAAATTAAAGTCTATGTATGGTGAAAAAAAAGGTTATATGGGTCCTATTTATTCACAATTTCTTCCAGATAAATGATTTGTTCCACCTCAACTTCAAATAAAAAATAAATAGCATATATAACATTGGTTCTTCTGGTATTTAAGCTGAACCATACTCTATCATTATTTCTTCCTCATATTTAAATTATTATGCTTCTAAAATTTTAAGCGGTAAAAAATGTATAGATAAGGAAATATACTTTTAATTCATCATTAATTAAATTAGAATAAAATGAATTTTTCTCTATATATGATTATAGCAGGTGTCCCTTTTACTTCAAGTGGTTCCATTGGAGACCAACTTCAGATGACTGTGGGTAGAAATCCTTCTTGTTTCTCTTCTAATTACACCACATAATTTTTTATCTCCTCATAATGATCATCTATACCTAACACAATAAACAATCATGTTTGAGTTTTCACTTTTCACACAAAGATAATTATTAAATGTTTAATTTTGAGGAAACATTAAACAATATAAATAATAATTGGGTAATCTTCCTATAATGACTTCGTAGGAATCCATTTTCCTTTCTTCAAAGCCATTAGTAAATCAATCATGTAGAGCAATGGGTTATCTTTTTGTGGATTTTCTTCCACATCCACAATGTCAAATACCATAAGTACTAATTTATCTTATTTATTTTCCTCTAATTATTATATAATCAACTCTTATATAAGGATATTTCTTGAGTTTTTTTTCACCTTCAACTCTCTCATCTCATTCATTAAAAAATTTACTTCATATTCCCCCTTAATTAGATAAGAAAAAAAACACAATTTTAAGTTCATCTTATTATCATAATTATTATATTCGGTTTTATAGTTTATATTACTCCAAATACTATATTAATTTTCAATCCCATTATTAATTGTACATTATATATTGGTACTTTTCCCATTGATATGCTTCAACATAACTTCCTTATTTCTACACTTGTAGAAATTTTTTTTGTTAAGAAATTAATTAAATTCAATTCAAATAATCATGTGAGTGAGTTTATATAAACTATTTTATAGTGATAAATACATAATTACCCTTATTAAACAATTCAGTATCAAAAATTAAGTTTAAATTTTTTTAAAGGAAAAATAACGGGAAAAACAACCAAATTATTTAAAAATAAATAATTAATAATTAATAATCTATAAAAAATATCTGTAAACTATGCTAATGTTTTGGCATAGTCTTATCATTAGCTAGTTAAAATAATATTTATAAAATACAAAGTATAAAAGTGTTATGAAACCATTAATTAATATCGAAGGTAACTAAATATTAATTTACTACTCAATATATATTATATTTATTTTTATATTTTTGTTTATAAATAATTAAATCATTAGGAAAAAAAAGAGAGACCTTTGGAAACTAACGAAACATTTATTACTCATTATTTTTCATGTATGAAAATACAATTTTACTTAAAAACGCACTCACACCAGTCACTCACTTATACTCTTTGGTGATTGGGAAATAAAATTCCTCAATTTAGAAAATAAACCAAAAAAATGACCTAATAATGAATTAATCTCATTCAACAACTCAATTCACTCACTTACCCTATTATGGTGAGTGATTCAATCATTAGGAGGATTTGAGGGTCAAAGTAATTAGAGGATATTATAATGTCGATGGTTAGGAAAGTGATTATCACTGCTTGTACAATTTACTTTCACTATTCCACTAGAATCAATAAAATAAAATTAATGTAAAAATATATAAATTGGAGAACAACACTGTGATTCCCCTTCAAACCACCCATTATTAGCTACCACTCAATAATCATGGGTTTAAAATAATGAGGAATGAACACTGTTAATGAAAAAAAGAATTGTATAAGAGAATGCATAAAATAGATTAAACCATAAGATATATTAAAATATAATATAATAGTTTGAAAATAGTCTATAGACTCAAGAATATTCTTATTGAGAATTATTACCCCACTATATAAACATCCCCAACTACACTTTCATTATAAACAAGTATAACATTATTTCATGCCATATTTGGAAAATTATCCTATGATAATGCTCCATACACATTCAAGAAAAATCAGGTGCCGAATTTATTCATTTCTACATATCTGGAGTGTAAATTTACCAAAGGATTCAATTTTCCTCATGATAACGAATAATTTAACGTGATTCTGGCATTGAAACTTCATCCATAGCATAGATCACATGGGTTGTTCTGAGAAAATTTCCAATAATTTATCTAAACCTTAGAATCATATGTGACTTTTTTATGCTCTAGTTTAATCTTATAAGAGATCCATTTACTCTTATGTTAGAACTAAAAAATCCAATTTAACATAACATGACCTTTAAAATATTTATTTACACTTATACAAGTTCTTTTTAAATTTTATATAACTTATAATTACTCATAGATGAACTTCGTATTTTATTTTTTAAAATTATTAAGCTTTCATTGTTTCTTATTTAATATTACATATTCATCACCTAGTTCCTTAGATATGTTAAAAGACATACATATTTTATGATTACACTTATGAGACCAACAAAAATATCTATTTAATATAATGTAATTATCTGGATAATTATATATATCTGTCATTGTTTAAAGTTTTTTCATAAGTATCCAAGACATCTCTTCTCATTCATTAAAAAGGAGAAATACCATTCATTGTTGAATAGTTACTCTTATACTTCCCATTGAAATATATTTCTAATATTATGTATCTTATGAAAATCTTTATTTATATATTTTTATATGTAGTTGATCGCATAGGTGTTTATTCTTATTTTACATAACTGAAACCCATTTTAATCATTCAAAACCCTTAGAGAGTTAATTTTATTCATACACAAATTTTCCACCATAGTTAATTATATACAACTAGTTCAAACAACATTGAAACCATACATGGCCTCACGAGGTATTTATTTTTTTATTTTTCTATAATTTTTTGGTTTCTCTTCATTCTCCTTAACATTAAAACACAAAAAAAATAAAGTACAACCATGGATATAAAATTCAAAATATCAATTTATTTAATAAAATCACAAAATTGGAAAATATTTTTTATGAACTCTAAAATATCCAAATATAATAAAATTTTGATATTTACCTGTATATTATTGATTCATGAAAAGTTTTATATATATTTATTGAGTACTTCAACATAAATAGTAAAAATACTATATTAGAATATTATAAATAATAGAATTTTCATTTTATAAGGTAAATAATAAATTTAATATGAAAATAGTCTGGATGTAGAATTTTAGTGCCTTAATTATTAAACTATGATTATGGGATTGAATATAAAACTTTTAAAGTTATGTGTATATTTTATAGAATTTTAGGATGGAAAAATGTCTATTAGCCCATAAATTTATTATTATAGAGAACCCAGAGGAGGAGTCACCCCATATGATGGAGTATCATAGAGGAAAATCATATTAAATGAGTTCAATTTTCTATCATAAAAGATCACCAAGATATTCCATATCTATAACATAATCCCATGATATCCCCTAGAAATGTGGAATCTGAAAAATATTTTATCACATGAAAAACTCAAAGAAATTCCTACCCTCAAAAGAGGGTGCACTGACTAGTATGGACAATGTTTCTCATTTAACATAGCCTCTTTGTGTAGATATAAAAAGATTCAGTTCCTCTACATGATCTTGAATGTTATCATGATCTACATAACCATGAAAACATAATCTTATCACCCATTTTTTCATACAAAGTCAAAAAAATAACCTCAACATTGTGATTCTTTATTTCAAGAGAGGCATCTCACACCCACTACATGATCCTAAGTCCTTATGGAATCTTTTTTCTACACTCTAACATAATTTCTTCTCCTAAAATACTATATATCAACTATTCAATACACTACCACAATCAAACAGAGTAACTATTGGCAGTCCAAAACACTGTCAAACCCCAAAAGACATTTCATTACCTCTAACGTTATCTCAAGCATATATTGATTCGAAAACACCACCAATTCCATCAATCTATTTTTCTTTTCATTTAACTTTCATATATCAGGAATCACTCATACATTCTATTTTCCTAATAAAGTCATGTAACAATGATGTGATCTTTCTACATTATATTCATCTACAAAAGAGGTTGATAGGGATTTTTGGATGAATAAAAAAAATGGACAAGAATGTGTATACGTGGAAGAAATACAACTCCAAACCATGTCTACATAGATTTTATCACATGGGAGTTTAATCTCAATGTTTCTTAATTAAAAATCCACTCACCCTACTCATATAAGCTTCCAAAATAGGCTTCTCAACCTTATTTAGGATTTGATTATGTCTTCAAAATTCTATGTTTCCTTTTAATATTGTGCATTGTCCTTCTCATTCTTTTCTTTCAATCTATTATAATGTGTATTCTCATATCTTATCAGTGAGATCAATCTGCCATTGATGATGGAGGGAAAACCAAGATTAATGTTACGGATGATGATAAAGGGTTTTCAAGGTGATAACCAACCATTTTTCGTATCTGTCTATCACTATAAGGATTCATAGTGGTTTTAGAGACTCGTGTATGTGATTGTAACTATTAACCCTTGTTATGATAATGTTTTCTAATAATTTAGCACAAATCATTCAAGACTAAACTCTATCACCAAGATGGTATATGGTGGAACCATCATGTCAGTTTTGAATGTGTGTGGAAGAACATCAAGGAGGAGAGTGAAGGATAATCTATAATTTGGAGTTATTTAAACCCATAACCATGGATGTGGTGGCTATATCATGTACTTTTTCATATCTAGTGTTCTATAAATTCAAAAAAAATTGATATTGGAATGTTTATTTTACAGTTGGAAGTTATCATTGTGTTAGAGTGATCTAAATCTGTATGAGGAAGTTATATTATTCATTCATATTTTTCATAGGTTTATTTATTTCTTCCTTAACACTTCTTCTTCTTTGTTTTTTCAAATTTATTTTTTCCTCTGTCTTTGAAATTCATTTTAATATCCTTCAATGTTTTAATTTTACTAAAATACCAAGAACATTAATAAGTGTTTTAAATGAATGAGTGTTTGGATTCTATCTTCATGATATAACCATGCTCATCCACTAGCTACACTAGAAGTACTATATTTATAGTGAATAAGTACCCAATGATAGGCCTCACATCAATGTAGTATCATATCTTGGAATTCAAGCTTTGCATTTAATGTATTTACATAAACAAAAAAATAGATTCTTAGTATTATTTATTTTCCTTCATTTTTAAAATCTTCATTTTCGTTATTCCCTCTCATTTTTTGTAAAGGTAATTAAGTGGACACTATTAAATAATGTATCAATAATAATATACCCAGTTTGTAGATGTGGAAAAACTCACTGAGGATGTCAGTGATTCATTCATCGATAATAAAATCAATAGTAATCACTCCCTTATCCCACCGGAGCCCAAGTAAAAATTTTAAATGGTCATAAAAATAGAAACAACTAGTTAAAAAAATGTATAGGTTGATTTTTACTACTATTAAAATAAATATATTCAGTATCAACTTCAAAATTCAATATATGATCAAGTTATATTATAATTAAATATTAATGAATTTATGGAAGTATCCAATATTTTTTTTTAAACAATGTATGTTTTTTCAACCATGATTGTGTGGATCATTGGACAAAATTTAATAATCTTTATGAGTTGATTTATAATAATAGATACGTTTTTATGGTTTTTTTAGTTGATTTGGAATAATTCAATAATAATCAGGTTTTGGAGAATCTGAGGAGGTGAATTTTAATAAGTAGGATTCCGAAAGGAGTTTGAGAAAAAATGGAAAATAAAAAATTCAAAAAGCTCACATTGGATTTTTATAAGATAAATGTTAAGCAGTATAATTTCCACCTATATGCAAAAACACTACAAAGTAATAACTTTTTAAGGTTCATATAAATCTTTGTAAGTGTCATTTCAATATTTTAAAAGTTTACTAGGTAATTTTTTAAAAGTTCCTATCAACTTTTTAATGTTAAGTTCAAACTATATAAGGTCCATGCTGTCTTTTTAATGTTGAGAAACATTAAAGGTAATTTAAATTATGAAAATTAGAAATTATATGGTTCATTACATGACAGTATAATGTTTTAAAAACATTTTCAAAATTTTGATAAAAGAATTTTGTAAGGTGTAGTTACTTTTTATGGTTTTATAAATAATTATATAATGTATATAGAAATATTGTAAGGTTAATTTCATTATTTTTTTAATGTTGTCTATACATTTTCTTAAAGATCATTAATTGGTGAATTACTTGGAAAATTTCATAATAGATTTTATGATAATGTCAATCTAGAAGATGATTTATATATTCAAAAATGCAATCAATCAGAATAATAGATTTTAATAGATTCGATTCAATATATGTACAAATAATTACATTAGGATTGTTCATAGGAATATAGAATATTATCCCTACAACTGAAGGTTCCATTTTAGGAAAATCAATGAATTAAAAATTGTATGATAGCATAGAAGGAATTAAAATATCATGGATTTTATAGAGTTTTTAAAAGAAGTAAATATATTGAGTCTCACAGAGATTTAAATGGAGATCGTGAACTATATTTTAATTATATTTAAATAAGGAAAAATTTGGTAGATTTATAAAATATGTTAACCATATTATAATGAGAATATTGTGCATAAAAAATCAAGGGTATTTTCTATATTTTGTTATGAAAAAAAAATTCACATATTTAAATTAATATGAAAGTAGAAAATGATGATATTATGTGTGTCTGGGATATGAGAATTTTGAAATCGAAAATTCAGTGAATTTAAGTTACACTATATTGAATAAAGAAAGAAAAGGAAAAATGTTGGGATTTTTTTAAAAACAAAAGATAGAACTTGTAAATCTTGAGAATTTGGGGATTCAAAACCGAGAAAAATATCATTTAAGATATTAAGTGATTGAGTAAAAATAATTGATCTGATCTTGTTTATCAGATATTTTAGTTCTTAAAAAACTATGCATATTCAATTATGAGGGTCCTAAAGTCTCATTGGAGAATATCTTCATCAACTATTTCTAAAGAAAGTAAGAGTATGAAGTGATATTTATTATTTAGTTTTTATCTTATTATACTAGTAGTCAGACTGTTAAATTTAAATGGATTTTGGGAATATTTTTGCTAAGTTATAGTGAGGTAAGCTATATTAATGTGAAATAAACATTATTATTAAGACCACTTATGTTTATATTGGATGAATCAATGATTGGGGTGGCTAATATAACATGACAAGGAGAAGTATTTCTATAAATGGTTCAATTGTACTAAAAATTGACTATGTCTTGTTACTTTTAGTTCTTGTAGTATTTGATTGATGATGATAGACATGGGAAAAAAGGACCAGAAATTAACAAATCACATAGGCTGATTTATAATGGAACAAATCATTAAAAAGTATCACTAATTCACCACTTCCCCTTATTGTGATATAATTGGACATTGACACATCAAGAAGTATCATAATTAAATAGGTTTACTATAAAATATATAACCATGACTGATGGTTAATATATAAAACATTAATTTTATCAATATTTGGGGTGTCCATATATTTAATGGAAATAACTTTCACTGCTCTATGAATATGATGTTTTCTAATATACTTTAATTTGGAAAGGAAGTAAGAGATGACATAATAGTTCGATTTATAACTATTGAGAACGATTTTAATGTGTGGTTTACTAATAATATAAATATAAATTTTGATGTAAACAATCAATATATCATTCTTATGTATCTATTAGAAAAGGTACCCTGAAAATTCATGAGGATTCAAATTGCTAAGGAAATTTTTGATAATCTAAATTCAAGTAGGGAATGTGGTGTGAAATATAAGGCAGAAAAATTAAAACTTTGGATAATTATAATTTAATATAAAAATATGGATGATTAATAAGACTTTGATAACTACTTTACAATATTCAGTGAAATTTTCAATAATGTTTGAAGTTTTGGAGAAAAGTTTAATGATTCCAAAATTATTAAAAATTTGATGATAAATTCATTAGATTCATTTAATCCTAATATTTTATTTATAAAATATATATAGGATCTTACCTTTTAATAAATACATAATATTATCATTACATGGGAAATGAGAAAATATCCAAATTAGAAAATAATATCAAAATTAAATTTATTTTTTTCCATTAGATATCAAAAAATCAGAGAATATAAAGATATAAAGTAAAGTGAATATGGTTTTGAGTAATTAGAATAAGATTTTAAGAAATTAGAACACTTATATCATGGAAATTCAAGAAGTAAAGATAAAAAATAAATGAAAACTCCCAAAAGGGTTTTGTAATTAAAATTCTATTGCACACATTGCTATAAATTATCCAATGATGAAGTCTAGTGATTATGAATATAATGAATATGATAAGAAAACTCACAAAAATAAATGGGGTAATAGAAAATGAAGTAACAAAATTGGTGGAAGAAAGAAGAAGTTCATAATAATAAAAAGAGAAAATTTTAATGATTAATGAAGAACATAAATCCTAATTTATTAAAAAATAATAATATGAATCTATATAAAATATCACAAATTTTATGGCTTTGGTTGAAAGAGGTGTTGAAACATCAAGTAGTGAATAATATGAATGTGTACCAGTAGAACTGAAACACATGTTTAAGTCATAATTAGAAGTATGTATTAAGAATAACAAAAAACTAAATAAGTAGAATTGGATATTGATAAAAGAAACATAAAAGATAACTGAATCAAATAAGGAGTATATCATGAAGTAAGATAAATATTTTGATGAAGTTGAAACATTAAAATTGAACATGGTTGAGTAAGATAAGATGGTAGAAGAACTTGGAGGGAAAATTTCACTGAGACAATAATAAATAAGAAATTAATAATCAAAGTATCATGAGGTGGTAATTATTTGGAAAATATAATTAAACACTTAAACAATGAAATTGAGGTTAAGGATAAAACATTGTAAGCCTTTGAAAAGGGGTATAAAATGGTAAGTTAATTACTTCATTAATAAATCTCACAAAAAACATGTTGACTCTAATAATAAAGGTTCTAAAGTAAAATTTTTATCAGTTTAAACCAAGAATTCCAATGATAAACCTTTTTCTACATCAAAGGATACGGAAAATAACATAATAAGATCACTTCTCCTAAATAAAAGTTAGGCATAATTAATTGTAATATAGTATAACTTATATTTATATTGAATTATTATCATTATAGAATGTCAAGGAGTATAGACCATTTCTAGTGTGTTGGAGTGTTTGGAAACAAACACTACATATGTTAGTTTAATATACCACTACGAGAGAAGGAACATTATTTAAGGGGGAGTAATTCTTAGATTATTTAAAGAGACTATCAAAGGAATCAAATTATGACTAGAAATTTATCTATTCATACAACATAAAATAGCTAAGGGGGGCATGACTAAACTACCTGGACATATTTTTTATGTTTATAAATGGAAGTTAGTTATAAAAGTGAAGTAATCTAATTTATTTTTTTCAATGGTTGAATTAAAATCATACCTAAGTACCAAGTCATGGGTTCTTGATAATAGTTTTTCCTCTCACATGATTGATGACAAAAAAATTCTAAATAATAATTAAAATCATAAAATAGGAGTAGTGATTCTTGTAAATGATTGTTCACTAAAAATAACGGGAATTAGGTTACGTTAAATAGAAACTCAAAGTTTGAATTTAATTATTGTATTATTTATTGTGGGGGTGAAGCACAATTTTTGGAGTGTTAACCAAATTTTGATGATGGATGGGTGATAATCTTTAACTAAGACCCATGTTTCATCAAAATAATAGAATATGGATAGGTCAATACTCATGGAAAAAATATAAATAGAAATCTATTTCAAATTGTCTATCCTACAAAGTCTTTTTATTTAGAATATAAGGATTTAACATATTGTCCAAATAAGTATAAGTAACATTTTAAAATATGATATTATGAAGGATCATTACATGCCTAGGAGGGAAAGTGATGATATATATGAAACTCTTCAATAGGGGAAATTATCTAAATATTCTCACAAATAAGGATAAATTCAATCTCCTCAACCACATGAACCTATTCACACTAACATATATTTTTCATTGATAAAACATTCTATAATTACTGATTTATTTTTTACTACATTCATTTATTACAACACCCATATGACCAATGTCATGTTTTTCGAGCACAATTTTATAATCTATTACGATGTTCAAAATATTTTGATGCCATGTTGAGAAGGAGATAGAACTTTACATCAATAAACTAATATCATGTAATGGAAATGATTATACTTATGGTTATTTTTGAATATATCTTTCTAAATATAGAATCAATCATCAGTATAGTATACATAAAATATTCCCTGGAAAAATGTTATAGAAGAGATAAATAATTGAATCATAGTTGAGATGCGAAAATCTATATCAGATTGACATAATATCTAAACAAATTTCTAGACAAAAGTTGTGTATACTATAGTACACAAAAAGAATAGGTGTATTCTAAGGCCTGAGACACATATGTAACCATTAAAGATATAGTAAAAAATAAATACAATTGTTAATTTCATTAATTTTTTTAAAATTTATTTATTTACTAAGTTAAAAAATAGAAATATAGGAAAATTAATAGATATAACATAAAAAAGCGAACTTTATGGGATAATTATTAACATTAAGTGGAAAAAAATTTTGAATAAAAGTATAAAAATGTTGTTATCCTATTGTGATGTAAACATAATTAAAAATTAGAGTAAATTTAATGTGACAGTTATATCGGATTTAGAATATTTTGAAGAAACAGTTAACAAATTTTAGAAGAACTGAATAAATAAAGGGGTTAAAAGAGAGAAATCCCTATTTATATTGATTCTAAAAAAAATTAATGAATATAATGGTGCAAAAAGTAACATATTAAAATTTCATAAGTTGAATAAATATCTTCAAATACAAAAAAATAATTAGTAAAAAACTCTCCAATTGAAACAAAAAGGAGATTGATAACTGAATATCATACAACACTTATCTCAAAGATTAGACCTCAAATAATAGTGGAAGATGTTTTTATAGGGATTTGATATCACCAAGGAATTAATAAATTGATTTGATTGAAAATAAATCTACTTCATAACTTTTTCCAAGACTTGAAAATAAAATATTTATTGGTACCAAGTGGTATTTTTGAATCCATTAAATGAGAAATTTAAATTTCAAATAAAAAAATCAAGGATGTTATGAAAATTCTATGCATATATATAAATTCATTGAATTTGAATAAATTTTTTCACTAATACCATGGAAGAAAACTATTACAATTTTCATTGATGTAGCAGTACATAAACATTTAAAGGCTTATCAAATGAATTTAAAATATTACTTTCTAAATGGTAACCTAGATGAAAAAAAATTCAATGAAAAACTTGAGGGACTTATCTCAAAAAATGACGGAAGCATTATATGTAGGTTAAAAAAATATTTTTATAAATTAAAATAGTCCCCTGGATAAAATTATTCTAAATTAGATAATTTTTTTAGAGGTATAAATTTTTTAAATATCATTATTTATAGAAACTTTTATGTGAAATAAATATCAAATTATACTCTGATTTTCATTATAAATATAGATAGAATAATATTTTTTGTGATAATTTTTATATCTACGAGGAATTTTCAGAAGTGATAAAAAGTATTTTTGAGATTTCAATTTTATGTTAGATGTAAATATTTTTGGTATTACAAATGAAGAATTAAAATAATTTAATATTCTTATCATAGGTGAAATATTCTAAATAAATGTTCAAAAAATATGGTATGGAACACTCCAAAAAAATGTCAACACACATATTATTTAGAAATAAGTTCTTCCATGATAAAGCTATAAGTGGTGTTAATAAAATGGAATTTTGAAGAATTATTAGAATATAGCTTTATCTAACTACCTCAAGACTATGTATAGATTATAAAGTGACTCATTATGAAATATTTTAGAGTGATCAAAAGGGTTATAATATGCTAAAATATAAAATAATAGTGGTGTATATGAAAATAAAATTTTATTTTGGTTTACTATATATAAATTGTTCTGATCTAAATCTAATAATCTTCCAAGATGTATACTAGGAAGTGTAATTACTAAAAAAAATTCACTTCAGGTTGAACTTTATCTATTAATAAAGGATTTGTGAGTTGTTATAATAAAAATTAGAATTTATTTACCCTCATCATAGTTAATTTTGGCTATATAGTTATTATAAATTTATATACACAAATGTTATCGATTAAAGTGTTGTTAGAAGACCAAAAAATTGAGACTAAGTTTCCTCTAAAAAATTCTTATGATAATTACATTTATATTAATCTATAAAAAAATCCAATGTTACAATCTATATCAAAAAAAATATCAGATTTCATTTCATTAAATAATGACCAGAAAAATTTGATGTGAAACTTGAACACATTAGCACCAAATATAAATTAAAATAATTTTTACCAAGGTAATTCCAAGAGAGTTTTTTTGAATAATTATAGTTGGAACTACATGTTCATCGTTCCCCTTACACTTGAGGATTTGTGGAAGTACTCGAATATAGATTTATATAAGGTTTTAAAGGGGGTATGTAAACAACTCTTATGGATGAATGTATTGATTTCCTTTATCCTTTTTATATCTAGAAGATAATGTCACTATGAAAAGGAGAGAAATTTAGAAAAAGTGAGTACACTATTTAAGGGGTTTCATTCGAATTACTTAGAACTATTTTTCTTATAATTGGGGGATAAAATCCTCTCAAAAATACTAAAATAAGTTTTTTTATAGTGTTAATATTTTTCTTATATGAGTTGGTTTTAAATCTTTTGTTTCTTCAATGAGTTCTTTAGTTTTATAAAATATTTTTTTGAAGTTTTTAATAAATCATCAGGGGAAAATTGAAGGACCTGTTTGAGTTGTTGAATATAGAATTTATATTAAAACATGTATGTTTGGATCATTGGATATAAGTTAAGAATGTTTAAAGTTTAATTATATTGATGAGGAAGGTTAAAAGATATTTTTAATTGAGTTATAAGTATTTTGAATTATTTTGGTTGTGGAGAATTTAATAAAGAAAATTTCAAAAAATTAGCTCTAGGAAGAAGTATAAGAAAAATTAGAAAAATAAATTTTCATAATGTTCACCTTGAATAATTGAAACATGTGTGAAAAACATCACAAGGTTCACCCAAAAGTATAAAAATGAAAAATAAAAGGCATTATAGGTTTCATTGAAATATTTTTATGATTTATTATAAGGTTCATTTAGAATTCTTCATAATCTTCTAACAAACTTATTAAAGTTAATATTAAACATTTTATGGTTCCTTCTATCTTTATAAGGTTGAGAAACATTGTGAGGTTCCTGAATTTGTAAAAATTAAACTTCATAAGGTTTATTTCAGTACTTTATAATTTTTTTAATGAATTCCATTAAGTTTAATAATAAATTAATATAAGTCTTAGGGACTTAATAATAATTTAGACAACACATCATAAGGTATATAATAAATTTAAATGTTTTATTGAAATAATTTTTTAGGATTTACATAAATTTCTTTAAAGTTTGTTACTTTTAGAGTTAATCGAAAAAATTCCTAATTAATATTTTGAAAATATAAAGCAATATAATGTTTTATATATTCTATCATTGACACAAACATAAAAAAATATAGAGTTTTTATTCATGATAAGTATTAATAATGAAACTGAGGTTTTTTATATTAATGAAAAAAATCATTATGAAACTAAAGGTGGACCATTAGAAAAATCAATGCATGATAAAGTGCATTCCAACATAGAAAGAATTAAAATATCATGGATTTTATATAGGTTTTCAAAGAAATAAAGATCTTGGGCCATATAAGAATTTTAAATAGATATCAAGACCAAGATTTTAATGAAATTTAAATAAGGTTAATATGGAGATATTATCAAAAAAATAACCATCCTTGAATGAAAGGATCATGTAGAAAAAAATCAAGTAAAATTTCCATATTCTGTTACAAAAATAATAATCACATATTCCCATGAATATAAAAGAATAAAATGAATAATAGATGTGTTATTGAGAAGTGAAAATTTGGGAACCAAATGTTTTCTTAAATGAATAACTAATATATCCAATTAAAAAGAACAAAAGATTGATGTTGGTAGTTTTTTTAAGAATAAATGAGGGAACTGGAAGTGCTTGATCTTTCAGTAATTTGAGACAATGAAATAGATCATTAAAGATCTGAATGAATTAATAAAAAATATTTGATCTGAAAATGATCATAATATGTTGAAATTATTGAATAATTGGGTATTTACCATTATAATTATCTTGAAGTCTTGATGAGGAATATTTATAATAACATTTGTTGAAAAAACTATAATCAAGAAGTTATCTTTCACATTCAGTTATATAATTATTATATTAGGGATGAGAATATGATATTATTGGGTTTTTTAGAAATTATAGTGGGAATCTAGAATAATATATGCTTTATGAAGGTATCATGAAGATTCTACTTTTAATTACCTGCATTTATAGAGGTAGAATATTTGATTGAGGTGACGAAGCAATCATAGAAAAAACATGATTTTCATTAAGGGGGAAAACTTGTAAAAATATATTATGTCTTGTTGATATTAATTATTATAATTTTAAAGTAATTAAAAGAGAAATTTGAAGATAATATAGGATATAAACTAGACACTAAGGTTTAATTAAAAAGGAATAAATCGTTAAAAAAATAATCAATGATTCAGCCACTACAACTAAAAGTGATATAGTCGAACCACAGCACTTCAGTTTAAAAAATATTAACTGCTGCCTTGATATTAGATCAATATCTTAAAGAGAAAAAATAAAATATCGGACGACTAAAGTAAACATTGTCCAATATGAAAATCTCTATCCCATCATACATTATGAAAATATAGCGATCCAGCTTTTCAATACAAAATTTTTAACAAAATTCCTTAATATCTTTAAAGGAACAATTCAGGTTTAGTAAACTAAAATATAGTTACACAATAAATTATTTACATAAAGAAGACATAAAATTAATTTAATCCTCTTGAAATATGCCTTTATTATTCCATCCCAGTTCATCTCACTATAAGTGTTTTCTTAGGGACATACATCAATGAAAAAGGGTGAGCATAAATAAAGGAAATGGTACATGAGAGATTAACATGGATAAAACAAGATCCATAATATGAGAAAATAAAAATCTGATACATAACATATAAATAAGGATACAAAATAAAAATTATACATTCATAATCATATCACCATAGTTCAAAAACAAGGTTTCATAAAACATATTACCAAGGTTACTTACCAAGGTATCGTAATAAATGTCATCTCTTGAGATAATTATTTACCAAATGAATTAGAGTTATATCATGGTTCAAAATTAATATTTATTAAATCATGTGTTCCACATTTCTCATGAAAAATTATTTCATCAATAACCAAATGAGAATAAATAATGGGAATCATATAAAATCATTGAGTACATAAGTGTTTAAAGACTTGAACATTTTATCATTTTTAACCCATAAAAAGGAAATATGGTTTTTATACATGGAAATACCTAATAAATGAAGTATAATTACCTATAAATTTATTCCTTAGTATAAAAATTGGGCTATTTATTCATAATATAAAAACAGATTCATGGAAAATCAAAGGATGATTTTAGAAGTATAACAGGCATATAATGTGGTTTATGGAATAAGATTCATTGAGATATAATGGAACTCTACCACTAATGTGACAACATTAGGATAGAAAAAAATGACCATAAATTAGTCATAACATAATAAATTTTAAATTATAGGACTAAATATAAAGTAAGTATATTGACAAAAATGGTGAGGTAGAAAATATTTCACATTGAGAGATAGATCCTTAAAGCATAAGGAGAGTTCTTTGGAAGCTTAGATACTCTTTATAATGGATCAATAGAGGGCAAATCTGGGTAAATTCAAGATTAATGTATTATTAGTGAACTAGATTGGGTATAGAGATGGTTTTTATAGCCAATGTGGGAGTATGGTTTATTTATTTATAAATATAAGGTCTTTAAAAACATGGTTGTGGAAAATACAAAATAATTGGCTAACCCATTATTTTGGATCATGATTTATGAAATTAAGGATTTCTTTTGTATATTTGAGTTTCAAAACTGAAATTCAATATTTTATATTACTTTTTTCATGGGAAAATAATTTCTCTAAAAACGATTTTTTAGAACCTTATTTTTCATTAAAGACATTTGAAAATTTATTTATATTTTTGGAAAGAAATTAATTAATTAAAATAAAATATGGTAATAAAATAATAAATTTTGGGTCTTGGATTCAGTTTTATTAGTTATTACATCATTATTACATATTAATGAATTCATAAATATACCTAAAACAAAAAACTGAATTTTAACTATTCACAACAAATTAAAGTATTTCAATATTATCAAAAATTCACCCAAACCTACTTTATAACTATTAATTTCAATTAATTATTTATTTTATCAAAAAAAAATTTCTAAATTTTAATATTCAAACTTTGAAATAAAAAAATATTTATTGAAAAATAATAGTTTTTATGACATAATCAACATTATGAACCATAAAAAATTACATTGGTTCTTATAAAATGATATTATAATTTATATTTAAATATATAGTCTTTTATAAGACAATTTTAGGAATATAAAATTTATATAAAATATTAATAGAAATTAAATATTTCTTCTAAAAAATAAAATTATAATTTTTTTAAATCCAAAAATAAATTTATCATATTCATCTTATACTTAGTTCTATTTTTTAAAATAAATTAATAATGAAATTGAATTGAAGAAACCTCAATATAGTTTTTAAAAATAATATAACACATTTATAAAACTAATTTCTAGATACATAACCCCTTATTACACCAAACTACGCCCTATGGTTTTGGTTTGTGATGGTAGTACTTCTATGGGGTGGTTCAGCTAGCATTGACTTGGTGGTGATCTCCACTAACCTAAAATTTTATGATGGTCAAATTTGTTCGAGCCTTACTTAGTGATGATCTAATTATTCATGGTCAATAGTGAACCCAAGTGATGCTTCCTCACTAAATATTTCTAATATATGGGCATTAAATAGCCTGATACAACTAGTTTAGTCCATGATCATAATGTCCAATGTTCATAATACTCAATGGTCATATATACTAACAGCTATATTAAAAAGATTTCAAGGAATGGTCAGACTACCCATCAATTCACATCAATATTCATAGCCTTTTAAAGAATCCACCATACATTAGAATTAAATCTTGGATCATCGTATGAAACAATGGACAGTGGTTCCCCATTAAGTCTGGCATATTCTTGAATATACAGATGAGAAAGGTACATTAGGGATAAATCCTTTCATATGGTTTTAAAATAGGAAGACTTTTTTGATATATCAATGATTAATCACATGGAATTTTCTCCTTTTGATGTCTTAGGAAGATCAATTAAAATTTTCATAGTGATTTTGTCTGACTTATATACAGGCATAGTTAGTAGTTACAACACACCTTTGTGTATTTTTCACTCTATATTCACTTTTTTAAAAATCAAATTTCTTATAGTGTAATTAAAAAATTTCATTTTCATATTATTCCCCTAATAATAATCTCATAATTTCCTTAACATTTTGGTGCTTCTAGGATGTGTAGACAAATGAGAGTTGTGAACTTCATTCATCATATCTTTCTTTAAATTTTTAATAATGGGATATAAGGAATTGTATTAAACATTAGTATTCCCACATGATCAACATTAAACTCTGGAAGTTTCCTATTTTTCATAGTTTCTATCCAATTTTTTAACATATGAAATTCTCATTATTATTACTTAATCTTATCTTGAAAATATGGTTGGTAAATCGTTTGGGATAGTGTTAATGACATCCCTTACCTTATTAGGTTTATTCTCATATTCAACAACACCTTGATAAATGGGTCTCCTTCAATCACCATCATCATAAGAACTCTAGTTCCTTTCTATCCCAATACTTCATTGACCCTTTTTTCTTTTATAAGGTGATGATGAATAGGAAATTCGTAGCCCATAAAAATTTCCGACAATATCATTTGTCTCGTTTCTAATTCCATTTGTGTAAATATATACTTTAGAATCCATTTGTTGGTGTAGATATTACACTTATCCCCATAAATATAGTATCTTTATATCTTTATTGAAAATATAACTACATATAACATCAAATAATATGTAGAAAAAATATTTTCATGTGGGTTAAACTATTGAGATATATAGGAAATCACCATGTCATTTTGTGTGAGTATGCATCAAAATCCATTTAATGATATATCAATATAAAGGAAAAATAATTTTTCATTAGAGGGTAAAGTTGGAACAGGTACACTAACCAACCTCTTATTTGGTTCTTGGAAACATTATTCGTACCCCCTTTTTTCATATTAACATACGTTACTTTCCAATTAACTGTCACAATGGATTAAAAATTCATGAAAAGTTTTTAGAAACAATTTATAGTTTCCAACTTATCCAAGTAAACTATGACCCTAATTTACTATTGTAGATTTCGGTCACTTCACTATGTTCTTTATATTTGTTGGGAAAACTATGAATCTTATTTAATTTTATAGATTTAGTAAATTGAACTATGTTCTTTGTATTTATTTGGCCAATCGATATTCCTTCACTCATCACAATGTTCCCCAAGAATGTGACTTGTAGTAATAAGAATGGAAATTTTTTGAGTTAACCAAAAAACAACTATTTCTATATAGTTTTAAATATGAACCTTAAATAATCTTTAATCACTAAAATACATTTTGAATATATCATATTATAATTAATAATTACCACTATAGATTTATGAAGGTTGGCCCTAAAGACTCTATACATCAAATAAATTAATATGAAAAGATCATTATATAATCAAAATGGTATAACAAAAAAATTTAATATCTATATCTTGTTTTGAAGGAAATTTTTAAGATACATTATTTCTATAACCTCATCTAATAATACCTTGATCATAGTTCAATCATATATAAGAATTTATCCATATAAAGTATATCAAACAAATCATCAATCCACATAAGTATGAATTTGATCCTCATTATAATCCCATTAAGCACTCTATAATCAATTCATAGTTGTATTTATCCATAATAATTATTCACAAAGAGAATAGGTTCTTCCCAAGAAGATAAAATCATATAAATAAAACCCTTCTCTAAAATATCTTTAATTTTCTTTCTTAAATTACTCTAACTCCATATATGAAATTATATATGGGTTATTTTATATTGGCTTGGATCGAGGTATGATTTCAGCTGATAATTCTACCTCCCTTTCTAGGGGATATCCAAGTTACTCTTTTGTAAATATGTATATATATTTATAAAAAATGTGTACATCTATGGTCTTTATACATTCCCTTTATTCTCCCTTTTCACCAATAATTTCTTTGATGAAGGTAATTGGAGGTGGTTCTTAATAAATATCGAATTAGGATATCACTTATATATATTTAATTATAGGTTAACCTGTAAATATAATTTAAATTTACTATCATAAAAATATTATCTTAGAAATATAATTTAAAAACCAATCCAACTTAATTATTATTAAAATTTCCACCATTGAAATGATATCTAGGATTTTGGAGAGAATTTATTGACCAAAGTTAATAGGGGAATCACTATATATCTTTTAGTCTGGAACAGTCCCTATAATATTTATAACTAAAACCTCTTGTACTATTTATCTCCTTTTTATTCATCTAAAGTAATTCCATCTACATCCTGGTTTGGAGGGTGTGAGGAAAATACTAATTTAAAAATACCTTTTAATCCCTCTCACTCTTTGTCTTCAGTCTCATCCTTCAGCTTCATGTTATTGATCATTTTCTAGCACTTGTTGGATTTTCCCTCTATGTAATAAAATACCAAAGTTACTTCCTCTTGTTAAAAATATTCGAAAATAGAAAATATTTTTTTCTATTGTATTGATCCATTGTTCATTGATCAGTAGATTAGAGGCTTCAATAAAAATATGTTTGTGTTGAAAAATAAATGATTTAACTACTTGTTGTTCTCTCCTTGGTGAATTTGGAAACTAAACATGGTTAATTTTATTATTCATGACTTTATTTAACTTAATCATGTTAATCTTGAAATTTCCACCCCCATATTATATCATATTAGGAAGACTATCATTTTATTTTCCAATTCATATATTATTTCAATAATACCCTTTATTTCATTATATATATATAAAATAAGAAAACCTAAGTGAGAATCTTGTTTCTATTGGAAATAAAATAATAATAATTATAACAAAAATATTACCCTTAATATTTTATAATATCATTCTTAAAGGATGATATACTTCAATATTAAAATATATGTTATCAATGCATCTTCAATATTTGTGTGTAAAAATAATGTGATTAACAAAAGAATATCCAATTGGAGTTTCAAACATATGTGGAGAAATTTATTTCTATCATACACCAGGTATAGGTCAAGTTAATGTATAATGATCTATTTTATGTTTATTACCCCTAGGTACATAAATTACAACGCCACATCCACTTATATAATCTTGATAGGTATTTTTTTGTATGAAACCATTCACTTTTTAATTAAGAAAAATTTCTGAATATTTTACTATATTTAAATATATTCCTTGTCTTCTAAAAAATATTTTCTATTTATAATATATAAAAATAACTAAACCTTTTTTTTATTCCAACTATAGAAAGCTTTTATTTTAATACATGGTTTGAAACATAATTCCCTAATAGAATATTACATTGATAACTTTGATGGGCCTTTTGAGGTATAGAGTATTGGAAACTATATAAATTGTACATGAATTATATATGGAAAAGATAAAAATAATATAGTTATCATGAAAAATTTCTTTATTCTCTCATTCGTGTTCACCTCAATGAAAGTGATGTCCCCAGTACATAAATAAATAGAAAAGTTTGAGCATAATACACAGTAAGGGATATACCACAGAAATAGAACATGAGATATTAATATAGATAAAACATTATGAATAAAATGATGCCATAATTATGTGATAAATAACATGTAAATGTGGATAAAATATAAAAAATAATACATTCTTAAGAATACCAGTAAGGTTTAATACCAAGGTTTCAGAAAACATATAACTAGGTTATACACCATTGTATCGAAATACATGTCATTATTAGAGATTTATTCTTTACTAAGTGCATTATAGCACTATCAAGGTGAACCCTACAAATTTCATAATTAATGTGTGGCATATCAAACATAGTAAACCACTTTTTCAATAACCCATAGAAAATAAAAAATGTGTTTCAAATAAAATAATTCATTATATATGTGTTTAAAGGCTTAAACATTTCGTCATTTTTAATCCATCAGAAGGGAATGTGAGTGTCAAACATTTAAATCCCAAATAAATAAAATATAATTTTATATATAAATATATGAATTCCCTTCATTAAAAATAAGTATGGGTATTTATAACATAATAAGGAGTTATTGGAAATCCAAGGATGCTTTTAACGGCATAGAGAGTATAAAAAGTGGATTATAGAATAGGATTTAATGAGAGTGAATAGAAACATCTAAATGATAAAATAACATTAGTAAAGAAATATATTGATTATAATTTCATTAGAACATAATAAATTTTAAATTATAGGAAAAAACAATAATGTAAGTACTTGGATAAAAATAAAAAGGTAGAGAATACCTTACTATTCAAGATAGCTTCTTAAAGCATGAGGATAGAAAATTGGAACCTTATAAACTCCATAGAAAGGATATAGAGATGTTAAAATGAGGTAAATTAATTCTTAATGTCTTTGTAGTGAGATAAATGGGGTGGATTTGTGGGTATTGATAGCAAATATGTGATGTTTGTATATAAATTTTTAAATATATACCTTAGAAATATAGGTTTTGGAAAATAAAGAACTATAGCATTGTCCTTATTTTTGGCTCATTTTATATAAAATTAAGGAGGTGGTTTTTGATAAATTTGAGTTTGGAAAATAAATATCAATATTTTATATTACTTTTTACATGGGAAAATAAATTTTTCAAAAAATAATTTTTTCAAATATTTAATTTCAATTTTAGAATTTGAAAAGCTATTTATAGGATTAAAAATTATTATCTTTTTTTAAAATAAAATATATTAATAAATTAACTTATTTTTTGTCTTGGTATCAGTTTTATTAATTATAGAACCATATTTTCATACTTCAGAAGTCATAAAACATACCAAAAACACAAAATTTTATTTTTAATATTCAAGGAAAAAGAAATTATTTTATATGATTATAAAACATTTACCCTCACCTCATTTCAACTTGTTGATTTAAAATATAATATATATTTAATCAAAATAATTTCCTAGATATGAGAATTTTAACTTTTAAATAAAAACATTATTTATTGAAAAAATAAAAGTTTTTATGTCATAATGAACTTTCTAACATTTATAAAAATTACCTTGGAATTTATAAAGTTATATTCTCAATTATATTTAAATAATTAATATTTTAATAGGTTATTACATAATTATAACATTTATTTTAAAATCTCAATTGAAATTATACAGTTTTTAAAAACACTCTTCCATTTTCTTTATATCCAAAAAACTATTTACCATATTCATCTTATATATATGTGTATTTACTTTAATAAAATAATAATGAAAATATGATTAAGGAAACTAATATTTAATTTCTAAAAATAAAATTATAACATTATAATAATAATTTCTAGACATATAACCTCTTATTTCACGAATATAGTCTCTAACAGTAAGGGGTGTGATGGTGGTACTTTCAGGGGTGTCTTAGCACAAATTGACCAAGTGGTGATCTCAAATAACCAAAGTAGATTCCAATATGGCATTACTTATTAAATAAATACATGGTATTGGCTAAGGGAGAACCGTAGTGATGCTACCTCACTATTAAGTTGATATATGGGCTTCAAAATCCATAATCTTACTAGTTAAGGAAATGATCATAATCCCTAATGTTCATATTGAAAAATGATATTATTGACCAATGATCTAATACTAACAATAAAATTACACATTACACATGATGTATATATATTACACCATTATATTACTTCACAATTCTTTAATAAGTTTCTACTCTTCTATTTAAATTTTCAATTATATTCCTAGTTATTCTATTTCTTTATATTTTTTTATATCATGAGAAATCTTCATTAGGGGGTTCAATCCTCTATATTTTACATTAGTGTGTGCATAGATATTTCTAATTTAACTAACTATTTTATTTATATTTATTATGGTAATAAATAATTCAAGATATGTAATGAAAATTCATTTTATGTTCTTCTATTGTCAAACATAATAAAATAGTCATTTCAAAACATGTCCTCTTTTATTAATGGAATTTTTGGGTTATTAAAATAAGGTTCATGATTTTTAGAGGATGAAGTGGAATAAATAAATATTTTATTTACTCAATATTAAGTTGATAAAGTGTAATTAATAATAAAAATTTCTTATCTCCCTTAAATTTCTAAAATAATTACATAGGAACTAAAGTAATATAAAAATATATAAAGGTTTAACAATTTATGGGGGTTTGATTTTTTTTGTAATTAATCCATATTTTATTATTCAATTATTTAATTCACTACTAACTCCCTTTATTTTAACACTATAAACTTATCCTATTCAATCACATCCCTGGATCATAAAGAATAAAATGTTGAAGATGCCATAGAGAAGTACATGGTATTGTAAACTAAATAAGAATAAGATTTCAGAGAGGCTATACATGATTAGAAAATATTAAAGATGATTCCATTGAGAGGAAAAATCATAAATAAATTTATTTTCTTCTAATTTCATTAAATAAAAACTACATGTTGATTATTATAAATATATGGACATATACAAAAACCAAAGAAGATAACTCGAGCTAATAAATGAGAATACTCCATGAAATAAGTCGTAACATTAGAAGAAGAGATCATAGGGATTTGGTGATGTAACTTGCCCCTCTTCCCCAAAAAGAGAATCCATAGGAGTGATAAATAGTAAATATAGAAAACTGGTTCTTTATTTTTTCCCTCTCCCATTATATTTTTCCTTCATTAAACATTTGGGGGATGGAACAAGCCAACTTGATTATAGGGTATTCCACTCTCAATTTCCACATAAAGACCCTGAAGAAACTAAAGTGTGTACATTACTATCACACAAACCTAACCGAGCATAAAATTTGGGTTGATCAATAAATTGTCTGATAGTATGTAGTAAAAAATTGTCACCCACTTAGGGGAATGACCAAATTTTCTTTTCTCTCTCTATTTAATTTAAAATTTCTTTATATAAATTTCTAATTTTTATTTCTTTCCATACAAAAAAAGATTTAGGATATTAAATCATGCCACTAGATACATAATGAAATTTTGTATCTATTTATCCTACTGGTCTTAATTACCTATCTATTGTGATTTTCTCTCAAAATAGGTGGATGAGTCTTAGTGTGGGGGATTTTCAACCTTCTGTAGTTTTTTGTGTATTTTTTCATCTTTCTTTGTTTTTTAATAAATAAAAGGGGGTTTGAGATTTATCTCACTTGATTACTACTTATTCATGAGTTATATAGGAAATATACTTCACTTTTGGAAATATGTAATTCCTTATTATAAAATTATAAAATAAATATTAATTAAAAAAGGATTTAGGTGGATATAAATATATCGTTGATTAACTAGATAATTCCACTAAAATTTGAGTGAATCACCAGATAAACAAAATTAAAAATTCGAGGATTCACCATAAAATAACTAATTACATAAATTTATTTTAATTTGGAGTATTTTTACAATTTTTTATCTAAATATAATTCTATCAAAATTTCTAAATCATAGTGTTTGAGTGTGTGAAAAATAAAAACTAAAAATGCATAATAACAATAACAAAAATTAGAGATTTGTTTGTATAAACATTTATTTCATATCTTAGTTATAAAAAAATTACCTCACAGGGGTACATAATATTTGGAATGACTTAGTTCCAAATATATTATGATTAACCACTGAATCCGTTTTGTGCAAATTAATGTCTTAAATAATTGTGTGAATAAGTGTTTGGTTATTGAGAGGGATGAAATGGATGATGAATACTGAAAATTAATGAGCAAGAGTCAAATAAATTTATAAATTCTCTTTCGTAGTAATGAATTGATTTATAAAATTTTAAACTGAGATGTGAAAATTTAATATATAATAATTGAAAAGGTAGTTGAGTGTTAATATTGCGATATACATAAATCCATAACAACTAATATTCATTTTAAAATCATTAAATTATATATATAATTGGTTCTAAGTGAACATAGTTGTTGAGAGACCTTCCTGGAGGATAAGAAATAATTCAAGTGTAAGGGTTGTGATTAATCCATAGTTATATATATATTATTCTTTTTAATATAGATAGTACATATTCTATTTTAGAATATTATTAATAACATAATTTTCCTATTATTAATTATTTAATGATCATAATACAAAGACGGTGTCAATATAGAATTTATTTTATTTTATTACTATTATGAATTTATTGCTGTAAAGTAAAAAAATTAATCATGTATATGTGTTTTTTTGAATTTTAGGATGATTAAAAATCCATCAACCCAGAGATCTATCCCTATAGAAAATATCAAGGAGTAATAACCCATTATAATTCCATGATTCCAATAAACTATTATAAAATATCCACATACTATTCTTAATTTCTGACATAATCCAATGATGGTCCTGGACAAGGTTGTTGCACACTGACGCTCTCTCTCAAGAAAACCAAAAGCTACTTCAACATACCAAAAATTTTGTACCAACTATATGAGATTTCATCACACATATAATTTAACCACATAGATTACCCTCACAAAGAATTGATGCTTCAACATAATCTCAAGACCGAACAGGGGTCACATCATCAGGTCAATGTAGTCTTAAAATCCAACACCATTTATGACATCATTATAATCCCATTGGAATTCTCATAACCTATCCTGGGGGAGGTGTATGACACTAAAAATTCAAACGTGATCCCTTTATGACCCCAATTAAATTTTTGCCCCGGAGGTAAAATTCCTCAGTAAACCAACATACTATTTCACTCCAATGAAAAATTCATTGGTTATCAATCATGATTTCAAAACCCGTCAGATGATGAGTCACCTATACAATAATTTAAAAGATATTTTGATTCTAGAATATCTCCAAGGATTAAAATCCTATTTACATTTCATGTGTACTCCATACATGTTGAAACACCTATCCATTCCCTTTTCCAAACAAAATCTAGTCAAAATAAAGTGAACTTTCCACATAGAATTTATTATAGAAAAAGGGGAAGCCTAGGGTCATGGGAAGAAAAATGAACCGAGGAAGGATCCAAAATGCGCATGTATGGAAGAAATCTATACCTTTCCTGACCTGGGTGCCACTAAATTGATGCCCCGAGCAAGGTCGTGACATGACCTCAAGTGCATCTCCGTGTACACCAGAGGTTGAAAACTAGCAGCAATGGTCTAATAGGTAACATGGGAAGACTATATTCTCTTTATAAGAGTAATCCATAGAAGATAACAATATAAATAGCTAAAAAAATATGAAACAACCAATAACTTGAACATCCAAACATCTCCCAAACTAGGTACAATCCACAAGAAATAGTAAATATGGCATGACATGCTACAATGCAAAGTGAAAAAAACCCAAAATAAATAAACATAGTGGGATCCCCAAAGTGGTCTTGTCTCCTAGTCTGATACCTTATCCATGCATGTCCAATTTCTAACTCAACTCCCTATAAAAGGGCCATTTCCCTTATCCTGACCTCCAAGCATTAAATCTGCTCGTTTACTAAACGGCGACCCGATCAGGGTGTGAGTACAACTCAGTAGGCCACAACCAATAGTGAATACAAATATATATTCAAACATATAGTGGATGAAACTATAAATAAAAAACAATCAAATGAAAAAAAAATTGGAGACACTAGTTAAAAATCTTTACTTAATTATACTAACCAAGGTGTCAATTCATTATTTTTCTTTTGTTTACTAGCACATCATCAATCACATAAGGTTCATGGAATTAATCATTTTCATAAGAGAATAAGTAAGTCCTTAACTCGCTAGGGATAACATATCACAACATCACAATCTCCTCACCTTGAAGCCTCGGTCTGGGTCGAATGCAACCATTTGGGAAATAGAGCTTTGTCCCCTTGCCTAACATGTGCATCGTGGGTGGAGTCATAGAATCAGTCCAAAAAAAATCATGGGTAGTTGCTTGGTCCTTTATCCCACACCTCAAAACATGTGCACATGATTATCCATCCATTCACCACATACAACCCATATCACAACCAAACACAACCAATACATATAACCTTCATAATCTATAATAATCAACATGGTAAATCATATTGTTCCATAACCCATTAACACATTTCCTTTTACATCACTTGAACCATTTATCCCAATTACCATTCTCAAACCTAGATAACTAAAAATATTCAATAATTCTCTTATGTAAACCCATTACACACATTCAAAAATACCCTTATGAAATCCCCTTCAACATATTTCCCATTCCACAAATCATTACCAATTCTGCATAAAAACCGGTTCGCATGTACTAACTCACTTAGGCATGTCTAACATATTTCATAAGCTACTTACCTCAACCCAAATTAACCAATACCTCATTTGGACATCAATTAATAATATAAACATACTCAATAAGGGATTTACATGATTTCACAACAACTTTTAATTTACATAGCTAATTCTTGGTTTAGAATATATCAGCACACCCCATAGATGGCCTTAAATGGGTAAAATCATCATCAATGCATCCATTGGGTCCATGTGGGTTTCCATGCATCACTTATACAACCAAAATTCTAAATATTATCAAGAGTTTCAAAATCACATCAAGAAGTGACAAAGAAAAAATTCAGGCATACACAAATATTCAAAGAAACTATGGGATATAACTTGTAGACCACCTACCCCAAATATGTTTGTGAGAAAACTCAAAAACATGGCCTTAGATTAGGATTAAACCACTTTTTAGAGCTTTAACCAAGATTTCCTTACAAAAGAAAGGTTTTAGAGATTTATAAGGAGATGTGAGAAAGATAGAAACCCTAATCGAGAATAGGAAGTAAGGAGGATATTAGACTTACCTGGAGCTTCGATCCGCCACCACAACACTCAAAATGACCTATGAATGAAGGATAATCACCCTTGGGAGATCATGGGAGATTTGGTTCAACACTAGGTATTAGGGGAGAAGAAAGGATGAAAATACCGAGTGAGGATTTAAAATCTTGGATTGGAAATTTTGAAAATTTCTCAACTTTACTAGGTTGCACAGTTCACCTAAATGGTTTATCAAAACTCTGTGAAAAAAACGTGCATGAGACACTGTCCCAAAATCATCCCTATGAACTATTTCCTATGAATTCTACATGGTTAACTTAACTTTGTGATAATTATGTGAGACACTCTTTCTAGGTTTGTACGGTTACTTGGGATGCTCTTCACAGCTTACACTAACTATGCAAAAACTGTGCAACATGCCCAGAAAACCCCTTTACCTCCTTTTTCATGAACTGAACCACCAGAACACACTCGAGATTTCTTATAAACATTTGGAAACACTTATTTGACCAAAATAAAGGACTTAAATAGAAAAATAAACAAAAAGAATAGCTTAATAAAAAACTTGGATATTACAACCTCCCCACCTTAGGATGGATCGTCCTCGATCCACTCTTCCCCATAACCATTAAGTTTCCTTAGAAAATAGATCAGGCCATAGTGCCCACATATCTGATTCTCAATCCCAAGTTTCATCCTCAACATTTCCATGATTCAATAGAACAAGAACCAAAGGTACAACTTTTCCTCACAAAATCTTCTCACTATGATCCACAATACGATCCTGATACTCCTCTAAGGATGTGACACACTCAAGATAAACATCATCAACCTTTATCACTTGATATGGATCAGGTTAATAAAACCAGGATTTTGAAAGATGAATAACATTATGAATCCAACTGTAATTTTGTGGAAGAGCTATTCGGTAATCCATCGGTATGATCCTCTCCACAATCTCAAATCACCCCACATACCTAGGTTCTAACTTTCCCTACTTCCTAATTCAATGGTGAACCAACATTGGAAATACCCAAAGAAACACACTATCACCCACCAATAACTCGAGAGATATATAATGCTGATCTATATAATACTTCTACCTAATTTGAGATATTTCCATTAACTTCGGAATCAATTGGACCTTCTCAGACGTCTCCTACATGAGAGTTAGTCACAGCAACTCAAACTCCCCAGCTTTTAACTAACACAATAGAGAACTATATAGGCTCCCATAGAGTGCCTCAAAAGGTTCCATCTGAACTGTATCTTGAAAACCACTTTGGTAAGAAAACTCCACAAGTGATAAATGATATTCCCGTCAACCACCAAAATAGAAGACACAGGCTCTCAACATGTCCTCTAATAACTGAATTTTATTCTTTAACTACCCATCTGTCCATGGGTGATAATCCATACTCAAAAACACTTCAGTAATAAGTGGATTATGTATCCTCTTCTAGAATCGTGATGGAAAATGTGGATCATGATCCAAAACTATGGTCCTGAGTATACCAGGCAACCTCACTATCTCTTGAGCATTTAACTCACCCAACTGATTAACTGTATGAGTTTTTTAGAACATTAAGAAATGAGACACTTTAGTCAGCCCATCCACAATCACCCAGATTGCATCATTATTCCAAGGTGTCCTCGGAAGGCTCACTTCAAAATACATCATTATATCATTCCACTTCTATTCTAGAATTGTAAATGACTATCACAAACCACCTACACACCGATTGTTAGCCTACACCTATTGACAAGTAAGGCATTGCTCCACAAAACATGCAACCTCTTTCTTCATTCCCAGCCATCAATACTACCAAAGAAGATCGTGATACATTTTAGTCATTCTAGGATGTAGGTCCTACTTCAATGCATATAACTTTTGAATAAACTCCACACATGCATCCACCACTACCACAACACAACCCTTAACAAAAATCACTCCATCATCAACAACAACTCAACTAGAAGATGACTCCCCACTTTTAAGACTTTCCTTCATGAAAAAACACTATGTATCTTCCAGATGAATTTCCATGACCTGGTATAAAATCATATAATCGATCTATATAGATGTAAGGGTCATTTTTTTGTTCCCATCCTGGACCTCTAGGGGAATATTAGAAAACAAAGCCTTCATTTTCCATTCAGATTTGTATTCCTAAACCGCATGATTTTGATTCTTCCAGCTCAAAGCATCCAGGACACTATTCCCTTTCCCGAGTATATAAAACAACACAAAATCAATGGATTGTAGGTACTCTGACCAACTTCACTGTCAAAGATTTAAATCCCATTAAGATAAAATGTACTTATAACTTTTATGATCGGTAAACATCAGGAATTTTTCTCCAAACAAGTAATGATTCTGACACTTTAAGGAATAAACCACCACATCTATCTCAAGATCACGAGTAGTGTGATTTCTTTCATGTGTTCTTAACAACCTTAACCCATAATCCACAACTCAATCATCTTCTATCAACACTTCCCCAAGTCAAACACTAGACGAATCACAGAAAAAAAATTTACTACTTTCCAAGTTCATGTAAGTTCAGAATCGATGCGGTAGTCAACCACTTCTTCAATTAATGAAAATTTGTTTCACACACCTACGGCCACTCAAACCGAACACCCTTTTTGGTTATACTTGATATTGGTGTTACTGAATGACATAAATACCAAAGGAACCTCCTGTAATAACTGACCAAACCTAGAAAACAATGAACATCAAAAACATTCTTTTGATACTCCCAAGACACCATAGTATACACAATATCTAGATCTACAGACATACCTGACTCAGAAATGATAGGTCCCAAGAAATTCACCTTATCAATCCAAAGATAACATTTTAATACCTTGGCATAAAACCTTTGATCTCTTTGAGTAGTCAAGATGATGTCAATATGTTTGGCATGGTCATCAAGAGTTTTTTAGTACACCAAGATTTCATCAAAAAAGAAAACCACAAACTAATCTAGATAAGGGTAAAATATACTATATATTAGTTCCATAAACATAGATGGTTCATTGGTCAACCTGAAAGACATCACCAAAAATTCATACAACTCATACCGGTTCTAGAAATCTATTCATGGTGTGTAAAAAGGTATCACCGTAAACTGATCGTATCCTGATCTCAAATTGATATTATAGAACACTAAGGAACCCATCAGTTGGTTAAAAAGGTCATAAATTCTAGGAATTGGCTATCATTTCTTAACCATCATCTGATTTACCTTCTTGTAATTGACACATAACCTCATAAACTTGTCATCCATCTTATCAAATATCATGGGTGATCCCCATGGAAACGTAATAGGCATCGTGAATCCCTTTTTCTCCATATATTCTAGATGATCCTTAAGATCCTGGATTTCTCTTGGCACCATTCAATATGGTGGGACAAATACTAGTTCTACCCTTGGAAGAAACTCAATTATGAACCTCATATCCCTTTAAAGCGGTAGTCCAATGAAATCCTCAAGGAACACGTCCTGAAACTAATCCACCACATGATGAAAGATATTTTGATCTACCTATCCATCATTAAGAATAAGGCTTTCCACACAGACTATAAGTTCCCCCAACTACTGAAAAAGTTTCCTTATGCAGCCAGCTCAAACATCCCACTCAACAGGAAAGGCATAAGTGCCTCCATTGTGATATATGAATGTTACCCTACAATGGTAAAAATTGATATGGTCATGATATATTACTTTCCATTAACCCCCAAAGATTAGGTAAGAACATAAAATCTCAAGTTAAAATAGGTTCCACCAAAAAATGATAACCACCAACCTCTAAAGCACAACCTCTACACTGTCTAATTTCCTCAACATTCACCCCCAATGGAGTATTAATTGACATAACCCCACAAACGTATTCCACATCTAGGACCAACACAACCAAAAATTTGTAGAGATAAAATATTTTGTGCCACATATGTCAAATAAATAATTAGTGAGTGTGGAAGCAATAAGAATCGTATCTCAAATGGGAGATAGTCCTTCCTCACTTCATTCATGTGTAGACTGAACTGCATGAAGATGTATTGTCCCTCTACCCTGGGATATAGCTTGGGTACCCTACACTACCCTACCCTACTAATATGGATGGTCTCTTTACATATCCTCCACCCCTACTTGTACAACCATTGGAGATATAACTACCTTCATAATATGGGGTGATTGATCCCCTATCCACAGTCTATATCATCCTCTAACTCCCATCCATACTCATCAGCGGAGGGTTCTTATAGAACATTTTTATATTTCCCAACCTCTCACAAGACCGGCACTCAACTGGTGGTCTGGGATACTAACCCCGCATGTTCCCCGGCCTGCCACACTTATAGAAAAACACATGATCCCAACCTTGTGAAGATGACCCTCTATTCTGAATATTAATCTCACTTTCTCCTTATTGGAAACATCAAAAATGATGATTCCTTCCATATGAAGTTGTACCACCTGTCTTCTGAGTTTTCATCGCAAGTCTACCTCTTGAAGCTTCCTTTAAGTTCCCTTCTAAGATAAGGGTCTGGTCTACTACCTCTGCAAATATCTTTAGATGGAATATGTGCACTTGGGACTTAATCTCATGACAAATCCCTTCTTGAAATCAATTTTTCATATTTGCCTCATCTCCATCCATCATCAGGACGAATCGACGCAAGTTCGTGAAATTGATAGCATAACCCATCACTGATACATCCCCTAGATTAAAACTTATAAACTCTACAGCCTTATCCTGCCTCATGTTTTTTGGGTAGTAATGTTCTAGAAAAATTTCTTGGGAATCCTTCTTAGCCATTCCTTCATCCTGCTCTATTAAAACCATAATATCCCACCAATGTTTGGTCATCCCTCTTAACATGTATGATGCTAACATGACTCACTTCTCAAGTGGAGTCTCCAAATGATCAAGAATAGTCTGGATAGAATCTATCCAAAACTCTTCTACTTATGGCCCATGATATCCTTTAAAGTTCGTAGGGTGATACAACTAAAACTTCCTGATCATATTGAAAATACTCGACAAAACCCGCACTGGGTATCGTTCCATCATCTTTATTAAATGAGAAATATTCTCATGAAACTACTCTTTCCAGTTATCTTGAACCACCAAGTTAATGGATAACACGAGGTAACTAACTCACATGACTGAAAGACTTACCTTTTACACAATTTCAATACTATTATAACATCATAACTTACTCCCATAACATTTCATTTCATATACGACCATTTATCATGCATAATTCCTTAATTATTGTTTAACATTTTTTCCTTTTTCAGAAAATTTTTATTGTTTCATTAAACAAAATTTAACCACTTTTAAGAAAGTAGAATTCATTTTACTCTCCATGTACCACATACCTATCCCATGTGTGTGTGCCTACTATGATGCATGTCACTTATATACATAGGTTCCTAGAGTGATGCATGAATGCGCAATCTCAATCCATTCTGACCAGAAGAAAAATATCATAAAATAGTAACATCACACCACATGCGCACCACCCAATAGTGAAAAATCATCGAATGTAAAAACACACATCAAGAACAACAATTCCCACCCAGGGTAACTTTGGTTTTCACTCGTACTTGGGTAAGATAATCCCATGAATGAGCTCATTACCAAGGCCTAACACTATCATAATCTTTTGTCTACCATTCCTAAATAGTAAGAAAGAGAAAATAACTCCTCGGATACCAATTTATATTGTCCCTAACCCATGTTCCACTAAATTGGTGCACTGATCTAAGTCATCAACTGGCCTAAAGTGTACCTCCCCATTTTCTAGAGGTTGTCGGAAATAATTGAGAGTCTAATAGATCACATGGGGAGACTATACCCTCTTTACTAGAGTAATCCACAAAATATGGCAATATAAATAGTAGAAAAAACAGGAAACAATCAATAACATGCATATTCAAACATCTCACAAACAACGTACATTCCACAAGAAACAGTAAATATGTCATTTCATGCTACAGTGCCAAGTGAACAAACCCCAAAATAAAGATAAAAATTTAAATCCCTGAAACACTTATAACTCCAAGTATGGTACCTTATCCATGCGTGTCCCATGTCAAAGTAAAGTCCCCAACATATGTCTCTTTCCCTTATCCTAACTTGAAAACATGAAATCTCCTCTGGCACCCAACAGCGGCCCAAGAAGGGTGCATGTATGACTCAGTACGCCACCACCAATGGTGTTTAAAAATATCCAGTACAACAGGTATTTCATGTAAGTATAAATAAATAATAGTCAAATGAAAAAAAAAATTGGGGCCACTGGATGACAATCTCTACTTAGTTATATTATCCAAGGTTCCAATTCATAATGTCTCTTTTGTTACTAGTTCATCATCGATCACACAAGGTTCATGGAATTCATTATTTTATACTGGAATAAGTAAGTCCCTAACTCACTAGGGATAACATATCACAACATCACAATCTCCGCACCTTGATACCTAAGTATGGTTGCAATGGAACCATTAGTGGAATATAGCTTCTTCCCTACCCTAACTCGTGCATTTTGGGTGGAGTTAGAGCATCAATCTAAAAAGGACAGTGGGTTGAGCCTTGATATTTTATCCCACACCTCAATACATGTTCATATTATTATCCATCCATTAACAACATAAAAACCATCTCAAAACCAAACACAATTAATATATATAACAATCATAATCCATAACAATCAACAAGGTAAATAAAATTGTTCCATAACACATTAACACATTTCCATTAACATCACTTATCCCATTTATCCAAATTCCCATTTTCAAACCTATATCACTAATAATGTTCAATAATTCCCTTATGTCAACCCACTACACATATTCATAAATCCCATTATGAAATCCCCTTTAATATATTTCCCATTCCACATACCATTAAAAATTTAGCAGAAAAAACATTTCACATGCACAAACTCCCTTAGTAAAATATAACATATTTCAGAAGCCTCTTACCTCAACCCCAATTAACCAAGACATTATTTGGAATTCCATTAATAGTATCAACATACTCAATAAGGGCTCTAAATGATTACATAAAAACATAGATCTTACTTGGCTAATTCTAGGTCCAGAAAGTGTTGGCACACCCCTTGGATGTCCTTAAATGGGTCAACTCATCCTCAATGCATCCTTCGGGACCATAAGGCTTTTAATACTTCATTTACACACACAAAATACAAAATATTATCAAATTTTTCAAAATAAAATCAAAAAGTTACAATGAACAAATTTTGTCGTACACAAATCATCAACGAAACTATGAGATATAACTTTTAGACCACCTACCTCAAATCCATTAGTGAATGCACTCCAAAAAGTGACCTTTTATATAGATTAAACGACATATTATAGAATTAAAATATATTTCCATGGAAAAATAATGTTTTTTGAGATTCAGAAGAAGATGGGATAAATATGAAAACCCTAATCAGGGAAAGGAATAAAGAAGGATATTAGACTTACCCAGAGCTTCGATCTACAACTAACAGCACTCCAAATAGCCTTGGAATGAAAGATAATCACCCTTGAAGGATATTGGGATCCTAGGTTCATCACTAGGATTTAGTGGAGCAGAAATGAGGAAGATCTTGTGTAAGACTTTAAAATCCCAAAGTGGTAATTTTGTGAATTTCTTAGCTTTACTAGGCTGTACGGTTTACCTTCACAGTTTTCCAAACCATGCACAAATTATGTGTGAGACACTATACCAAAATCACCCCTTCACATGATTTCTTGTGAATTTCCCATGGCAAACTTAACTTGATATTACTATGTGCATGCCTCTATCCAATACTACATGGTTACATGGGATACTCGGCATAGTTTTCACTAAGCATGCGCACACAGTGCAACACGCCAAGAAAACTCTGTTTTCCTCTTTTTTTGTGCCCCAAACCCTCGGAACACCCCATATCCTTCTTATGAACATTTTTAAACAATTATCTAACCAAAATAAATGACTTAAATGGAAACATAAAAAACATACCTTAAGAAAAAACCCAGATCTTACAAAATATTACTCCCATCCATGTCTATATAAAATTCATCCAATAGGAGTCTATAATCACCACTTCTCATTCAAACATACCATCCCCCAATTTTAAAAAGTTTCGAACCTAGCCTCACAACCTTATTTTGGATTAATTTGGATCAATTGAATTTAATATTTTTTAATATAATAAACTATCTTTATCCTTATTATACTTCTTTATGATTTTTTTGTGTTCCCCATTAATTATAGTGATCATAAAACTCCATTAATAATACTAGAATTAATAATATTCATCATAGGGATAATGACATAATTTTTCTATATAATTCTCAACATTTGCCTTATTTTTTCACTCTGGGCATTTAGAGATATTTGAGGGATGTTTATTGGTAATGGTAATTTTTCACTATTTTTCATTGTTTATTTTCTTTTAGTCTTTCATGAATTATTCATGAATTCCCTCTATAATAAAGATGGTATATGTTGTATACATCATGACGATTTTGAATAGTGGTGGTATCACACTAGGAAGTTGATATGCGGATGCTCTTGGTTGAGGATTCCTTTATTTATTTACCCACCAAATAAGTGGATGTGCAGTGTAATTAGAGGTCTATTATGTATTATATATTCACACATAATTAATAGTGGGATTTTTATCTTATGGTATGTTCTCATTGATTATGAGTAAGATAAATTATTCCATGTTTTTTATATTAATTGTGATTATTTTTCGAGAGGGTTGTTTCTTTCTCCATTAAAACTTTTGATTCTTATTTTGTTCAATTTAATTTTATTCCTTTTTCCTATAAATAAATTTTAATTTTTTTCAATGATTCTATTATCATAAAATATAAAAAAACATTAATAAGTTTTGTTGAGTGGGGATTATTTTTCCTCGATCATCATTAAATGGCCATGGTTGGCCACTAAATGCACTATGAGTTTGTAATTTATATTTATTAAGGACCCCTTGATTAGCTTTTTGAAAAGTATCAAAATGGTGGGGATATAAAACAAGAATTATTGAAAAATGTTGTGGAAAATATATATTATATCATAGGTTTCCATTAATACTTATAAAATGCTTTTAGAGTAAAACATGTGGAATAAATTGTGAGAGTGAGAATTATTATGGAAAAATATATTTTTTGAAACAAGCTATCCTCCAAAAATTCACATACAAAATAAGGAAAAACTAGAAGTTCCAAAAAACCATGGCATAGTAAACTCGGTGTATCAAAAACTAAGAATAATCACATCAAATACATGAATTTAAATTTCCAAATATCAAAAAAGACATTCCTTAAATATGTAAACTATAAAAACAAACAATAAAAAGAAATTGAAACACATGGAATTAATGTGGTTAACACTTATTCCAACTCCAAGGGTGAAACACTTAAATACTTTAATTTAGGAGATAATTATATGATAAAACACATTAGTTAAAAGGGACCATACTTCTATAAATCTACCCATAAATAGAATTTGACTACAACTCTTCCACTATAATAACTTTTCATAAACATTCCGCTCATAATGACCACACATAGTTAAACATGGTATTTTTCTACCCTTTTCTTGAAAAGTTACCTATGAACATCTATTTATAGGAAACACTCCAGGATATCCATTTAGTTCTACTACCTTCCAACCTTTACAGTTGACTGCTGCTTGATCAAGGCTACCACCAGTAGCCCATGTAGTGTACCGCCACTATTTTTGATCCCCAGTGAATAATGAAATAATTTGAAAACATAACCCCACACTTCTTATACACTTATATAACATAGAATCAATTTTCATAGCTATTAATTCATATTATTTAAACATTACTTAGTTCCACTATACAACCAACATCTATCTTATACACCATAACTTGCAAAGAACCTCCTTTTGAAAATTATGACACTTACCCAAAAAATATGTTTCATAGCCAAAACCCAAATATCTCCCACTTTAGAACATTTTTTATAGGATTAGCCAAGAAATATACCATCTGAGAACTATTATCAAGGCTTCTTTCAACATTTTAATATCACTATAAACAATTATTTTTTTCTCTATCTATCTTCCTTCCATAGTGTTTCTATAATCCCCCATTATAATAGAGATTATCCAATCCCCCACTAAGCCGCACTGTAACCCCAAATTTTCCCAAAAATAGAACCTCCCAATATGATTTCTAGGAAAATTTATAATTACTCCATGAATTTTCCTCTACATAAATGACTTCGAGTGATATTGTAATTTTTTTAATGTTATCAAGAAATCATGTTGTGTACCATGTCCATTGACCAATTTCTTCAGACACTATTTTTTCAAAACTACACCCCAACCATCCATAATTTAAGATCATCATATTATATCTTATTTTAATATTAATAACATAATATAATATCCATATTAAAGTACTTCTTGAATTTCAAGTATCATCATCTGTACTCACAAAAAAAATCGTGAATAATCGGTCCATTACATAGTCGAGCCTCAGTATCTATTATTTCTTTTCTCCCAACTACATCTTCAGTCTCATTATGATCCGTTCAAGATATCACCACATTAAATAGAAAATTTAATTTACTAAAACCCAATTATAAGTTGTTATTGAAGAATCAAAATAAAAAATAGCATCACCATACTAAACCAAGAAACACACAAGTGTATTTTGATTGTCGCTTTTCCTATAATTGACACGGACATAGAAGAAACTCCCAAAAAATTAATTGGGAGATGTTAACTATTTTTAAAAAAGATATACTTTTTAATTTTCTGTATCTACTGAAGTTTAAGGAAATGGATTCATTATATAAGATATATGGTTAACTACTCCATACAAAAACTCATAAATGAAACCAAAACATAACCTCATACCACAAGATTTTTTATTCAACATCTAAACCATTCACTATATGACACCAATATGACCTCCTCTTCTTGTTATAGTCTTATCAACCCAATTTCTATTCCACTAAAATAACCTAAAAATTATTTACATTAAAACATTACACCACATCAAATCCCAACTACTTTAATTTATATTCACTCTCCTTTTGCACCATGGATCTTCATTTAATGATGTCTCTAGAAACCACATACATGTTCTTGAGAAATAAAACCCAAACTTTTTTCTTTCACATCAATGATTATGGTAAAAAAGTATAGTGATCTACCATAATGAAAAAATAGGGAAGTCTACCGACTTTCTTATTCACTAGATCAAGCTTCTGATTCAATAGTGATTTAGCATGTGCTTCGAATAATACCTTATATTACATCACAAGTATACACTCATTATAATTTTAATACTCTATGTGTCTTAGTTATATAAAACCATTAATATAACTTATTTATATCCCATTCCTCACCCATGTAACTCACATGACAACACCCAAACTGAGTCACTAATTATATCATGTGCAATACTCCTTTCTAATTAATGGTTAGATGTAATTTTTCATTCTTTACACCTTCAAACACAATCATAGATCCCAATGTTATTTTCCAAAAGTTATCTATAAAAATAATATATAATAATATATCATCAAGATAACTAATTTAAATCATGTTCTTCCATAACCCAGGTTTGTGTCGCATCCCTTGGAATTCTAGCAAGAATATTTTCCATATCTGGAAGAAACCATCACCCATTATAATGATCTCAAGAACTTACTCTTCAACAAGTAAAACCCTACCAAATATTCCAAAAAATAAAATTTTTTATTATCTCACTTCCATAAAATATCCTTTAGTCCCCCAATAATATTTCTATTTCCTCTTTCATCCACAATATCATCTTGAAAAACTTATCCCAACCAATCACATTGACTTATTCTTATTCATTTCTCCATAAAAAAGTTGTCCATTATTGACATCAACTCAGTTTCCAATTTAAAAATTTGGATTATAAGACCATGTTATGAGACAACACATTCTAGAAAATAGTAAATGCTTCATTAATGATCTTTTTCCATAATTTTGATGCAATCTCTGTTTTCTTGACTCTTTAATGGAAACTCCATATCTCTTAAGAGTAAAAAATACTCCAAAATCCAAAAAAATTACAATAAACCAATTAATATAACTCCTAACCTCTTCTGATTCCATTATTTTCAAATATAACTCTCTCAAAAATATAAAATTAATAAAGGGTTCAAAAACGATCTTCAGGAAGTATCTTATAAGGATAATATTGGAATCCTAATCTACCTCAATATCTAATCCCCAAAACATGGTCTAAAACACTAGAATACTAAAAAAATATGATTCAAAAACTTATAAACCTACTCACTAGAAAATTGAACTTGAATATAATACTAATTTTTCATCAAAACTGTAATTTTAAAATAAGAAAACCTATATATCCTCAAAAATATAAAATAGAAAACTAAAAGTTCTAAACCACTGAGACACTTATAACTAAGTGTATTAAATAAATCAAATAACAAAAATAAACATAAATAATCATAATTAACATTTTTTAAACATATTCATACTCTATGGGATGAATATTGAAACCTTTAATTAATGATATAGTTATAATAGAGAATGCCTGAGTTACAAGATCCTTAACATTCAGAACCCTACCTTGAAATATAAGAAGAATGAAAACTTCTAAAAAAATATCATACCGCTAGTAATCCCATTATAATGACCACATGTGGTGAACTATAGTTCTATGCTTCTATTTTTTTAACAAATAAACCACAACTATCTTTTTATTTACAACCCTTAGTAATATCTACTCAATTACACCACCTTATGATGTTTATAGAAGACGATAAATTGATCAAGTCTACTAATAATATCCCTTATAATGTTATGACACAAAATGAAATCCCCAATGAACAATTTAAACAACTATAAACACATCATCTATTTTATTTCACACTTTCATCATATGAACTCAATTTACACAAATTCTTTGATCTAGGTTATAAACATTACCTAGTTCCATTGTACTTACTCCATCCTAGTTTTTGTATAGTACCTTATGAAATATCTCCTTACAAAAATTACAGTACTTACCTAAAATATAGTTTTTATATCCAAAACCCAATAAATATATGTAATCAAAAGTAAAATAATGTAATGATATATAAAACAAATAAATTAGAGACAAGTTGGAATATTAATGATCATCATTCTAAAGTACTCAAATTGAGAGGAAGTAAATCTAAGGTAATATATTTTATTTTAGTGAAAGTAAGATAGATATCTATAATAATATTCTATAACTACAAGTCTAGGATAAAATAAATGATGTGATTTTGAAAAAGTATTTATTTATCAAATTTATTTTTATTAATTACTTTGTAATATTAGTTGGGTTTATAAAATAATAAACTTGGTTTTCTTTTCTCTTTTAAATAGGATTATATTATAAGAATCATTTTCCATGCATTCCACTGAAGTTGGGGTCATGAAAGGTGATACAAAACTACTATGATTTATAATATTCTAAGTTTCATTTTCTGGAAAATCCAAATTAATTGATCCATCAAGAGAGTTTATTCATGCACTATTTTATATCTAGTTCTATAAGGGACTATATTCCAATATTGTTTTGATATTTTTTTATTTAGATATTGAATAATATTTCTAATAGATAATAGTTCAATTTAGTTTGTGCTTCATGGTCAGTAGTGGATTAAAACTCAAAAATTGGAACATTATTTATACCCTTATCACATTTTTGTTCATAAATAATATGAATTTCATTATTGTGAATATAATTATTATGCATGCATATTATTGTTTCTGATCATGAAGTCATTCATTTTTTTCAAATAATTTGTTATTTAATATCCATGAAATTGCATATTAGGTTACCTCTTGTCCAATATTTACTTAGATAAAGTGTTCATAAATATTTTCATATGAGTGTCGGTTTTGGGTTTGAAATAGTGGTGTTATTACATAACAAAGACAAACAATAATTGAAAATGCATGTGGTTATCAATTTGTTTATGTGTGGATACCTTTAGTATAAAATGGTTTTATGTTCTATATTTATTTTATGTTTTAAAATTATCGTGTAAAACATTTCATGTTTTACAACTTTTTTATAAATTAATAATTATATTTTAAATTATAAAATATATGTTATATTTTATCTAAAATATTTGTTATCTTTAAATTTAAATATCATGGGTATAAAGAATACATTTAAACCCAAATCAGATCACCCATTACAAATACAAATTGACTTTATCTGAATTTAGTTGAAATGTAAAAAAAATATGATATTCATAAATAAGATCATTATGTATACCTTAATGTTGAGAATTGTGATAGTCACTCCAACGGAAACCATAAAGTATTTTAAAATAAGAATGTTGATTATATAAAGGGATTAATATGATATAGATTATATGAAAAAAAATTATTTATAGAAGGTAAACCCACAATCATAATCAAATTAAAATAAGATTATATACATATATATAAGAGAAATATAGGGATGAAAAGTATATATTTCTACTATCATGTTAACATATATATATATATATATATATATCAGTTTGTGTGTGTGATATATGACAATATAATTAATGGTAAAGATTCAACACAACTTAATATTTCAAATCTAATGCCTTAAAATATTAGATATAATAATGAAAATATAAATGATCAATATATAAAATATTTGAATTTGTAAGTTATATCCATGGGAGTCACAAAAGGTGAAAAGTTTTATATCTATAATTTTTAATTTTTTATGACATCCCCATGAATTTAATCAATTTAATAAATTATTATTTTAATGTTCACTTAAAAATTATTAATGGAACAAATTAAATGAAATCAATATAATGGAATTACATGCCAATTTTATTTTTCCTCGTTAAAAATTATATCAAGAAAACCCAATGGGAAAATCCTAATAAAGGTAAAAGGAGTCTCATATCCACCACTCAACTTTAATGAATTATGGAAAACATTATAGTCTTCTCATCCCCATTTTGAAATTAATTTTTCAAAATTTTTAGTTTTTAATGATATTTTGGATAAATATTCAATATAATCTTATTAGCTAAATATTTCCCTTACCATTATTTTTAATCATGTCTATAAAAATGACTTTTTTAGATTTATTTTAGCATATAACCTTCAATATAACCATCATTTAAATAGTCCATAAAATCACATTATCATCATGTAATGTACTAGAAATATTATTATACATAGCCAAGAAAAATTTGTTTCTAGTGTGATGAATTAAAGATCACAAATAAATACACAATCAATTTGTCTCATGAATTGTAATAAAAATTAAAGTGTTTGATTAATTCATAAAAATAATCTATTTTCTTGAATTATAAGAAATTTTCATTCCATTATATGTGATATAAAAATATAGTGCAAGTTATCACATATTTATAGATAAAATAAATATCTAACACCAACATAACTAACCAATTTTGAATATTATTTTATAATAACTAATCCTTTTACCGTTTAAATACCAATTAATATGAGAAGAAAATTACTATTATTCAAATTTATTTTAATAATACCCCATTATTATTAAGGTATATATGCACATTATGAACATATCCCTCTAAGATAAAAAAAAATTATATTTTTATTTAATCTATTAGGGGAAAAACATTCATCATTTTCTCCTTCTGTTTGAAATATATTAATCTCTGAAGTAATAGAATTGTTTGTTTAATAAGGGTAAAATCATTCAAAATTTTAGGATATTATCTTTTGGATAGTTAATTCAAAATATAAAATCATACATTATGTAGAACCCCCCTATTTCATGTAAGTAACCATTTATTTATTCTTTTTAAGTGTGTAAAGTGTTTGGGTGAAGTTTGGGAGGTTTTGGAAGTATTTTGGAATATTTTGGGGTTTTTCTAAAGGTGCACGTTTTGATCGCAGTTTATTGAAATTGTGAAAGTCTTATACGAAACTATTTACAATGAGATGGGGACTAATGGGGAGGTGCACAGTTAGGCTCATAATAAGGTTCAAAGTTTGTTCAAATTAGGAGAAAACCTAGGATAAACTATCAAATGTTGGATAGGGGGATTTTCCATGGTTCTCGGATGGTTGGTCTAACTGTGTGTTCTGGCCATTTTAGGGTATCCTTTAGGTAGAGGTTGGAACATGGTTAGCTCACATTTTTCCTAACCATGCAACTAACCATGCATGGTTTAAAAAGTATTTTCTAAAAAACTAGATCTTTGTTGAGATTACCTTTAAACCCCTCTTTTTTCCTCCATTTCAGCCCTAACTTGATATTTCCTCTTATTAAAGGATTTAGGACCTTTCCCTATCAAATTGAAAATGATATAGACGCATTTCTTGGTGAATTGAAAACCAAACCATCTGGTAACCCTTGGTTTATGGTAGTTTTTCATGGTTATCTTTAGATATAATTTATTTACCTCTCTGGAAATCCTAGATCTAGTCTGTTGTGAATATATCTAGGGTTTTTTATGCAAATAATGATGATATTTCTATTTTTGGATGCAATGGAAAGATATTTAAGGTGGGTTTTTTAGTTATTCAACCAATTTTTGTGGGTATTTTCATTTTGATATTAAATTTCACAATAATTCCAGAGGTAGGTGGAATCACTCTAGATTCCTATTATTATTAATTGAAGTGTTAAATTCAAATTTTTTAAATTAATTGAAATTGGTTGTGAAATTATTGAACAAATCATGGTCGAAACCCGCTCTAGTTATGGTTTATGGATTTTTTTTGAATTTCGAAACTATTGTGTAATGTGATTTGATAAATAGTTTTTAAATGTGGGTTTTAAAATAATTTATTGGTTTGATTCTCAGAAAAGGTTTTGTAAAAAGGTTTTAAATAAAAGCACTATTTTATTGAAATATTTTTTCCATGATTATATTAGCATGGTTTTTGGGAATACTAGGTGGTGCATGTTCGTGTTTCATTTTACAATGCCTTATTAAAATATGATTTGGTGCTCGGTGCCAAAGGTGTAATGAAACATGGGATATTAGTAACCTTATGATGACTTGTTAGATCGATGAGATACCACTCATTACTATGGAATTGTCACCTGGGAATTAATGTGTGGATGTGTGTATTGAAATGGGTTATTCCCACTGGATTTTGAAATGGTTTGTAAGATATTATTCGTTGCTTTCTATGGAAAATGTTTTCTATTTCGAAAACTATTTTTTTAGAAATAGTTTTGGTATTGTGACACTCTCTTTAAAAAAATTATATAATTATTTTATATAAATTTTTTTATATAAATGTTCTAAATTTTTCTATCCTAGATGTGTGAGTAAGGATTTAATTTGGGAAGAGGAAACAAAGTTTCATTACTCACCCCTGCTTTGGAACCTTAGTTATTTTTCATAGATTGTATATCAAGAAATAGGAGAAGGTAAATAATCACACTTTTTAGTGTTAATTTATGATATTTGGGTTTTATTGTCGAGTTGGTTCAAGTACCATGTTAGGATATTTGAAATTTTGATTGGTGTTGTTCAGATTTTTTGTGTTTTTTTCTCATTGTACTTTATTTTTAGTTATCTTTCATTGTGGTACTTTTTTTATTTTTGTTTTGATTTCAATGATGTTACCTTGATTTATTTTACATTATTATCATGTATCATGTAGCTTTATTTCTCTATATAATGGTTGGTTGTATTGTTTTATTTCTCAAAGGTAAAATCATCCCCCAATTGTATTGAATCCCTTCACATTTATTTCTAGCCTTTGGTGCCTTGGGGATGTTACTTAAGTCCAACTATCAATTCTAATGAGACTCAATAAAATGTGGTAGGGAAGGATTTTACAAGTGGTATCATATTTTTGGGACCTTATCATGAATGTCTTATTAGTATTTCTGGGTATTTAACTTGATCATCATTTTATCGATCTTCAAGTTAAAATTCATTTTGATCTTTTCCTTACATTGGGATGGTAGAAAGGAGTAGGATTTTCATGAATTGAAATTTAGATCATAAATATATGTATCTAAAATTTTTTTTTGAACTTCATTATACCAGGGGTTGGGTATATAAGTTTTTTATAGACACTTATCATATTTGGAATCTCTTTGTCATGGGTTTAGCCAATTATTCAAGAATGACATTCACTTTAGAAATGACTTCCCACTAGGAGTTCATATTTCATTTTGAGTAATGTTATATGATTTCGTACAAAAGTATAGAGTTTTTTTAAAACATTAAAGTTATTTTCAAATGTGATCATCTGAAAAGACATGAAATAGTTATTTTTAAAATAGTATGATTTTCAAAAACATAGTGAAATTTTGAAAAATTGTTGAATGTGGAAAATGATGAATTTTGGAAATAAATATTATGATATGTGTGATGTGGTGTAATTTTAAATTTCATAGACATTAGTTACTAGAGAGTGATAATTATGGAATTTTTTTTATATATAAAATGTCACTTAATAGGGGTCATAGGAACCAACCAGAAAAGCTGTTAAGAATGTGGGTTCACCTAATCCACATGTGAACTAACAGTTGGTTCAAAGTATCATTCATTATTTTCAAACCATTGAGTCATCACTACAACCAGATACTCTTTTTATAATATCTTTCACTACTGAAAATATAAGTGGAGGAATTATGGTTATATTCATAAGAGGAGGTGGGAACTTTAACACTAATTGTAATAGGAATAGCGACACCAATTCTCAAAGACATGGAACACATCATAATCCAACCATAGGATTAATTAACCATCCTCCAAGTCCCAAGAGTAAATAGAGATTTTTTCTATGTGGTTCATTTAGTCAAATCAAGCAAAATTGTATGATACAACCTAGATCATGCCACAATTAGAACCATATAGGGAATCTTCAGCACTACTGTCACAATTCTCGAAGGTTGGGTGTCTGAGACACCTCTCATGTGTCACAGATGTCATATAGTTCAATAGGATGAGGTAATTAGAATAACTCTCATCATTAGAATAGATTTATCCATATTGATTACAGGAATACCATGAATCCTCCACAAGGTCAATATCAGTAAGGAAATATGGAACAAATTGATGTGAGAAAGAAAGTATATGGAGATGAGAAAGTTGTTGGGGATAATCAATCTGGACCATCGATAGTTTGAGGTACAATTATTTTTAATTATACCTTTATGAAATATTTATTTGACATGGGTTCATCCAATTACTTTATATGTTCTTATGTTGTTGATTTTCAAAGTTTATATATTGATATGACGCCTTCTGTGTTGAAAATTCAAACTCCTCTTGGTCAAAGAGAATGTTGATCCTTTATTTATAGAGTATGTTCTATAACTATTAATAGAGATTTTATTATCTAATATTTCTATGTTCTTGAGAAGGATTTATATGATATAATCCTAGGAATGGTTTGGTTGACAAGGTTCAAGACTCAAATCCATTGTTATACCTAATGCGTCTGTTTTATGACTGATGATGGAGTCGGTCATCTCTTAAGAGAGGATTAGAACATAAAGGTAGAAGAAATGGGATTTTTGGCACCAGAATATGGAATTTTATTTTACCAATTGTAATTTTTGACCATGGAGTCTGTGGACGAGTTCAAGAATAGTAGTTTTCTAGCAGTTTTTAACCAACTTCTAGATTTGTTTCCCAACAATTTTTCCGGGTCACCACCCAGAAGATAAGTGGATTTCGTGATTAATATTTTTTTAGAAACCAATATTATTTCACTTCCATCTTGCTTTATATAACCAATAGAATTCAAGGAACTAAAAGTTTAGTTGTAATATCTAGAAAGAAAAGGTTTCATTCATCCTAGCACATCTCTATGGGTAGCACCATTTATTTTTTTCAAAAAGACATATGGAACTCTTAAATTGTGTCTGGATTATTGTAATCTTAACCAAGTTACAAAAAATTATTGGTATTCACTTACATGAATTTATGAGATATTAAATCGATTTTGTGTAGCTTAGTTGTTCTCTAAGATTGACATGTGCTCTGGATATTGCAAATTGCTTGTTTGGAAGGTGGATATTCCAAAGACCATCATTGGGATTATATATGGACATTGGGAATATGTGGTAATTCCTTTCAGTATTATGAATTCACCATAAGTATTTATAGTATCCATGAATTGTATATTTCACAGGAATCTAGATTCTTTTCTGGTGGTTTTTGTGGATGACATATTGGTGTATTCAAGGAAAAGGGCTAATCATTAGAAACAAATGGTAAATGTTTTAGGAATATTATGGGATCATCATCTGTACGAAAAATTATAAAATTATGATTTTTTTCATAAAAAAATACATTTCCTTAGACATGTAATCTTTGAAAGAGGTGTCTCTATGGATCCAGAAAAGATAAAAGTTGTTATCTCAAGGAATCCACCAAATAATTTCTTTGAGATGCATAGTTTACTTATATTGGCTAGTTATGACTGATGATTTGCTTATGATTTTTCATGATTATCCTCTCTTATGACATCCATAACAACAAAAAATGTACAATTCTAATGGAAAAATGAATGTTGTAACTCTTTACAAGAGATTTGTGTTTGACTTACATCATCACAAATCTTGATCTTACAGGAATCATGATTGGGATGTGTGGTGCCTAGTGTATTGTGATGCTTCCGGATCTCGGTTGGTATGTGCTCTCATGTAAGGAGACTGTGTTGTTTCTTCTGACTCAAGGAAGTTACAGGTTCTGGAGAAAAATTACCCAACACACAATTTGGAGTTAGCTATCATCGTCCATGCTTAAATAATTAGTGTCATTACATCTTTGGTGAGAAATTTAGTGTTTATCGACCACAAAATATTGAAACATATTTTATCAAAAAGGTATTTGAACCAAAGACAAAGAATATGGATAGAGTATCTTCAAATGTTTGAATTTGAATTAATGTATACAATGGGTAAAGAAAATTCATTAGAATGTGTATTAAGTAGGAATTCATATACTCAGTTAGAAAAAGAGGCTTTAAACCAATGGTAGTCAATGTCAGTCATATGAGATATGAACTTGGAATTTGAAGACTGAGGTGAAGTTGTTTTTTTCTTTCCAGTTTTATTTGTTTATGATTTGGTTGAAATAGTTAAAGAGGAAGAGGAATCTGAATTAGAATGCTTTTGGTAAGGTCAAGCTCAATTGTGGGGCGACTATTGGGGGTTTGGCCTAGATGGGAGTTCAGTATTCTGGTTCATAAATTGGATGGGTGTACCTATAACTTGTCTGGAAAAACTTCTTCAGAATTTCCACCATTCAAAATGGATTGTTCATCCTTCTAGACATAATATGTATAAGTCATTGAAAGAAAATTTTTGGTGGGTTGGTATGAAAAGTAAGGTGGCCGAGTTTGTTTTGATATACTTAACATGTAAGCAAGCAAAGGAAGATCAATAGAGACCAGCATGTATGTTGCAGTATTTACCTATCCATATTTGAAAATTAGAGTAGATAGTCAGGTATTTTGTAATGGGTCTCCAAGGAATGGTTTGGAAACATTATTCCATAAGGGTGATAGTGGATCGACTCACAAATACATCCCATTTCTTCTATATTCATGAATCACATATAGTAGAGTACTAGTTGAAAATATATATATGAGAGGTGTAAAAGATACATGGTTTACTAGTGTTGATAGTATTAGATAGAGATATAAGGCTTATGTATCATTTCCATAAATACTTACATAAATACCTTTGGTCTTATTTTACTATGAGTATAGGCTATCATCCGCACATGGATGGACAATATGAACGAATGATAAAAACATTGGAAGATATGTTGCAGGTCTATGTAATGGATTTTTGTGGCTTGTGGGAAGAGAATGTAACATTGGTGGAGTAATCATATAACAATAGTTATCGATACTTGATACATATTGTAACGCCCTAACCCCAGTTACCCAGAGTCGGTGCATTATTACATAACATTGGAATGATCACAAAATATCAAGTCTCGAAAGACCGATTAGGTTAGTAGCCTTGGAAACACTAGATACATTCATAAGTCTCACATTACATCATAAAGTGAAAAAATACAACAACATAGTCTCCATAGTCCACACTCATATCCACTCAGACTATCCCTGCAGGTCCATCATAATATACTTCTTCACATCCTAAGAAAAATAAAACATAGAAATGGGTGATCTCAGATGCTCGGTGAGGATAACAATATAGAAGAAACTTTCATAAATAAGCATAAACATTTAAGGCAATGTATAACTAAAACAAAAGCCTTTTAAACTTAAACTTCAGCATAATATGGAAAAAATGAAATGAAATAATTCCATTTGCTTATTAACATGGATATTCTACTTGTTGAATAATCACATGAAATATCAATAACCACTTTCATAATGATGGAATGCATAATTCCAGAATATCATAACCACATAGTCAAGGCCTTGTGCCAAGACTACAAATAAGATTTTGTCAAGGCCTTGTTCCAAGACACTAGTTTGACTCAAGAGACCTATTGATGCATCTAGGAGCATTAGGGGGGTCCAACCATCACTTACTAAGTCCAATGCATTCCTCATATGAATAGGTTTAAACATAAAATAAACATTTGTATTAAAACTAGCATACGAAATGTCAATACTTTATCCACAAATCATTAATGGTATAAAAATAACACATCCATAGTCATACATAACTAATTCAATACAATATGTAAGATTTTATTGTAAAAGATTAAACTCAATCGAGAATAATGAAGGATATTTACATAGATGAAGAATAAACATCAAAACTATTTGAGAGAAATATCCACCTTTTTATGAAAACATTTAAAAGTATCACTATTTATCAAGAAGCTGTTTAAAATAGATTTTTGAATCAAATTTTCCAATACCACTATGAAACTTTTAAAAGGAATTTTGATTTTAAAACTTTAATGTTCATATAAATAAATCCTTAAAACCATTTTTAAAACATGGACATTAATGAGAAATATTTAGAATAATAAATCTTTAAAACATTTAAAATGATATTTTAGTTAGAGTTCCTAACCAAAAGAGATACATTTGAATAAAATAATTGAGGTAATAAAAACTTTTTAATATCATGAGAATAAATGGATTCATGATATACTATGTCAAAGTACACTATATACACCATATAAAAGTGATTTGGTGTATAACAAGAAAGAAGTCTCAATGGAATGTAAATTGAGATTAAATCTCTCATAAAGACTATATCCTTAGGTTAAGGATAAATCAACGACATAATTATGTGTGAAAAATATAAATACACTCAATAATGTTGGATATTTTGTGTAAATCAATCAGAGTACATTCACACATATTCTTGTAAAAACAACACAAATGAATTGAATGTTTAGCTCAATAAATGGAGATTGAGTTAAAATTACTATTATAAAGTTCATATCGATGACTTGAGAATTTATCATTGGAGTGATTATGTGTATTAAAATTATATCCACATAAAGGGGTGTCTAAATTACTGCACAAATAATAAATAGTGATTCCACACATAATCATTGAGTTAAATAATCAATGAAGTATGCTTAAAGCCCAATGAGTGGAAATTGAAATTTCAAATTCCCTTACCGATTTGGTAACTTATGAAACATAAAACCCATGAAATAAGGATCATACTATTAAGATGTAAATACCCATAAATTAAAATATATTACACCAAAAATACCATCATGGACACTACATATGCCACACAAAAGGAAATAGTGGCCAATATAGCATTAATCTCACGGGAAACAAAAGTGAGATGAAAAACTCTTACTTCGTTGTAATTAATAGAGTCGTATGGAAAAAATTTAATAACCACAAAATTAAACATATAATACCATGAATATAAATATAATTATGATAATATGTATCAAATGGTAGTACACAATACACCACATCCAATAAATAAGTGGCGAACAATGGAAATCCTGCGGAATTAAAAGTAAGATAAGAAACCCCTTACTTTGTACTTTTTCCTTGGTCGAGGTTAGGATAACCTCTTGTATAATGGTGAAATAATTTTTATTGTATTATAAAAGAATAATATACATTAATATGATATAATATATGATCTTTTGACATTGATTTTTTAATAATATCTTAGTATTATCGTCGTTTCGGGTGTTAAAGGATTCGTTTTCCTTTATATTATTTGTTATGTGAGCCATATTTGTTGTGGATGGGATGTATCTTATTCATATCCAGAATTATATCATGTCTCTAAACATTATTTTTAATCATCAAATGAAAATTAGTCTTTAATGGATACGATGGGGAATGAATCTCATCGCATTCATGGAGACGGAAATCCTTACGTACGCACGAGCGACAATATCATTCTTTTGATATTAAAATAATATATAATTGGATGGTATATAATATATAAAGAATAATTATAATGTTATATTTTATTATTTACATGAATTACACATCATTATTATACCCATCCAAATAATAATGTATTGAATAATAATTACACCACGACGTGCAAACGGTAATCCGTACGTGTGCACGTATGGTGACATGTCATTCAAAGGATGGATAGAATACTGAATATGGTTGTACCATATTTATAATAAAATCACAGTTTATAAAAGATAATGGATTTATTATGTTAGAATGGAAATAACAAATAAAGAAGAAATGTAAGAAGAAAAGAACTTGAAAGAGGGTCGTGAAATTATTACCTCTTCTTCGGGTTCTTCCTTTTGATTTGATCAAAAGGGCTCCTTAAGTTGGATTTCTAATCAATGAAGTGCCTCTAGGGTGAATTTATGGAAGTTGAGAGGATATTTGGTCAGGTTTTGGCCGAGCCAAAAGTCTTTGAAGGTTTCAATTTGAGAGAAGTGGAAGTTCCCTTTTATAAGAGGGGTGAGGGGCACCTTAGGAAAAACATAAAATAATATTTTATAATAAAATGATTTTCGGTTCTTAATGGCTCAAAAGTGGATTATTTAAATTATAAGGTGGGTATGGGTCTAAAACCACTCAACAAATAGGTTTTAGAAAGTTTTGGGTCACTATATTAACCTTAACTTTCAGATTCGACTCTTAGTTAAATAGTTTGACATTTACCATATCTCTTTCTATTTTTATATTATATAGTTAATAAACTTACTATATACTTCCAAGAGAACTCCAAGTGGTTAATTAATGATAAAAATATCATTATATAAGTCCTTTGGAATAACCTTTGATTTTTAGGAATAGAATATCAATTAATAATGTAATATTTGATTTAAAAACTCTTTTATGTCACTTTTGACACTATTTGGTATTTTGTTTTTTCTAAATTCATAACAGCATTATTAATTCAAAAAAAATTCATATAACCAACCCCAACATTTAATATTAACCTATAAAATTAGTGAAATTCATAAAAAGTCTCAAATTAAATTTATTTGGATATTTATAATATCAATTATTTTAATATTTCATTATTTTGGTTATTACTGCATCATCATTGGGTCATTAATAAATTAAATTATTTAATGTCTGAAAATATAAATAAAATACCATTGTGTAGGAAATATTTTTATATTTCTAATGAATATTTATAGTCGGATTTATATGATGTGTAACCCTATATTAAAAATGTGTTAGTTATTAAACTTTGATTTTAACTCTTTTAACTCTTCTTTGAATTAAATATACTAAATGTCCTAATATAATACAATTGGACCAAAGTGGTTCATATTTTATTCCTAAGTTTGTTTGTTTTTTCGAATTATACTTATCCAATAGAATTAGGACATGTGTTAGGGTAATAATAATATCATTTTTACACTTAATTACCCTATTTACTTTTAACCGTGGTAAATAAAAGTAAAAAGTTATTATTCACAAAAAATTATTTTTATCTTATTGAACCACGTTTTAGTCCTTGATATTAACCATGTGTCTCGTATTTTCTAAATTCAACTCACAAAAGTGGTAAAATTAAGTTTTATGTGAATTTAAAAATTCTCCTAGGAGGTGGGTAAAAGACGGTGAAAAGTTCAATAAAATTTTATATTTCTAATATTATTACAAAATGACTCCAATGAATTACATTGAAATTATATGGGTATTATGTATCTATTTTGACCAAAAATAAATTTTAATAAAATAAAGAATTATTTAAATAAAAATTTGGTTTTAAACTATAACTTAGTGGTTTTCACTATTCATCAAAATATAAAGCTTTCAGAAACATACCAAAAATTCACCCTAAGCTAATTTTGATATTATGAATTGAAAAATGAAGTCTATTTTACCAAATTCAAAACATAGAAATTTCATTTATTAGTTTAAAATTAATTCCTATTGTTAAATCCAAAAAGCGTATTTTTATAAAATAATAACTATCATTTATTAGTTTCACAATTCACCCAAATATGAAAGTAATCATAAAAACACCAAAAATTTATTGAAACTAAATTCTTATGTCCCGATCCTAAAGAAGAAGTTTATTTTGTCAAATTGAATGTATAAAAGTTTAAAATATTGGATTTAAAAAGGGTTCACCATTAGAAGGCAGTAAAATTGCATTTTTTTTTAAAAAATACGTCTTTTATCGAAAAAAAATGAATTTGTCCTTACATTGTGTCTAAGAAACTCATAATATGGATTCTAAAATTATAAGGGTTATATAAAGTTCAAAATTTTGTTAATACTATTCATAAATTCTTTTGAACGGCTAGTTTTCTAAGTCGTGGTGAGCTTGAACTCGATGTTGTGTGTAGTTTAAGTTATTGAATTACTTTGAAGAACTAACGTAATATGAAATCTTGAGGTGTTACATTCTTCCCTCCTTTAATAAATTACGTCCTCATAATTTTTAAAATTGGTCTTGGGAATATAATGGAAAGTCCCACATCGGAAAAAGAGTCAATAAAACTATCACTTTTAAAAGAAAGAAAGAGAAGTACAAAGGTCAACGAAGATAACCCATACTAGGATTCCATTTATGAAAACATGGATATAGAAGATAAACTAAGTGTCAAGTTCTGATGGAGAGGGATAGAAAACATCATCAGGAGAAAGTTAAGAACAATAAAACCACAAACTTGTGATGGGAAAAACTTTCATTAGTTTCCCATAAGGAAAAGTAAACGGACAACATTTTTTTGTTTCAAGTTACATTTCATAAAGATGAGGAATTAATTTATGGTATTAACTAAGAACAAAAAGAGATATACTTACTTTTTAAGTAGAGTTTCATTATTTAATTAATTTCTACCACTAACTCATTTTTTCTAAACGATGAGTATTCAAGAAGACTTGGTCACACCGGAAGAGCTAGAATAAACATCCATAGAATCACATGATCCATGAAGGATAAAATATATATTTACCTTGTATTTATAGATTAATAAAAACCAAAATGGTTAGTATAAGATATGATGATCCCCCAAAAGGATATTCCTTTAGAGAAATAAACCGGAATCATATTATCTAAAATTAAACCAACAGTACCCCAATGTTAAATAAATACCATTAAATAAACAATTGTCCTTAAAATCATTTAATGTAATCCAAACTAATATTGAAACCCAAAACTTAGAAGAATTTGGTTATTTAGTCTTCCATGTTAAATTTTATCTCCAAATGACATCAACTACTCTTAAAGTCACATACTTAAAAGTAATAAACCTAATCACATATTCTTTATTATAGGTTATTAATTTCCATAAATAACCCAAATCACTATAAATCCACAATAAAAACATAGATAAAAATCCATCATTAATCCTCAAATGAAATCCCATAGTATTATATTTTCCTTGGGCATATAGTGTTCCCAACAAAGCGAACATCTTCCAAAATAACATTTATCACTTAATCACCAAATCATTTTCCTATACTAAGGGTATTCATTTGATAAGACATAACATCCCAAATCAACTTATTATTGATCAATAAAATCATTTAACTAAAAATAATTAGTCACACTAACAAGGGACTTCACGTAGTCTAGTGGTAAGCGATAAATCCCAATCGCACTATAGTTGTGGGTTCGATTCCCACAGCTTTGTCCAATGTGATGGGTTGTCACACGGTCTGCGTGTTGTCCTTTTTGAAAAACTATATTTTATAAAATTACCAAAATGAGATAAATTTTTCAAAATATCCATAACATAATTTGACCACAAATGTTATCCCATACCTTGAATTTCATCCCAAAATATAATAACTTGTAATTTCCTCAAACCCAATGATCATATAAAATAATATGGTTATTTATAACTATATCCACAAGATAAAAGATAAGTCTTCCTCAAATTTCATTTTCACATGAAAAACTATCGGGTTACAAATACAAGAGAAAATTATTCCAACGTAATCCCATAAACAAGGAGTACAAGTACTTTTAAAAATTCATCCAACCATTTATTTCCACATAGCTCTTTATTTGACCATGAAATATCCTATAGAATAGGGAATTCAATCAGGTAATGGCCAGGTCCCCTATATTTATGTAAAATGAGTGTAAATTGATTCTTGGGACCATTTTTATTTTCTTCTATAGTACTCTTAATTTTTCCTTGGAAATTTTTCACTTTATTTCCTTATTTACCATACGTAAAGCATTTTTTTTATTCCATTGAGACACTTTCTTAGGTGTCTCCTTCCACATTTCCTGCATTATGGAAACTGAGGATTCTTTTTTCCATGATCTCCACTACTGGAGCACTTATCATTCATCACCTTTCTCTTCTTTGTTGAGTCCAGGAGTTGGTTAATATATATGTTGTTGATCATATTTTTGGAAAACTAATTTGGCATGAACACGATATCTTTTAAGCCTATCAACATTCCATTTTTTCTCTTTTCCACCATTGTTCCCACCTTGTACATCATTCTCAAAGTTATTGTGACTTCATTGGAATCCATCCATTGACTAAAACCAAAAATCATAGTGTGAGTAACAGTATTCATAAAATAATTTAGAGAATATCAAGACACCATATTTTAAATTTGAAACACCTTAGCATTAACTAATGTCATTTATTCTCATCTTATGTTAAAATACTTCAAATCAGTTTGTAAACAAAATGTAAATTATCCTAAGCATATCCCTCGGTAGTGTCGTAACAAAGATTGCAGCAAGGCCTGTTGTCGTGCACCAGTTCCTATTCAATTCTAGCTCAAAGTGGTGTTTTTGTGTTTCACCCCTAGGTACATCTATTCTAGAGCCACCTCTACCTGTGCGTATCCAGACAGGGATGTATTTCTTGGAAAACTCACAAAATCCCTACAATAACAAAATTCATGGAAGTTCCTCTATATTAATCCCCAAATTCTATCTTAGGGCTATGTTCTATAATCAAAGTTTATCTAAATATAGTTTCCAAGGTTTGTACTAAACTTCCTATATTACTAACTCTAACGCCCCGACTCCAGTTACCTAGAGTCAGTTCATTATTATATAACATTGGCATGATCACAAAAGATCAAGTCTCGAAGGACCGATTAGTTTAGTAGCCTTTGAAACACTAGATACATTAATAAGTCTCACATTACATCATAAAGTGACAAACTACAACATCATAGTCTCCATAGTCCACACTTATATCCCCTCATACTATCCCTACAGGTCATTCATAAAATACTTCTTCACATCCTGGAAAAAATAATACATAGGAAGCGGTGAGCTTAGATGCTGAGTAAGGATAACAATATAGCGGAAACCTTCATAAATAATAATAAACATTTAAGTCAATGTATAACTTAAACAAAAGCCTTTTAAACGTGAAATTCAGCATAATATGGAAAAAATGAAATAATTCCATTTACGTTTTAAAATGGATATTCTACTAGTAAAATAATCACATTCAATATCAATAACCACTTTAATAATGATGGAATGCATAATTCTATACTATAATAACCACATAGTCAAGGCCATGTGCCAAGACTACAAATAAGATTTTGTCAAGGCATTGTTCCAAGACACAATTTTGTCTCATGATACCTACCGATGCATTGAGGAGCTATAGCGGGATCCACCTGTCACTTACTAAGGCCAATGCATTCCTCATATGAACATGTTTAAACATAACATAAACATTCGTATTAATACTAGCATATGAAATGTCAATACATTATCCACAAACCATGAATGGTATAGAAATAGAACATCCACAGTAGAACATAACTCATTCAATACAATATGGAAGATTGTATTGTAATAGATTAACCTCAATCGAGAATAATGAAGGATATTTACATAGATGAAAAATATTCATCAAAACTATTTGAGAGAAATATTCCCCTTTTTATGAAAACATTTAAAAGTATCACTATTTATCAAGAAGCCGTTTAAAATAGATTTTTAAATCAAAGTATCCCATACCAATTTGAAACTTTTAAACGGAATTATAATTTTAAAACTTTAATATACATATAAATAAATCCTTAAAACATTTTTTAAAACATGGACATTAATGAAAAATATTTAGAATAATAAATCTTTAAAACATTTAAAATGATATTTTAGTTAGAGTTCCTAACTAAAAGAGAGACATTTGAATAAAAATAATTGAGAAAATATGTAATATCATGAGAATAAAGGGATTCATGATATACTCTTTCAAAGTAAATTATATACACCATATAAAAGTGATTTTGTGTATAACAACAAAGAAGTCTCAATGGAATGTAAATTGAGATGAAATCTATTATGAAGACCGTATCCTTAGGTTAAGGAAAAATCAATGAAATAATTATGTGTGAAAAATATAAATACACCCAATATGATTTGATATTTTGTGTAAATCAATCAGAGGACATTCACAAATATTCTTGTAAAAACAACACCAATGAATTGGATGTTTAGCTCAATAAATAGAGATTGAGTTAAAATTCCTCTTATCATGTTCATATAGATGACTTGAGAATTTATCAATGGAGTTATTATGTGTATCAAAAGTATATCTACAGAAAGGAGTGTGGAAATTACTAAAAAATTAATAAATAGTGATTCCACACATAATCATAGAGTAAAATAATCAATAAAGTATGCGTAAAGCCCAATGAGTGGAAATTGAAATTTGAAATTCCCTTACCGATTTGGTAACTTATGAAACATACAACCCATGAAAGAAGGATCGTACAATGAATAAGTAAATACCAATAAATTAAATTATATTACACCAATAATACAATCATGGAAAGTACATACACCACACAAAAGGAAATAGTGGCCAATATAGCATTAATCTCATGGGAATAAAAAGTGAGATGAAAAACCCTTACATCATTGTAATAAATCGAGTCGTATGAAAAAAAGTTAATAACCACCAAATGAATCACATAATACCATGAATATAAAGATAATTATGATAATATATATCAAATTGCAGTACACAATACACCACATGCAATAAATAAGTGGCGAACAATGGAAATCTCACAAAATTAAAAGTGAGATAAGAAACCCCTTACTTTGTACTTTTTCCTTGGTCGAGGGTAGGTTAACCTCCTGTATAATGGTGAAATAATTTTTATTCAATTATAAAAGAATCATATACATTAATATTATATAATATATGATCTTTTAACATTGATTTGTTAATAATATCTTAGTACTATCATCATTTCGGGTGTTAACGGATTCGTTTTCCTTTATATTATTTGTTATGTGAGCCATATTTGTTATGGATGGGATGTATCTTATTCATATACATAATGATATCTTGTCTCTAAACATTATTTTTAATCATCAAATGAAATTTAGTCTTGAATGGATACGATGGGGAATGAATCTCATCGCGTTCGTGGAGACGGTAATCCGTACGTACGCAAGAGCGACAATATCATTCTTTTGATATTAAAATAAAATATAATTGGACGTTTTATAATATATAAAGAATCATTATCCTATTATATTTTATTATTTACATGAATTACACATCATTATTATACCCATCCAAATAATAATGTATTGAATAACAATTACACCACGACGTGGAGACGGTAATCCGTACAAACGCACGTATGGTGACATGTCATTCAAAGGATGGATATAATAATGAATATGTTTGTACCATATTTATAATAACATCACAGTATATAGAAGATACTGTAGTTATTATTTTATAATTGAAATAACAAAGAAAGAAGAAATGGAAGAAGAAAAAAACTTCAAAGAGGGTGGTGAAATTATTACCTCTTCTTTCGGTTCTTCCTTTTGATTTTATCAACAGGGCTCCTTAAGTTGGCTTTTTGACCAAAGGAGGGAACCTATGGTGAAGTGATGGAAGTGGAGAGGATATTTTTGTAGGTATTGGGAAAGGTAAAAGGGTTTGAAGTTGTAAATTTGAGATATGGGGAAGTTCCATTTTATAAGAGGAGTGAGGGGCACCTTAGTAAAAACTTAAAATATTATTTTATAATAAAATAATTTTCTATTTATAATGGCTCAAAAGTGGATTATTAAAAGTATAAGGTTTTTATGGGTCGAAAACCACTCAACCAATAGGTTTTATACAGGTTTGTGTCACTATATTAACCTAAACTTTTAGATTTAACTCTTAGTTAAATAGTTTAGCATTTACCATGTCTCTTTCTATTTTTATATTATATGGTTCATAAACATACTATATCTTCCAAGAAGACCCCAAGTGGTTCATTAATGATACAAATATCATTATATAAGCCCTTTTGCCAGTCCTTAGATTTTTAGGAATAGAATATCAATTAATAATATAATATTTTATTTAAAAACTCTTTTAAGTCAATTGTGACACTATTTGGTATTTTGTTTTTTCTAAATTTATAACAGCATTATTACTTCGAAAAGAATTCATCAAACCAACCCTAATGTGTTATATTAACATATAAAATTTTTTAATTCATAAAAAGTCTAAAATTACATTTATTTGGATATTTATAACATCAATTATTTTAATATTTCATTAATTAGGTAATTACTGCATTATCATTGTGTCATTAATAAATTAATTATTTAATTTTAAAAAATATAACTAAAATAAAATTATGTAGGAAATATTTTTAGCTTTCTAATTAATATTTATAGTCGAATTTATCTTATGTGTTACCCTATATTAAAAATGTTTTATTTATTAAACTTTGATTTTAACTCTTTTAACTCTTCTTTGAATTAAATAATAATAAATGTCCTAATCTAATCCAAGTGGACCAAAGAGGATCATATTTTATTCATAAGGTTTTTTTGGTCGAATTATACTTATCCAATAGAATTTGGACATGTTTTAGGGAAATAATAATATCATTTTTACCCTTAATTACTCTATTTACGTTTAACCGTGGTAAATAAATGTAACAAGTTAGTATTCACGAAAAATTATTTTTATCTTATTGAAACGAGTTTTAGTTCTTGATATTAACCATGTCTCTCGGAGTTTTGAAATTCAACTCACATAAGCAGTAAAATTAAGTTTTATGTGAATTTAAAAATTCTCCTAGGAGGTGGGTAAAAGATGGTGAAAAGTTCAATAGAATTTTATATATCTAATATTATTACAATATAACTTGAATGAATTACATTGAAATTATATGGGTATTATGTATCTATTTTGACCAAAAATAAATTTGAAGAAAATAAATAATTATTTAAATAAAAATTCAGTTTTAAACTATAACTCAGTGGTTTTCACTATTCATCAAAAATTAAAAGTTTTTAGAAACATACCAAAAATTCACACTAAGCTAATTTTGATATTCTGAATTCAAAAATGAAGTTTATTTTACCAAATTCAAATCATATAAATTTCATTTATCGGTTTAAAATTAATTCCCAATGTCAAAACCAAAAATCTTATTTTTATGAAATAATAACTACCAAAATATTAACATTTGTTTATGTCCAATTTCAAAGTGAAATTACTTATAATGACCAAAATTGGATTAAATGGTAAAAATATAATCCAATTATACATTCAAACCATTCATATGTATAGTTTAACACTATAAATTATTTTGATTAAAAAAGTTGTTTTCAATTAAAATATATTATTTTTTACTATTTACCCAAATATGAAAGTTTTCAGAAAAACACCAAAAATTTATTTAAACTAAATTCTTATGTCCTGATCCCAAATAAGAAGTTTATTTTGTCAAATTTAATATATAAAAGTTTTAAATATTGGATTTAAAAAGGGTTCCCCATTAAAAGGCAGTAAAATTCTATTTTTTTGAAAAATCCTTTTTATCTGAAAAAAATGAATTTGTCCTTACATTGTGTCCAAGAAACTCATAATATGGATTATAAAATTATAAGGGTTATATAAAGATCAAAATTCTGTAAATTTTATTCATAACCGCTTTTGAACGGCTAGTTTGGTAAGTCGTGGTGCGCTTGAACTCGAAATTGTGTGTAGTTTAAGTTATTGAATTACTTTGAAGAACTAATGTACTATGAAATCTTGGGGTGTTACACATATGGATCCTTTTGAATCATTGTATGGGTGTCTTTTTCATTCTCCACATTATTGGGTGGAAATATCTGAGACTTTACTAGTTGGGTCGATCCCTATCCAAGAGACAATATAGAAGATTTAGTTGATTAGAAAATGGTTGGAGATAGATCATAGTCAAAAAAAATCATATGTTTATCACCATCGATGGTTGTTGTCATTTTATCGGAGTGATCATGTTTTCTTAGGATATCCCCAAGGCTTGGACATCATCATTTTGGGAAGTAGTGCAAGTTATCATCTTGATACACAGTCCCTTTTGATATATTTCAATCGGTTGGTGTGGTGTCATATATATTAGAATTTCCACCATAGTTCAGTACTGTTTATAATGTGTTTCAGGTATCTTAGTTGAAATATTATCATCCCGATCCTACACATGTTATCGGATGGAATCACATTGACCTAGAGTTGTATGGTTCATTAGTGTATGTTCCAGTGCATATTATGTGTATGTAAGAGAAATTATTTCATGGGAAAATCATTATTATAGTGTGGGTTTTGTGTAAACATTTTAAGATTTAGGATGAGACTTGGGAATGGGAGAAGTAAATAGTCAAGCAATGGCCGGAACTATTTAGATATATCAGTGTTTTTATACATTTTAGGTATATAAAATCCCATGGTGTGGAGAATATATCACCCCCAGTTTCAAGTAAGTAACACCTTCTTTTATATTTTGAACTATGAAAAGTGTTTGTGTGAAGTTTGGGATTACTAGGAAGTCTTTTGGAATGTTTTGGGGGTTTATAAAGATTAATAGTTTTAGAGCACATTTTTCTACTCGAGTGGAATAACAATATGATCTACTCCTTGAGACAAAGATTATTACACGTTTAGCATATGATTTTCCTCACTGTGTGACTAAATGTGCACAGTTTAAAAACCACATCAAAAAAAAGTGGATCTAGGTCGGGATTATCTCTAAACTTCTTTTTTCCTCCATTTTTTCCTTAACTCAACATTTCTTCCTCCCTAAGGTTGTGGAATTTTTTCCCATCAAATCAGAAGTGGTCCAAAGGTTTTTATTGGTGTGTTCAAGCCCAATCCTCTTAGTAATCCTTTTTTATAGTATTTTTTCATGGTTTTCCAAAGATCCGCTTTCCATCCCTCCTTCAAAATCATATATCTAGTTCATTGGGGATATATCTATGTTTTTTTGTACCAATAATGGTGTGATTTATATTTTTATGTAAGGGAAATAGATCTAAGGATGGATTTGGAGATACAACAAAGGTTTATGTGTGCTTTCATCCCATTATTTATTTTCGCATAAATCCTGAGATAGGAGGCTTCACTCTTGACTCCTCTTATTATAACTTCAAGGATTAGTTTCAAATTTTTTAAATTGATTGAAATTTGTTGTGAAATTGTTCTACAAAGAATGGTAGAAACGCTATTTGTTAATGGTCTGTGGATTTTTGCAAAATTTTGGAATAGTTGTGCACATTGATTTGATTAATGATTTCAAAATGTTGATTTTGAAAAAGTTTCTTGGTATCATTCATGGAAATAGTTTTTGAAAATATATTTTAAATAAATATATTTTATTATTGAAATTGTTTTGGAATTATTATATTGGCATGTTTTTTTGGCATACTTAGTGGTGTGTGTTCAATTTTCGATTTATGAGGCTTTATTGAAATTTGACATGGTCTTTGGTGCGAGAGGTGTAATGGGACATGGAATATGAGTTATCATGTGATGACTTGGAAAATTGATAAGAGACTGCTCACAAGTATCTAACTGTCACCTATAAAATATTGTGTAGATGTGTGGATTGAAATGGGTTATACTAGTTATATTGTGAATGGTTTTGGAAAAACTTCATGGTTTATTACCATGGAAAACATTTTTTTTCTAAAAATAATTTTTTTAAAAATAGATTTGGTTTTTGATACTATTTTTTCAATTTTATTTTATGAATTGATTTATATAAATTTTTTTGTATAAATATGATAACTTTTTCTATTCTAGTGGCGTGCGTATGGAAGTCGTTTGGAGAAATCCTACAGAGTTTAATTACTCACCCCTGCTTTGGTACTTTAGTTATTTTTCAAATATTTTTCATAGAGACACAGACAAAGGAAAAGTATCAAACTTATTTAGTGGGGAATCATGATAATTTGGATGTATTTTGGAGTTTGATCATGGAGCATGTTGGGGGATTTGGATCTTTATTTGGTTTTGTTGAGTTTTTTTTCAATTTTTACTTTAATGTTTGTTTTCTTCCACTATGTTACTCTATTGTAGTTTGGTTTTGATATAAATGGTGAAAATTTGAGTTTTTTTCCATTTTTATGATGCATCATATAGTAGACTATAGTTATAGCATGTTTGGTTGGGTTTTTTTTTCTCAAAGGTAAAATCGTCCCCTAATTGTATTGAATCCCTGAGAATTTATTTCCAGCCTTTGGATCCTTGGGACTTTCACTTATGGAGAAGGAGTAATTCCACCTTAAATCAAGCCAATGTGGATGGGTCAGATCTTACACCTTATATAATTATTATCAAACATTCTACTTTATATAGTAACTATTTATAAGTGTTGATGTTATTCAAAAGATATGAACTAATATGTTAAATTATACAAATTTAATTATTTTTAAAAACTGTGAGACAATAAAATCACAATTATATTTTTTTATATGAGTATTTAATAAAATGGTTAAATTATATAAGGATTATTTTGTTTAACCCATAAACTAATTTAAAAAGTTTCAAAATTTTAAGGCTTCGAGCATTTTAAACAATTCATGGATTAATATATAGACATTATGATCAATGATTCCATATGGATAAATGATAAAAATATCAATTGAATATAATCAAAATTTATATATAACCAAATTCATAAGGAATAATAAATTTATAATAATATCATATTTATTCAATAGTTTATTTAGTTTGGATAACTAATATAAATATTTATAAGTTTAACTTAACATGTATTTCTTTATTATTTTTGGATAATTATTTTCATGTTGTTATCTATCGAATGCAATTTTAATAAATAATTTTTTAAATAATTAAAAAATAAAAATATTTTATCAATAAAATTAATGATATCTCATAATTTATCTAGTACTAGTTCCATTTTATGGAAAATACTATAAAATATATTTTATTATTGATATGCTCATTGTTCAAATTTACAAAACAATTTATAAACATATTTCAAATCATTAGTAATAATGATCCTTTCAACCATGTTTTTAGTGTATACAAAAAATATATCGTACTATCTATTTTGAATACATTATAACTGAATTATTTTGTAATTGTTTTTTTCTTCTTATAATTGTTTCTTATATACTAATTTATATAGGGTATGTGGTTCCCAAAATTTATTTTCATCAATAAGAGAAACCTGTGATATATATATATATATATCCACTTGTAAATAATAGTACACATAACCATTTCATAGATTCAAATTTCAAAAATTCATTTATTTGGTTTACATTGTAGGTGGACACACCCATATATATTTTATAATTAACATTTCATATAAGATTTTCAAATTCAATTTTAAAAGAGATGTTGATGATATAAATAATTTACATGAATAATAGATAACAAAATGGTCTCCACAATGTTACAATATTATATAATGTTAGTAAAATTCATAAAAAGTTCTTCTTAGTCATGATCATGTACAGTAGATACAATATTTTCTTAAATAATGTCATGATCAAGAAAAAATATTCTCTTTTCACAATCTACATGTGTTAACTTCTATTCCTATGATAAGGATTTTTATCTTTTGAGACAAGTTATCGATTAATATTAAAATATGGATTAGAAGCCTCATTTTTACACCATTATATTATATGTTCGGTATATTTATCAATAGTTATGTATTAATAACTAGCTTATAGGATTTTGTTACATGATTTAAATCATTAAAGTCATTAAAACAACGATTCTATAAATTTTGTAGAGTAATGATCTATGGAATCAATAGTTCACTCATATTTATATAAGATTGAAGATATAAAATAGTTATATTTAAACATCCATCAAATCTGGAAGATAATAAATAATTATCTACTAAATAAAAATTTATAAAATATACATTCATTATTTAAATTCACGATTTTCTCCTAATGGATTCCTACTATTTTATTAAAATATAATATCAATGTATAGATTTTGATTTTTTTATAAATGATCTTGTGTAACCTAAATGATATTGTTTTAAAATGGATGTGTTACGGTTATTAAGTAACTAGTTTATCATATTTTATTTGATTAGATATCATATAAATAAAAATACACCTTAAAAATCACATGCATAATGTTTTTTCAGTTAGGAATTATTACAACTACAAGGTCCAAGACTTTATAAGAGGTGGAAGGAAATTATTGAGTTACATTTCTTTATCTTCAAATAAATCTTGTCCCCACATTTTTAAGTATAAATTGAAATTTTCAATAGAAATAAAAAATCCATAGTAACAAAATATGAAATTTAAATGAAATGGTCAAGGACTTTACTAGGTTCAACCAAAATGTTCATAACATATAGATATTTTCATTTAGGTACGTTCTTTGGTTTGGGTTGTTCATTTTGGTTTTAGTTTTGTTGAGGAACTTATATTCTCTATAAATCCTTTTTGGTTTTAGATTATAATGTTTTTTAAATGAAATACAATTTTCTTGATGTAAATCCATACCCTAAAACAAATAATGGGGTCTCTGTAAGGGTATTGACCCTCTACCCATATGTAGGGGTGTTTCGTAATGGCGACCCTAAATTATCAAGGGTTGTATAAGGTTAAAACACCACTGCATATAGGTAATGGTGAAATTATATAGATTACATAAGGGTAAGATGGACTTTGTAAGGGTGTGGTGTAAGGGTACCACCCCACATAACAGTATGTTGTACTGGTAGTTCTACTATTTTAGTGTCTGGTACTGACCCATATAAAGGTGTTTTTATAAGGGAAAACTTGTATTGTGTAATGGTGGAGTGGATATGTAAGGATATTGTTTAAGGATAAAATATCACTTTTTAAAGGTAATACATTGAATTTAAATCATATATATGGGTAATTTTTAGTTATGTAAGTGTAACACTTTTTTCTAAAGGGTGTCTAAGGGTTAAGGAGGCATTGTGCAAGGGTAATCCAAACTATGTATGGGAGGAACAGAGATTTCCAAGGTTTTGTAAGGTTAAAACCTCTTACCCTTACATGAATGTTATGATTCACGTAAGGGTAAACCATGTTACCCTTATGTAGTCCTCTTTTAATGAAAAATGTATTTTTAAAACCCGATTTCTCTTATTCTACTTAAAAAACACATGTAATGCCATTTTTGTTAATCTAAAAGATTTAATACTATATAATTAGATTAATTTGGTTCATTAAAGGTTGAAAAACCTTTTTCAAATTATTTTAATCCCTTTGTATTCAATATTTAGTTGAAAATAGAAAATATATAATGTTTTAATTCAAGTATTTTCTTCAGCAAACCATAATGCCTTTGGTATTTTTATTAATACTAGAACTTGTGTAACTTTTTATTTTTGAACCTTGGGAATGGATTTTGGGGAGAGCAACTATTGGGTGATAAAAATAAGATATCTTTTGTCATTTTCCATTGATCATGGGGTATGGAAATCTACATATTTATCCTTATGAATTTCTCATTAAGGTTTTGTGATATTATAATTTTGATAGGTGATTTTTAAATTAATTTTTATATTTTGAAATATTTTATGCTTATATATTTTAAATTTTTTTCCAATAAATTTCTAAATCTCGATTTGGGATATTGATAAATGAATTTTTAAAGGTCGTGGTGTATGATAAAACTCCTTAATATAAGTTATTGAAAATTAATGTTGATTTTTAGAAACATTTTCTTAATTAGAAGTGATTATTTTTAGTATAATTTTGATGAAATAAAGGGCGTGAAATATTTTATTTATTTGGAATGTCAAAAAAGGCATGATTTTTTAATAATAACCATTTGATGTTGGTTTTTGAAATGAAATCAATGTTTTTAAATACATACTTGGGGATGATTTAAAAGGATTATTTAAATGATTTTGGAAATATTTAAGTGAAAATATAGCCCAATTATTTTATGATTACTCATGTTCAAATGATATCATTATTAGTTATTAATATTTTATGCATGATGGAAATGATTAGACAATAAATACAACTTCAAAATTTTCAAGGATAGGGATTCATTCATTGAGGATGAATTCTTTTTCCCCTTAGGACTTATTCTAGGGATGTGTGTTCCATCTTATAGTAATAACTCACTAAGACTTTAAAAATCACATAACTTAAATTTTCCAACATATCTCTAAGTATTATACCCATGGTGTGATGTTTGAAAAATTATTTTACATACAATGTTTTGAGATATTTTACAAATTTCTATATTTGTATAAATTCTTATTCATTCCTCTTTAGATAAAATAGTAAATTCATGATTACTTTAATGGAAGTGAACTTTTTTACCTATGTTTTACTATCCATTAAAATGTTTGAAAATCATGTTTTTTTGTAAATTGTGAAAAAATTACCTTCCAAAACATTATTTAAAATTATTCATATATGTTTTATTTGATCTGGATTACTTATGAAATCATTAGTTAAATACTATTGGGATATTTTACACACACACTACCCTTTCATTTAGAATTTTGTATATTTTATTATTCTAGGTCCAGGGAAAGGGAAGGCGAAACATGGGGGTAGTGGGTGTAACAAATTTTTTAGACATTGGGAATTGTATTTGATAAAGGATTTGATCCACATATTATAAAGATTCTGGATCAAGATGTTTTTACTTTTTTCAGGGTGTTTGTAGTAAATTTTCTCTTATGTATTGTTTTCCATAAATATTATTTTATTTTTCCTTATTTTATGATTTTATTTATTGAGTAACTCTAGTAGAGAAATCATTACCTCTTAGTATTTCCTATTATCATGGATCTAATCAACATCCTATGGGGATTAGTAGTTCCCTTCGATTCATGTTAGGATTAGATCACGTACTACTTGGGTGGGTTATCTTAGTCGGTTCCTGAAAAATTTAGTACTAAAGGAGGTTGAACCTCTTTTTTGTGCCAGTATGAAATTTGGGATAAGATTTTTGAGATTTAAGGGGTATGTGATGAGCAAGTCCATGGATTTATATCATCATAACAAGCCTTAAGTTTCCTTGGGTTATTTGGGAGAAGTGTATATGATAGAATTTGACAACATGATTCTTTAATTTCATGGTATTTTATCAATGTTTAGTGGAAACCTATTAGCTTTTTCTTGACAGAGTTCATGATATTATGCATATTGTCTATTGTTTTTCTTGTATTCTGAAAATTTTGTGTGGTACCATTCCCCTAAGAATAAATTTTAAAAGTCCACTTGAGGGTGATATAGATGAACCGTAATAAGAAAAAATTCTAGTTGATCAAAAATTTATTGAGGTTTTTGTGTGTGTGGTCCATGTTCTGGGTTAGGTAGTTCCATATGTTCTAGATTAGAATACAGAGGGTGTACCTCAGAACAACAATATTAGAGATTTTTCCCTAGATTTATTCATCTTAGAACACCATTCTTCTAGATAACTAATAACCCCCATGAAGTGGATGAGTTTTGAATAAATTTAACAAGCTCTTTTAGTTCTTGGAGACACTGAATATCCTTAAAGTTAAATGTACTACATTAAATCATAAAGGGACTCATAGAAGATAGTGGGACTCGATAGTTCATACAAGGATGAAATGCGGATTCTAGTGCAAATACTTCAGGGTTATTTTTTAAGGATTAGTTCTTTCCAAAGTTAGTGGTGTTGGATAAATCAATAGAATTTCATAAACTTGATCAAGGTTATCAAACAATGACTCATTATTCCAAGTGATTAATAAAGCTAGTTCACTTATCTCCTGAGGTGGTATTGAATCAGAAGTTGAAAGGTCATAGATTAGAGATGGGTCTTCAACCAAATATTAAATATTAGGTTTTCCCACTGAATCTCAACCCATATACTAATATTCTGGATAGAAATTTGTTGGTGGAACTTGACTAGCTGGTAAGTAAGGGCTGGAAGGAGTTACTGTTACACCTAGTTGTAGTTTTAGTGGCCCCTTTAAAGGGAAAAAAATATGGGAGTGGTCTCACTATAGAAACCACGGTGGTGGATCCTAGAAGTATACACAACTACATTTTTGATATTATTTATTAAAGTCCCACTGATATGATTTTACTGTTGAAAATTTGGGCGCTCAAAGCATTCTTTCTCTGAGGAACTAAATAATTGAATCACTTTTGGATTCTCACAACATCAATATATGTTTTATCATGTTTTTACTAATCTCCATAGTGGTACGTACTTTTCACTACTGAGAGTCTATGTTTTATAGTTAGATTCATCAAGAATATAGGGGTTCCTAATATGAGAATTAGGAATCATGCTTCTTTATGTAGTGTATAAGTCCTTACTGGAGGTTGATGTAAGCCCTACGATAGTGAGAGGCTCCATTACAATTTTTTTATATTTTGGGGCTACATTTTTTGATATCAGTGCCTCTCATTCCTTTATATCTATCATTATCTTAGAACTATTAAATATTCTTATAAAAATCATGCCTTGTATTATAGATATAGTCACACCTATCAGGAAAAATAAATAGTAGGGTCAATCATTCCCTTATTTTCCATTCCCTTGGTCAGAAGTCGAGCTTAATTGATATTTTTTGGTTCTTGATATGAAACCTCTCTATGTCATTCCTAGTATAGATTGTCCTATTTCTCATAAATATCATATAGAATATTATCTTCAGTGGGTTTACTATACTCAAATGATGGAGTAAGTCATATATTTTATATATATTAAGACCCAAGGTTGAGTTGAGTCAGAACACCTATTTCAAAGTTAGGTAACATGATATATGTTTTATCCTTTGAAATATAAAAGGAACCTATATATGGTAAACTTGCTCCAGTGGTAATTGATTTTCCCAATATGTTCCTATATTTTTTCCACTAGTTAAGAAGGTAGAAATTTTTATCTACTTGGTACCAGGTACCGAGCCTATTTTTATTCTCTCTTATATAATAGAACCAACTAAATTAAAGGTGTTAAAAATTTAGTTAGATGATTTTTTAAAAATTAGTTAGATTATTTTTTTCAAAAGTATTTATCTTACCCTTTTTGTCATATATTTCATTTCCTTGGATTGAAGATTTATTTTAGTATTTTAAAGTTTTAAAGTAGTACTTAAATATTTATCTTTGTTCCGGTTATCACCATTATAGGATCAAGGAATATGACATTCTGAACAATAAATTTATAAGAAGTTGTGTCCATTATGAGTACCTTATATTTTTTGTCTAAAAAATGCTCCTATAATTTTCATGGAAGTGATAAATATTATTTACCTTGAATAACGTGATTCTTTTAGTGTGTTTTTTATAAAAGACATATTGATTTACTGTAATAATGAAGAATAATATGGACATAACCTAAGATAAGTAGTACATATCTTCAGAAAAATTAAAAATTAGGTGTACAACTTTATAAATGGAACTTATGGATTTGGGAAGTAAAATTCATGAAAAACATGGTTTCCAAACATACCATTCCAATTGATCCTAATAAGTAGAAAGATATTATGGCTTTGGAATAACAACATAATATCTTTCAGATTTAGAGATTCATGGTCTTGGTATGATATTATATATTTTTTTGTAAATTATTTATATAATTTGGCTCCTCTGATTACTGCTCTTGCTCATAAGGGGGTAAAGTTTATTTGGGATAAAAATTTCTGGGATTCCTATGGTGATTTAAAGCATCAGTTGACTTTGGAACCTATTTTGGCTCTTACAAAAGTTGATTAGGGATATTTGGCCTTCCATGATGCATCAAGTTTCGGTTTGGGATAAATTATTGTGTAGGGTGATATTGTGGTAGAATATGGTTCTCATCAAATTTCACCACATGAAAAGAATTATCCCACAAATGATCTTGAACTCACAGTTTTGATTCATGATCTAAAGAGTAGGTAAAATTACATTCTTATAAAATTACTATTGAATTTGATCATAAAATCTTGATTTACATCTTCTCTTTAATCAATTTGAACCTTTAGTAGATATGGTAGTATGAGAACCTATAATATTTTGATTTTGAAATTTCCTACACTCCTAGTGAGAGGAATGTCATTGCTTATGCTTAATCCATGAAACTTCCATCCCATGCCATGAAAGAATTTTCTTAGGAGTGTAAGTTAATGGACCCATTTACTTTTATTAAATTGGGAGTCCAAGAGTATGATATTGGGATTAATTTTTCAAAGTTTAGTATATATACTCACTTATCGAGATGATTATTTAATGAACTCGTCTCAATAATGAGTTATTGGGAATTAGAGACTCATTATATAGTGTAGAGACCATAAAGTAGTATCTATCATTAGAGGGAATCATATTCTTCTAAGACTTGATTTTTATTATTATACCTTTAAGGAAGGATGTGAGGGGGTATTTCCATAATTCCTAGTGTACAGTTCACCCTAACACCACAAATAAGTTCTATGATATAAGGTGACATTTCTAGTGTCCAGGTATAAAGTGGCTCATTTATAAAAAATATTAAAGTTGTTATACATTTCAAATGGTCAACAATGAGAATAAAAGGCCTCTAGAATTGGTTCATCCCATTCCAGTTCCAACATATAAGTGGGATGATAGATCTTTGGACTTTTTAGTAGAATCTCCACAAACTACTTGATGAAATAATACAACATTCTAGGTGATTGACTGGTTGACTAAATAAACTTGTTTTATTCTGATTCAAGATAACTCCAAATTTGGGGAATTGGGAAATCCAAATTTTGAGAATATCATATGATTTCATGTTTATCTATTATCACTTCCAATAGGGATCCCTGGTTTGCTTGTCTTTTTTGGTGAGGCCTCCAAAAGGTAATGGGATCCCATGTAATGTTAATCATGGATTATTATGCATAAAAATATGGTTATATGGAATGGGTTATTCAGATTCTTGAGGATATAATATGTTCTTATATCCTATAATTTTTAGGATCTTGGTATACCCATCAGGGACAGGTCATGTTTTCTTATAATAAGGGTTACGAATCTTCCATAAACATGGAAACTTTAGAGGATTTTAATGTTTGACCACGTGAATTTATGATTTGTTTGTTGTAGGTTAGTGTAGATTCCTTGGTGGGACTGAATTTTCTTTTGGAAATAAAAGGAAATATTCAGTTGATCCATCAAAGAATTGTAATGGTACAGAACTATTAAAAATACCATGATGATATTCATTTACTCCCTTTGTAGTTTGGAGCTAGTGGCATGGTTTTTTAAGAGTTTCATCATGCACTAGTGTAGAAAACGTTATTTACGTCACCATTTTTGACGTCGGTTATATATAACCGACGTGATAATCTATGAAACGTGGTTTCTTACGTCGGTTATTTTATAACCGACCTAACAAATGCGATGAGAAGATTTTTAACATCGGTTATTTTAATAACCGATGTTACAAATTGCGCGTTTTTGGTTTTTACGTCGGTTATTTGATAACCGACGTAAAAACGAGATATCTACAGGTTTTTTATGTCGGTTATTTTAAAACCAACGTAAAAAACCCCCCGCGCTTTGGTTTTTTACGTCGGTTATTTTATAACCGACGTAAAAAACACGTAGATATCTCATTTTTTACACCGGTTATAACATAACTGACGTAAAAACCCCCCGCGCTTTGGTTTTTTACGTCAGTTATAAAATAACCGATGTAAAAAACGAGATATCTAGGAGTTTTTTACGTCGGTTATGTTATAACCGAGGTAAAAACCCAAAGCGAGGGGGGTTTTTTACGTCGGTTATGTTATAACCGACGTAAAAAATGAGATATCTACGCGTTTTTTATGTCGGTTATAAAATAACCGATGTAAAAACCCCCAACTCTTTGGTTTTTTACGTCGGTTATAAAATAACCGACGTAAAAAACCAAAGTGCGGGGGGTTTTTTACATCGCTTTTAAAATAACCGACGTTATAAATTTAAAAAATAGTTTATAACGTCGGTTATATAATAACCGATGTTATAAAACATTTAAAAAATTAATGCCTTGTGGACTGTCATTTATGATTTTTCGATTGACAGTCCGCCTGCTCGTCTCTCTCGCGCAGTAAACCCTAATCAACTTGTCGATCGACCTGCGTTAACTCATTTTGGCTTCATCGTTTATCTTCTTTACTCCTCTCGGATCTATCATCTCAACTTGCAACACTCAAGTAATCCTTCCACGAATTTATTTCGTTCGTTTTTTTTTTCACGGATAGTCTATAATTATGTTTTGCGATTTTTTTGTTTAAACTAGGTTAGATTCTTCCATTTCGAACCCTATTACATCTTTTTGAATATCTTTGGATTTTTGTTTCCTAACCATCCACTATGAATAAAATAATTTCTATGTATGAATTATGAAATGTTATTTTCTATTATAGGAGTGATCCATCACTAGATTTTTATTTCCTAACCATCCACTATGAATAAAAAACAAAATTATTCTTATTCTATTCATTTCTGAATACCATGTTTTCTATTCCTTTGATTGAAGGGTGTTAAACAAGATATCATAGATAAAATGATTGAGAAAATTATTGACTAAACTATATACTCATTATTTATATGGTTTCAATACCATATAATCATTGAATGGTATCTACCAAGAAATTTATTTAGTATCATTTGGAACCCATTTATATTACATGGGATTATCATGTTTATTGATTGAATTATAAATTTTCTATTTATATGATTCCATTTTAAATGGATATTAAACCCATTTTTTCCATGTATTCTTTGTGATATAATGATTATTGATTTTATATCTCACATGTACGTATGGATGTTGATGGGTGGGGTCATATATCATCATCCACTTCATTGATTTTGTTTTATATCTCATAAGATAGTCAGGTGTGGATATAATGAGTTTGTTCAAAATGGCATGGGGATAATATTTTTTCACACATGTTAATGTGTGGACATAATGAGTTTATTTGATGTAGGTTTTTCTTTTTCATGTATTACTTCATAAAGTGGTCTCGGTTCATTTGATTTTGTGTTTCCTTTGACACCATCCCCCCTTAATGACTATGATCTCTCATTGTCAAGTTTTTCTCTAATTGTTCACTCATACACCTTTTGGATTTGATGGTTGATTACAAACATATTTATTCAAATATTTAAGCTGGATTATATGCATTTTTTAGGATTATATTGTTGTTTTATGCCACTTTATTTACTATTTTATCCAATACTAAGACCCTTTGTAGTAAGAAAAATTTCATAAAAAATATGATTGGACACTTCATCATATTTCATGAAATGTTTTTAAAAAAAATATGTTATATCAAAGATGTGGAAATGGGTCGTGTCCGGGGGGTGTCCAAGGGGGTGGGTGGGTGTGATTGGCTGTCCACATGGGTGGGGGCCTGTCCATAGGGTTTTGGGGGTTTTCTGGTGGGTTGGGGGGCTGTCCATAGGGTTGGGGGGTGTCCAGGGGGGTGTTCAAGGTGTAGGGGTGGGGGTGGTGTCCAGGAGGGTGGGGGTGCTGTCTAGAGGGGTGGGGGGCTTTCCGGAGGGTTGGGGGTGTCCAGGGGTGGTCCAAGGGGGTGGGTGGGTGTCGGGGTTGTCCAAGGGGGTGGGGGCCTGTCCATAGGGTTTTGGGGGTTGTCCGGGGGGTGGGGGTGATTCTCAGGTTTACTCCATTTTCTCCAATTTTCTGTCAACTTTGTAGGCGTCAAGGTTTTCTTTGATTCAATGAAATTTCAAACTATTATATCTAACTATATTTTGTTTTAAAAATTAATATTCAAGCATATTTTTTTAAAAACCCATAGATTTGTTTTATATTTTAAATTGTTTTACATTCAAATTCTGATTTTTTCATATAAACATATATTTGTCTTATCTTAAAAATATATATTTTTTGTTGATATTTTTTATAGGTAATAATGAGTCGAAGTTGGATTATGGCACATCGAATGAGCAATGAATTTGAGGAAGGTGTTGATACCTTTTTGGAATTTTCAAAACGAAATGTTCCAAGTAGTGACATTTTTTTCTGTCAATGCCTGAAATGTTTGAATATGAAGAAGTTGAAAAGTAGAGCGATAAAAGATCATCTGATTTGTCATGGTTTTAATCCGAGTTACAGCCCTTGGATTTGGCATGGTGAAACTGGACGGAATGTCACTGATGATGATGATTCGTAAGATGGTAACTCCGATGGAATTGAAGAAATGATTCGCGATATTGTAGCAGAACAAATTGAGATAGAACTGACAATTGCCCGTCTATATGGTGATGCTGAAAAACCATTATTTCCTAGTTGTACAGATTTTAGGGTTTTTTCAGCGGTGTTAAGATTGATTAACCTGAAGTCCAAACATGTATGGAGTGACAGAAGTTTTACAGAGCTGCTACAATTGATGAAAGACATTCTTCCAGAAGATAACGATCTTCCATATTCACATTACAAAGCCAAGAAAATATTATGCCCGATGGGATTGGGATACAAGAAAATACATGCGTGTCCGAATGACTACATTATATATAGGAAGGAATATGAATTTCTGTCAGAGTGTCCTAAATGTGGGACATCATGGTATAAGGTGAAAGAAAAATCACAGGCTGGTGTAGAGATTACAAAGCTCCCTTCAAAGGTATTTTGGTATCTTCCTATAATTAATCATTTCAAATGTTTATTTTCTAATTCACATGATGTAAAAAGGTTAGGATGGCATGCTGAAGAGCGGGTATGTGATGGAAAAATACGTCATCCAGCTGATTTTCCATAATGGAAGAAAATTGATGCGTAGTATTCTACATTTGGAAATGAAATTAGAAATCTCAGACTAGGGTTGTGCACAGATGGAATGAATCCATACAGAACACTCAGTAGCACACATAGTTCATGGCCTGTTTTATTGGTAATTTACAACCTCCCTCCTGAAGTTTCTATGAAGCACAAATATGTCATTTTGTGTACAATGATCTCTGGTCTAAAGCAACCTGTTAATTATATTGATGTTTACTTTTCACCGTTGATTGATGATTTGAAACTGTTATGGGATGATGGTATTAGGGTGCATGATTCTTATAAAATGGAATATTTTCAACTGCATGCAGTGCTTCTGTTCACTATAAATGACTTCCCAGCGTATGTAAATTTGTCTGGATACAGTGTTAAAGGGCATAAAGCATGTCCAATTTGCGAACAACAGACGTCATATTGTCAATTGCATCATGGGAGGAAAACAGTGTACATGGGTCATCGAAAGTTTTTGCCTATAGAACACCCTTATAGAAGACTAAAAATGGAATTCAATGGCTCACAAGAATTTGATACTGCTCCAAAACCTTTATCCCCTGATCTGTATTTTGAGAGGGTGAAAAACCTTGACGTGACATTGGGAAAGACATAGAAATCTGGTAATGATAGACATATTTAGAAGAAAAGGTCAATTTGTTTTGAGTTACCATTTTGGATGTATCATGAAGTTAAACATACTATTGATGTCATGCATGTGGAGAAGAATATTTGTGATTCTTTGATTGGAACATTGTTCGATATTAAAGGAAAGACTAAAGATGTGTTGAATGAAAGATTAGACTTACTATCAATGGGAATATGTTTGGTGTTAGCTCCCACTCCTAAAGGAAGACGAACATTTCTTCCCCCGGATTGTCATACATTATCGAAGAGGGAGAAAATTAGCTTCTGTCAGTGTCTTCATGATACCAAAGTGCCTCAAGGATATTCTTATAATGTAAAAAATTTTGTCTCATTGAAGGACTTGAAGATGATAGGTATGAAATCACATGATTGTCATGATGCAACAAATTCTACCAGTTGCATTGCGTGGAATATTGCCCATTAGTGTCAGAAAGACTATAATGAAGTTGTTTTATTTTTTCAATTCAATTTGTAAAAAGGCGATTTATGTGAATGCTTTGAACATTTTGGAAAAGGATGAAATTTTTATACTTTGTCAATTGGAAATGTATTTTCCTCCGACTTTTTTTGATATAATGGTGCATTTAATGATTCATCTGGTTCGAGAAATAAAACTTTGTGGACCTGTATATCTTCTTTGGATGTATCCTTTTGAAAGGTATATGAAAATATTAAAGGGGTATGTTAAAAATTTATATCGACCTGAAGCCTCCAATATTGAAAAGTATATTTTTGAGGAGGTAGCGGAGTTTTTTACGAGCTACTTGGCTACGGCGCAACACATAGGTTTGCCTCCATCTCACCATGAAGGAGTTAATAATGAGGGAAAGGGGATTCGCGGCTTGAAAGTCAAATCATTGTCAGCTGAACAGATGAAGAAGTTAGAATCATACATCTTGAATAACATAGCTGATGCTCAACCGTATATCACATTGCATATTAATGAGTTGAAATAATGTCATCCAAATAAGAAATAAATGTGGATTCGGAATGAGCACAACAAAACTTTTTTGTCATGGATTAAAAAGCCTTTTCTTGGTATATCAGATGTATCAGATACATTAAAATGGATAGTGGGTGGTCCATGTTTAAATGTGATAACATGGTCTGGTTATGACATTAATGGTTATACATTTCATACAAAAGCTCAGGACAACAGAAGTGTAGTTCAGAATAGTGGTGTATCGGTGTTTGCAGAAGAAATGCATTTTTCGAGTGCTAAGGACAAAAACCCAATTTCTACATCAAGTGCATATTATGGAGTGAATTAAGACATATGTGAGGTTAATTACTTTAAAATTAAAGTTCCCGTTTTTAACTGTAAATGGTTTAACGGTAACAATAGTGTCAGACACGATGAATTTGGAATGACACTTGTTAATATGAATAGATTGGAAGACTTAGCTAATTCTTTTATAATGGAAACTCATGCAAAACAAATTTTCTATGTAGTAGATCAATCAGATATGTAGTGGGTTGTTGTTTTACAAGGGAAAAAACAATATATTGGTGAGTATGAACTTGATGAATATGCTGATTTATGTGAGATCTCTACTTCCATGGAAAGATTAACAGAACATAATGATGATCATGTTGAAGACATAGTTTGTACCATAAGGAACGATCACGACGAAGAAATTTGGGAAAACAATCCATTTGTACATTCCTAAAATTATAGGTAACATATGTTTATTTCTTGTTTACATTTATTTTTTCCATAAATGTTTGATATTGTAAGTTTTTTATTTATTAAAACATGTTTTAAAACAAAATAAGTATATGTTTTTGTTTGTTTTGAGTTTGTTTAGTTTACTTTATCATGTTTATAACCATTACATGAATTATATATCTATTTTTTTGTTCACTGAAAATTACTTTACCATGTTTACCATGTTTACCAGGTTTACCATTTTTACCATTTTTACTATATTTACCATTGTTTAACATGCTTACCATATTACCAATGTTTACTATTATGTAACTTTGTACACTTTTCTATTTTCTTATTACAGTAGTATTAAAATATTTGAATTTTTATATTTGTGAACTGACGTTTGTTTTTTTTTATTTGAAGGATAATGACAGATCATTCAGATAATCAACCACATGATTCTGGAGAGGATCATATTGTTGGTCATACCTCTGGGGATTAACATTCACATGCTCCTATTACGACAAAGAGTTCAAAGGTTGGTAAACGTGGGTACACGCATTTACCAAAATTATTACTTGCCCGTATAGAGGATCAGAGGATAGTCGTTGAGTTTGATGATGATGATATTCCTAGAGGTCCTAACGCAAAAGATTTTAAGAGTTTTGTAGCAACTCAGGCTAAGAGAAAAGTAAGCATTTTGTATGATGATTGCAGAAGTGTGGATAAAGCGATTATCTCTCAGTTATGGGAGACGATTTTGGTAAGATCTTTTGTCATTGTTTGACCATTCTATTAATTTTTCTAGTATATATAATATGTTTAAACACTTCTTTATCAGATGACATTTGATATTCTTGACACTGGAGGAGTCAGGAAGAAATTCTTATCGTTGGCTGCCAGGAGATGGAGGGATTTAAAATCAACCCTCTCATCTGATTTCATTTATGGTCATAGGAGTCATGACAATCCATGTCGTATATATCCTTTTATAGATGAAGACACATGGAGACAGTTTTTTGAAAGTAGAAGAAAAGAGTCATTTCTGCTAAGGGAAATGTAAACTTTTATAAACTTTCTTATATAAATGATTTTATTAATTTTATGTTAATGATTTCTTATTCTTAAATTACAGCAAACAAGGAAAGCTCATCAGGAGATCCAATCTAAAAATGTATACCCTCATATTTTATCTCGGGGAGGGTATGCATTATTGGAAGAAAAAATGATGGCGGAAAAATTTCAACAACTAAGAGATGAGTCTTCAAGCTCATGAGAGGTGGCTCCTCCATCCCCTCCATCTATACATGAAAAATGGAAGAGAGCTCGGAAGGGAAAAAAATGCAATATATTTCAGAAGAATCGAGAATCGTAGCTAAGAGGATTGTAAGATATCTATTTAATTTATTTAAGTTAACTATTTTCTTCATATAATTTCAATCATTACAGAAATGTTCAATTAATTAATACAGGACTCTCTTGAGGAGAAAAGTTCAGAGGGGACATTTACAGCTACTGGGAGAGAAGATATTTTATTTTCAGCATTGGGAAGGCTCGAACATCCTGGTCATGTAAGAGGATATCCGGCAGGTGTATCGGTAAGAAAATTGTTGCCACGTTCTTCAACTTCTAACATTGAGGGGGTTTATAAAAAAATAGAATACTTGGAGGCCGAAGTTCATAATATTAATGCGACGATGGAGGACAAGATTAGAGAGTCAGTGCAGTCTATGTTTGTAGAAATGCCAAGAAAATTTCAGACTGCAGTTCCCACTCCTCTACCTCCCCCTGCAGAGCCCATTATTTATCCTCCACCTCCACCAGTAGCTCCCACTCCCCCACCTCAGCATGCGGACCCCATTTTTTATCCTACGCCTCTGCCACAGCTTCCTACATATTGTGAGTTGTATGTTAATGATTCTCAACATCATATAGTAGCATATGGGTTGGTATATTTTATAGGAGATACAGTTCATCATCAACAATTAGAGGTCGAGAATCAGAGGGTCACTGTACAAGATATTATATATAGATCAGCTAGGGTACCAATACCTACAGATGAGGTGGCAACAGTTGGACAGAGTATCGGCCATTTTTTATTTTTTCCATCCAGACTTCTTCGACTCATTAACATAGAGGTATGAATGTTATATCTTTTATTTTATTTTTTTATTAAAGTTTTTTTATCATTTGAAAACTAATATATTTTTCAATTTTTTTTACAGGAATACTTCAAAGGTAAAGAAATATTGTATAGACAACAACAAAGACAAATGGCTATGACATCGGATACAGATTCAAATGGTCTTGAAAGATTGTCAAGATATTCACATTTGTTGTTGGGTTATTATGAGTTTCCAATGGAAGCTCATGTTTGTGTACGTGAAATAAGTGTGGGGATTATAAAAACTGATATCATGGAGCTTGTTGCTAGAGATAAGTTGGGCATCAACGTGGTGCAAATTTTTTCCATGTAAGTCTTAACACCTTTTACCTGTGTTATATTTATTAAAAATGTATACTTATGTATGTTTTGTATTAGGTATCTTTATAAAATTTCTGAGAGGAATGAGCTGACATAAGTATATGGATTTATGGACCCGGAATTTATTTCCCCTGAAGCATGTGCATTGAATGAGGAACAAAGAATGGTTTATATTGCTAAAATATTTGAGAAGAATATAATCACACAATGTTGGATGATGCCTTTTTGTGAGAGGTATGAAACACATTTCTCTCAAAGAGTTAATTAAATTTTAACATAAAAAACCACTAACGTTAAATTTACTTTTATCAGTGATCATTGGATGTTAGGGGTTTTTTGCCCAAGGGAGAAAGCTCTTTATTGGATATTCTATGTCCATGGTGATATGCGGGAAAGTTTTAAGAATATATTGGAAAAGTAAGTTTCAATTTCTCAATAGTTTTATATATTATAATGAATTTTAAATTTAATCCATTCGTATTATTTTCTAACAGTGCATGGGCCTACTTTCGAAAAAACACAAAGAAAAGAAATGCAAAGATCAAATATGTAAATGCGAATGTAAATTTCCATTTATAATTTGTACTTTTTGATTTATTACATAAAAATAATATATTGAATTTACACTCATTTAAACAGAATTTTCATGAACAACAAGGCCTCATCGAATGCGGATATTATATGTTAAGATTTATGTATGAAATAATAACAACTGGTACAGTTGTGAATTTTGACCTGGTACGATTTCCTCTTAAAATTTGCCATAATATTTCAATTTGATTTATTCATTATACACGTTAACTACCTTATTTTTCATTTGTAGCATTTTGATGACCCTAAACCCTATACTACTGAAGACATCAAACACTTACAAGTGGAGTGGTCAAATTATTTTACAGGTTTGATTGAATTTTAGTTATTTGTAATGTAAAATGCAATTTTGAATATCGTCATTGTAATTGTGTATTTGGTAGTTATTTAGGTTGAATTTAGTTTTTTTTAATTTGACAGTGTAAGTTTTGAATGTTATATAAGTGAATGTTTAATTTTTCTCTACTTCTTGTTTTGGTTTACTTTTGATGGTTTTTCTGGTATGGATTTGGGTCTGTGGGGGAGGGGTTCCAAGGGTGTGGGGGTGTGTTTAGTGGGGTTGGGGGTGTCCAGCGATCTGGGAGGGCTGTCCAGTGGGGTGGGGGACAGTTCTGGGGGGTGTTAGGGTTGTCCAGGGGTGTGGGAAGGCGGTCCAGCGGTGTGGGAGTGCTTTCCAGGGGTGGGGGGTTGTCCAGGGGTGTTTGGGGCGGTCCAGGGGTGTGGTGGGGGCTGTAAAGTTTGGTGAGGGGGTGCTGTTCAGGCAGGTGGGGGGCTTTCGAGGGGTGTTTGGGGATGTCCGGGGGTCAGGGGCAGTGCAGGAGTGTGGTGGGGGCTCCAATGGGGTGGGGAGGGTTGTCCAAGGGGTATACATGAGGGTGGGAGCTCCAATGGGGTGGGGGAGGGATGTCTAGGGGGTATACATGAGGGTGGGGGCTTGTTGACGCTCCTTTCGTCACAGAATATAAAGATCGGAAAAGGGGAATATCTAAGCAAAAAGTGATTCATCCTTTGAAGAAACATCAAAAATCGACAAAGGGATGAACAAGGAGAACATTTCCCATAGGTCATGCAAGTTCCCTCATGGTCGCGCAAGTACACTTGCGCGCCGCCTAGTGGTCGTGCAAGTACTTGCGCGACGCCTTATGGTCATGCAAGTGACTTGCGCGACCTAAGTGACAACCGCCCGGTAACCGCCCGGGGTCTTCTTTTGCCTATAAATAGACCCTGTGGGCCCCCCATTCGAGAGGATTTTTTTCCAGAAACTCGGATTGAAGCTCCCGACGCCCAAGTCTCTTCTCAAAGCTTCCGGAACACTTCTAAGGTAATTTCTTACCTAGAACGGAAGATCTAAAGAGAAGAAGGAAGGCCTAAGTGTTGAAACTCATCAACACTTGCGCGCCGTTTTTTTCCTTCAATATAACTTGCGCGTCCCTTTTCTGGAAGAACCTCAAGAGGATTCTAAAGTGATTTAAAAAGAGTCGCTCAAGTATTCTAATACTGGTTGAAAATCGCACAAGTACCCTTCATGCCGCGCAAGTATACTTGCGCGACCAATACTTGCGCGCCCACGGAAGACTTGCGCGCCTTCCAAGACTTGCGCGCCCATTCCCTTTTTGGGTGCCTTTTCTGCCCATTTCACCCCTCTTAAGCCATTTCACCTTTCCTATTCAAGATTCAGTCTTCAAGATACTCTTCAAAGCCATCTTTGACATGTTTTCTTGATTGACTTCCTTATCTAAGAGGAATTCTGTGGAAGATTTCATTCAACCTCATCATTCAAAGGATGAGAGAATCTTTAATTAGGCCTCCTCCTCAGGAGTAAGCCCTAATCCATAATTCTCTTAACCTGGGCTTCCTTCTCAGGAATAAGTCCCAGTCATAAACCTTGGGCCTCCTTTTCAGGAATAAGCCCCAGTCCCCTAAAACATGGGCTTCTTTTCAGGAGTAAGTCCCAAGTCTCCAAAAGACTTATAATTCCCTCAACCTGGGCCTCCTCCTTAGGAGTAAGCCCCAGTCTTGACAAATTCCCCTTTAACCTGGGTCTCCTTTTCAGGAATAATCCCCAGTTATAAATCCTTTAACCTGGGCATCCTCCTTAGGAGTAAGCCCCAAACTAAGTCCCCTAACCTGGGCTTCCTTCTCAGGAATAAGTCCCAACCTCAAATATGGGCATCCTCCTCAGGAGTAAGCCCCAAACCTTAATCCCTAACCTGGGTCTCCTTTTTCAGGAATAAGACTCAGTCATAACCTTGGGTCTCTTTTTCAGGAATAAGCCCCAAGTCCCCTTAAATTTCTCTAAACCAGTCATAATTTACCTTTGATTTGGGTTTCCTCTTCAGGAGTAAAACCCAATCATAAATCCCCTCCTAACTTGGGCATCCTCCTTAAGAGTAAGCCCCAATATTAGAGTATTCAAATCTCCATGAAGCACATATAACTTTATGGACCCTGTTCATGGATTTTCTCCCTAAAAGTAAATCCTAAACCTGCATCTATCTGGGCAGTCATCCATACATAAGCCCCAAACAAAATTCTTATGATTGCATCTTTCATGGAACAATTGTCTAAATTTTACCAATACCTCTTGTTCCTCACACCGAGCATGACTCACGTGAGCTTAGAGTGTAAAAGTAATTATGACATTCATCTTTGAGCCATCAATCATTAACATCATACTCCATTACTCGAACTACATGGGTTCTGATTCCTTTTCCAAAACAAAGGATACGTAGGTAGCCCATTTATGGGTTCGATCCCAACTTTGAAATAATATCTGTCCTTCTGAATGACGATAAACTTCAAGTTCCCCACTGAGTGGCTTTAAAACCAGCCTGGTCATCATAATGACCAAGAGACTTTTATATAAATGTTTTGAAGGATACCATTGACCAAGAATCTCTAAACAGATATAGATGATTCTCTATTGATGAAGAACCTCGAATACATATAAAAGATTCTCTAAATTTCTTGCATTTTTAATCATTGATTGTTAAAACTAAAGGAAAGCACATTTTATACTTGGTAATGTAATAAGGATTCACGAACATAACTTAAATCTATAAAGAGAGTCCCGGAGTAGACAATAATTCCCCTCAAAAAGGTGTGATGAGTCCGACCTCCCATCCTCTCGACCAATGCAAATTCCTAAGCCTCATTAGCCCACAATCTAATGAGCGCCTGCCTTTGGAAAGTAGGTCCAAACGGATATGGAATCATTGGAAGTTTCCGGTTCTACGAACAAACCCGTTAGAAACCGATCGGAATGTTTGAATCTCCCGTCCAGGAGGCCATCCCCGGATTCCGTGCGAAACAAAATTGGTGAACCCGACGTGAATCCTTAACCAAGTGAAAGTGATGTTCTTCTTATTTGTTAGGTCCCTTGGGCCAACAAGGCAATCATTGACATATGCTCATCCCAAAGATGCAGTGGCCGGATTCATCTTGATTATGTCTGTTACATGGAAAAGGCACTCTTTTCTCAAGATCTTCTGCAAAAATGGCTTTCCTTAAATTCACCCATGTGAATACTACTGCTGTAAACACCTCTACTGTGAGGTCTGCTGCTGTGAAAACCAATGTTGCTACTCCTGCTGGAACGTCATCCGCTCTGAGGATGACATCACCAACTCAACATCTTCAACGCTGTGTTTCTAATGCACTGGTTAAGGAGTACCGTCGCAACGGTACTATCCCAACTCTGGAGGCCGCTCGTCAAGCCCTCCAAGTTAACAACTCTACCTGGTCGTCCGGACAACGGCGGCTAGCAATCAAGAAGCATGCGGTGCTGACTACCGTCTCCAACCGTTTCGGGTCGTTATCCCCGGAACGCAATTTCCATTCACTCCCTTACTCCGAGGAAGTGAATGAGCAGGTCCCTCGGGGCCTTAATTCAAAAAGACAGGAGTCCTTCCCGAGGGCTCCCATCAATAATCGCCGCCAGACTCGTGCGGTAGTGCGCCCTCAACATGATGAGGGTACCGACTCCAGGCATTCAGCTCAGGTTCCTCGAACCCGAGCAGGCAAGATGAACCGCCAGAGACGGAATCCGGTTAATAATAAGCAGGTTGTCATCCCTGCCATCTCCGGAGAAGTCCACCAACCTAACTTGGTGGCAAACAACGAGTAGGCATACATACCTGTTCGTTTTAATTCCGCTGTCCAGCAGACTCGTCTGGCAGCATCAAGCCTATCTCGCCAGGCAATTCCGGCGGAGTACCATAGGCAGGAACATACACCTGCTTATACATCACCAGTTAGTCAGTAGGCTCGTCTGACTACATATGATGGATCTCGTCAACCGCGTTTGGCGAAGTGTAATCAGAAGACACATACACCTGCTAATACTAATCAGGCCTACCAACAGTCTCGCTTGGTAGCACCCGGAGAAGTCAGTCGGAAAGTCCCGACGACAAACAGGGGGCAGACTCAACTCTCTGCCTCCACACTTGAGTACTGTCAAGATTCACTAACAAGAAAAGGAGGACAGGAGCAGGCACATACACCTACTCCAAGCCCAGAATGGATGTATATCCCCATTCCGGCGGCTGAAGTCACCAAACATATTTTATCAATGGTGAAAGAGCAGAAGCAAATCCCTTCTCATATTCTGGATGCTTGCCAGGATATCATAACAGCTTCAGCATCATCTCAGGGACAGACACATAAATCTATCCCTAGCAATGGAGTGACACATCAACGATTCACTCCGGAACAGACACACACATCTGTTCCAGTCCAAGAGGGTTATGGGGCATACTCCCCCATATCATACGGACAACCAAGTCAGGCACCTACACCTGATTTGAGTGGAGATCGTCAGCCTAACCTGACCATCTTTCCTGATCAGGCACATACACCTGCTCAGAGCAATCACTTTCGTCATCAAGTGGTTTCTAAAGCGAGTAAGAAGGCATCTAAGAAAAAGATCCGCCCAACACAGTCAGGAGATCAAAGGCCAATCTGCAACAAGGCCTTGCTCGATGATGGAGTTCTTGAAGCTTTCAGACATTTATCTGTTGGAATTCAAGATTCTACTCCCTCAGTTCCCAATAACGGGAACATTAATTCTGAAGGTCTTCAACAGACACTTCCTCATGAAAACTTGCTTCATGAAAATTCAGTCAATCTTGAAGTTTCTTCTTCAGATGAGAGCCACAGGAACCCTCTGTGTGGTCAGAAGACCAAGGAGCAAGAGATCTCATCTTTTGCTGTAACCCATCATGATGGTCCTCCTTATGGTGATGAACTTCGCTGCAAAAGTCCTCTCCGCAGTAGTGATTCACATTGTCTCGAAAATTCTTCAGAAGGCAATGTAGTGACGAGAAAGCCCTCCTATCTCGAGGCACTTGCAAACGTAAAACCAGTCATGTCTGATGCTTTACTATCGGCAGGTGAAACTCTTTCTCCATCAGAAGATAGCCTGGGGTTCAGGTTATTCTCCGAACCTTCCCTGGGTCATTCATCTTCTAGCATAAATAGTGATTTCTCTACCAGTCTTGTTGAATCCGATGAAGCAACAAGGAAACACCAACTCTGGTCAAAACAGGTAGAAGAATCTTCATTTAATGATAAAGAAGAAATGCTGAACATGAGGAAAAAACTGGCAAAAGGTGAAGTACCAGTCGTGTTTTGGCCTTTGGATGACTCCCAGTACGACATTCCAAAGATGTTGACGGATGATGGAATCCATGATATCCATCTCAACATATGGAAAACTCTTTTTCAATTAAAGAAGAAGGTATTATCTTACGATGAATATGAAAATCATCTTAAGATAATAGAAGGGTTACAACGCCAGATTGATTTGGCATCTCTATCAGTCTCTCGGTATCCGAAGGCTGAAAAGCAACAGAGAACCCTTCAACGTTCATGCCTTGGCGTGCTAAGAAAATTGCGTCAGTTAATTGCCAATGCTCCATCTGATGTTCATGTCAGAGGATGGGGTGTTCACGGAGCACTACATTTCACAGTGCTTTCCGGTCAGCAAAGCCCGCCGAAAATGGTCTCATGCAATGTTATTGCCCATGGCCGGCCACAGTCAATGGGCTTTGTTCATAATCAAAAGCTTGCTCAAGAACAGGCTTCAACTAGTTCCTCTCCAAATCAAGTGTATAGAGAACAAGTTGTTGAATTGCTCCTACATCAAGCAGGCGAGAATATTGCACAAGCCTCTCGTCTGGAGAAAACACGTCATCAAATGACAGAAGTTTCGGAAATCATCCAACGGTCTGTTAAACCAGGTGATAAAAGTGGATACAGGTTAATGCATCCAGCTAATTTCCGAACTAAGATTCGCAAGATCAAGAGAGATTTTAAGAAGATCTCAGACATAGCATGTCAAGAGACACCCCAGCTTGCAAGACTGGGGACTTCTCTAACCCAACCCTCAGAGTCAACAAATGGGATTCGAGGAGTTGAGCGGAAACAGCAGGAACATCCCCAGTCCACCGGACTGGGGACTTTTTCAAATCCTCAATCCCTCCCTCAAAGAAAGTCATTATTTTCTCGATTAGGGAATAAACCTCAAGAGGAACGAAGAGCCAAGCTGTCAGGAGATTCTCTCCAAGTGACGATTCTCCATGAAATTCCTAAGGGATCAAGTCAACGGAATGCCATGTCTCATCATGGACATGGAAGGAGACAATATCACAGAAATGATGATAGAAAGGATTCCATGAAATATGCATCCATTAATGTCATCAATACCGTTGCTGTTGATTCACCAGATGAGGCTCAATCAGAGGGATCAGACGAAGAGGTTCCTGCTCAAGAAGTTGCGCACATAGACCTAAATGAAGAAGGTGTGCGCACACATAATCAAAGGCTTACCCAAAATCTGGGTATTCCTTCAAGTAACCCACTTCCCCCTCTCCGAAAAGGATCCAATAAGGGGAAAGGAAAGAATCAGGTTACTTCTCACCCTTCCTCTGAAGGAGGTCAATCTCTCTCATTAGAGCAAAGATTTTCACAACAGGAGGAAGAAATGAAAGAATTAAGAAGGTTGAATGCAGAACTACTTCAGAGTAGTCTTCTTCTTAAGAATGCTGAAGTCCGACAGCCGAAGGAATTTGTTGTAACTACTGAGATAGATCAAGAATATCCTCCTTTATCAGTACACCCACAGAGGTCTAATCCTACGGGTCAAACGCAACAACGGTTGGCAGCACTACCATCAGTTGCAGCACCAAACACCACGTCTGTCCAAGCTCCATTCATTGCACCTACCCAAAACCAAGTTCAACCTGACGTTTCTCAAAATTTAATAACTACTATTGAGTCATTAACAGCTCGGTTAGAAACTATGGAAGGGAAACGGGCACAAGTTCAACCTGAAAAGAAAGTTTACCCTGAATGGGTAGATTCAATTTCTCCTCCATCCAGTTTTGGAAACCCTATTTTCCCTACTTTCAATGGATCAGGCGACCCTGAACAACATTTGACGCATTACGTGTCTTGTTGTGATCCTATGATGGGAACTCCAGAGCAGCAAGAAGCAGTGAAACTCAGATGCTTCGTACGAACCTTGCAAGGACCAGCTTTTGTCTGGTATAAAAGCTTGCAATCCAGGTCAGTCATCGGATGGGAGGATCTTCGTCAAAAATTCCTTCTTCAGTTTAGCTCAACTTTGCCAAAAATGACAGTTTTCGATCTTACAAACTGCAAGCAAAGGTAGAATGAAAGAGTCTCTGATTTCATTGCTCGTTGGAAGGGATTAACGTATTCCTTGAGTTTATCACTCCCTCAGGAGGAATTGTTGCCAATCTGTGTGGCAAATTTGCGTGACGAATTACGCACGCCATTGATCCCTGTGAAATACACAGGAGGGTTTCGAGACCTTACTTCAATCGCTCAACAGATTGAAGATTCCCTTATACAGGCTAAGGTTAAATCTCGTGTAATTCCATCAGCTCTAGGAAGAAGAATGGGTAAAGCAGAAACTGCTACAGTTATGCTTAAACAGGCACCTGTACCTATTTCTACTTCAAAACCTTCATCTTCTCGAAGGGCTCCACCTCCTGAACGCCAACAACAAAGGCTGTTTTGTCCAAATGATCAAAAAGATCAACGACGAAAACAATTTGATGATATGAAGAGTAAAACATACTCTTTCCGAAGTGAGCAAGTTCCTGGTTACTTCATTTCAGATCTGGAAAATAATTTGGTCCAATTACCAGTGCCGAAGAGGCCAAACAAGGAAGGAGATGAAGACCGTCCCAATTATTGTCCCTTTCATCAAATGTTGGGGCACCCCATCCAGGAGTGTTTTGTCTTTAAAGACCTCCTGCAAAAGATGGTCGACTTGGGGCAAGTCAAATTAAAGGGTTCTTTAGCTCATGTAGCTTATATTACCGCTATAGATCCAGAGGAAGGAGGCGAGTGGCAGGAAGTCAAAAGCAAAACTATGAAAAAATATGATGATTGGATGGTCAGAAAGACAATCAATCAGACCCATTCAATTTTGCGAACACAATTGAAGAAGCCAATTGTGTCTCCTACAAAAGCTGCAGTAAAGCCTCCATCAAAAGACAAATCCTCAAAAGGGCAGCGCAATTCAAAGAAGAAAGAGGAATCAGGAGAAGATGAGTATGTATCAAAGCCTAGATTGTCTTTGACTACATCAAATTTCATGCCATCTACTTAGAAGCCACGGGCACCGTCCCACCAAACGGCACAGCCTAAACAGGCTAACCAGGCAGAGTCTTTATCAGACGAAGAGTTAATCTTTGGTTCTGTTAATATGATTCAATTAACAGATCCATATTCCAGTCTTGATAAGCCTGAATTCCCTGTATCAAATAAGGGAATCTGAAGAGGTTCTAGAGGTTCAGAATATAGGGGAAGACGTGGATCTTTCCGAAGCCACTACCCTAATTCTACCCCTGCTAGCACTGTATATGCAGCAGAAACTCGTGGTAGAGCCCTTCAGCGAGCTCAAAAAGAACAAGCAAGTTCTTCTGCCAATGGCCAACTCAGCTTCGGCACAGTTATTTTGGAAGACCGATTAAAAGTTCCATCTTCTTTTTCTCAGCAAGTAAATGGATCTAATCGAACTAATTTTCCAAAACCAAGGTTGTTGCCAACTTCAATACAAGATGCATCAGCTTCCAAAGCATCTGCTTCCAAGGTACCTGCTAAACCGCATATTCCTATTGGGAAACGTAGACCTCTAGATCAAAAGTATGATATATTGAAACACTTGGCCCAAGTACCAGCCAAGTTATCAATTTTGGATGCTTTGAATCTGTCAAGAGATCTTCGGGAAGCACTCATCGAAGCTTTGTCAAGTCCTCAGGAGTTTGAAGCTGAAATTGCTGCAGCTGAAATCTATCACATAGAGAATAATCCTGCAGAATGCCATGCAGTGATATATTTTACTAATAAAGATGAAGATGATGTTGTGCATGGGCACATAAAACCTTTGTACTTATCTGGTAAAATCAATGGTATAGATGTTCGAAGAGCTTTCATTGATAATGGTTCAGGAGTCAACCTCATGCCCATTCGCACACTTCGTCGATTGGGCCTCACGGAATCTGATTTATCTCCTTCTACCATGATGTTGCAAGGATATGATAAAAATGAACAAGAACCACTGGGAGAAGTTACGCTCAGAACTCAGTTTGGAGATCTTGTTTCTAATTCGGATTTCATGATTGTTGATCAAGACTCAGCATTCAATATCTTGCTTGGAAGACCCTGGCTACATCAGCATGCAGCTATTCCGTCATCATACCATCAATGTCTCAAATACTGTTTCGATGGTCAAGTTGGAACATTGTATGGTGATAAGGCCCCGTTCAAGACATGTGAGTCTCAATACATTGAGGCGGAATTTTATCACATGAAGGGAAGAGAAAAATATACAATGAAGGAAATTACCAAAGTTAATGCTCCATATGGTTTGGAAAAAAATCCAATAAATCCATTTTCACATGTGAGTACAGATTATGTGTTACCTATAAGTCAAATTGACAAAATAGGCCCAAATAAAAAACTCTTATGGAAAGATCCATAATGTCAATTGCGGCAATCAATCCAGACAACATGGGAGAAATTGGTAACTTACCAAGCAGTGATGAAACCATAAGTGGTGACGTTTTCATTTCGTCTGCTGAAATCTAACAAGTCTATACTTTTCTAATCAGGCCAGAAGAAGTTATAGCAACACCAGAGGTGAATATTGATGTCGATTCTCAATCCATCATCTCCTCTTTATTTCCCAAAGAAGACCCTTTTTCATCAATAGGGTCGGAAATGGAAGCTTCTTCTTCAAAATGTGAAAATTTTGACATCTCTTATGATCATGAGAATTTCGTTTTTTCATCTACTTTGCAAGTAGAAATGGAAGAAATAACACATGATGAAGAGGAAGGGGAAGATCTTAGAGATGCTCCTCCAGCATTTTAAGAGGGTATCTCTACCACTGTGGATGAACTCAGAGAAGTAAATCTGGGTACAGAAAAAGATCCACGCCCCACTTTAATTAGTGCGGCCATGACCCTTGAAGAGAAAGAGATATATATTTCTTTTCTAAAGAAAAATAAAGATATTTTTGCTTGGAATTATACAGAGATGCTTGGCCTTGATCCTGATGTTGCCACTCATCATTTGGGTTTGCCAAAAGAACATCGAGGATTCAAGCAAGCCGTGAGAAGAACACACCCAACCTATGCTTCCAAAATCGAGGCTGAAGTGGATAAGAATATCAAAGATAACTTAGTCAGAGAAGTTCAATATCCCAAGTGGTTGGCTAATATTTTCCCTGTAAAGAAGAAGAACGGACAAATTAGGGTTTGCATCGATTTCAGAGATCTTAATCGGTATTGTCCTAAAGATGATTTCCCAGTTCCGATTACAGAACTCTTAATTGATGCGACGTCTGGCTATGAAGTACTTTCTTTCATGGATGGATATTCTGGATATAATCAGATCCGAATGGCCCCAGAAGATGAGGAATATACAGCCTTCAGAGCTCCTCAAGGTGTGTTTTGTTACTGGGTGATGCCCTTTGGTTTAAAGAATGCAGGTGCAACATATCAACGCGCCATGCATCGTATCTTCAAACCTTTTTTAGGGAAATTTGTTTAATGCTATGTAGATGATTTGGTGGTTAAATCCAAACAACGTTTTGATCACTTGGATGATTTGGAAGTCCTATTCCACAAGCTTCGACAACATAATTTAAAGATGAACCCCTTAAAATGTGCTTTTGGGGTAACCTCAGGAAAATTCCTCGGCTTTGTTGTACGCCATCGTGGTATTGAAGTCGATCCTGAGAAGACCAAATCAATCCTTGGTATGTCACCTCCTCAGAATTTGAAAGAATTAAGAGGACTTCAAGGACACTTAGCCTATATTCGGCGTTTCATCGCCAATTTGGCAGGCAAAAGTTTACCCTTTACCAAATTATTGAAGAAAGGAGTCACTTACCAGTGGACTGAAGAATGTCAAGAAGCATTTTATGTTCTCAAGAAATACCTCCTGAGTCCACCAGTACTCATGCCACTTGTTGAGGGTAGGCCTCTTATCCTCTATGTGACAGCTTTAGAGCGATCATTGGGTGTCTTTCTTGCTCAAAAGAATGATGCTGGGAATGAAACTATTCTCTACTATCTTAGTAGAACTATGCTTGAAGCAGAAACCCGGTATTCGAGTATTGAAAAGTGCTGCCTAGCATTAATCTTTGTAGTTCAGAAACTAAGACACTACCTGCAACATCACGAGGTCCAATTGGTATCTCGTAATAATCCACTCAAATTCATCCTTAGTCATCCAATGCTTACAGGACGTCTGGCAAGGTGGGAGGTTATTCTACAGCAGTTCGACATCCAGTATGTGTCTCAAAAGGCAATTAAGGGCCAAGCTCTGGCTGATTTCCTAGCTGAACATCCTTCAGTGGAAGACACGTATTCAGATATCGAACTCCCTGATGAGGAAGTTTTCTCTATTCAAGAGAGTCCTCAAACATGGGAAATGTATTTTGATGGTGCTTCTAGAAGTCCAACAGGGAAGAAAATGGAAAATCCTAAATTCAACAAAGTTGGTTTAGGAATTGTGCTCATTTCTCCAGATAAGGCAGTGTTACCTTATTCCTTTTTGTTGTGGGAAGGTGGTACCAATAATGAAACTGAATACCAAGCTCTCATTACAGGCTTGGAGTTAGTGCTTCAAGCACAAGTGAATCACTTAAAGGTGAAAGGTGATTCAGACCTGGTAATCAAACAAGTCAATGGGGATTATGCCATCAGAAAAGAAGAATTAATCCCTTTGTATGATTACGTCAGAGAGTTAATGTCGGAGTTCTCTTCAGAACCGACATTTTCTTATGTCCCAAGATCACAAAATGCTCAAGCAGATGCACTGGATAATATAGCCACAGCTTTAGCAGATCCAAATCGAGACGAGACAACCATCTGTATTGCCCACCGTCGTGCAATTTCACCTTATGTTCAAGTCAGAACAGAGGAAATTAACGAAATTAGTCACATTCCTGAACCGTATGGTCATACTACAGGATGGATGTCACCTATCAAGGAATACCTTCAAAATGGAACACTTCCACTTGATAGAGCCGAGAAAGAACAAATTCGGCGACGTGTGGTCAATTTTACTCTTTATGATGGTCCAAACCACCTCGAGAAAATTCTCTACAAACGTGGTTTTGATGGAGTTCTCTTCAGATGTATTGATGGTGAAGAGACAATGGCTGTCATAAAAGAAGTGCATGCAGAAGTCTGTGGTGCCCACTAGTCTGGACATAGACTGTCTGATCAAATTCAAAGGCTTGGATACTTTTGGCCTTCAATGATACAAGATTGTGTTAATTTCACAAAGAAGTGTCATTCATGCCAAGTATATGCCAACTTCATTCATCAACCTCTAGAGTTGCTTCATACAGCTAAATACTCATGGCCATTTTCCACATGGGGAATGGATGTGGTGGGACCTTACCCTTCAGTTACGGCCAAGCAGTTTAAGTACATTCTTACTGCTACTGATTTCTTTTCCAAATGGGCAGAGGCAGTACCTCTCAAAGAAGTCAGTTCTAAATGCATTGTTAGCTTCATCAAGTCTAACATCATTACTAGATTTGGTGTCCCTCATACCATATTAACGGACAACGGTACCAACTTCTGTTCTTCTGAGGTAAAGAAATTGTATCAAGAATACAACATTAGGTCCAACCATTCATCTTGATATCATGCAGCGGCTAATGGCCAGATAGAGGCCTTCAACAAGACTCTTTCAAATATACTGCAAAAGATGGTGGATAAAGATAAGAGGTCATGGCCTGATAAACTCTTTCATGCTTTATGGGCTTATCGGACTACCACTCGCAATGCAACGAGGTCTACTCCATATTCATTGGTATATGGAACAGAAGCAGTCTTTCCAATTGAAGTTCAATTGCCCTCACTCAGAATAGCCATTTGTGATCAGTTATCAATAGATGAGCAATCCCAAAAGCGGTTGAATGAATTGGAACAGTTAGATGAGAAAAGATTGTGCACTTTCCACCACTTGGAAATCTATCAGAATCGGATAGCACGAGCTTTTAACAAAAAATTTCGTCTTCGTTCATTCATTCAGGGAGAATTGGTATTGGTTCTCAGAGCACCAATGATACCAGGAAAGAAGCCTCCCAAGCTTGAACCAAAATGGGAAGGACCTTATTCAATACATAAGGTCTACTCCAATGGAGCGTATTCTCTGATCTCAATGGATGGAGAACACATCACAACTCTAACTAATGCCAGATTTCTGAAGAAGTATTTTGTATAAACACAAAATATTGTTCCCAGAACTGATATCCTCATATCGGTTCACCTTAGTCCTAACTATATGACTTTAAACTATACAGTAATGGTCCAGTATGACCTTAAACTGCAACTTCGTCCAACATGACGTTAAACTGTGTCACCTTCAATGTCCGAGATGACATTAAACTATATTGTGTCCTAGCAACATGACATTAAAATGTGTGGCACTTCCAACGTCCAGCATGACGTTAAACTGTAAAAAAGTCCCCAGAACTGATATCCTCATATCGGTTCACCTTAGTCCTAACTACATGACTTTAAACTGTACAGTAATGGTCCATTATGACCTTAAACTGCAACTTCGTCCAACATGACGTTAAACTGTGTCACCTTCAATGTCCGAGATGACATTAAACTATATTGTGTCCTAGCAACATGACAATAAAATGTGTGGCACTTCCAACGTCCAGCATGACGTTAAACTGTAAAAAAGTCCCCAGAACTGATATCCTCATATTGGTTCACCTTAGTCCTAACTACATGACTTTAAACTATACAGCAATGGTCCAATATGACTTTAAACTGCAACTTTTTCCCACACGACATTAAACTGTGAAAAAGTTCCCTAAACCGTCCAGCATGACCTTAAACTGCATCATCCCTGGTCCATGTATATGACCATAAACTATTTGCAAATCCCTTATGTCCAGCAAGACGTTAAACTGTGACGTCCTAAACTACATGACGCTAAACTGTATAAAAGTCCCTCACGTCCAAAAAGACGTTAAACTATATAATCTCAAAGGTCCAGTATGACATTAAACTGCACCATTCACGGTCCATGCATATGACCTTAAACAATTCACACTTTCGTCCAACATGACGTTAAAATGGTACACTCTTTTGTCCTTATTGCATGACATTAAACTGCACAATTCCCCTTTCGTCCAATATGACGTTAAACTATTTTATCCCCATCGTCCTAACTACATGATGCTAAACTGTACAGAAATTCCTTGATATGTCCTACATGACATTAAACTGTTATTTTGTCCCTGCTACATGACACTAAACTGTGCAGCACCAATAGTCCTAACTGCAAGACTTTAAACTGCATAGTCCCTTTTTATGTCCTACATGACATTAAACTGTGCATCGTTAAGGTTGTTATTACCTCTTGTTTCTCACACCGAGTATGACTTACGTGAGCTTAGAGCGAACATCAACCATAACACTCCCTTTGGGCCACTAACCATGTGTAAGTCCCAACAACATTTTTTATTTAGATCATTGTCCCCAAAAACAATTTGATCATTAATTTATTCTTTAATTGAACTACACGGACTTTGATCCTCGCCCTCCAGGCTAGGTATGTAGGCAACCTCCCAAGGTTCAAGCCCAAAAACAATCTCTTCACATCGGTTCACCACAACCTCATATGATGTTGATTTGTGAAACCACCCCTGGAATCAATATCTTTACATTGATTCACTTTCATCCTTGTTATATGACGTTAAACTATACAACACTTTTGTCCGGTACGACAATAAACTACAATATTCTTTGATTCCCTCATTTGAGAAGGAACCATTATTGACATTGATTTTTTAAATCATGTTTCATTTTCAAAAGACTACGTGCATACATGGTAATTCCTAAAATTTTTATCTCAGGTTAAACCATCATTGCACTAAAGTCCCCTTTCACCCTTCACATGTACGAACCAAATTTGTACAAAGGGTAGTTCTAGAACTACGTGGACTTGATTACCATCCTTATGGGATACGTAGGAACATTCGAGTGTCCCTCGAATCCAGTCCCAAGTCTTTTGGGCCTAACCCCAAATTTCACTTTCAGTCCCTTGGCTGAAAAGTCCTCATGAAAACACACACTGTGTATTCATTATTATGGTCCGAATTCTAGGACCCTAAACTAAGATCACTCATACTTTCGTCCTGCACGACGTCAAACTGCATTTCAAGAACTACGTATGGCTTGATTCTCATTCTTATGATATATGTAGTGAAGTCCAAAATTTCAATTCAGGACCCAGCCACAACATGATTATGGTTTTCATTGACCTATGTATCTCTATATACATTGGACAATACCCATCTTTATGTGTTATAATCCTAACCTTAAATATTTTCAGATCTTCATAACCCTTTTCATGACTTCTAGTCACAAAAATGTCAAACTTCTGAGAATTATTTTGCCTGACTATGCAGCACGTGCCCATAGGTGGCCTTGCATAAACAGTCCACATAACAGACTTGTCAGCCAAAAGATGCTATTAATTTGGCCATGCAGCCAATGCCCATAGGTGGCCCTGCATATTTCAACCCCCTAACGGGTTTTGTTAAATAATAGTAACTTCATTCTTGAGAAGAATGCCTCTTTTGTCCTTATTTGTCTTAAACGACAGTATGTAGGGATCCGAACAAATAGCCATCCTTAACATATTTATCCCATATCCTTTTTTCATAATCTGAAAGTATTCAAGTCTATGGTTTATTCTTATTCCCTACGTTTGGGTCAGACCTTCGTAGGAGTGATATTCATACAGTTCTTCGATGTTCTTGTTCGGAAATATCTTCTCCATATTCAAGTACCTCTTTCCATACAATAAACTCTATACTTTAGAAAATTTGAATCTCCATAAACTTTCACTGGCTTTTAGCACTAGGAAAGTAAATTTCTGGGAGTTCTTTTGCCTGACTATGCAGCACGTGCCCATAGGTGGCCTTGCATAAAAAGTCCACATAACAGACTTGTCAGCCAAAAGATGCTATTTTATTTGACCATGCAGCCAATGCCCATAGGTGGCCCTGCATATTTCAACCCCCTAACGGGTTTTGTTAAATAATAGTAACTTCATTCTTGGAAACTACTTCTTCTAATGCCTTTTAGCTCTTTTTCATATCATTCCTCAGATTCAAATATTCTTAAGCCATAGTTTACATATTTTCCCTCATACTTGAGTATGGTAGTATGTTTTCAGATGAACTTTCAAGGAATTGTGTCAATTCTAATCCATTTCGGTCAAAGCTATTTCGACCTTAAACATTAGCCTCTTTATGTCCGGCATGCATGACTTTAAACTGCCCACAAAAGACAAAGGAACTCTGAATAAAATTCAAGTTCCAGCACACTTGCGCGCTGCCTTCTGTGCACTGAAGACTTGGAAACCACCTTTTCCTTTGGATGTCTTTGATTTCCTCAGAGTCAAATCCTCATTTCTCTCCGGATCCAACTCTGAGGGGGGACTTTTGTTGATGCTCCTTTCGTCACAGAATATAAAGATCGGAAAAGGGGAATATCTAAGCAAAAAGTGATTCATCCTTTGAAGAAACATCAAAAATCGACAAAGGGATGAACAAGGAGAACATTTCCCATAGGTCACACAAGTTCCCTCATGGTCGCGCAAGTACACTTGCGCGCCGCCTAGTGGTCGTGCAAGTACTTGCGCGACGCCTTATGGTCGTGCAAGTGACTTGCACGACCTAAGTGATAACCGCCCGGTAACCGCCCGGTAACCGCCCGGGGTCTTCTTTTGCCTATAAATAGACCCTGTGGGCCCCCCATTCGAGAGGATTTTTTTCCAGAAACTCGGATTGAAGCTCCCGATGCCCAAGTCTCTTCTCAAAGCTTCCGGAACACTTCTAAGGTAATTTCTTACCTAGAACGGAAGATCTAAAGAGAAGAAGGAAGGCCTAAGTGTTGAAACTCATCAACACTTGCGCGCCGTTTTTTTCCTTCAATATAACTTGCGCGTCCCTTTTCTGGAAGAACCTCAAGAGGATTCTAAAGTGATTTAAAAAGAGTCTCTCAAGTATTCTAATACTGGTTGAAAATCGTGCAAGTACCCTTCATGCCGCGCAAGTATACTTGCGCGACCAATACTTGCGCGCCCACGGAAGACTTGCGTGCCTTCCAAGACTTGCGCGCCCATTCCCTTTTTGGGTGCCTTTTTTGCCCATTTCACCCCTCTTAAGCCATTTCACCTTTCCTATTCAAGATTCAGTCTTCAAGATACTCTTCAAAGCCATCTTTGACATGTTTTCTTGATTGAATTCCTTATCTAAGAGGAATTCTGTGGAAGATTTCATTCAACCTCATCATTAAAAGGATGAGAGAATCTTTAATTAGGCCTCCTCCTCAGGAGTAAGCCCTAATCCATAATTCTCTTAACCTGGGCTTCCTTCTCAGGAATAAGTCCCAGTCATAAACCTTGGGCCTCCTTTTCAGGAATAAGCCCCAGTCCCCTAAAACTTGGGCTTCCTTTTCAGGAGTAAGTCCCAAGTCTCCAAAAGACTTATAATTCCCTCAACCTGGGCCTCCTCCTTAGGAGTAAGCCCTAGTCTTGACAAATTCCCCTTTAACCTGGGTCTCCTTTTCAGGAATAATCCCCAGTTATAAATCCTTTAACCTGGGCATCCTCCTTAGGAGTAAGCCCCAAACTAAGTCCCCTAACCTGGGCTTCCTTCTCAGGAATAAGTCCCAACCTCAAATATGGGCATCCTCATCAGGAGTAAGCCCCAAACCTTAATCCCTAACCTGGGTCTCCTTTTTCAGGAATAAGACTCAGTCATAACCTTGGGTCTCCTTTTCAGGAATAAGCCCCAAGTCCCCTTAAATTTCTCTTAACCAGTCATAATTTACCTTTGATTTGGGTTTCCTCTTCAGGAGTAAAAGCCAATCATAAATCCCCTCCTAACTTGGGCATCCTCCTTAAGAGTAAGCCCCAAGATTAGTGTATTCAAATCTCCATGAAGCACATATAACTTTATGGACCCTGTTCATGGATTTTCTCCCTAAAAGTAAATCCTAAACCTTCATCTATCTGGGAAGTCATCCATACATAAGCCCCAAACAAAATTCTTATGATTGCATCTTTCATGGCACAATTGTCTAAATTTTACCAATACCTCTTGTTTCTCACACCGAGCATGACTCACGTGAGATTAGAGTGTAAAAGTAATTATGACATTCATCTTTGAGCCATCAATCATAAACATCATACTCCATTACTCGAACTACGTGGGTTCTGATTCCTTTTCCAAAACAAAGGATACGTAGGTAGCCCATTTATGGGTTCAATCCCAACTTTGAAATAATCTCTGTCCTTCTGAATGACGATAAACTTCAAGTGCCCCACTGAGTGGCTTTAAAAGCAGCCTGGTCATCATAATGACCAAGAGACTTTTATATAAATGTTTTGAAGGATACCATTGACCAAGAATCTCTAAACAGATATAGATGATTCTCTATTGATGAAGAACCTCGAATACATATAAAAGATTCTCTAAATTTCTTGCATATTTAATCATTGATTGTTAAAACTAAAGGAAAGCACATTTCATACTTGGTAATGTAATAAGGATTCACGAACATAAATTAAATCTATAAAGAGAGTCCCGGAGTAGACAATAATTCCCCTCAAAAAGGTGTGATGAGTCCGACCTCCCATCCTCTCGACCAATGCAAATTCCTAAGCCTCATTAGCCCACAAGCTAATGAGCGCCTGCCTTTGGAAAGTAGGTCCAAACGGATATGGAATCATTGGATGTTTCCGGTTCTACGAACAAACCCGTTAGAAACCGATCGGAACGTTTGAATCTCCCGTCCAGGAGGTCATCCCCGGATTCCGTGTGAAACAGGGCTCCAACGGGGTGGGGGAGAGCTGTCCATGGGGTATACATGAGGGTGGGGGCTGTCTAGGGGGTAAGTTTTATATGTTATCAATGTACATGCTTAATTATGGTCTACTTCTGTTTTTGTGGTACGATTTCTTGATTTTTTTTTCTAGTTGATTCTGGTGGAGAGAGGATGAATGCATTCAATTTAAAAAAAATTGGGTTTATCACGTCGGTTATTTAATAAACGACATGATAAAAGGCCTGGAAAATGGTTTATCACGTCGGTTATTTAATAACTGACGTGCTAAAAGGCCTGGAAAATGGTTTATCACGTCGGTTATTTAATAACCGATGTGATTAAAGGCCTGGAAAATGGTTTATCACGTCGGTTATTTAATAAATGACGTGATAACCCCCCCCCCCAGTTTATCACGTCGGTTATATAATAACCGACGTGATAAACCCCCTCCCGCGGGTTTATCACAGCGGTTATTATATAACCGACCTGATAAACCCCACTCCCCTAGTTTTTCACGTCAGTTATATAATAACTGACGTGATAAACACCCCTAACCCCGGTTTATCACATCGGTTATATAATAACTGACGTGATAAACGCCCCTCACCCCGGTTTATCACGTCGGTTATATAATAGCCGACGTGATAAATTCCCTTCACCTCGGTTTATCACGTCGGTTTTATAATAACTGACGTGATAAACCCCCCTCACCCCGGTTTATCACGTCGATTATATAATAACTGACGTGATAAATCCCCCTCACCCCGGTTTATCACATCGGTTATATAATAACCGACGTGATAAACCCCCCTCACCCTAGTTTATCACGTCGGTTATATAATAACCGACTTAATAACCCCCCTCACCCGGTTTATCACGTCGGTTATTAAAAAACAGACGTGATAACCCCCCCTCCCCCTGTTTTATCACGTCGGTTGTTTAATAACCAGCGTGATAGACCATTTCCCCGTCCTTTTATCACGTCAGTTTTTTAATAACCGACGTGATAAACCATTTTCCAGGCCTTTTATCACGTCAGTTGTTAAATAACTGACGTGATAAAACCTTCCCATTTTCTTTATCACGTCGGTTCTAAAAAAACCGACGTCATAAACATCTCGATTTTATGTTTTTGACGTTTGTTTTTAAATAACCGACGTCAAAAACGTTATTTATAATGTCACCCGTATTAACGTCGGCTAGAAACCAACATAAAAAATGACAAATAACCGACATAAAAAAACTTTTTCTGCACTAGTGATGGTTAGGTAATTTATGGATCATAAAATAAGAAAAGTTAGCACCAATAAATGTAGAACCATTTTATATTATTCAATTGATAGGTAAGGTGGATTAGAATTTTACTTTTCCACTAAAGATGGTATCTATCAACAATGTGTTTTGTGTTTCATGGACTATAAAGTATCTATCGGATCCATATCATGCCTTGAGATGGGATGATCTTGATGTGGAACCTAATTTATCCAGTATTGGAGTAGGTGGTTTAGATTTTTGATTATCATATAACGGTTTTTCATAGTAAATTCATACCCTTGGTTTAGAAGTTATGGAATCATGATTCTGAGTCACATGAGACATGGGAGTGTGAGGCACTGATAAGAGAATAGTGGCCTCATCTCTTTGATATGGATTCTTCTTAACATTATTTCTGAGGGAAGAAATCATTTATGGTGGGGAGAATTATAATATCATAATAACTTCTTTTAGGTATGTTATTTTTTCAATGGTATATACCCTCTACCCATATTCAAGGGGTGTTATAAAAAAGGTAACCCAGAATTTTCATTGGTTGTATAGTGGTAAAACAATACTTTGTAAAGTTAAGGGAGAATTCAGATACATTGTATAAGGGTAAGATGAAAATCATATGGGTATCGTGTAAGCATCCTCACCCAGATAAGGGTATTTTGTAAGGGTAGAGATGATGAAAAAGAAAATTATGTAAGGGTATCAACCAGAATAAGGGTGCGGTGTAAGGGAAACCCCAAGCTATGTAAGGGTAAAGTGGATATGTAAGATTATTATGTAAGGTTAACCTAATGAAATTTAAGGGTAATCTAGTGTCTTTAAAGGTGGTGTGAGGGTACTTTTGAGTTTCATAAGGGTGAATCCTTTTTTCTAATGGGTGTGTAAGGGTATAGCAGGCAATGTTCAAGGGTAAGTGAAGTTGTGTAAGGTTCGACCAGTGTTATTAAGTGTAAAACCTATCACACTTACATAGAGGCTATTCATTTTATAATGGTAAACCATGTTAAATTATGTGACACCCTTTTTCTAAAAAATATGGTTTTAAAACCTTATTTCTATTCTTCTTCTTCCAAAACACTTATAAAGTCATTTTGGTACATCCAAAAGCTGGAAAACATGGGAAGTAAATTATTTTGACCAGTTAAAGGCTTTAACTCTTTTTTTAAATGATTTTTTACACTTCAAATTCATTATTCTGTTCAAAATGAAAAATTAACCAATGTTTTAATTCATATTTTTTCTTTTGTTAACTAAAAATCATGTGGTATTTTTAATAAAACACAATACTATTCTTTTTTCCATGATAAGATTTCAGGGTGATCGACTAAGGTGTGACTAGTAGAATTGTTCTTTTGTTTTACTTCAATCATGGCGCATAGAATTCATCCTTTTTTTCACTAAGGATTACTCAATATATAACAATCCTAATTTATATTACACACTTAAACATGATTTATTACATAAAATATTCACTTGATACTACATAGAAGATCGACATGTCTAGTGTCTTTGGGGATTAGGAACATTACATAACAACTTAAAACATGAAACACAACATCATTATTAAAAATTTCCTTTACATTGCCACTACATTCCCACATACTTAGCATTGCATGGGATAACCTGCGGACATGCATAATAAAAGGGTGAGCTATAAAGATCAGTAAGGGAGTAAAAAGGCATAACATTAAGAATACGATACATTTTCGGAAATAGGCATATCAATGGAGAATAATTGAAACATGAACATAAAGGCATGATCATAATAGGGAAATGTGGCAACAACACTTAACATAGTATTAGCATGACCCTAGGCTCATTGCACATAGACCTTGTATAAACCATCATTGAAGTTGAATTAGCATGAGTAAACCCTCATTTAACTTGACATATCATGACACTAATCTTTACCCAATGCATTGGAGCGCTATCAGGTCGCACCCTTCTTAAACATTTCATTTTATGTATCAGTGTTTCACATGGATCATACCACATGGAATCATTAAAGATCATCATTTATTATGAGATAAAAGAATGTATAATTCATAAATGTAACTATATAATCAATATTTAAACATTTATAAAGGTGAATAACCTTTATAGAGAAATGGGCTTGGTATTCACGACACAATGACTTTGTCTTGAAAAATCACTGTGCAATTTCAGCAGCATAAGGGCGTGACATAAGAATTCATAAAAATAGTTGATGAGATATAAAGGTGTGTCTAATAATATATACATGAAATTCATAGTTATGGGTTCATATAGATACATGTCCCAAAATAATTAATGGAATTTTAAATTTAAAATACAAAAGAATTTCTTGAATGTAAATGAGGAGAGAGAAATTCCGTATGGAATTTCGGCAAGGTAACAGGTGTAAATGGGAGGCATTAATGAAAGAGAAAGGGGTATATAATAATTCAAACACAAATAGGGAAGTATATGTGAGGTTAGAAATAATACCCCAACATTTTTAATTGAAAATAAAGGGTATAACAACATAATGAAATTTGGACAAAAATGGGAAAGGAAGAAATCCCTTACTTGGAAGTGTGATCCCAAAGCCCTGGGAGAAGCTTGATAGAGGCTTAATGGGAGATTTGGGCACCATGGGAGGATTATGGAGAGAGGAGGACAGAGTTTTTTGAGCTCTAAAGGCTTTAGTTAAGAGGAAGTGGGAGCTTGGGTGGGTTTATATAGGAAAAGGGAGAAATTATTTATTATTTGGGTTTTGGACACCACACATTAAACTAATCAAAACCGCAAACCAGTCCATGATTTTTGCCCATGGTTTTTTTCAAAGTGGATTGGAAGAAATTATTTTATAAGTACAATGTCCGAACTTCTTAAAATATTAGTCTTGTTTAAGTTGAGGTGAGTCACACTCTCAAGAAAATAAATTTAAAATGTTAAAATGTTTTATAAGTATTTGAGGGTCCACTAATGCTTTGTAAAATAAATAAAACAAACCTAAAATCACATTATTTTAATGGTAAAACATATATTAGGTGAACTTAATTTATATATTATTTTATTACATCTATATTAGGTAATTATGATGTCATAAATCACATTATATATTTAAACGTTATTTAATTTTTACCCAAAATTTTGAATGTCTTAGAAAATTATGAAAAATTCACTGTTGGAAAATTTTGGCATACAGATTCTAAAAATAATATTCATTTTATATAAATAATTTTATAAATATATGAATCTTTACTTTTAAAATAAAATCCAATATTTATCGAAAATTCATTGGTTTTGACAAAAATAGCTTTCAAACATTAATAAAAATTACAATTGTATTTCTAAACATTTTATGATCATTTATATTTAATAAAAAGTAAATAAGTATTAATATTTTATTAAAATATTATTTAATTCAAAAAAATACATTATTTCATCAAAATAAATTTCTTAATTTAATATTAATTAAAATGATATTTTTTTCTTTAAAAACAATTTAAAAAGTAACAATAATAAAATGAATGTATATGATCTATACAAAAAAAATGTACAAAATCATAGTTCTAGGTTCTTGTTACCTAACCCCTTATAACACCCACATAAGACCGAAGGGTAAGGTATGCGATGGTGATAGACTCTTGGGCGGCTTGGATAACATCGCTCTGGTGGTAATCTCTATCAATTTACACATCTCCTATAGGTGGTTCTGTTAGAACTGAACATGTTGAAGCTCTACATGGGATTGGTCAAGAGTCAATCCCAATGATTCTACCTCCAATCCGAGCTCCAACAAATGGGCTTTGTATGGATAAATTCTTCTAGATGAGGCCATCGCTTCCTTTTTCTCAGAAAATTGGATTTGTTAAAATCCCTATATTTATATTAATCATGTGATCACTATTAAATGGGTAAATTATAAAAACTTACAGTTATTAATGGTATTTTAAAATCTAAAAACACAAAACTAAAGAAGTGAATATGTTTTATAACCATCTTACATAATAATTCATTTAATTAGATCAAGAGGAATTTACATTAATAAAAGTGTGGATCGTTACAATCTTCCCCCCTTAAGAAATTTTTCCCTTGAAATTTTTATTTCCCACACTAAAAAAGATGTGGGTAACTCTACTTCATCACTTCCTCTTATTCCCACGTTGCCTATTTAAACTTTTGGTTTTTCCACAACACCTTGATGAGGGGAATTGTCTTATTTTGTAGAACTTTTCTCTTTGATATAAGCTCTTCACCAGCTTCTCTTCATAGGAGAGGTTATTCTTCAATGGTACCACCTCTGGATTGATTAAATGCAATGGGTTAGGTATGTACTTTCTCAAGAGTGATACATAGAATACATTATGTTCTTGAGATAGGTTTCATGGGAGTGTTAGTCGATAGACCACTACTCCAACGCGATCAAGGATCTCAAAAGGGTCGATGTGCCTTGGAATAAGCTTTACCTTCTTCCCAAATCTTATAACTCTCTACCATGGTGATATACGGAGAGATACCATTTATACGACGAAAAACTCTAGTTCTCATTGATAATTATTAGCTTAGGTATTTTTTCGACTCTGAGCAGTTTTAATGTATTATTGGATAGTCTTAACCTTCTCCACCATTTCTTCAACCATTTCTGGACCTAGGAGTTTTCTCTCCCCAACTTCATCCCAACATGTAGGTATTCTACACCTCTTCCCATATAGGACTTCATAAGGATCAATTTGGTTGCTTGAGTGGAAATTTTTATTGTAAGAGAACTGAACCATAGGAAGATGTTGATCCAATCCTCCTTTGAAGTTCATTGAGAATGCTCTCAACATGTCCTCAAGTGTTTGGATAGTCCACTCAGATTGGCTATCAGTTTGATGATGATAATCCTTACTGAAGTTCATCTTAGTATATAGAGAATGTTAAAGACTCTTCCAAAACATAGAGGTGAATCTTGAATCTCAATCGGATACAATCAATAGTATCACTCCATGCAGCCTTACCACACTTTGATGTATATCTCTGGTAGTTTATAAAATGATAAATCCACTCGAATTGCAATGAAGTGTGGAGTTCTTATAAGACAATCCACAAAAACCCAAAGAGAATTGTTACCTTTGGATGTCTTTGGAAGTCTGGTGACAAATTCCATGGTGATGTTCTCACATTTCCATACTGGTATGGGTAATGGTTGCATCATCCCCTTAGACTTCTGCCGCTCAGCCTTCACTTAATAACACACTAGGTACATTGATATATACTCAGTGATCTCCTTCTTCATGTTATTACACCAATAATACTCTCATAGATCTCAATACATCTTTGTGTTTCCTGGTTGAATGGAAAATTTTGAAATATTTGCGTCATCCAAATATTCCTTCTTCAACTCTAGATTTGATGGAACACATAGTCTTGACACAAATCTCACAATTCCTTATTCATTGACATTGAACTCCAAGGATTTCCATTTTTTTATAGTTTCCACATTCTTCTTAATTCCCACGTCATCCTTTTGAGCATCCTTTAACCTTTCCAAAAGAGACGGTGGAAAAATCATTTGTGAAAGGATTTATTATGTTTCTTTCTTTATGATTCCCATGTATATCTTCATCAAATCTAAGAATATTAGATCTTTTAAATTCTCATCCATGATAGAATCACTTGGACCTTTCTACTTAGATCATCTTCCACCTTTTTTGCTTTCCCAGGTTGGTAATAGATTGAGTAGTCATAGTCTTAAATCAGATCTAACTATCTTCATTAGTGCATGTTCAAATATTTTTGGGTGAATATATACTTGAGTATTTTGTGGTCCGTATATATTTTACACCTCTACCCAAAATGGTAATTCTGCCAAATTTTTAAAGCGAAGATCACTACAGCCATCTCTAGATCATGAGTTGGATAGTTTTTCTTATGAACATTTAATTTCCTTGAATTATATGCAATGACTTTGTCATTTTGCATCAACACACAACCAAGGGCCTTCTTCGAAGCATCACTAAATACCACAAAAAGGTCTCCACTTGTGGGTAGTGTGAACACGGGAGCAGTGATAAGCATCCATTTCAACTCCTTGAAGCTGTCTTTGAATTCATCACTCCAAGAAAACTTTACTCCCTTCCTAGTTATCTTGGTAAGAGAGTTGGACAATCGTGATAAATTTATTACAAATCGAAGATAATATCCAACTAACCCAAGGAAGCTATGGATATCTGTTACTGATGTTAGCCTCAGCCATACCCCAATTGTAGGTGTCTTGGAGGGATCCATAGGTATCCCATTGCTTTTGATGATATGACCCAAGAATGAGACCTCCTTCAACCAGAAATCACACTTGATTTACTTTGCATAGTGATTCTCCTTTCTCTATGTCTCTAGCGCAGTTCTTAGATTCTCCTCATAATCCTCCTTTGTTTTGGAGTATATTATAATATCATATATAAAGACTACCACAACTTTTTTCATGTAATCTATGAACACTCTATTCATCAAGTCTGTGAAGATTGATGGAGAATTAGTGAGTCTGAAAAGCATTACTTTGAATTCATATTTCACGTACCTTGTACAAAAAGTAGTCTTGGGGATATCCTCTTTATTCACCCTTACTTAGTAATATTACGACCAAAAATCCACCTTGGAGATGTATTTTTTCATATTTATTTGATTGAACAATTCATCAATTCATGGAAGAGGATACTTGTTTGTTATCGTGATTTTTTTGAGTTCACGATAATCAATGAAAAGGTGCATTGACCCACCCTTCTTCTTGACGAAGAGGACTGGTGAACCCCATGGTGAATCACTTGGGCATATAAACCCTTTATATAGATTATCATGTAGTTTTTTCTTCAGCTCCTCAAGCTCCACAACAGCCATTCTATATGGATTCTTGGATATTGTCAATTCCCCGGGTATAAGGTCAATTAAGAATTCAACATCTCTTCTAGGAGGAAGGCCAAAAGTTTCCTCAGAATACATTTCAGTGAATTCCCTCACAATAGGCATGTCTTCAAAGATGGATTATTCTTAATAATCAATCATCTAATCCAGATACACATGATCATAGGGTATTAATATCCATTCTTAAGAAGACGGTTCTAAAGAAGATTCATCCTTCTCCTTGCACTTGTACAGAATCGAGGGTTGATTTTCCATAGAGAGAGTGATTTCCATCACAAGGTAATATATGTTGGCTCTATATAAGGAAAGCCAATACGTGCCATTAATTGAATCAAATTACACTAGAGGAATTATGACGAGGTTCACTGGGAATTTTAATCCAAAAATAATGACAGGGTAGGAGTTATATTCATGGGATTCAATGATTTCCCCATCTTTCATGATCACTAACATCTTTACATCCCTGATTTGTGGTGGTGTTGGGATTGTTCTATTAGACAATCTGGATATAAAAGAATGCGTAGAAACATAATCAAAAATTACATTCACTAGTCTTGAATGAATTACTAGCATACCTATCACCACTTTCTTTTCGGGGTTCACTTCGGTGATAGTGATGGAAAAATTTATTCCTTTCTTTCTTGGAGGTTGTTGGTTGCCTCTGAAAACTCTTGGCTTAGGGAAATGATTTCCAAGGTACCTTGGTTCATTTTAGTTGAAGAAATGAACCATGCTTTGAGGGTCAAATTGAGTGTTCCTCACCTCTGGCATAGCCACAGGTTTTTCTTTTCGGAATTTTACAGTTATGTACCCTTCTCCTCCACACTTAATGCATTTCCTCACCCTCTTCAGGAAATTTCAGGGGATCTTCTTTCCGTACTTTTGTCAAGTTTGGTGATGGATTTTTTTAGCACCTTTGGATTTATCCATTGAACATCCAAAATTATAGTCCACCTTACACTTCTTATGTCCAGTTTCTTCAATCTCCATTTTGACCTTGAGGGTACATTGGACAATTTCATCCTATCTATTGAAGTCACGGATCTCAAGGGATTTCTATAGGCTAGGTTTTAGCCAACCAAAGAAGTGGTCAACTTTTCATTTAGGGGTAACGAAAAATATGGAGGCGTATCGTTCAAGCCTTGTGAAGTTTTTCTCATACGCTCTAATGGATTTTTCATCCTTTTTGTTGAGGGAAATGAATTTCCATTACATCATAAGTCATAGGGTGCATGGGAAATATTTATCGAAAAACATTTTCTAGAAATCCTTCTACTCCAGTACCTTTATATCCTCTTAAGGATTCGTATTTTTCACCAATGTCCACCATTGATCAGCTTCACCTTCCATACGATAAGCAGCCAGAAGGAAATTCTCCTATTGAGAACATTGAAGGATGGAGAAGATCTTTTCAATATATTTTGTCCATTATTTGACAATTTAGGGATCATATGATCCATTATAAGTATGAGGACTCTGTTTCATGAATATCTCGATTCTAAATTGTTCTTTCTTAGGGGGGGTGAAGATTCCTCTTCACCCATTTCTTTATTCAAAGTTTCAGTTAACTGAGAGAGTATCATGAAAACATTTCATGATTTCCGCTCCCATTGGATTGGGCATCTCATTAGAACTATCATCACATTGATCTTCACATCGGTTGTTATCCCGAGTCCTCCTATTACAAGCCATTGACTAGAACAAAAGGAATGTTAGGGGTAGAACATAAATGGTAATCCAATTACAAATCAGATAACTTGTAAATAACTTTAATTTCCTTAATTTATGAATCTATAGGCTTCAATCTATGTTATCCATGATCTAATTCCCAACATATATTCTCTGGGGAATTTTCTTATTCCCTTAAAAAATTTTATAATAATCTTGTGAATTTACCAAATAATATCGCCTAAAAGTTTCGTAACCAAGAGTGCAACAAGGCCCGTTATCGTGTACCAGGATACCACGGGTTAAGGCCGAAACCCCTTGTCGGAGTTTTCACTCCAAGGTACATCTGTTCTAGAGACGCCTCTGACTACTCATATCCAAAAATGGATGTATATGGTTGATAAACCACATACTCAATACTAACAAAACCATATGTATGTTTTTATTATACTTAGTCTTATCCCTAATGCTTTCATTTGGGTTTTCTAATACTAATCCCAAAAATAACTAAACCTATCCTCAGATACCAACTATAACAACCCTAATTTTTATTACACACTTAAAAAAGATTTATTAAATAAAATATTCACTTGATAAAACATAAAAGATAAATATTTATAGTGTCTTTAGGGCTTAGTAAGATTACATAAAGACATAAAACATGAAACACAACATCTTTATTGAAAACTTCCTTTACATAACCACTACATTCCCTCGTACTAGGCATTTCATGGGATAACCTATGGTGTTCATAAGAAAAGGGTGATCTATAAAGCATAGTAAGGGAGTAAAAATAAATAACCTGAAGAATAAAATACATTTTATAAAATAGTCATATCAATGGATCATAAGAGAAACATGAACATAAATTCATGATCATAACATGGAAATGTGGCAACATCACTTAACATGGTATGACCATGAGCCAAGGCTCATTGCACATGGAGTATGATTAAACCCTCATTTAACTTGAATTATCATGAGTAAACCCCAAATTCACTTGATGTATCATGATACTAATCTTTACCCAATGCATTGGAGTGCTATCAGGGCACACCCTTCATAAAAATTTCATTTCATGCATAAGTGTGTCACATGGATCATATAATAAGGAATCATTAAAGATAATTATTTATTCTAAAATAAAGGAATGTTGAATTCATACATGAAAATAAATAGTAAATAAGTAAATGTCCATAAAGGTTAATACCCTTGATAAGTAAATGGATATGGTATTTATGACACAATGACTTTGGCTTGGAAATCACGGTGCAATTTTGGCAGCATAACGGCGTGACATAAGAATTCATAGAAATAGTTGATGAGAGATAAAGGGGTGTCTAATCATATTTACATGAAATGGAGGGTAATGGGGTCATATAGATACATGTCCCATCATATGTAATTGAATTTTAGATTCATAATACAAAATAATTGCTTGAATGTAAATAAGGAGAGAGAAATTCCTTATAGAATTTCTACAAGGTAACAAGTGTACATGGGAGGTATTAATGGGAGAGAAATGGGTATATAATCATACAAACATATATAGGGAATTATGGGGAATGTTCTCCATAATACCATAACATTTTTAATTGAAAATAAAAGGGCATAACAACATAATGAAATTTGGAAAAAATGAGAAAGGAAGAAATCCCTTACTTGGAAGTGTGATCCCAAAGGCTTGGAAGAGGCTTGAGAGAGGATTCTTTGGAGCTTGGGGTGACTTGGGAGGATTATGGAGAGATTAGGATAGAGTTTTGTTGAGATCCAAATTCTTTGAGTAAATAGGAAGTGGGAGCTTTGGTGGGTTTATATAGGGAATTATTTATTATTTAGGTTTTGGACACCACACATTAAACTAATCAAAACCACAAAAAATACCATGGTTTTTTACCATGGTTTCTTTTAAAGGGGAGTGGAATAAATTATCTTATAAGTCCCATGGTCTAAATTTTAAAAATATAAGTCTCTCTTGTGTAGAGGTGAGTCACCCTCTCAAGGAAATCAATTTAAAAAGCTATAATGTTTATTCTATTTTATTACATAAATATTTGGTCATTGTGATGTCATAAAACACATTATATATTTAAATGTTATTTAATTTTTACCCAATAATTCAACCGTCTAAGAAAATTTTGAAAAATTCACCATTTGATAATTTAGACTTCCTGATTCTAAAAATAATATTCATTTTATCTAAATAATTTTCAAAATATTTGAATTTTTACTTTTAAAATAAAAGCTGGCATTTATTGAAAATTCATTGGTTTTGGAAAAAATAGCTTTCAAACCTTAATAAAAATTACAATTGTATTAATAAAAATTATACGATATTTTATATTTAATAAAAATAAATTTAGAAATAATATTTTATTAAAATATTATTTAATAAAAAAAATACATTAATTCATCAAAATAGATTTCTTAATTTAATATTAACTAAAAATGCTATTTTTTCTTTAAAAACTATTAAAAAAGTAACAACAATAAAATGAATGTATATTCTCTATAAAAAATAATGTACATAATCATAGTGATAGGATCTTGTTACATAACCTCTTATAACACCTGTATAAGACCGAGGGGTTTGTTGTGTGATGGTGACAGACTCTTGGGGTGGCTTGGATAACATCGCTCTGGTGGTAATCTATATCAACTTACACTTCCCCTATAGGCATTTCCATTTGAGCTTCACGTGTTGAAGCTCAGATTGGGCTTGGTCAAGAGCGAATCCCAATGATGCCACCTCCTTTTTGAGCTATAAAAAATGGGCTTTATTTGGAGAAATTATACTGGATGAGTCCATCACTTCCTTTTTTTGAGTAAATTGGATTTGTTAAATCCCTATATTTATAGTAATGATGTGATGATTGTTGAATAGGTATATTAGAAACCATCACAATTCTTAACAGTATTTTTAAATCCAAAAACATAAAACCAAAGAAGTGAATATGTTTTATAACTATCTAACATAATGATACATTTAATTAAATCAAGAGTAATTTTCATTAATAAAAGTTTGGGTCGTTACACAATTGGGTCTTGAAATATTATAAATATAGTGGGTGATTTCATAAACCAATATTTATTATTTAAAACCTTTTACTCTTATATATTTTAAATTGGTTTTCCAATTTATTTATATAGATTTATTTTGGATATTAATAAATTAATTTTAAAATATAATGGTGTGTGATAAAAATCATTCATGATGGATTTTGAAAATTAATTGTTGATTTTGTTTTAAAAAAATCTAGAATTGAAATTATGTTTAGTATATTTTTTTATGAAATAATGGGTATGAGATATTTATAATATTTTTAATGAGATGAAGGACATGATTTTTTTAATAAGAACCATTTTATTTTGGTTTTTTAAATGAATGGAATGTTTTGAAACCTATACTTGGGTTTGATTTGAAATGATTATTTGAATGATTTAAGACTGATTGAATTGAAAATATTGCCAAATTAATTTATGATTACTCGAATGCACATAAAATCTTGATTAGTTTGGGATAGATTATCCATGCTAGAAATAATTTAACAATAACCACAACATTAAACTATATTCTGGTAGGGATTCGTTATTTGGGTATGTATTCATAATCAAACTATTATTCATTTTAGGTATGTGTGTGAACTCCTAGATTTAAAACTCATAAATACTATTTGAACATAATTACTTGAATTTATTAACTAATCCCCATGGGAAATACCCATTGTTTGATGTATGAAAATGAGTTTACATGCCAACATTAAGAAATTTTTTACTCATTTCTATTTTTAAATAACTTTTTATTCATGCCTATATTTATGCCTTATATGATGGAAATTTATTTTTTCACAACTTTGTAACAGCCTTTAAAATTTTTTAAATTCATGTCTTCAAATGAATTGTGAAAATATTTCCCTACCATGCTTTTTTTAAAATTAATTACAAAGGGTTTGTTTGATATGAATTTCTTGTGAAATAATTGGTGAAATCCTACTTGTATTTTTTTCTCACACCCAACATTTTCCTTTTGGCATTTTTAGAATTTCTTATATCAGGTCGAGTGAAAGGAAAGGAAATAATTGGAGGTGATGGATGTACCTAATTAGTGAGACCTTGGGAGTTACAGTTGATGGAATTTGTGACCCACCTACTATTTGAGCTCAATATTATCTTTTTTTTGTCTTTTATTAGGGTGTTTTTAGAACCATTTCTCCATTAAATTGTTTTTCACAATAACTATTTTATTTTTTATATTTTTTATATTTTTTGTATTTTTTGTTTCTGAGTAAATCTTGGGGTGAAATTATTCTCACTTAGTCTTTATTCATTTCACGGTGCAATCATTCATCTTGTGGGGATCAATAATTCTATTTGATTCATTTCATGATTAGCTAGGGTACCGCTTAAGTGGGTTGTCTGGGTTAGTTCCATACAATGGTTACAACCAAGGACTATGCCTCGGTGATGATTTGATGTACAAATAAAATTACTAATACACAATTTTAATTACATTATTTTTAGTTAATCTTACAATATATACCAAGTATCACTCCCTCCTTCTAATAATATATTCAATGCTTCAAGATAGTGTCCTCAAAAGAATATTTCATGTAGGATTCTCATAATGAATATAAAAAAATATTCAAAACCCCAAGTTAATTTAGTGATTAATGTTTAATTTGAAACTCGTGATGAAGTCTAAATATTTAAGAATGTATTGAATTTTCAAAGTAGTTATTCAAAACTCTAAATATCAACTAGTACATTCTAGGTGTTTTTTTATCCTCTTATATTTTTCATTATTAATTTGTAATCTTCCCTAAATATATTCTTTAAGAACCTATCCCTTCATGCACCATGTGTTTTCATGATAATTGATCATCAAAACAATCCCATATGGATAAATTAAAATTATAAATATATGATAAGTTCTCCATGTATCTAAAAAATATAACAACATTCAAATTTATGTATTTACTAAAAAATCATAGAGTTTCACCAACCATTTTATAATAGTGACCATTTGTTACTATATATTCTCAAAAATAATATCCTAATAAAACATTTAATTGATAAAATTTTAAAGTTCAATATCTAATAAATTCCCAATCCATATGTACTATAGGATAACATAATTCATTAAAGAGAAATATTCAGTTCCTTATAAAACTTTGGCCTCTAGTTATGTTTTAGCCTTAAAGTAATATCATCCATCCCTAAACACTTCTTTATGAAAGGATTGTCTTCCAAAAATCATGATCTCACATTTTGGATTTATTTCTAACCATAATTGAATACTGATTCTAGATTCAAATTATAAAATGTGATTCAAGGATAATGAGAAACCCTATATGGAATTCATATTTTTCCAAGAACCAATGCATAATACACATGAATTGTAGCATAATTGTTAACTAAAATATCATCTTCAAATTTACATCCTATTGTGGCATCAGTCACCATCCATAATGTCTCATTTTGCATCATTTATCAACCATAAACCTTATTATGGTGTAAAAAATCCCTTCATGATAACATATGTATCCTATCATCAAATAAATTTCAATAATAAATATTATGGGGTACAAAATAATATTACATCATGATTTTTTTCTTCAACCCAAAATTCTCCCCAAAACTAATTCAAACTTTACTATGCCTCATCTAATCTTAAAAAAAAGATATAATCCTTTCAATGTAGCTTATTTATAAAAAAATAACCAATTTTCGTCTTACATTATCAAACTCCAATTTGGATCCATCATTCCCATCATACAAAATCAAGGTTCCAGAATTCACCATCTTTGGGATTTATGGAATAACTAAGTGAATATATAGACTAACTCGAGATTATTTTTACTTAAAAATTCCTAATTTCAATATAAGACCTTGTAATGAAACCAATTTTTTTATTAATATTTTTCTTTAATTTATATTTCTTAAATTGATAAGTTAAATGGAAGTAATAAGGTTGACGAAAGGAAGGGAGAGGGAAGAACTTGGGTGTTGGTGTTATGACTGAATTGTTTACACGGTGAAGTGGTATCATGTACTTGGTGGAGTTGTTGTTACTGCAGGTGCCACTATTAGCATCACATTCTACCTAGGGGCCCTATATTAAGTACTCAATAGAAAAAAATTATTTTAAAAAAAATAAAAATTTTCAGTTTTCAACAAAATAATTAAAACCCATTAATCTAATTTCTTTGGTTTTTCATTTATTATTCCCTGTGTTTCATCTTCTAGATCTCCTTATTCATAATATTATACTTCACTAATGGTCAAAGAATAAATATTGTTCTAGGTAGATCCCAAAAAAAATTAAGTTCTTAGATTTGGATAAGAAAAGTTATTTAAGCCCTCCTTTGATCTTGGATTCCTACTACCACCAAGTTAGTGATTAAATCTATAATAGTTTTCCATTTATGTCTTGTCAAATATTTATATTATTTCATAATTTCACGAGTTCATTTATTAGAGATCCAATAATTTAACTAATGGAATGTATATTCATTTTTTTAATTTTGGATTACTTCAAAGTATTTTTTAGAAATTTAGTGCTAAATATTCCTTTAATAAGGATGGTTGGATAATTTTTAATGGAATTATACTTCTTATTTGAGTCATAAAAACACTATATTTTGTAGCAAACCCCTTCCTCACTCTCATATTATTGACCCTTATGAGGTAAAAATAATATAGGGGATAGTGAAAATGGACCTATACCATTTTACTTGTAAAAATAAATGTCTTCCAAAAAAATGAAAAAATATTTTTTTTTATTTAAAATATCATCTTTATAATTATTTATGTGTATTTCATGTATTATTTACCGTTATGAAAACTCTTAATCCATGTAAAAATGGTATGATATTATAAATTTTTATAATAAACATTACATTCTCACATTATGTTTTTTTAATCATATATATTGAATATAAATTAAATGTGGTTAATATATACCAAGACTAATATGAAAAATTGGATCTTAGATTATGAAAACAACATACAAATTTATTATAAATCCTTGTAAGCGAGAAATGGGTGGGTGTGGGTACTCCAACTAACAATGAGTACCTGAACACCAGTTTCAATTCATATTTATGTATTATATATCAAGATATACCCATAGTGTGTTAGTATAGGATATGAAATACCATAACAAATCTCAATATGAGATGACGAGTTATGGTTCAGGCATTTCCATACCCAACATCCATCAATGGATTATAGTTAATTATTTTATATCATGAAAATAACTTGTTAATTCATGTAGGTATCTACAAGGGCTCACTAATGGATAGGTTATTCTAGATAGTTACTAATGAGGTATTTGAGATGGTTATTGTTAGAATCATTAGTGCCTGTACTATCACTAAGAATTCATCTTTATTAGTTGAATTAAATAATTATTTCAACAATTAAATTATAGACTACTAATTTCTTTGTTATTTTCCTTCATAATTCACTTTATATTGCTACTATATACACCCAATATTATGATAGGTTATAGGGGTTGGGTGGAGACTCCCATTAGGGTATAATGTACTCACACCCTACATGTGTCCTACTAGAACATGTTTATATATTTTTTTATAATATATAATAATAGGAAAATCACCTGGGCTTAGAAATAAATATTTTTAAGATAGTTTGGTCTCTTATATTAGGATTTTACATGGAGTTATTATATGGCCTCTTCTACATTGTATGCCACTCAAATCATGTCCTTTTAGTTTTAGTCTATGTCAGTTAGGTATGTGAATTTTATGATAAGTATCACCTTTTTAAAATCATTTTATTATTAAATATGGATTAAAACTTTATTCAATATGTGTTCATACAATTTTCTATTTATATAACGATTTGAATACATAGGTATCATTAGTACGCATGAACCTAAATGGTGTAAAAGTTATACATTAAACTTTTCCTAATATCTGCATATATCAATCAATATTTTTAATAGTACATTTTATATTGGTAGTTGAATTATTATTGGGGTAAACATATACCCAAACATGTTTTTAATTACCACTCAATGTTTATGCTAGCCTGTGGTGATTGGGAAGTGCATCTAAGGTGTTGTTTTGAAATAAAAAAATGTTGTTTTTTTATCTATAATCTTTTATATATTTAACTTTAAATCCCTAGGAATTAAACAATTAATAAAAACATTGATCATATCACTCAGTATAAATCATTATTTACATTATTTAACTTCAACAAAAATTTGGTATAATATATCACATTAATAAGAAAATATTATTATGTATAATTTCATATTAAAATGGGATTGTAACTCCATTTAAAATAATTAAGTATTACAAAATTAGAATGTTTTTTGGTTATAGGAGGAATATAATATACATCATAAAAAACATTTAATGTCTATTGTTGATAATTAAACACAAAACCACATTCAATTTCATATATATGTATATATACAAAAAGATAAGGACCAAAGGTATATTTCCATTATCAGTTTTCAAAATATATATACATGATAATATAATTAATTGTCTTATATACCACTTAAAATCCAATAAATTAGAATTTTCTCAAACAATAATGAAAATATTTATAGTTGGAATATAAAATTTTTGTGCTTTCAAGTGATATAAAGAGGAATTAAAAAGGTTGAAAATTGTGATATCCATAATTGTTATTTATGTATAACACCCCCTAGTTGTCATCAATTTCATAGAATATTATTTTAACATTAAGTTAAAAAATAAAGGATAAAAAACAAGTTATGTTAAAATAATTAAATTCCGATAAAATAATATATTTCCTCATTAAAAAATTTCAATAAAACCTAATGGTAAAAATCCTAATAATGGGAAAAAGAGTGTAGAATTATCAGATCTATCTCAATGAATCATTTTAAACTTGTAATGATCTCATCCTAATTTTTTAAAATTGGTTTCTCAAAAGTGTGAGTTTTTAATTATTTTATGAATTAATTTTCAAGATAATATCAATAGTTGTATATCATTCTCATCATTCTTTTGAATCTCATGTATAAAACACTAATTTTGGTGAGATATTATTTTTCCTATCAACTTCAATATATCAAATTTTTAATTGATATATACAAGTCATATTATGATCATGTAAAGTATTAGGAATATCATCATTTATATTCAATCCACATTTTTATCTGATGTGATGAATAATTGATATTAACCAAACACAATCTTGTATTTTTATTAAGAATTTAAATCAAATAAAAATTATTTTTGTATTTCATAATACTTTTTTTATTTCACATAACTCCATGAAATGGTCATCCATAATAAGTGAATAAATATATAATGTAAGATCTCATTTTATATAGATTAGGTATATATCCGACATCAACCTAACCAATCAATTTTGATTCTAAGTTTCCTAATAAGAAATCATTTTTAAATTTTAAATACAAATGAGTATGATAATTACATTACTATGAATTGAATTTATTGTAATATGACCACATTATTAGAAATGTAAATATACATATGTATGTTTAAATATTTATAAGTTAAATAAAATTGTAATTCATATTTAATCTTTTAGGAGAAAAATTTTATTATTGGAAAAAGAATCATTATCTCCTTTGGTATGAAATATTTCACTCTCGAAAATTGGAGATTTAATTGTTTATTTAAGTTAAAATAACTCCACAATTTTATATATCATATTGTTGATAATTATTTAAATATGTAAAAACGTCCCTTATATGTTTAGGGTCAAACATTCTACTAATTTTAGAGACAATTTAGAAGTTTTGATTGTATTCCAAATATCTATATGCATTTGAGAAATAATGAAATTCCATCAATTTATAACTATAATGAGATGATAAACTCACATTTATATTTTTCTCCTATAAATATTTATGAAAATGGTTATAATATTTTTTTTCAACAAAAAACATATAATAATTTATTTTATTTCCTAATTTTGAATATTATTCAAGAATTTTTAACCCTTTATGGATTGATATATAGATATTTTAATTCATGCTAATATATAGATAAATAATTAAAACATTAATTGGATATAATAAAAATTTATATATATCTAAATTCACAAGTAAGAACATTTAAATAATAATATCATAATTATTCTATTTTTTGTTTATATCAAATTAAAAACTTTATAAGTTTAACATAGCGCATATTACTTCATTTTTTAGATAATTATTTTGATGAAATTATTTATAAAAATTCATTATTTTTAATATTTTTAAAAAGTATTAAAAATAAAAATATATCATCAACACTAATTAATAATATTTCATTATTTATCTAGTACCAATGTTAGTTTAAGGAAAAGAATACTAAAATTTATATTATTTTTATATAATCATTTTCCAATTTTGAGGACTAATTTATTTGTTTCTTTATAATCATGGTTGGAATTTATTTTAAATAACTAGTTTATCAAATAAATTTGTAATTAAAATACATATATAAGACTATTGATTTCCACCATTTTATAATTTAATTATTTATTTAAGTGTTGTGAGATTATAATAAAATATTTTGTGGGACTATTTTTTGTAAGGTGTGTGATGCTCAATATTTACTTTAATTAACATGAATAACATGTGTTATATATCCAATAGAAAATAATAATACATGAAACCATTATATTGATACATATTTCATAAATAATTTATTCTGTTTTGATGATAGGTGGGTTCACTTATATATATTTCATAACGGACGTTTCATATTAATATTGAATATTCACTCCAAGTATTGCTTGAGATGTTATAAATAATATAATTTAATGATAAACAAATGGATATTTTTTCCTAGGTTCCGTCATATTCTAGTGTTAATAAAATATATATAAATTTCTTCTTGGTTTTAATCATGTACTTAAAGTACATATATTTCCTAATAAATATCATTATCAAGAAAAGAAATTTCTCTTTCTCAATCAACATGGGTTTACCTTCATTATTGTGATGAGAATTTTTTCCTTTGAGCTATGTTTTCAACTATTATATACGAATGGTTTATATGCCCTATTTTTGAACAACTAGGTTAAACTTTTGTGATATCTATTCTAGATAGTGAATTTGTAGTGGGTATAAATGATTTTATCACCCAGTTTGAATCAATAAAGGAATCAAGTAATTTGTTTCCTAAATTTTAAAAATTTATAATCTAATAAACATATACATCACTCATACCTATATAAGGATGAATACATAATAATGGTCTCATTTGAACTTCCATAGTATCGGTAAGGGAATTAAAAATTACATAATAAAAAAAATAGTAGATATACTTCCATTAATTAAATTTATGATTTCCCTATAATGTGTGCCTAATATTTTATCAATAAATTGAAATCTATGAATAGATTAAACATTTTTTATCCTATACTAGTGTAATTCGGGCCTATACCAACACTTATTTCCCAACGGTTTGAAAACCCCATTGGGATAAAGAAAATATACAAACAATTCTAGTAAACCATTGGTATAGGGTATTATAAGTTGGTTTTTTCCAACGGTTTAACAAAATTGTTGGGAAAGAAAAATTTTACATACGCTTTTTATTAACTATAGGGAAAAAATACACCCAATTTAGGTCTCCCTCCCAACTTTTCATCCTGTGTGAACCGTCCCTGACCTCTGCCTCCCAACCCCATCCCCCCTCCTCGATCTCGATCTCCTCCTAACCTCTGCCTCCACCTCCTGGCCCCCCTCCCTCCCCTCCGGCGATGATTCGCTTCCCCTCTCGGCTCCCTCTTCGACGACGACGTCCCCCTCCCCTCTCAGCTCCCGGTGACATTCCCCCCTCCCCTTTCGTTTCCCTCTCCATGTGACATTCCCCTCCCCTCTTGTCTCAATCTCATTTGACGGTGTCCCCCATCCCCCTTTTTAGTCGTGTGCGAGACCCCCCATGGCCGAACACTTTGTGGGAGGTCCCCCTCTCTTGACTCCCTCTCCTCCCACCAGGCTTATTGATCGGTAATTCTGGGTAAGAATTAGTCTTCTTTTTCGAAAAATGAGGCAATAAGGAATGCATTGTTAGGTTCATAGTTAGGATAACCATTCATATTAATCGTGAATTTTCTAGAGTTTGGTGTAGTGAATTATTGGTTAAATTGTGAATTTTTTCGAAATAGAGTCTTCCAGAAATGTAGGATTATATTCACAGGTTGTATTCCATTCATTCAAATAGTGCATTCAATAAAAAGTTCATTATTTTTTAAAAACCGTATATTTTCCTCTATAGACTCATATTAGACCTTCTATTGTGTTGGATTTTTTTTGTTAATCATGATATATATGTGATAAGGTTGTATCATCATTAAGATGTGATATGATGTGGGCTAATTGGAGGTGAGTGATGATATATGAGATTTTATGGGTTATTGTGAGGAGTTTCTTTCCCTTTAATTGATTGGTTCATAAAACATAAGTTGGTGCTGCATATATTATGTAATTGGAATTGGTAAAGTAAAATGTTGGTCTCGAATTTCCAAGTTGGTTATTTGGATGGTATTCTCTTTCAAAAGTGGGTATATCTCTATTGACTATGGGTGTATTTTCCAATTGACCAACGTATTTATTAAACTAACCATGAAATACACATTTCCCACAATACGGAAGCACCACAGAAATCATAGATAGACACTACACACCACCAGACACCCATGGGAGACACCCCTTAATATCTACGGATAGTTAAGGGACTATTAACTTAGGAACTGAAGTCGATTGGCACTCAAACCTTCAGAAATTCCCATTTCTGGTAGAAAAGATACCAACACCTTTATTCGTAGTATACTATAATGAAATGGTTTACACCCTCATGACCAAGTAGACCATCTGGTTCATAGACTAATGCCTAACTAGGTTCAAGAGTAGGATCAACTACTAAACATTGATTTTGGTCCCTTTGAGGTTATTTCCATAGTGAAGAGGGTGATGTGCAGAATTTTCAACTACAATAATGTAGTATAGGTGCATATTAAATGGATAAGTGTACTAGTATGGTGTTTCCAACAACATTCTATATAAAGAACATAATTAAAAATGATGAGATTGTTAAATGGAACTATTTCCCCCTTACTTGCAGGAACATGATTTGAACCATGGGTTTTGTGGTTCTTATATATTGGGTGGTGACATGTATAATCACAGGATATAGGTATGTTTTTTTTTAGTTTTTGTTTTATTATCTTTATCGCATAGGCCACTTAGGTATTTTACTTCTTTCTACGAATGATGGGTAGTGATGTTATCCTGACTAGTTGATGTAGATCACTTGTATACTGTAATACCATGAGGTGTGAGTGTGAGGAAACACTGGAAGCTAGAGGAGCCTTGGGGTCTTCCATGAGATGGAATTATTTTTCTAAAACATTGTGCGGGACTATTTTTGGATTATGTTGGAGTCATTAAATAACCCCAAGTGTCTCCATGAGAAAGCATACATAACCCCAAGTGTCTCCATACATTGTATCATCCTTGAATGGGTTGGACACTCACCCAATCCTATCAAATCTATCCTAGTCTATCCTCTCAGTCACATATTCTAGACTCAACTCTTGACGATTATCCCATGCCTTGATGCATATCTCATCATCCAACTATACAAAGAGTATTATTCACCTTATGATTGTCCTAGTCACAAAATCACACCATGTCGAACCCATATACATTATATTTTCAATAATCCAGTCAAGAACCTCATCAAAATCTTGTATTATAACCCATCGCCACTAACCAGGTTCCATCCTAATCTAAATCACACCAAGCCTCTTGGCATTATAATGCCAATCTATCTGAAAATACCCAATACTCACACTAGCATCTCATCCTTGATCTCTTTATTTGAACTCTTGAATCATTAAATGTAGTAAAACCTTTAATAATACATTTTATATACTCAGAGGGACCATCCAATGCTAAGAACCTTCCAATATTGCAATCCATCCCCACAAGTGTTTCCTCATCAAATGCTAGATGTACAATTGCCACACCTATCACTACAAGGCCCAATCCACTTAGGAATATTTTACTTGATCTAAATCCTCATCAAATCCATACACATATCATCCCAATTTTAAGACATATGTTAGACCACTCATATCCCAATCGATATCTTATCCACTTGAAGATATAGTGACATGGTGATTTCATTTCCATAAAATCACTAAAGAACCTTCTCTAAACCTAGGTGGCTTGTGAAAACCATATTTATAGGTCTACTATGTTAATCAATTTCCTTTAATGTACTGTCTTTAGAGTCCATGACTCCCAGGGAACATTGTTATAATCAATTCATTTGCAATCAATGATTGAATAATCATGTTAGTGTTTAAGGGTCTGTAGAGGTTCTTAATAATTTCTTTATATAGGAAGAGATACTTAAGAAATTTGATGATTAAATTCAAAAAACACACTACTTACTTGATGACTTTGGGTGAGGTTTCTTAGCTGACTACCTCACACATTTCCTCTTGTATGTATTCTTTGAGGAAATTCCTTCAAAAGGGGATGGAATTTGATGAATTTGAGGTGGCACCAGTGGAGGTATGCATCCCTTGCATGGTGAGACCACATATCGGATTCATATGAACAAAATACATAAACCATAGAGAGATATTCAAGGATTTTCTATATAATGTAGTGATATTCTTTCCATCAATCATGAACTACTTAGATCATTAATTTACAGATAACTCATTGAATCTTATCTTGTAATATCAAATGATTTTTTTCTCTGTAACTACAAACACCAATGCCCAGTATTCACCAGTGGTCAATATAAATCCCTTGCATGGAGAGATTGTAGTCTTCATCAAGGAAAATCTCACCATATGATCTATAATAACATTAATTATAAGTAATATTGTGGTACAACTATGTAAAATACTTTCAATAAGTTATATATAAAAACATAATATAGGTTTTTTTTAATTTAAACAGTTGAGTTCTCATCGTTTGTGACATCAATCACATTAAAGTACATAAATGTCAACTGAACCTTACATTCCAATAATTATTCATGTGGATAGGCCCCATTCCAATAGTATAAGAACTAAAACCATAAATAATAATGCTAAATACATGAATCATTTTTAAATAATTATTTCAAGTGTAAAAATAAAAACCCAGAATAATAAGATCTCATCCCTTGTATCGAACAAAACGAAACTAAGTTGAAACTCTAGAAAAATTTATTATATACCATTAATAGGAAGAGTAATCGTTAATTAATAAGAATGTACTATTTGATAGTATCATTTTGAAACATTGATCTGTTTCCCCTTTGCTTGCAGGAACATGATTTGACCCATCGGACGCTATGGTCCTTATATGTTGGGTGTTGACATGTATAGTCCTAGGAGATAGGTATGTTTTAGTTTAGTTTTTATTTTATTTTCTTTATAGCATTAGACACTTACATCTTTGACTACTTTCTATACACAGAGGGTAGTTATATTCTGCGAAGGGGAGCAGAAGAAGTTCAGATTGATTTAGTCCACTGAATTTGATCTAAGGTAAGGTTTTATGGTTACTACATGTCTCGCACCTCATGTATTTTGGCCTTTAGTGTTTTTGACTCAATATTATGTTTTTGATAGGGAATTGGATTGTTTCGTGTTGGTTCAGGTGGATTTGGTTCTCCACTACCAATCTAGGTAAGGCTTTAAAGACATTGGTTGGTTTCTCACTGGTTATGTAGTGTCCTTCAAGTTTTTTAAGGTTCTTAATATCCTTTGTGTAGTGCGTTGATCCCTGATCTTTGGTTTCGAGTCGCCAAGTCAAGGGAAACTCGCCTGCATGTGAATAGGTAAGTAAGTATATGTATGTGGGTTCCTCTGTTATGTTTATAGTCACCCATGGCAGTGATTATGAACTATGGGACTAGGTTTTCCCATGTATATATATAAATGCATACGCAGGTGAGTGGAGACTGGTATATGCATATAAGAATATGGGAAAGGATCCCCTTGAACATGCTCATGGCCATGCGGGTGTGTGCATAGGGTTTTAAGTGTCCTTGCATGTGTGTGAAGGTATGTATACCTAGTGGAGGAGAAGCAGATTTTATTTAGAAAGCTCCAAGATCCTAAGTGGATGGCTTGGTTCCACCTTGAGGTAGAGTCCCTCTCGTAGCCTCTTTAATTTAAGAATGCTTTAAATTGAATTTATCTTCTTTCTTAATTCTTCTTAATTATATTTAATTGCTTATCATGAATAAGTTTTCTTTAATATAATTGTATCATTTGATAAATAAAGTCATGTTTTTATAATAAAACCCCTCCAATGGCGGTGCACTATTTGCGAAAACTCACAGTGATAGTTTAGGGTGTATGATTCTCTTAAGTCGTTTTGTTTCCCTTTAGATGTTGTGTCATTGTGCTGATCACTAAAACCTTCTAATTATCCATTGTTATAACACATTACATAGTTTATTTTTTCTATCATGTCTGTTGTGAAATTATCTTATGGAGAAACCCATTTCAGGTGTTTTCCTGGCCTCTTGGACACCCCTTTGGGAGTTTACCTGAGCCTATATATCTAAATACACTGATGGTGTCATTGTCAAACGCCTGTTAGGATTATGGTCCTCCACACCATAAGCTTCATCTTAACACCGTTTGGGGTGTTTTCTTAGCCTTGATGCACATCTAATTTTTTACATATACGAATTCTCCCATAATATTTTTGTTGCATCCTGAGATGTTAAAACATACTCAAATTATATTCTTCTCAAGGTGACTGAAGTTTTTTTATTATAGTTCCAAGAATTGAATACACCTGCATAATTTGACTCCCAATAAATAGTTTCAACTAACTAGTTCCACTTTTAAAAACAATGAATATAAAATATATATCTTTATCATACCACAATCCTCAATCAAGAGTCTGTTTTTTATAACACAAGATCAGTTTCTATAATGTGAGGGACAACAACATAGGATTTATTTGGAATATTATATAAAGAGTAATCAAAATTTTGATATCTAGTATAGACATTGTTTAGTAGAATAAAATTTCAATAATACTTAAAAACTCTATATGATCACTAGTCCTCCTTACTACATAACATGACCACTTGGTTCCATGTTTTATAAGAGTGGATTCCTATACTGATTTTTCCATTCTAGGGATTCATTAATTACAAATGAAATTATATAACATGATTGATAAAAATACGAATAAAATCTTTTCTACTAAAATATGGTTAATTAACATTCTCAAAAGAGTTCATGAAACCATTTATATATGGTTTTCTGTTTTGTACTTGTCCTTGTCCTTCAGAGTTTGACATTTTTATGATCTCGATGATCTGATGAGTGTTTTGACCCTTGTAGAGAAAATGCTTCTACATTATCTTTTTTTTCTGTGTGAGAACAGTAGACAACACACACCTCATATAGTGTAGTTGGATATTTCTACAACAATGGCTAATCTGATGGATGATCAGCTCTATGATAGTATTACATGAGTCTTCTGATCAATTTTGAGATAGACTAATCACAATTTCTGTTGGCGGGGCGATGGACGGAATGTTTCCCCACCTCCTCCTGCTCCCTTCACCCCTGGTCAGAATATTATACCCTGCATATGTCAATGGACCGGGCCAACATGCTTCGGTCATGCCACGGTCAAACCGAAGTCACACCACGGTCACGCCTCGGTCATGCCATGGTCAAACTGTGGTCATGTCGTGGTAATGTCGTGATTTGGCCCTTCTCTAGGATGGCACCCTACGGTGGTTCGTAGTCCTGTCAGAATTCAATGTATGATACCTAGGTATAGTTTTAGATACATTACCCACCCATAGTTAATGGGGAGGGAGGCCACAGCTGGAATATTTCCCTGCCTCCTCCCGCTCCCTTCACTCCTGGCTCGAATATGCTGCCATGCAGATGTCATTGGACCGGGCTAACATGCAGCGGTCACGCCATGGTCATGCCACCTTCATGGGGCAGTCACGCCACGGTCACGCTGCGGTCACTCCGCGGTCACGCCGCGGTCACGCTGCGGTCACACTGCGGTCATGCCACAGTCACGCCCTGGTCACACCCTGGTCACACCCTGGTCATGCCCTGGTCACACATCGGTCACGCCGCGGTCAAGCCGCTGTCACGCCGCGGTCATGCCTGGGTCACCCCGCGGTCACGCCGCGGTCATGCCGCGGTCACGCCGCGGTCATGCCGCGGTCACGCCGCGGTCATGCCGCGGTCACGCCGCGGTCATGCCGCGGTCACGCCGCGGTCATGCCACGGTCACGCCGTGGTCAAGCCGTGGTCATGCCTCCATAATTCCGTGATTTTTCTGAGCCCTAGGATGACACCCCATAGAGGTTCGCAGTCCGGTCGGAATTCGATGTATTATACCTAGACAGAGTTTTAGAAACATTACCCACCCATAGTTAATGGAGAGAGAGGAGATGGTCGGAATTTTGCCCCACCTCCTCCCGCTCCCTTCGCTTCTGGCTAGAAGATGCTGCCTCGTGAATGTCACTAGACCGGGCCAACCTGTCGTGGTCTCGCCGCGGTCACGCCGCTGTCATGCCGCAGTCACCCCACGGTCACACCGCGGTAATGCCGCGATTTTTCTCTTCTTCAAGATGACACCCTGCGGTGGTCCACATTCCTATCAGAATTTGATATATGACACCTAGATATAGTTTTAGATACATTAACCATCTATATTTAATGGGGAGGGAGGAAACGGCTAGAATGTTACCCCACCTCCTCCCGCTCCCTTTCCTCTTGGACAGGAGATGATGCCCCGTGGATGTCGCTAGAACGGGCCAACACGTCGTGGTCACGCCGCAGTCACACCGCCGTAATTCCATGATTTGGCCCTACTTTTGGATGAAACCCCATGGCCCTTTGCGGTCCTGTCATAATTTGATGTATGATACCTAGATAGATTTCTAGATACATTACCCACCCATAGTTAATGGGGAGCGAGGCAACGGACGGAATGTTGCCCGCCTCCTCCTCCTGCTCCCTTCACTCCACGGTCACGCCGCAGTCACGCCGCGGTCACGCCGCGGTCACGCCGCGGTCACACCACAGCCACGCCGTGGTCACACCGTGGTCACGTCGTAGTCAGGCCGTGGTCACGCCTCGGCCACACCGTGGTCACATTTTGGTTGCACCGCGGTCACACCGCGGTAACACCGCGGTCACACCACGGTCACACCGCGGTCACGCCGCGGTAATTACGTGATTTTCCCTACTCTAGGATGACACCTCGCGGTGGTTCGCAGTCCTATCAGAATTCAATGTATGATACCTTGATAGAGTTTTATATACTTTACCCACCCGTAGTTAATGGGGAGGGAGGGTTCTTTCCTAGATGTCCTGCACCAGATTTCACCTTTTGGAAGGCCTATGAGTGTTGAGTATTCATCAGTTTGGTCCTAAGTCAAGAACAGAGGAAGGTGTTTGATAGTATATGCCATAATGATGAAGAGGATTGATGTTTCTTTACGGGTTCAAGCTTGGACAGGTTCTCCACTCGGAGCTATAGGGAGTGGAAGAGCGCAGAGGCCAGCCTTGGGAATGGGTCGGCGAGAATCAGGTGTAAAGATATCCCAATACAAGTAAACTTTCTAGTCTATCATGTCAAAAAAAGAGCCCTTCTGATGGATGAAAACATCCAAAGTAAAGGAATATCCTTGGCATCCTGCTGCTTCTCTTGAAAAGCACTGAAGAGTGAATCAATAACTCACATATTTTTCAGAGTGACTGGGTGGCGGCTATCTGGATCATGTTCACTCCTTGGGTTTGCATCAGTTTTGAGCATCTCTGCTTTTACGAGCTCCTTTCCTCATGGTTTATTGGAATACCTCTCAGGGACTCAGAAGTCAAGGTGTGGGCATGTATTCTTGTTGTCATATGTTGAGTCATTTGGGAGGCCAGGAACAACAAACTATTGGGTTCCCGGAGCTAGATTTTTCTACACTAATTAAGAGTAAGATTGTCGGTATAAGAATTGGTTTCCCTACTGAGAATGGATCAGTTTTTCGATGAAGGAGTGCAATCTTCTGGGTAGACCTCGTGGCCCAGACCGTTTGGAAGGGAGATGGGTAAGATAGAAATCTCCTTCCAGCGAGCTCAAGTTAAATGTGGATGGGTACTGCATGCATGGCACGATGTGAGGCGCTAGGGTTTTACATGATTCAGGAGGCTCGTTTAACCTGGACTTTAGCGTCACCTTTGGTATGGGCAATTCATTGGGGGAGGAAGCTTAGGGCTTTCTTATGGGGCTGACGGTATGCCAGAGTAGTGGATTCTAGGTTTCATAGGTGGATATGGACTCGGAAGTCTTGGTTAAAGATGTTCGGGGTTCGACAGACACACCTTGGGAGCTGGCTTATATCATCAGGAGGTGTAGCTTGGAAACCAACCAAGGACGGATCATGCAACATAGCTGGAGGGAGGGAAATTTTGTTGCGGATGCGTTAGCAAAGATTGGAAGTCTCGGGGAAGAGGTCGTTACTTATAGAAGATTGGGCTCTATTCCTCTTGAGTGCAGGTCTTTTGTGATGACAGACACATTAGGGTTAAACTAGTTTCATCCTCCTTGAATGTTGGGGTTGTAAGTGTATTTGGACTTAGCGTTTTATCACTTTTAATTAAAATTAATATTACTAATGGGGAGGGTGGAGACGGCTGGAATGTTGCCTCGCCTCCTCCCACTCCCTTCGCTCCTACACCAGCCACATCCAGCCCACACCAGCCCCCTTCCACCTTCATTTAAACTCATTACCACCAGCATTCCATCCCACACTATCCCCCCTGTCACCTTCTAATCAGCCCGCACCATCCCCCCACCACCTGCAACCATCCCCCTTCCACCAGCATTCCAGCCCCCTCCACCTACACTCGAGCCCTCACCAACCCCCAGCCACCTGTAATCCAGCCTGCAGCAGCCACCACACTAGCCACAACACCATCCCCCAGCCCCTAGACTCCTACAAAACACTCATGCAAGCACTCTACCACCTACAAAACAGCCCTATCCACTAGTTCCAACCCTCACCATCCCCCGGCCTCCTACATCCCTGCCCGCACCAGCCCCTGCCACATGACCAACAGCCCCCAGCCACGTGAAATCAAGCCTAAACCAGCCCCCTGCCACCTATTCCAGCCCACACCACCCCCTTTCATCCCCCTGCCACCTGCCTTCCCGCCCACACAAGCCACACTGGCCCACACTAACCATTGCACCACCCCCCAGCCTCCTGCATTCCAGACCACAACAACCCCCTTACACCTACAAAACAACCCCATACCACTTGTTCCAACCCACACTGGCACCTTTCCATCCCCCTTCCACATACATTCCAACCTGCACCAGCCACTCCAACCCAAACAAGCCACAAACACCAATCATAGCAGCCAAAAACCCCTGCCCCAGCACACCATTAGATTGCACCCAGCTCCACAACAAACCAACACCCCATCCACCAGAAAACCACATCCACTAAAAATAGCCAAAACAACCAGCCTGCAAAACCAATACTCCAGCCCCCATCCAAACCACTCCTCCAGCACAAAAAAAAAACAGCAGGCCACCCCCATAGGAATCCAGTGAAGGACCTTTCCAAAGAAAATTCTTAAGGGTGGGTTCAATGGATTTGACCACTCTCTTGGGTAAAATAAAGTGATAACACCAATAATCTTGCATACTAAAAAGAACCTATTGAACAATCTTTAACCACCCAGTATAATAGAGAGAATGGTTAATCAAAACTTTAACTCTTCGAACAATTTTCTCTTCCAAGACCACAAAATCAGAAGCACTAAGCTTGGAAGGGATGAGGGGAACTTTCAGATAACCAAGAGGAAAAGACCACTTCATAACCCCAATAACAACCTCAATAAAATCAAAAACATCTGGAGAGATACCAGCTGCAAATATTAGGGGCATTGAAAGATTAACATTCAATCCAGACAGGGATAAAAAGATCCAAAGCATGTTTCAAGACTAAAATTGAATCCAAATCACCATAAGAAAAGAAGATAAGGTCATCTTCAAAACAAAGGTGAGAAATAAAGGTTTTATAACATCACCAATGAAACATTTAAGCATCTGAAGATGAAATAAGGGAGTCCAGGATGCACGAGAAAAACTCCATGCAAATCCCAAAAAGGAAAGGTGAAAGAAGATCCCCTTTCCTAAGACCTCTTTTCCCCAAAAAGTAGCCATGTAAACTGTCATTAATTTTCACCAAGAACATTGGGGTAGAGACACATCATTTAACCCAAGACAAGAACCTACATGGAAAGACGGGTAGATTGACAGCATCCCACAAGAAGTCCCACCTGACCGAATCAAAATCCTTGAATAAATCGATCTTGAAGGCACACCTAGGAACCCCAGAATCAAGATGGTAGCCCCACAATAATTCATGGGTAACAATATCCTTAGGATGAATTGGTTTTGGTACTGAAGTTTGAGTATATTTTTATCCATATTTAGATTTATGCATCTCTTAAGGTTATTTTGGAGCCATCCTACAAGAGGGTCCGAGTTATAAGTAGTGGAAGTCTATTTTTCAGACTAATCCAAAAAAAGACTATTCTTGGAAAATTTTCAAGCCATGGTTCATTTAGAATTATTTCATAATGATGTGAAGGTACTGATGGATATAGAATTTTCAAGGCTCCAGTAAAGAGAATAAATAGTGTTCGATTATAGAAATCATTTTATCCAGTTGGTTCCAAAAATTCCTAATCTAGACTTGGACTATTCCTTAATGTCTTGGTGGTTTGAATAAAGTCTTTGATGACCTATCTCTAGTTGGTTCTTCCATTGGACTCTACTTATATAGAGTGATTGTAAGATAATCTATCAATGTTGATGCAAGATTAGTAGGTTTAACTGCACTGTTTCACTTTTGACTTCTAGCCGGGAGCCACTATAGAACTTTTGATAAATGTGGTCATTATTCACTGTAGTGATGCAGACTTCCTATTCGGAACAGTGGATCATCTTCTCCATATGCATCCCATTTTTGGGCTAAGGTTTCTAACTTGAAAAACTCTGTAATTTTTTCTCCCAATTTTTAGTGAGAATTCTACCTCTCCGTGGACGTAGGGATTATTCCTGAAACACATAAATTTGTGTGTTTTGTGTGCCTTCTTTCCTTTTTCATTTTTGTTCGTTTCTCATTTCTGTCATTGCTACTCCTGACGATTCCGCAATAGGTATTTCATGTTTCTTTTATTCCTATTTCTTTTATTCTTGGGTGTGTTGGAGGAATCTCTAATAAAGGAAAAATGAAGTGTTGTGTCAGACCCTATAAGTGGTGGTTTAAAAACTATATTTTTTTCCCACCGATTTCATCTAGGATAAAATACATGGTTTCATATCAGTGCTAAAAAGTGGGACATAAGAAAAAAAATTAGGATCATTAAAGGTATTTTTTTATACTACCAGATGAAGTCTAAACAAAGTGAATATATTGGGTTACATGAATCAATTTAGACTATCAGATGGAGTCTTTGGGATACTGAATCCATTGAGGTGATTCATATTTGTTTTTTTATATTGGTTAATGTCTTAACTATCCAGAATGAAATTTTGGCTGTACTGGGAAAATAGGAAGGCTGCTATGTAGTGGCTGGAAGCCTGGGGGTGCAAGGCTGTTGTGTAGTGGCTGGAAGCCTGGGGGTGCAGGGGGGGTCTGCAGGCAGGGGGAGGGTTCAGGTGGGGTGTCTAGGAGGGGTTATCCAGGGGGTGTCCAAGGGTTGTTTGGGGGGTCTGCAGGGCAGGGGTAGGGTGCAGGTGGGGTGTGTAAGAGGGGATATCTAGGGGGTGACCAAGGGTTGTCTGGGGGGTAGGGGGGACTGCAGGGTAGGGGGAGGGTGGAGGTGAGGTGTCTAGGAGGGGCTATCCAGTGGGGTGTCTGGGGGGTCTAGAGGGTAGGGTGCATGTGGGGTGTCTAGGAGGGGTTGTCTAGGAGGGGTGTTCGAGGGTTGTCCGGGGGTGTCGGGGGTCTGCAGGGCAGGGGGGAGGGTGCGGGTGGGGTGTCTAAGAGGGGTTGTCTGGGGGGTATCCAAGGGCTGTCTAGGGGGTGTCGGGGGGTCTGTATGGTCTTCAAGGCAGGGGGAGGGTGCAGGTGGGGTGTCTAAGAGGGGCTCTCTAGGGGGTGTCCAATGGATGTCTAGGGGTGCTAGGGGGTCTGTAGGGTAAGGGAGGGTGCAAGTGGGGTATATAGGAGGGGTTGTCCAAGGGCTACCCAGGGGGAGTTCTGGGGGGTCTGTAGGGCAGGGGCAGGGTGCAGGTGGGGTGTCTAGGGGGGCTGCCCAGGGGGGTGTCCAAGGGTTGTCTGGGGGGTGTCCAAGGGCTGTCTGGGGGGGTCTACAGGGCAGGGGGGAGGGTGCAGGTGGGGTGTCTAACAGGGGGTGTCCATGGACTATCAAGGGGGTCTAGGGGGCTGTTCAATAGGGGTGTCTAGGGGGGGTGTCCATTGGCGGTGCAAGGGGGCTGGCCAGGGGGGTGCTAGGGGCTGTCCAGGGGGCATGGGGTGTTCAAGGGAGGTGTAAGGTGGCTATCCAGGGGGGCATGGGGGTGTGGGGGTGTCTAGGATGGATGTATTTGGGGTGTCTAGGTGGGAGGGGTGTCCAAGAGGGGGTTCTAGGGGTGTATAGGGGGAGGGACTGTTCAAGGGGGTGCAAGGGGGATGTCCAGGGGGGTGAAAGTGGGCTGTTTAGGGGGGGCATAGAGGTGCAGGGGGTGTTCAAGGCGGTGCACTGGGGCTGTCCAGGGGGTGCAAGGGGGTTTTCCAGAGGGGGAATGGGGGTGCAGGGGGATCAGGGTGTGCAAGGGGGCTGCCCAGGAGAGTATGGGGGTGAAGGGGGGTGTTCAGGGGGGCTATGGGGGTGTTTTTTTTTGAATTATGTACATTGTATTCTCTGAATGAGTGTTTTTTAAAATTTTGTATTTTCATGTGTTGTATTCATCATTTTATATAGTCTGCATGAGTGTTTTTTGGTATTCATCATTATTATATAGTTTTGTACTGTAATTCCAGAGTGGAGCCAGCTACCTACTGCTTGTTGGAATTGCAGTACTGGAATTGGAGAGGGGAGGCCGCTGGAATTGCATAGGAGAGGAGCCTGCTGTATGCAGGTTCTGGCTGGCTGGAAGAGGGGCTGTTAAGAAGAGTTTCCAATGGATTTTTTTTTAGAGATGACTAAATACCAATGGTTCATAGAACTGTTGGTATACGGATTCATACAGCTCAGATTATGTTAATGGTTCACTTTGAACCATTGCAATTGGTGTATACCAATGGTTAAAAACCATTGGTGTAGTTGTATAAACCCACAGTTATTAACCATTGGGATAGAAATTTACCAACGGTTAATACTAAACCATTGGTATTTTGAAAATCCAAATGACCTATCCCAACAGTTCATCTTGAACCATTGGGATATTTATATCCCCACGCCTCACAGCCCAATGGTTCAGGGAACGGTTGGGAAATAAATTCCCAACAGTTTTGGGGATTTTACCAATGGTTTGAAACCGTTGGTATAAGGTTAATTTATAGTAGTGCTAATTGATCCTAAATAACCCAAATGATCATGTTAAAAATGAATGTATCAAGTTTAGTAAACTAATGGTTTATTTTATTTTATTTTATTATTCACAGTAAAAATAAAAAATTAAACATACAGAAATTGTTTTGAATCATTTTTTCTATTTTGAATTATTGGAACCACAAGTCCTAAAAAAATCTAAGAGGGGATGAATTAGGGTGTTACATTTCTTTCAAATCAAAGGGATCTTGTCCACACTTTCATAAGAATGACAGAAATTTATCAATACAAATAAAACATATGTAGTATCAAAAAAATTAAAAGTAAATATGTTGAAACTATTATTCTATTTAGTACACCCAAAAGGGATATATTCAATGAGCATACACCAATTATGTTTTGATATACTAAAAAACACTAATTCAATAATATTATTAAATAATGTTTTTTATACCATTTTTTACACCAATGATCACTCCCTCATTCTACCCATCTACTCACTACTTCAAGATAGTGTCTCAATAAAAGTCAACACATAGGATACTCAAAATGAATATAAGATAATATCTAAAATGATATAATAGAATGGATATTTTTCAACAATTATATCCTAATTATGAAGCTTTTTCATCAATAATGTATTAATTCTGTAGAATAGTTATCCAAAACTACAATGTTTTATAATAATCTATATTATTTACATCTAATTATTCTATTTTTTAGTATTAATTTATAATATTATTTAAATGTCTTCTCTTATAGTCTCTCCCATCATGTTCGATGTGTCGCATGATAATTTATCCTCAAAATTATTTTCCATATCCAAATTAAAATAAAAAATAATCAATCAGTTCTTCCCAAATTTAAAAAATACTCAAACTATAATTTTTATTATTTATTTAATAAATCATGTGGTAATTCCAATTATTGCAATATAATAACCAAATTATCTAAATATTCACAAAGAAACATATCTTAATAAAACTTTCTGAGTTCTAAAAATCAAAAAGTAAAATATATAAAATATTCACCTACCATGTATATTAAAACATAACATTTTTTATTATTGTGTAACCTTTAATTCCTCACCATACTATTTCCACCACTTATGGAATGGTCTTTGATCCACCTAGAACTGTTCTTCATAAAACAATTATCCACCATATATGACATTATGATGTTATGTAATGACAGATAACTCTAATAAAATACATATTACGATTTTACATTGTGACATGTGTGTCAAGGAAAAATGACTATCTCTATATAAACTTAACAATTCTCTAAGATCCATGCATAACACATATGAATTGTGAAATGATTTTTACTTAAATTAAACATAATTTTCACTACTACATATTTATGTGGTGTGAGAATTAAGTGATATTATTCATTAATACACCACTTATCAACCTTCAATGTTATTATGATGCTATAAAATCCATTTATGATGAAGTATTTATTCCTCCATCAATTGAAATTGTAACACCCTGACCCCTCTAGGCTGGAGCTGGTGCATTACTTGTGATATTGGCAGGGTTAGAAGGAAATAAAATCTTGAAAGAATGATCAGTTTAGTAGTCTTGAAGAAAATAGATACTTTTTTTAACATAAATTACATTGGATAAGGTTTCAAGATACAATCCATAATGAAAAACAAAAACTGCATCCAATAGCACTCAATAAATGACCTCCTCTTCATAACCTGTTGAAGGTAAATAATGAAAGGGGTGAGTTCAAATGCTCAGTAAGGGTTACAAATAGCAGAAGAATTAGTACAATAATAAGTGAATCATAATCAATATGACATAATCAAAATGGCATAGTTAATAAATGAACAACTAATGCCTTTAATAAACTGAGAATGAAACTACATCCATAGATTTTGTCATAGTGAAAACATCATGGATAATAATAATAACTGACAATGAATAAAGAGAATGATTATTAATTGGACATCATGTATATAGAACATGAACCATAATACTGCAAAAATGGTTTAGTTCTATGGGTAGAAACCCGTCTGATTTTTGGAAACAAACTCGAAGGGGCTGTCGCCAAACTGTTTTGTCTCATGAGACCTACTGATTCATCGAGGGGATGTAGTGGGCCCCACCCACCTTCATATCCAAGAATTATTTATAAATAGATTCAATACAAGAGCAATAATTATTTACATCATCCATATAGGATAGAGGATACGGATTCATCAACATTTCCACAGTCAAAACATCATTCAAAATAAATATTGTATGTAAAATTGTATACGACTTAGACAATAATAATATCCGTGATATGAGAATATGGATATTTAAATGGAATATACATTAAATTGAAAAGTGATATAAAATGGTCAGTAGGTTCACCACATAAGAAATAGTAGGTGCATAATTACTAATCAAGTCACAACGATGTGAAAATTGAGACAAAGCTCGTTACCGTGTTGTATTCAATTCAGTCGTATAAAAAAGAGTTAATAGCCACCAAAAGAGTCACAGAATACAATGAATATAATGAGAACCATTATAACATATTTCAAATGTTTGTACACATATACCACATATAATAAATTAGAGGTGAACAATGGAGATCCCACAGAATTGAAAGTGAGATGAGAAAAACCCCTTACAAACATTTCGGCATGGTAACGAGTGTTCTTACGAGGGCTTAATGAGAGATAAAAGGTTATAACATGATTTATATATCATAAGTGCAGTATGGGTGAGGTGAGGAAACATACCCCATCATTAGAAATTAAAAACAAAAGAACACAAGATAGGGTGGATTCTTGAATAAAAGTGAGAGAGAGGATCCCTTACCTTATGATTGAAGGTGTTCTTGACTAGTTATTAAAGACCTGGATAAACAAATTAGGATTCTTAATTCATAAGTCCAGAACCTCTTTTATATGTAAATGATTTATTATAATCCTTTTTAGTTCATTCTAGGCCTTTTTGATTTGTTATAAGGTTCAATTTCATGGTTCAGGCTTGTTTGTTTACTAGGTTTTAAATGATTGGTTCACTTATATTCAAGTTTGGATAAATATATAAGATGGATGTGGTTGTCCAGAAATTAAGTTATATTATTTTAGTAAACATACAGAATATTACATGGTTTTAAATTTAATTTGGTTACTTAGAGTGAATTCGAATTATTATATATATAACCTTAGTGACAACTATTTTTCTAAAAGGTGGGTTTGATTACAATGAACGTGTTTCTCTTTATAAATTAATACCATTTGTACAAACTGATTACAGAACTAAACATAGGATATATTACATATGTAATAATATGGTTCAACCATAACATGAATGGTTTCATGACCATAATTAAATATTATAACAGAAATTGATAAATCGTTGTCCTTAAATGTGCTAAATTAGCACATCTCAAACGGTGCTTTCATTTCTTTCAAATAAATAGTGGGGAAAGGAGAAGAGGTAATGAAATATACCATTTGCATGAAAAAATTCTATTACATCTATTTTAATGGATTTTTCAAACCATTATGGTGAAGGGAGGTGAGAAAAGAAACAAAAATAAATGAACTTAAAAGAAAATAAGGGATTTGAAAGAGGAATTTACCTCTTGAGACTTCATCCTTTGAGAACCTCTTAAGGGGAGAGGTTTTGGTCTTTTTATGAGAAAAAAGATTACTGGATATGGGGGAGGAGGTTGGGAAGGTATTTTTATAGAATTTGGAAAAGGAATAATGCTTGAGAGAAGTGAATGGAAGGGGGTGAGAGGGGGTTTTATAGTGGAGGAGAGAGGGGATTTCTTAATATAAAACTCATTAATTTATTATTTCTTTTAAAGACAAGGAATAGTGAGTATTCCATGACCAAGAATAGTAAATGGGTCATGTGAATTCGAACCAAGAGGGCTTACATTAGCATTGAATCATCGATGACTCAATTAATCCATCATTTAGCATTTATTGTAAATTATCATATTCTACTATTCATCAAAATTTCAAGTATTTCAGAAAAATCCCAAAAATTCACCCTAACCATTTTTTTACGTGTAGAATCCAAAAATGAAGTCTATTTTTTAAAATTAATTTTCTAAATATGATTATTTTAATATTTATTTAAAATAATAATTTATTTTCAAAACCAGTTTTAAAACATTCATTAACTCATTCTAAAATATAGGTATATCATACTTACAACTTGAATATTATTTTTAATACCACCATTAGGGAGGTTACTATTCATTAGGGTATATCACTATTCATAAGGGTATGTTACTATTCATTAGGGTATGTTACAATTCACCAAATTTTATTTTTGCTTTATTAGACTCCAAAAAACATCTTGAACACAACCGTGTATGCCGGATTTTTAAAATTCAAATCACAAAGCTGGTAAATTTATGTTTAGTGGCTAAGTTATGGTTATCTCCTATAAGTAACCATGTTTTATTCCATAGGGGCTCAGTGATTCATGAAATATATGCTGCCTAATGAATAGAGTGTATTTAAGAGAAACATACCATATAATGGTTGGGCTGATACATTATTCCCTCCTTTGAAAATTTCATCCTCGAAATTTTTATGTATAAAGCTAACCAAAAAGATGTGGGTGATTATTTTTCATAACATCCTCAAGTTACCATGTTGCTTCCTCCATATTCTGGTTTCTCTAAAGAACCTTCACTAGGCGAGTTATCCAATTTCTCAATACCTGTTCCCTTGTTTCAAGAGTCCCAATAGGCTTTTCACAATATGATAAATCAGGTTCCAGTTCAATTTCTTCATATGTGAAAACATGTGTTGGGTCTAGCATGTATTTCTTTAACAATGAAACATGGAACACATCATGAACTCTGAAGAGATTTGGTGGAATTGCTGGACAGTGAGCTACAGCTCCGATCCTTTCCAGAATTTCCAATCACCCAATGTACCTGGTGCTCAGTTTCCCTTTCTTACCAAAACTTCGGATACCCTTCCATGGAGATACTTTTAGAAAGACATGATCTCCCACCTAGAATTCCAAATCCTTTCTCTGATTGTTAGCATAAATCTTCTGCCTACTTTGGGCTTCCTTAATATGGGCTTGAATTTTATTCACCTTTGTCGTGGTCTCTTCAATAAGTTCTGGGCCTATAAGTTTCCTCTCACCAACTTTTTCCCAACAAGTTGGAGTCTGACATCTCTTTCCATACAATGCTTAATATGGAGCCATTTGAATACTATAATGGTAACTATTGTTGTAAGAAAAAGCCACCAAAGGCAAGTATTGATCCCACATACCTTGGAAGTCAAGAGATCATGACCTCAACATGTCTTATAGAGTTTGTATAGTCCTTTCAGACTATCCATCCGTTTGGGGGTGATAATCAGTACTCATACAAAGCTCAATAATCAAAGCTTTCTGGAGACTTTTCCAGAACTTGGATGTAAACTAGGGATCTCGATCAGATACAATTGACAGAGGTGCACCATGAAGTCTTACAATTTAATTAATATACAGTATTTCCAGGTGCTCGAGTGGAAAATCTTCTCGTATGGGAAGAAAATGTGCTGATTTTGTGAAAAGATCAACAATTACCCATATTTCATCATTCCTTCTAGGTTTCCTCGGTAGTCCGGTGATAAAATACATCGTAATGTTATCCCACTTCCACATAGGAATAGGTAGAGGTTGTAGAAATCCTTTGAGATGTTGCCTCTCTGCCTTCAATTGTTGACAAACTAGACACCTTGACACAAAGTCCACAATTTCTGGCTTCATATTATCCGACCAAAAATATTCCTTCAGATCTCTATACATCTTGGTACTACCCGGGTGTATAGATAAATTTGAGCTATGGGAATCATCTAATAGTTCCCTTTCTAGATCGGGTACTGATGGAACACATAACCTCTTCCCAAACTTCATAACTCCTTCTTCATACATGACGTCAGCCAGTCTTCCATCCTTAACTGCATTAATTTTCTTTTGCCGATTCTCATCATTAGATTGAGAAATTTTTATCTTTTCTATTAAAGATGGTTTAGAAATCATTTGAAAGAGGAGTGATGTTTCCCCTTCCTTAAAAATTCCCATATCCATATTCAGTAGATCCATGAATATAGGATCTCCTTAAATCATCATTTCAGTTAGAAGGTCATGATCTTTCCTGCTTAATGCATCTTCCACCTTATTCTACTTTCCAGGGTGGTAGTGTATTGAACAATCATAATCTTTTAGTAACTCAATCCATCTTCTTTGCCTCATGTTGAGTTCTTTTTGTGTGAAAATATATTTCAAACTCTTATGGTCCGTATACATCTCACATCTCTCTCCGTAGAGATAATGCCTCCATATTTTCAAAGAAAAGATTACGGCTGCTAACTCAAAATCCTGAGTTGGATAAATTTTTTCACGATGCTTCAACTGTCATGATTCATAAGCAATAAATTTATCGTTTCGCATAAGGACGCAACCCATCCCATTATTTTATGCATCGCTGTATATCACAAATCTATCACTTCCAGATGGAAGAGTCAAAATTGAATCATTGACCAATATTATCTTCAATTCGTGGAAGAATTCTGTAATATCTTTTGTCCACACAAACTTAACTCCTTTACGTGTGATCTTGGTTAGCGGGTTAGCCAGTCGGGAAAAATTCTGAACGAAATGTCAATAATAACCTACTAAGCCAATAAAACTGTGTACCTCAGTTATGTTTGTTGGAGTGGGCCATTCTTGGATTGCCTTTCTCTTTACAGGATCAACTTGGATTCCATAATATGATACAATATGGCCTAGAAAAAAACTGACTGAAGCCAGAATTCGCACATGATAAACTTCTCATATAATTGATTTCTTCTAAGAGTTTCCATAATAATCCACAAGTGATTCCCATGGTCTTCATAGCTTTTTGAGTACACCATAATATCATTGATGAACACCACAACAAAGTTATCAAGATATTCCTTGAAAACTCTATTCATTAAATTCATGAAAACCGATGGTGCATTAGTCAGTCCAAATAGCATCACCATAAACTCGTAATGCCCATACCTAGTTTGAAATGATTTATTAGGAATATCTTCCTTCCTCACACGCATCTGATGATATCCGGACCGAAGTTCAATCTTTGAAAAAGTATTGGGTTCCATGGAGTTGATCAAATAAATCATCAATCCAAGGCAGAGGATACTTATTCTTTATTGTAATAGCATTGATTTCCCTATAATCAATGCATAGCCTCATGGATCCATCTTTCTTCTTGAAAAATAGGACCGGGGCTCCCCATGGAGTAACACTAGGTCAAAGTGGCCATTATAGAGGGAGTCTTTGATATAGGTCTTACATCAGATGTTAAATCAATAGACAACTCAACTTCCCTCACTGGAGGATGTCCAGGTAAATCCTGTGGAAATACATCAATGTACTCTTGCACTATGTGCACTTCTTCAATTTGAAGATTTATTTCCTCGCCTACAGATGTTGGTTTATCTTCCTCTCCAAGTATTGTATTTAGTAGATCTACTAGGGGTGGTTCTCGATAAGAATAAGGTGGCGATGTTTCTACCCTAAAGACAAGGGATTCTACACCATTTTCAAAAATTGTAACTTCCTTCTTCTTATAATAAATCTTCTCATCAAAATTTGACATCCAATCCATGCCGAGAATTATATCAAATTCATTCATTAGTATGATAACAAGGTTAAAAACTAAAGCATGTTTTGGTGACTAGAGGGGAACAAGTCGACATGCCTTTGTTACAATGATACATCCCCCATGAGTTTTGACTGAAAAATCCTTTATTAAATAAAATTGGGCATATCTAATTTTCTTGGGAAACTTAGAAGATATAAATGAATGCGATGGTCCATAATCAAATAAGGTGTTGGCTAAGTTTGAGGAAACAATTAAAGTACATGCCACCACATCATTAGGGACTTTGAACTCTACAGTTATAATCGCATAAGCTCTCCCTTGATTTCTTGGCCTTTTCTGAGTCATGTTTCCTTGGCGTTTAGGACACTCATTTGCATAGTGTCCCATCTCTCTACAATTGTAGCATTGAACATCATTGAATTTTTTCTTCCCCTTACATTCATCGGATCGATGACCCTTTTCTTCATAGTAATAGCAGACTCCCATTCCTTTAAAGCATTTACCGAGATGATTCTTTCCAAAGTTCTCACATAATGGGAAACTATTCACTCCCTTTCTCTTCTTTGGTGCTTCTCCTTTTCCTTTGGAATCCAAGTACCAATTTTTATCTTGGTTTCCTTTAAAGAGATTTTATCTAGAAAATTCCCTCTCTGTTTTCATTTCACTTGATACAATTCCATCATATGATGAGAAGGTTTGAGAAGCCATTGCCCTCAGAATACTTGGCTTAAGACCTTAAAAGAAATGATATATCCTGTCTGCTGAGTCACTTACGTAATCTACGGCATACCTGTCCAGCCTTGTAAAAGTAGCCTCATACTCTACAACACTATCTTCATTCCGTTTGTTTCAGGCTAAGTAATTTCTACTTCATTTTAGTTCGTTGCTCACGAGGGAAATATTTCTCAAAGAATATTTCCTTAAAAGTCCTCCACTCCATATCTTCTATTTCTTCTTCTTCAATGGTGTACTGAATCAGGGACCACTATTGGTCAGCGTCACCCTTGAGACAATATACTTCCAGCACCACTTTATCATATTAATTGCATCTTAATTTCATGAATATCTTTTCAAGGGACTTGATCCACTGCTCAGCTACCAATGGATTAGTAGTCCCATTGAAAGATGTGGGCTTCTACTGCATGGAATGATCCAACATAGGTGTGGAATGGTTATTCTTTACAACTTGAGTAAGTTGTCCCAATACGGTCATGATTTGATCTGCTCCAATGTTGACTGTGTTGACTTGCTTAGTAGGGATATCCCTACCATGCCCAAGAGTATTGATTCCCCTTATTCCATTAGATTCCATTTCTAAATAATGGGATACACTAGATTAGTTTATGAATCTCAAATAGATAAGCACTCAACATAGATTGAAATTCTATGCATAAACATGGTTCCTCTAAGGAAAAATTTACATTAACTTCTTCATAATGGATTATAAAGAAAACATTAATTATCCTAAGCATATCCCTCAAGAGTGTCGTAACCAAGAGAGCATAAAGGCCTATTTTCATGTACCAGTTCTCGTTTGATTCTAGCTCAAAGCGGTGTTTTCGGGTTTTACCCCTAGATACATCTGTGCCAGAGCCACCTCTACCTGCTCGTATCCAGACAGGGATGTATTTCTTGAAAGATCCAAAAAATCTATTCCTTACCAAAATACCAGTACTTTCTTGTAAGTTTATCCTCAAATTCTAACTTAGGGCTTTATTTCCAACAATATATTTCCTACTCTAGTTTGCAAGTTTCCTACTAAACTTCCTCTGAAACCAACCGTAACACCCCGACCCCTCTAGGCTAGAGCCGGTGCATTACTTGTGATATTGGAATGGTTAGAAGGAATGAAAATCCTGAAGGAATGATCAGATTATTAGTCTTGAATAAACTAGATACTTTAATTCAACATAAATTAAATTGGATAATGTTTCAAGATACAATCCACAATGAAAAACAAAAACTGCATCCACTAGAACTCAATAAATGACCTCCTATTCATAACTTGTTGAAGGTAAACAATGAAAGGGGTGAGATCAAATGATTCGTAAGGGTTAAAAATTGTGAAAGCATGCATACAATAATAAGTGAATCATAATAAATCTGACATAATCAAAATGGAATAGTGAATAAGTGAACAACTAATGCCATTAATAAACTGAGAATGAAACTACATCCATAGATTTTGTCATAGTGAAAACCTCATGGATAATAATAATAACTGACAATGAATAAATAGAATTCTTATTAATTTGATGTCATGTATCTGGCACATTAACCATAATACCGTAAAAACAGTTTAGTTTTATGGGTAGAAACCCGTCTGATTTTTGGAAACAAACTCAAAGGGTCTGTCACCAAACTGTTTTGTCTCATGATACCTACCGATGCATCGAGGGGTTGTAGTGGGACCCAACCACATATAAATCCAATCATTCTTTATAAATAGATTCAATAAAAGAGCAATATGTATTTACATTATCTGTATAGGATAGAGGATAAGGATTCATCAACATTTCCAAAGTCAAAACAACATTCAAAATAAATACCGTATGTAAAATGGTATACGGCTTAGACAATAATAATATCCATGATATGAGAATATGGATATTTAAATGGAATAAACTTTCAATTGAAAAGTGATATGAAATGGGAAGTAGGTTCACAACATAAGAAAGATTAGGTGCCTAATTACTAAGCAAGTCACAACGAAGTGAAAATTGAGACAAAGCTCGTTACCCTGTTGTATTCAATTGAGTCTTATGAAAAAGAGTTAATAACCACAAAAAGAGTCAAAAAATACAATTAATACAATTAGAACCATGATAAAATATTTCAAATGTCAGTACACATATACCACATATAATAAATAAGAGGTGAACAATGGATATCCCATATAATTGAAAGTGAGATGAGAAAAAACCCTTACAAACATTTTGGCATGGTAACGAGTGTTCTTGCGAGGGATTAATGAGAGATAAAAGGTTATACCATGATTTATATACAATAAGGGTAGTATGGGGGAGGTGATTAAACATACCCCTTCATTATAAATTAAAAACAAAAGCACACAAGATAGGGTGGATTCTTGAATAAAATTGAGAGAGAGGATCCCTTATCTTATGCTTGAACGTGTTCTTGACTAGTTATTAATGACCTGAATAAACAAATTACGATTGTTAATTAATAAGTCCATAACCTATTTTATATTTAAATGATTTATTATAATCCTTTTTAGTTCATTCTAGGCCTTTTTGATTTTTATAAGGTTCAATTTCATTTTTTGGGCTTGTTTGTTTACTTGGTTTTAAAGGATTGGTTCACTTATATTCAAGTTTGGATAAATATATAAGATGGATGTGGTTGTCTGGAAATGAAGTTATTTTATTTTAGTTTAAATCTAGAATATTACATGGTTTTAAATATAATTTGGTTACTTAGAGTGAAGTTTAATTATTATATATATAACCTTAGTGACAACCGTTTTGGGTAAAAGGTGGGTTTGATTACAATGAACATGTTTTGCTTTATAACTTAATACCATTTGTACAAAAGGATTACATAACTAAACATAGGATATATTACATATATAATAATCTGATTCAACCATAACATGAATGGTTTCATGACCATAATTAAAGATTATAACAGAAATCGATAAACTATTGTCCTTGAATGTGCTAAATTAGCACATCTCAAACAGTGCTTTCATTTCTTTCAAATTAATGGTGGTGAAAGGAGAAGAGGTAATGAAATATAAAATTATCATGAAAAAATTCCATTAAATGTATGTTACTGGATTTTTCATACCATTATGGTGAAGGGAGCTGAGAAAAGAAACAAAAATAAATGGACTTAAAAGAAAAGAAGGGATTTGAAAGAGAAATTTACCTCTTGAGACTTCCTCCTTTGAGAAACTCTTAAGGGAAGAGATTTTGGTCTTTTTATGAGACCAAAGCTTGCAGGACGTGGGGAAGGAGGGTCTGAAGGTATTTGGACAGAATTTGGAGAAGGCACAAGGCTTTAGAAGAGTGAATGGAAGGGGGGTGAGAGGGGGTTTTATAGTGGAGGAGAGAGGGGATTTCCTAATATAAAACTCATTAATTTATTATTTCTCCTCAAGACAAGGAATAGTGAGTATTCCATGACCAATAATAGTAAATGGGTCATGTTAATTCGAACCAAGTTGGCTTACATTAGCAAAGCATCATCAATGACTCAATTAATCCATTATTTAGCATTTATTATAAATTATCGGATTCTACTATTCATCAAAAATTCAAGTATTTCAGAATAATCCAAAAAATTCACCCTAACCATTTTTCGACATGTAGAATCCAAAAGTAAAGTAAATTTTTCAAAAATAATTTTCTAAATATTATTATTTTAATATTTAATTAGAATAATAATTTATTATCAAAACCAGTTTTAAAACATTCATTAACTCATTCTAAAATAAAGGTATATCGTACTTCCAACTTGAATATTATTTTTATTCCACCATAGGGGAGGTTACTATTCATTAGGGTATATCACTATTCGTAAGGGTATGTTACTATTCATTAGGATAGGTTAATATTCACCAAAAATTATTTTTGATTTATTAGACTCCAAGAAAACATCTTGAACACAACCGTGTGCCCGATTTTTAAAATTCAAATCACAGAGCTAGTAAATTTAAGTTTAGTGGCTAAGTTATGGATATCTCCTATAAGTAACCCTGTTTTGTTCCATAGGGGCTAGTGATTCATGAAATATATGCTACCTAATTAATAGAGAGTATTTAAGAGAAACATACCATAGAATTTTTGGGGTACTACAGGAATTCTATAATGAATATTACGGTGTAACGAATAGTCTTCAAATATGATTTTTTCCTTTAATAAGAAATTTTCTCAAAAATTACTTTAAAAATATAAAACCTCATACAATATTTAAAAAATATTATATTTATACAATATAACTTATTTAGGAAAAATAAAACTATATTTTTTCATGCTTTTATAAAATCCTTTTTTAAATCATTATACACCATATGAATAATCAAGGTTCTAACATTCTCCCTCTTTGGGATTTTTCAAATCCTAAGTAACATTAAAAGAATTTGATGATTATTAATAATTTAAAAAATCTAAATTTTAACTGTGAAACTCATCTATCACTTTAATTTTATGTGAGTAATGATCAAAATAGAAAATAATAATTCAAAATATAATTTTATCCTCACTTTGAAATTATACCTTAGTCCAATCAACTATTAACTAATAAATATGATATTAATCCCCCTTATATTTTTTTATTCTTTAAATTATTTCCCATGGGTTATGTATCTTAATTTCACTTATATTAAAGATACTTAACCTCAAGATTAAATTTTTTCCCTTGATGTGAGGGTAATTTAGTAAATCCAAATATTTAATGGTTCTCATGTTGAATTTCAGATTCCAAATATTTTTTACCACTTACTCTTCACCATATTTCACTAACTCATCCCCTCGATAATAAAACCATAGTTTAATTTCCTTCCAAAAACTAACAACATTGTTAAATAATGAATTTAAATAGAGAGAGGGTAACTACCAAATCTCCTCAAAATTTGTGATAGAAACCAAGATTAAATTAATGTTATAAAAATAAAAGCATGGAAAATAGTTTTATGAATATTTATACCACTTATTTATTTGTTACAATATGATCCACATTAAAAACTCATTATTCCACCTTCTATTTGATCAAGTGAAACCTTATTTCAATATATTTTGTATGTGAATGTTGTACCTAGTTCTTCATTATCATAGTAGCAGTTTTTTTCATTGAAGATTATCATAGGTACATTTTCCTCCTCACCAAGATACTTTAATTGTATTTTCATACATATTAATTAATTAAATGCCTTTCTCTCTAAAATATACTCTTTTTCAATTTTTAAGTGATACACACTCTTATTGTTTTTATAATATAGCCAATATATTTACTTCCAAAGAATAAATCTCTCCACTTATATATTATATATCCATGACATCTACAACTCAATATATATATATATCTGTGTGTGTGTGTGTGAATATACAATTAGATATCAATATTTTATTCCCAAAAAAACAAGATATAGTCAATGGTGCCTTGGGAATACCAAAAGATTCTTTTTACTATAGTTAGATATTCTTCTTTTGTATTGACTGGAAATCCCATGGCCATAAACATTTCAAAAACAATGTACTTCCTTGTCACTATAAAATACATAAAACTTCCAATAATTATTTGATATAGATTTGGATCAAAATCCCTTTCAATTTAAAAATTCATGTGTTTAGTTCTCACTATGAATAAAATTGATATTGGTTTTTAATCATGAAATTAAATCACTATCATCAATTCCTTTGAATAATTTTCTAGGGAAAGATTTGATGAAAAAAATACTTGAAATTTCATATAGACTAAATTCTATCCATTATTAAAAATATTTCTTTTTCACTTATTCCTTTTATTTGTGTAAATTATTTATAAATCAACCATTATTTATTCTGGATCGCATTACCATTCTCATAATATTTATTTTTGGACACCATGTTTTTTCTAATAATATCATGATAATTCAACCTCTTATTACTAAATAATAATTGATCCATTTTCTATAAGGGGATCCCTACCCCCTCCAATACTCACATAGGGTTTATTATGGTTTCTTAGGTGGTGGTGATGATTAGTCCTTACCTTACTGCTGTTTCTTTTACACCCTTCTTTATCACTATATTGATTTCATCGAGTATCCCCTCCCCATTATGCCTCATTGATGTCTCATCCATCCATGTCCCATGATCTCAATGTTCTCAGGGTAATATCTTCACTATTTTCCCTTGATGTTGGTTCTTTCATACTCTAATCTATTTGGATTCTACAAAAGAGTGGGCCTTCCACTTCATATCATCCTGGATCCCCTCTCTCACATTGTTTCTTTCTATCATTAGTTGGGTCCTTCATAACTTTGTGGAATTGACATTACTCCATTACTTGAGGTTTTGAATATTTGGAAGTAACCAATATAGGGTGATGAGGTTTTAGATGTAGTTCTTCAAATATTTCTTCAATGGGTCCTATAAGAGAGGTTTTCCTTTGGTGGTTTAGACTTTTCTACCTAATGTTTCTTTTTTTATAGTTACAAGGATTTTATGTTGATGTGGTTTCCTTAATGTGGTAGTATTTTTAATGTGCTTCCTCATTAAATTAAGGTCTCATTTATCATATCCTTGTCATAAGTTTGTGGATTTTATGCTACTACAACAATATATGACACACAATCCTTAATTTTTGGCTTTTTAATATTCTTTTAAGGTATCTATTGGGAAGGGGTCTATGAGGTTATCTTATCTGATAAAAGTAGAAGAATATAATTTTATGGAATCCTTATTAGGGAACAACACTTTGAATAGGTAGTTGTGTGTGGTTACATTAACATCACTTTATCAGTAAACAAAATTTCTTTATAGAAATTGAAATTTAGATTTGGGTTGGATATTTTTTCCCGGAGCAATGATTTTTTATAGCTCATTTTTTTTCTTAGTGTTCTTCTGTTATGGTTGTGCTCTATGGTGATGCTATTTTTTCAAATTCATATTGGTGATAGTGAGTGGTTAGACCCCATAAATTTAGGGATCCACAATAGTTGGTGAGTTCATGTCTTTATTATGCATATGAGAATTAAGGGTAGTATCTTAAGACCGATTACCTCATTCTCCCTACAAATTTATTTTCATGTGGTTTCAATATGGTGATCCAACCCACTATAGCTCCTCATATGATATATTCACTACTATGGTGGTCTATTTTGGGGTATATGTGTTTTATTAGTATATATAATCAATTTAATATCTTGTGAGGGTTACTATTTAACTTAATAAAGTGCATATATTTAAAAATTAAAAAAATGGATTAGAGACATCATTAAACCTCCAAAAAAGTTCACATTTTTTATTTTTATCTATTCCAATTATCTCTTATTTTATATACTTGACCCATGATTCATAATTTTTCATTATTAAAATAATAATGAATACACCTATGATAATAAATTATTGGGTTCAATTCTCCTTATACATCGATTTATTGTTTGACTGATCTTATCTCTAATTATACTTGACTTATCAATTTTAGACATTATTTTACACTTTATTATATAAACCCTCTTATAATTACTCTTTTGAATATTCATTATGTGTTGAAGTCTTAATTTATACCATATTTATATCATTATCACTATATTAATCTAAAATTTCTTCCATTTTTAAATTTCTTTATTTGATTCTCACTTTCTCTTTAATCACATGAATATCATTACTTTCAATAATTTTTACAAGAAATTTATTAAATCATTTGTGAGATTATATGATGGTAAAAAAGATTATAAATAAACCTTTATTATCTATGTCAACATATTTATATTTATTCCCTATTCTAGATACAAAATCTACTCCCTAAATATATAAAGTGTTTTAGAGTTATTTTCCAATTATTTCACATTTCGTATAGTGTTCTCTTCTCACCTATAAATAATAAATCCTTGTTTTTCATATAAACTAGCACATACACTCCCTCTTTCCAATAATTTCCTGTGAAACCACTATCAATAAGTATTTTATTATAGATATTTCTCATCATGTGCCTTCAACTTTCAACCACTCCTCTTGGCTATGGTAATATTAAAAATGAAGCTGTATGTTTGATAACTTGTTTTTACAAATCATTTTGAAACTTTGTAGAGGTATACACCATGGTATTTTTTTACACAATATCTTAATTTATCTACCTATCATAATTTTAACACAATTATAAAACATTTTGATGAATTTTATCACTTACTTTTTGGTTTAAATAAACATAATATAACATATACAATGATATTAAATCATAAACAAGATAAAATAATTTTCTTTTCTTGTTAAAATATGTCTCATAATACCAAAAATATTAGTATAAAACAATTTGAACCATTGAAAGGATCGTTAATTTTTTGAAACTATTTTACACTATATTACCTCTCATTTATACATCACACATCTTCTACCTATCAACTTTCATATTATGATTTTCTAACACTAGTTTATGATTTGATAAATATTAATTAATTTGTTTATGAATTTTGTTAATTCTTTAATTCCATAGGGTTTTATCCACTTTTAACACGATAAAAAAATAATCCCATTTTTCCACTTCATTAAGGTTTCTATTAGTCTTCCATGCTTGTAATAAATATTTTCTATACTTATCTTTGATATGGTTTCTTTTATGCTTGAATATAAACTTAATCCCTGAGATTCAAAGTTGACATGAACTCAAAATGTTATGACAGATAACACATACATAGATTTCTTCCACGGTTTTATATCCATGTATAAACAGACTAATTTTAACTTAAAGTTACCTTTCTCCATTTTAAATTGTTCCATTAACAAATAATTTTACATTCCTAAAAATTTTCACATTCCTAGTTATGAGGGAAGAATACCCACAATAAATAATCAATGTGTTGTTGTTATTCATCAACAAAACTGAGATTTTGGTTAAGATAGCACTATATTAAAGATGTTTTCATATATAAAATTATCTTTTTACTTTAAATATCATGTATATAAATAATTAACTTATCATATAATGATTGATCTTCTACATAACTTTAATATGATAATATACTTAGAATATTCATTACATCGAATGGTTATAGTGATTCCCTAATATAATGAGAACCTTGAAATTTTAAAAACAATATTCTCTATTAAATATTTTTTATCTTATATATATATATATAGAGAGAGAGAGAGACATAGATGACACTTGACTATCAGAAGTTGGGTGATCATAAGACACTATGGCTTCTTCCCATGAAGTTCTCACTCAGTAATCTCCTTGAAGGGATATCATAAAGAAAAACCCCACTAATAGGGATTCCACTTGTTTTATGTGTCATTGGATATACCTATCTATAAACATGTATATTAGTCATTATACATGATATTATTATTAAATTTTATCCATAATTGTATACTTTGATGTGTAGATAGAAATCACCACTATATTTTCTCACTGTAAGGTAAAATATATTGGGTGTGTCGTAAGTGCTATGGCGTCAATTAAATAATTCATGAAAGTATTTTTTTACATTCCATATTAATATAAGAATATGTATCTCTTCCCTTCATTGAAATATAACTATCTAATGAAATCCATGTACAATGTTGTTTATGAATCAGTTTATTTTGAAAAGTTAAATAATGAGAAATAAAGCATATATGGTGATGATACAAATATACATCCAATTTAAAGAGATATTAGTTAAAAGGGGTATTATATTAAATAGTGTCATTCATAATAAGGTTTTTATAGTTCCTAAATTTGTTTATTTCTCAATGGATTCCTTGATGTGTTATTTCACATTGATATTGAATATTAGGTAAGTTCATATATTTCCATTAGGGAAAAGGCCTAGAGGGTTAGGCACTAAGTTTATCAAAAACATCATTTAATTATTTTGAACTTAATACTAACAATAAATTTATTCCCATATTTTGGAATAATATTTTTTCTACTAAATTGAATTATAGATATTCAATAACGATATATTTGATTTCAGAAAATATGTGTTTAATTTTAACAATAGTTTATTTATTCAAAAGATTATAAATAAACATTTATTTAATAAAGAGTTTTGTGGATTTATTAAAATAAATATTAATTTTAATTATATGAATATTTAAATAAATATATATTTTTAATATTAGTGAATAAAATATTTATTTTATTTTATAAAATTAATATATCATTTTTCATGGAAGGAATTTTTTATACAATGAAGAAAACTTATAGAATTATCTCAATCCCTAAATGAAAATACTTACTTCCTTCTTATCTTAAGGACATAGAGACGGAACAAGTGATCATTATTATGTTCTATAGTGAATGGTGTAAAGAACTATATTCTACCACAAAAATTTCTAGTGTTTCTGGAATTACATTCAGATATTCTTAAAGAACGTGACAATATTTCTGGAGGAATCCTCATTTGGATTCTCTATAACAATTAACGTTTCAAAAAGTGAAAATAAATAATCAATTATAGTAACAAGTATGATATATTTTTAAATTTAAATTTATTATAAATTAAATTTTCATGATCGTGTCTCAAGAATATATGTTGAATTCATCATGTTATTGGGATATTGTCCATTTTTTTAGGGGAAAACCCAAAATTAGGCACAGACATGAAGATTTTATTGTACCCCAGAACCTTAAAGTGGAAAATAAGATACCACATTCCAATTTATAATTATTTACATTTAATATGATCAATTTTAATTTTTGGTTTGGTATTATTAATTTTCATATTTTTTTTCTAGGTCTTGTAATCAAGATGGAATGTTAATTTGAGTTTATACAGTCAGGAAAGGCTAGAAAATATGTAATTAAATATCAAAGATCTAATATAAAGGTGCCATGATCATTGGCTGTATAACACACTTAGACTACAACTTGATTGAAGAGAAGGTTTAGGTATTTATTCCCCCGGTGTCTTTGTTGGTTAATCATTACTCGATAAACCAACCAGGAGAAAAAATCTCATGATCATATCATTCCTTTAGAATATATTTTCAATGTATGGTTATTTAATAATTTATGTGATACATGATTTATTTAAATGATTAATCACTATCACATAATATAAATAAATTAATAATAACTATTAAATAAAATTTATAAGATATAGTTTATCAGGTGTAGTAAATTACTCATATAAGTTTCCAAATAAATTAATTAAAAAATATATACATGATAAAATAATATATATTTCTAAAAAATAGTTAATATATATAAATTATTTTATCTAACACAGTTAATTATTTATAAAATTTCCACATAAAATAAATTATCATGTGAAGAATAAAGGATATTTATTTATAATTTAAAACAAATCCATCAACTAAAATATTAATTCATCAAAAACCCTTTAATTTCTTGAATTAGGATGTGACCATAGTTAAAATGGTGGTGTTGTTATAGTTAAAAGAATTTCTAATTATCCAGCAGTCTTAATAAAGATAATGGTTCAACTAAACCAAATAGGTATTAAGCGTAATGACCACAGTATATTTAATAAAAAATAGAGGAAAGTGGTTGGGAAATAAATTATAGGATTTAAATATTATAGAGTCTATTCAGAATATTAAGTAGCATTGAATTAATGTAGTGGACAATAAAATGTAACTTAAATTCCTTTGAGTAATTTTTAGGCCACAGTGTGGGTTATGGGGAGAAAAATATGTATATTTTATACTAGAATATGTAAGTGATTAAATATTTTTAAATCCAATGGTGGGGGATATTAATATTTTATAAAATTTTGGGAGACATAATTAAATCATTGATTTTTTCATAACTAGTAATCAATATAAATTACTAAATATTTTTTATTTTTTAAACAAAAAATATCAATAAAAACCATTTAATCACTACTATCATTTTTGGTTAAGATAATTTCCTCACCAACCACATTTTTTCTAAGTAGTATAGGTTTATTCATGATGTAATACTAAATGAAAATATATTTTATGTGATGGTGTCCCCTAACCCTAATTAGGAACCTCCTAGATCGAGTGATGGTGAGAAGGATTTTTATCCTAGATAAAATAAATATGGAAGCTTCAAGAGGGGATTTTAATTAAAATTGAAAATTTGAATCATCATTTTATCCCACTAAATAGTATAATTTGTTTGAAAGTTAATATATATTAACAAACAAAGTACGATAGAATATAAAAAATAAATTGAATAAAAAAAAATTGGAGGTTTAACAGACTGAATAAAGTAAAATAACACATTCAAAATTTAAAAATAAAAAATAGAGTATTATATAACAATACAAATAATTATTCAAGGATACCGTTTACCAAACATTTCTAATCATGGAACATTTCACTTTTATCATAAATTAAAATGAGTTTTGGTAACTAGAATCAAGGAGTAAAAGCTCTCCATAAAGAACTTTTTTTACTAAACTCTTTGGAAGGTACAAGTTATGTAATAAGAGCTTATTAAAAAGAATATTTGTAGTAGGTATCAATATCCCCAATACCCTCTTTGATCATTATGGTCAGTAGAAAATCCAACATTAGAATTCATTTAAAAAACTATTCAGAAGAAAAGTATATTCCACACCTAAAATCTCATAAATATCAATGATTGGATAAATAAAGAATACAAAAGGAAAAAACTAAGATATAATACAAAGAATAATCACACAAAAAATCTCTTAAAGAATCACTCTATAAAATACATACAAATTAATATCTCAAAGGAGTTTATATAATACAGAAGATCTCCATAGAAATATTTACAAAAAAATACATTCCAAGAAAATAAATTCAATTTATTGATTTCATCATTAAAAAATCAATTCTATTATTTTAGTTCTTAGAGTTTTATTATTTGAACACCAAAATTATCAACATCTTCTATTGAAATATTTATCCCAAATTTATGATTATCAAAAAATTAAATGGTTCAATTCAGTTAACCAGAACATAGATTTGGAACTTAAAATTTTCACAAATAGAAATAAAACAAAATCAACAAGTCGGCTAAGATTCAAAGTAAATTATACTATTATTTTAAAAACAAGAAAAAAGAAGGATTCATTTGACTTAATAATCTCTACATTATTAGAATCACAAAACATGAAAGAAAATGTTTTAATAGAAATTTAAAAATAAAAAATTATTATTACTTCGGTTGAAAATATTATTGATTTTTACATATATAATACATATATTATTAAATATCTCATCAATATCTCTCTATTTAATTATTCATAAATTAAATCCACAAATAAATTAGTATTGAAAATTTTACCCACTAATGAGAATAAAACTTACTCTTCACAAATCATTTCAAATTTTTTAAAAAAAATTACACTTCTAAAATTTCTCCCTCTTTGTAACTTCAAAAAATAGAAACACAAAAAATAGAAAGATAAAAAAGATAAAAACTATAGAACATGAATAGTTAAGTAATAAGAACAAACCATGAATTCAAAATAAGTAAAGGTAGAATTTTCCTTGTAAATTCATTATATTTTACTCCCCCTTGAGATATAGAAAGAATTTTTAAGATAAATATTATCCAGTTTTATCTTTTAGTTTCACCTACTGAGAAGAAATTCTCCCATTATAGAAACATCATAATCAAAAGAAACTTTTATCCCCATATGGGATTAACAAAAAGTTAAAAGAGAAAGTGATACTAACCAAAAAATGATAAGAACCAAATAAATGAACATTCTAAAAGTAATCCTATGATGTATATAAAACATATTATTCTTTTGATAATAGTTACATAAAATGTGTTAAAGTAATTACTTTATCTTAAATGGAATAAATTAGAAAAATTAAAGACTCATGTGCAAGGATAAAAAAATAAAATATATTTTTTTCTAGGTTTTATTGGTAGAAGGATCAATTTCACAAAAATCTAGAAATATTGCAAAAAGTAAATATAAAACAAGACAATTCAAAAATAATAGTAACCTTATAGATACATAAAAATAAACTAAAAGATACATAAGAGTATATTAAAAAATTAAATAAGGGGTGTATTTATAAGACAAATAATATTAATTAAAATTTACCTTACATAATTTAATTACCGTCATTATAAATGGGACTTATGTAAGGTGTAGTTCCAGAAAATGTCTGAAAAACAATTGATAACTTTTGTTCAAGAAAATATTTTATAAAATATAAAGTATTTATATAAAATTAAAGCACAATTATTAAGTAATTATCTTCACCATTTTTATGGGGTTTTTCAATGTCAGGATATAGTGAAACAATAAGTAGAACTTATGATCATTTAAAACTGATCATACCTAACTTCTGTTTACTATATAAAATCTTTAAGAATTTTATTTTTTAGAAACAAATCAGTAATATAATATATATTTTTGATAATATTGAGAATAATATCTCTTTTTTTAGGTGGTATTTAAGAAAGTTCTTTTTATATCTATTTGTTTATCACAAGAATTATCTGTAGGGTTTTTAGAAAAAGAAATATCACTTGTGATATCACATAGCATCTTAGTTCAATTAAAACTAAACCTGAAATCAGTTATTGTGTGTTCCATCCATCACAATTGAGAACAATAAATTTTTGCCACCATATATTTGGCTCAAGTAGAGTAAATTCAAACTAAATGTTTCTTATTTTGAAATAAAAAGAATAAAATTTCATCATGAAAGATAAAAGTTCAAAAATTTATTTTTTAGTCCACTAAAAAACATTTCAAATATTAATCCAATATACTATTTAGAGTAAACTCTAATCAAGAAGAATAAAACTGGCCAAGTTTCGAAATTACATTAAAATAACATAAGAACTTTTTAGCTATCTTAAGATGGGATTACTTCATATTTTCGTGGAATACCTCAAAAAATTAGACAAATTCTATAATTTTTAGTTAACTAGAAATAAATTTAAATAAACCTTTTATCATCCCTATAAATAATTTCTAATCAACCATTATCTCAGATTCATTGAGATCAAGTTTTCCTAAGGTACCCACTAGAGTACTAAATCTAAAACAATTATCAAATCCAAAACATTCAAGTAATTAGATAATTTCCATATGAAAAGTTAATATAGTTTCTTCTATTCACTGAGATATTTATAATAAAATAAATTAATTATTTTCACCCATCATAATTATCACAAATTTTCCTTGAATAAGTTTAGAAAAAATATTATGAAAGTATTTTTTAGGTTGAACCAGAAATAATATTATTGATGAAGATTTGTATTAAATATTGTTTTATTCAAAACTTTCTTCATTAAATAATTAGGTCTATTGTTCCATTAAAAAATTCTTTTTTAAGTAAAAAACCTATAAAATTCATCATACCAATCTCTATGAGCTTGTTTAAGTTTATAAATAGATTTTTCAAGTCTAATATATCTTCTAGAAAATTGATATCTTTAAAATAAGGATGTTTTTCAATATATACTTACTCATAAACATATTTATCAAGGAAAGAACATTTTACATCAATTTGAAATTGGGTAAAGTTTGAATGATTTGTGAAGGATAATAGAATATTGAAGAAATATAGTTTAGCTACCAATGAAAAATTTTCTCCATAGTTTATTCACTATTCCTAATTATAACTTGTATCAACTAGTCTCTCTTTATTATAAAAAATTATTCCATTCTCATCACACTAGTTCCAAAAGACACATTTGACTCTTTTAACCAGAAGATCTCGAGGTCATTCAATAAAATCCAAAACCTTATTCTGTTTTAATTTATTAAGCTATTATTACATAGAAATTATCTAACTCACAAATCCCAAGGAATCATATACTATTTTAGTTTCAAATTGAGATTCTAATGAAAAAATATCAAATTCATATCTTATGGAATTTCTATTACAAACTGCTGAAACTACATCCCCAATTATATTATCAAAGTGAAGGTTCTATAAGATAATATGGTTTCTAAGTAAAAAAGAAATTTTTTCTCTCATCAACTCATTCATTAACTTCCCTTAATCATGTTTTCTAAATGTTAATTTATGATGGTTTTGGTTCAACTCCTTAAAGTAAAATAGAATATGTTTCGAAAACATAACATGTATTACTTTCATAATCAAAGTGCTTTAACTTTTCATAAGAATCATCCTCTTCAAAATTAATGAGAATTGTTTCTTCATTGGAATTTTTAATTATATTGAAAACATAATAAGCATTAATGGTGGTAGAGTGTCCACGAAAAATAGCTTCATCATCTTTCATATCAAATTTATATAAATTATCTTTAGTATTAAAGATTAATGTTTTACATCTGAAATCTAAAAGGTGACCAGGTATTTTATTCCCTATATTCCATAATTTATAAGGTTTTTTATTTAAAACTAGGTGAAGTAAAAAATCAATTTATAGTGTAATATAAAATAATAATACTTTTAACCTAAAAATACATCATTACATAGTATTTAAATAACAAAGTTAGTGAAAATTATTAATTAGTTTTGTTCCTACTTTAAACTACACAGTTCTTTATGGAGTTATATATACTGAGAAATTATGAATAATTTATTTCTCACTATAAAATGTATTAAAATAATAATTTAAAAACACTCCACCATGATCACTCCAGATTGTAAATACATGAAAGTTTTTAAAATTTGGAACATAATAATAAAACCTTATCAAAAAAAGAGTTCTTTTGAATTAAGAGAGACAAAATAAATCCAAGTTAACTTGTTATAAGCATTAAGAAGTACATACCTTCGGAAACCCTAGTTTTATTTTGACCAAAAAATCTATGTTTTTTAAATGTAATGGTTTGGATTATTAATTTGATCCATTTGGTTTAAATCTTAACTTATGTTTCTTACTATAATTGTAATTTCCATAGACTCTATAAAAATTAAACTTAAGTTTCAGTAGTTCCTTCACTAATACTCATCTAGGAATTTTAGCTATGTTTTGAACTTTTTAGTGTCTTGACCTCCAATACCAAAACCAAGAATTGTCATTAACTACACTAAGGCGAGATAAGTTCCAGTAAATTTTCTCTTTTAAATTAAGGATGTAAGAATTATCATTCATATCAGTTGATAAAATATTAAATCATTCTGTACTTATAATTCCATATTTATTATTCCTAAAAATCATAGAGTAAACCACATCACATAATTAAATTATTCTGATAAGTTTTTTCTTAAATCCTAAAACATAAATTAAATTATAAATAAGAGTTTTACTTAAAAAATGATGCATCACTGATATGAACTATTTTTTATTCTGAATTTTCATCAAAATTAACACATTCATGCTTCATAATTTAAATTCTTGTGGATTTTGTTTTGTTTCTTGTAATTTTTGAAGAAACCAATTTACATGTACCAATTTTTCCAAATTTGGAACTTATAACTTTCTCCAAAAATAATTGAAACTAAAATTTTTGTACTCAAACATTCTTGGGCTCCTGAATTTCTGAAAAAAACAATCAAAACCCATATTTTTTAAACCTTACATTATTGAAAAACTATTAGTTCTTTATGAATATATGAATTATTAGTTACAAATAATTTATCATTGTTCATAGAAAAAAAATTCTATAATGAATTCATCATTGAAATTTTGGACATAAGGGTTGATTTTTAGGGACAAAATAGTTTTCCAAAAAAAATTGACTTTTTGGAATTAAAACCAATTTAGAAATATGTATGAGTTGGTTTCAACTAGCTAAAAATATTTTAAATGTTTCCCAACTAGAACTAAAATTAGAAGTAATATTTTTAAGTATTTAAACATCATATTTTATTTTCAAAACTATGTTTTTTCATCATTTTTTGAAAAAAATATAGATTGAGTATCTAACTCAAAATTAATATTATAAATGATATTATTAGCCTTAATAATTTCTTTCAAAGTAAAATCATAGATTTTATTTAACATTTAATTTTTATTATATATGGAAGTCACGTATATTTAAATTTCTTCAAAGGATTGAGAACTATCTTCATTATCCCAAGAAAACTGATAGTTGAAATCTATAGAAATTTAATATGGTATCCAATTGTAAACTTTCTCATAATAAAAATTTAATTATAAGGTACTTTAGTATAAAAACTAGTTATCTTTTTGGATATTTTTACTATCAAACAAACTATTATTATCGAAAGATAGATCTTCAAAACCTCTCTAAGTTTCCACAGTATCCCTAAAATATTTTCTTCATTTTATATTAAAATATTATTTATATTCCACATCCTACTATTTCAATAGTGTAAAATCAAGAATTATATTCCCTATTTTTTTACAATCATAGAAAATCACATCTGACATATCTTCCCTCATTTTGACCTTTTCATGTTTATCAATCTGACGGTATTTCAAAAAGTCCTCATTTTCATTAATCTTGTTCATTCACATTGCAAGTTAAGTTTGTTCACTATTACTATCTTCTAAATATATACTATAGTAATATCATTTTTATTTTTTCCTTTCTATGAATACTAGGATTAGAAGTGATTACTTTATAAGATAAAGATATTGATTTTGATTTAAATGCAACACGATTTTTTCGTTTCTCTTTATAAGTGTCTCTTTTCATGTTATTATTATAATGAATTAATATCTTCATAAAATTATAATGGTTTAGCTTAGTAAGTTGCTTCATTTTTTCTATCTATGTCCTCCTATATTCCCACTCTTTCTGAAGAATATCAATGATTTTCTCCATGATTTTTCCATCTATTATTTTTTTATCACCGAGTAAAAGTAGTACATTAAATACATTTATAAAAATCTAAACAATTTTACCACTAATTATCAAGTTAAAATTTCAGAAATTCTATAATAATATCTAATAATCACTCTTCTAGTCTTAATTACTTTAGATATTTCAAATTTTGTAATTTCTAGGTTCCTAAAACTTTCAATACCAATTTCATAAGATAAAATTTAACAATACATATTTCTTATCATAGAGAAAATAAATTTATTCCAAACTTTCTAATATTCCTTATATTTATAACTTCTCTTATCGAGTAAAATCATATATTTCCTCCTCAGAATTTTATAATTTCCAGTAATCATCTTATAATGATTCACTCTAGTATTAATGTATAAAGTATTCATTTAAACAATAATATTAATAATAATATCCATAAACAAAATGGAGAATGTATTTTATTAAAATTATCAAATATTTGGATTAGTATTCTACCTATATAAAAAGAAAATAGATCAAATATCTCTCAGACATTAGCGTAAGGAATAAGTGACAGACATTGATACAAAATGTTATCATAGATAAAAAAATATATGTGGTATATTTATAAGGGGGTGAATTGAAGTCAATAATCTAACTCATAATTTCTGTCTACTCAAGAGTTTAATTTATTTAGAAGTCATAATATTCAAAAACAGTATAATAAAATCGAGTTTAATTGATAAACACAGTTGAAAATAAATCTATCGGAAGTTAAAAAACATAACTAAAGTAAAATAATGCAATAATAATTTAGGATAATTTGTGTAAAAACAAAATACAAATTATTGTTCAAAAATAGAAATACTTCTTAGACGAAATATTTACCAAACAATTTTAATTCACAAAACTATTTGTTTTTATCACAAAGTAGAATAATATTTAGTAACTAGGACCAATATTCAAAATCTCTACATGAGGAACTTCTTTGAATAAAATTTTCAGAATGTACAAGTTATGTGCCATGAAATTTATTGAAATAAAATCAAGATCGGTAATATCTATGCCTTGTCTCCTCTCTGATAGATATGATATTAAAGAAGTTCAGCATGATACTTTGTTAAAAAACCATTCATAAGTAAAGTACATTCCATACCCAAAATCTTATTGATCTCAATGATTGAAAGAGAAATGAATTCAAAAGTAAAAAAAGAAATATCTTTTATAATAAATCCTTGTACATAGAAGTTCATAGTCAATTTCACTATAAAAAAATAAAATTGTTTCTCTTAATGATAGAGTGGCTACTATAGAACCAACTTATAAGTACTTTATGATTACTAGTATTCGTGTATTTTAATATTTCTAAAATGTATTATCATATCATGATTGTTATTATAAGTGAAATAATATGTGAGAACATTCCAAATATGAAAATCACATTGAAATTTCATATTAGTTCCCCAGTATAATGAGAACATACAAGTTTCATAAAGGAATTATTAAATATAAGTTATACAGTCATATAATATCATTTGATTTGACAAAAATTGATGTTTCTTAGGATTGTTGAACCACTAAGAAGGGGGTTTGAATCCATGGTGGTATTTTTCTATATCAATATATTTGAAATTAACCCCTTAAACTTGTTTTTCTTTTTATCCTCATCAATTTTATGATGAAACTCACAAGAAAGTAGTTGTAACAAAGTAAACAAGGAACATAAGATTTAAATGTTTTATCCTCAGTGTGAGAACCTATATATTTTCGATTGAAACTCCAGTTGGTTTATGGAAATTCACTATTAGTAGAATGTGATTAAAAATTTGAGAAATCTCTCTTTATACTCCTTATATCTCTTGATAAGAATTATTATACCTAATCCCATTAGTTTACATATTTCTACTTACAAAACTTATCCAACACAAAATATGTGAAAATTTGTAAAAATAACTCTCAAAGGTTAACCTAGAAATATCCTTTCATTTTCCTTTATTTAGTAATGCCTATCCAGGGCACACTTCCTTCATATAGTGAAACTTCTTCAGGTATACCTCACTAAAAAAACACTACCTTTCTAACCTTTGTTCTATGCTATTAAGAAAACCGTTGCACCTCAAACTCTATTCGTAAAATAAATCTTTAACACTATGTCCAATTTCTATTAACTAAAAACTCTATTTCAATCTCGAATCGAAGCCTCTGTTTGGTAACTCTTCTTCATCCAAAATATTAACTTTGATAGAAACTCAGTTTAATACTAGTTCTATAATATTTCAATTTTTTATACATGTAAATAGTGTTTCGTGCATTCATACTTTTCACCCCCTCTATATATTATCTCCTAATATAGAAAAGGCATAAACTCATTCTTTCCCACTCAACTTAAATTCACATGAATCTTCTTTATCCTTATAGATTATTCATGAAAATTCTTAAATATACTTCAAAACTCCACTGATTAAATCCTTACACAATCATTAACATTAGTGATTCAAAAAATCATTCATGTTGCCTTTTCTTGGACAAATAACAAACCAATATCATTAAATCATCATTATAAAAAGAGACCATACCTAATTATGTGAAATTTATTAGAACTCCATAATATAAGTTTTTTCTAATGAAATCATTTGAAATTTCCATTTAGTATTCCTTCAGACTCCCTACTATTCATTATTCTTCATTTAGCTTACTCTATCTGGTCATTCTGCCTTAGCTCAAACTTTATACATTTCTTGGTTTGAAAAACTCAGTCTGGTGTAACTTCTATAAATATTATGTTTGATGATATTGAAAATGTTCATCAAATTATCACCCATCCAATGGATCTCTATCTAATTCCCTAGATATACTGTTCATCCTTTAGTAGTTCACATCATAGCATAAAACATTATAACAATATTTAACATAAAACTTTTCCATTTGAACATACTACAAAATATCTATTTGGAAAACTCTACCTACCTTTGACTATTCTACTTGATTTTTTGAATATGGTTCATTATATTGTTATGAATTATAAAGTATATTGTTATAAGAAACTTATTTATCTAGTTAACTAATCAAATTTACTTTAATAGTTTATATTTAAAAAAACTTTATTTCTTATTCATTGTGTTTTCATAGATAAATACTTGAATTCTGAAATCTCATTTTTTGAACTTCTCCCCAATTCAAGTGAATTTATCAAAGTTGAAAATTTTATCTATTTTTATATACCCAAATGAAACTCATAATATGGTCTTCTTACAACTCTTTTTTTGAAACGTTTTCCCAGTCATCTGCAATTAGTGGCTTAAAAATCTCCATATAGAAAGGTTATTTCTCATTTCTCCCCATAAACTTTATACTGATGAATCTTCATCCATCTTCATCTATCCGGTTATCAATGTCTATTGTTATACATTTGGTAAAAAAAATTAATCTTCTCTCTTTTAATTAACTCTTTATCTAATGTTCTCTTATCCAATTACATAACATTAATCTTTTCATAAATATATATCTAGAAAACTATGTCTAGAAATATGCATTCGATAGACTTTTTTCTGAGGTTCTTCCAATAATATGGATTTGTAAACCTCTATCTCTCTCACAAGAATATATCAAGGGGTTTTCATGATGTCTAAAAAATTGGTAACATCTTATCATCATCTAACTTTGATAAAACAATTATTAAAAAAATTAAGTAAATTTACTAACCTTCCTCCAACAACTTCATGAAAAAACTTTCTTGAAAAATATTTAGAAACTTATTTATCACATGTTTAAAAAAATATACATAAAAATTTGTTGAAAAAAATACAAACAATTATTATGAAAATCATCACAAATGATCTTCAAAAATGATATATGCTATCAGGGGAGGCATATCATAGTATTTTGAGATTCCTATCTATAGATAGGTATAATTATCCTTAGACTTTAATATTATTATTAATATATATCATGACTTATCTACATTGATGTATTAATAAAAACTATGATGGAATATGATCAGAGTGAAATAGAATACATTGGGTGCATCACAAGTTATATTTTATTAATGAATAATAAAAGAAAATATGTATCCCTTCTATTATTTAATGGTAATATATCTCTCATTCCCTTTGATGGGAATTGAACAATCATATTAATACCATGGCTAGGATGGTGTTGTTGAAAAATTAGTTTTTTTAAATTCAATGAAAGATACATAAAGTATTAAGGTCAATGACACTAGAATTCAACTTGATTTATTATATATATAGATATAAAGGGATTATATTACATGATGCACATTCTTAGGAGGTTTTATTTAATTTAGATATTAAATTATTTCTCTATGGGAGGCTTGGTGTCCTACTAGACAGTAATATTGAACTTTAGATAGTGTATATAAGGACCCAGCCATAAACCTTACATAATCTTGAGTTATTTCAAGAATACACATATGGGATCTTTTCAGGTTTATAGTTTTATAGAATTAGATCATAAATCATGCATTACATTCCACATTTAAAAAAAAGTGGTTACATAAAAGATAGTATTCATTTTTTCCCATCAATGGAAACATATTTAAAATAAAACATAGATTATTTCTTGACACTTCCTTGACATTATCATCATATCATGTACCTTTCCCTTGACCTGTGAAAAAAATTTCAAAAACTTGGGATGAGGATAAAAAGCTTAGTAAGGGATATAAAAATTTGTAAAGGAAACATTAGTTCATGTATAGATAAGAATCAATGAAATCATACTTTACTCATAAAACATAAGCACGTTAACAAACCTCATGAATCATAATATTTATGAATAACTCATAGAAATCATAAAAAATAAAGGTAACTTGAGGCATTCATAGAATTCTTACGTAGGGATTAAACCTCATGGTTACGTTTGGAATACCCATCACAGTATATTCCCTAAATCTCTTCATAGAAACCTTAATGTTTAACCCCTTTGCATTACCCAATGCATTGGATAGCTATATCGGGCTCACCTGCCCTTAGTTTATCATGGAACCACCCGTCTTCATAAACAATGCCCAAGAACCATAACATAATCATAGAACATATCTTAAGCATAAAGGAAAGATAACATTGCCACATTTCAATAACAATATAACATTTTAAGATAATGAATCCATTCCAAAAACCATTTTCAAAACCATTTAAAACATTTAATAAAGATATTTTTTAATCAAAGTGTCCCATAATACTTTGAAGCCTTTAACATTTTAAACCATTAATATACATATAAGTAAATCCTTAAAAACATTTTGAAAACATGGATATTAATGAGAAATATTTATAAGAATAAATCATTAAAACATTTAAAATGAAATTTTAGTTAAAGGGGTTTTAAAAAAATGAGAGACACTTGAATACAATAATTGAGGAATAACATTTAATTAGAACTTTATAATATCATGAGAATAAATTAAATAATGATATAATATGCCAAAGGACATTATATACACCATATAAGAGTGAATTGGTGCATAACAACAATGAAGTCTCAATAGAAATGTAAAATGAGATGAAATCCCTTATAAAGAAGGTATCCTTAAATTAAGGATAAATCAATCTCAAAATTATGTGTGACAAATATAAATACAACCAATATAAGTGGATATTAATTGTAAACCAATAAAAGGTCATTCACACATATTCAAAGGATGACATATTCAATATCTACATGTTGAACCCAAAGAAATTGAAATTGGGTTAAAAAGTTCCCTTGGTAAAATTTGACAGCCTAACGGCGTCACTTTAAAATTCATAAAATTAGTTGATGAGAGAGAAAATGGTATATCACCACTTGGACATAAAATTTACATCAATAAGGATATAGAGGAACATATTACAAAATAAAAATATGTAAATTAAAAGACATAACAAAATAAGTCTATTTAAAAGAGGAGTGTGAAAGGTTCCCTTACTAATTTGGGCAACTTTTGAAACGTACACCCCATGATAGAAGGGTCATACAATGAAGATGTAACTACCCATAAATGAGATTATATCATACAAATAGTAAAATAATTGTCAGTTCATACACAACACAAAAGGAAATAGAGGCCAATGTTTCATGAATCTCACAGGAATAAAAAGTGAGATAACATATCCCCTTACGAAAATATCGTCAGCCTAACGATGCCACTTAAAACTTCCAAAAAGTGATTGAAGATATCAATTAGGGTCTCTCATCATATTAACATAAAAATTAAATTATGAGTAATATATAATAACATCCTACAACATAAGAAAGAGGAGCTTAAAATAAGTGACATAAAAGAGAGTACTTAAAAAGAAAGAGAGAGGTTGGATCCCTTACGAAAATTCGGCAGCCTAACGGTGCCACTTAAAAATTATAAAAATGAATTTATGAGAGTAATAGGGGGTATCTCATCATATTAAAATACAAATTACAGAATGGTTAATATAAAATAACATCCTCCAACATAATAACATGGAGTATAAATGAAATGACATAAAAGAGGGTACTTGAAAAGAAAGAGAGAGGTCGGATCCCTTACCTCAAGTCCGACTTGTCTTGTTCATTTCTTTATATTCCTGAATAATACAAATTGGTAAATTTATAATTTATTAAGGTCCTCATTTTAAGATTATTATTCAGTTCATATCACATATTAAAATTTTATAATAATTGGTTAAGAATGTGATTTCATATCAGACGTTTTTGTCGATGTTTGGTACATGAGTCAAAAATGAACTTGTTTCAAAATGATTGTCCATGTAGTTATAAGTAAATCATATCAATAATAGTATTAATGATTTAAATATCATATATATCCAGTACATATTCATTTTATTCTATTCCATAACATTTGGAGATAAAAATAAATGAAATGCACCGTTCATGGAGACGGTAGGCCGTACGTACGCATGAACGCTACTTTCATTTCTTTTTCATATTAATGGAATTAAAAATAATTGAGAGATATATATATTATAATTCCAGTACAATATATATTTCTTATATGTCACATAAGCTCATTAGTTTCATTCTTTATACATTCCATGTACGGCATGAACGAGTCGCATCACTTGAGGGGGCGGTAGTCCACACTTCCTCGTATGAAATTATCGCAATTGCACAACATGAAAAGCATAAAGGTATGTTTTAAATATAAAATACAGAAGCATATGGGAAACATAAATACCATATATATCATATATAAAATACAGTGACATCATAATTGTCACCATAAAAGGTGTTAAGAGAATATTGAACAATCATCGTTTCGTGAGGCAGTAATTCGCCATCCACAGAAATAGTATGTTCTTTAACCATTAGACGGAGGTGTGTGTAATTTTAGCTCGAATAATTAACATAAAACATCCTAGTATATGTAAGATACTGTTTTTTTACAAAATAAATGAATAAAAAGAGTTTAGGGGTTTGGAGAAGCAAAATAAAACAAAAGAACACAAGTGAAGACACTACCTTTAAATCGGGTAACTCTTCTTGGTTTGAACCAAAAGGGTTTCTTGAAGATAATTCTGACAAAGGTGAGGCTTAAATGATGAATAGAGGGATGTGTAGAGCTTCAATGGTCAGGGGTTGTCCGAGCCAAAGACTCTAGAGGTGTGGCTAAGGTGGTAGAGGTGGGGGCCTTTTATAAGAGAAGAGGAGGGGAACTCTAGGAAAGTTATAAACTGTTACTTTATTATTAAATGATTTTCGGATTTCAAAGGTCCAAAAAGGATATATTTCGAGGCTAAGGTGATAAGGTTTCTAAATACACCCATAAAATAGGTTTCTGACAAGTGTAAGACTTAGCTTTCACCCTATCTTCTCATTTTATTTAAATCGTTCATTTATGAGCTAATCACTGCATCATCACGGTGTCATAAATAAATTAATTTATTTAATGTATAAAAATTATAAAAAAATATCATTATGTAGGAAATCCTTTTATATTTATAATGAATATTTATAGTAAAAAACATAACTTGTATAACCCAATGTAAAAAATGTTTTAGTAAAACAGTACATGTTTGTGATATTTTAATTTTAACTTTAAATAAAAAGTTATTAATGTAATTTTCCAACCAAAGTGGCTCCATGGGGTCCCCAATTTGACCCATGGATTTTATTGGTCGGACATGACTCATCCAATAAGGTTATGACATGTTTCAAGGTCATTTCATATTATTATAACATTATCTTTACCTTAAATTACACTAATTACCTTTAATCACGATTAATAAAACATAAAAGTTACTATTCACCAAAAAATTATTTCAATCTCATTGAACCACATTTTAATTCCTAATGACAACCATGTATGTCAGATTTTTGAAAATCAAATCACAGAAGAGGTAAATTTTCATTTAAACGAAAAATCAGTTTCTTTAACTACCACTTAGTGGTTTCACTATTCATCAAAAATTGAAGTTTTTCAGAAAAACACCAAAAATTCACCCTAATCTATATTTGATATTCCGAATTAAAAAATGATGTATATTTTTTAAAATTAAAAATATATAAGTTTCATTAATTAATTTAATAATTCATTCCCGCTGTCCAAACAAATAGCGTGTTTTTAAGAAACAATATCTATTAAAAGATTGACACTAGTTTAAGTCCAATTTCAAAGTGAAATTAACTCCAATGACAACTATTGGATTAAATAGTAAAAATATATTCAAATTACACTTTAAATCCAATAAAAAATATAATCTGACCATATATTTAAATTAAATGAAAAAGCAGTTTTGATGTAAAATGCAGTATTTTTTCACTATTCATTAAAAAAATGAACAATGTCAGAAACATACCAAAAATTTAACCAAAGTAAATTCCAATGTCCTAATAATAAATAATAAGTTTATTTTGACAAATAGAGCTTATAAAATTTTCAAAAGTTAGATTTAAAAAAGGATCACCATCAAAAGGCAGTAAAACAATCTTTTAAAAATATTAGAGTATTTATTCTGAAAATTGGACTCATTTGGATTTTAAGCATCTAAAATTTATTGGATAAATGTAAAAATATTTAACAAACATATGTAATAATTTTGTAGTTATTTTTGTTCATTACCGCCATTACAACGGCTAGGCATTAACTATTATAATATTATTATATTATTAGTGTGCAACGTAAGATTTCAAAGAAACTCGTTGTTGCGTATTCGGTACACCAACAAGCATAGAATTCCCTTTAAAGTAATATTAACATTTTATTCACAAATATTGATAAACATTATAATGTAATATTATTTATTTACTTGGGATGTTACATCCTTCTCCCCTTTTGGGAATTGCGTCCTTGCAATTTCAAAATTGGGCTTAGAAACTTCATTGAAAGTCCCACATCGGAACAAGAGTCAGTAAAACTATCACTTTAAAATAAAGGGAGAGAAGTAAAAAGGTCACCCAAGTTAACCCATACTAGGATTCCACATATGAAAATATAGATATGGAGGAGAAAACAAAGGGTCATGTTCTGATGTAGAGTGATAGTAAACATGTCTAGAAGAAAGTTAACCACAAGAAAATCACAAACTTGTGATGGGTTAAACGGTATTCGATTCCCTAGTAGAAAAAGTTAACAGAAAACATTTTTGTTTTAAGTTACTCTTCATTGAGGAATTTATTTTTGAATTTAACTAAATCATAATAAAACATACTTACTTTTCACGTAGACTTTCAACTTTTACTAGATTCCTTAATCAAGCTCATATTTTCTCCAAAAGACGAGTATTTAGGAAGACTTGTTCGCATTAAGAGTACTATAATCAACTTACTGAGAATCACCTAATCCAAAAAAGAGAACTATATATTTTCCATGGATTTAGATCTCAACCAAAACCAAACCAAAAAGTTTATTATGAGGTCAGATAATACCCAAAAAGGATATATATTTTTTACAAAAAGAAAAACTACTCCTAATCTCCAAAAAATTTCAAAAAAAAACCCAAAGTTCAACGAAGACCATTTAATAAACAATTTGTCCATAAAATTATTCAAGGTAAACCCAACTAATATTGAAACCCAAATATTTGAATGATTTAATCACATAGTCTCCCAAGGTACCAATTAACATTTATCTCCAAATAACATCAGTTGATCTTAAAGTCTCATATTGAAAAGTAATTAACCTAATCACATATCCTCCATGATAGGTTAATAATTTCTATAGATAACCCAAAATAAACTTACTCTTGATTCATAAAATCATCTAACTAAAAAAAATAATTAGTCAAACTAACCAGGGACTTCACATAGTCCAGTGGTAGGCGATAAATACCAGTCGCACTTTGGTTGTGGGTTCTATTCCCATAGCTTTGTCTGACGCCACGAATTGTCACATGGTTTGTGTGTCGTCCTTTTTCCAAAACTATATAATTCTTAAAACATTCCCCAATAAGAGATAAAATATTTAAAAATAACCATAACATAATTTAACCTCAATTTTACCTCATGCCTTTCATCTTCCATCATAACATATAGTAACCCAAAGTTACCTCAAAAGCAAGGATCATATAAACCCTAATGGTTACCTTTATAATTATCACATGAACTTCCACATTGAGTTGGTTCTATCGTACAATAGTCATTAGAGAACTCACCAAGGTTCAAGTGGTTGATCATGACTCTTGATAGTTGGTTTAGAATAACCACGAGATTTCTCATTGAATCCCCCATTTCATCGAGTCTCTTAATCAGAGAACCACCACAGTTTCCTTCAAACCCATTTTCACTTTGGTACCTGCTAGATCCATCCATTTACTAAAACCAAAAAGGTCAGTGTGAGTATATCAACAAAATCATCATGTACTAAAGAGGAAGATAAACACTAATATATACTTATCTAAGTTATCTCTAACTCATTCCAACCATCAAAAATTACAATGAAACTATCTAATATAATAACCATTGTGGTTATACACAACTTTTCACTTATGCTTAAACAACACTCTAACCTCTAAAGTTATCTAAACCGACCTTTGAAACCAACTATAAGGAACCGGCCTTAAACCTTACTTAATCTTGATTTATTTCAAGAATACACATTGTGGATCTTTTCAGGTTTATAGTTTTAGAGAATTAGATCATAAATCATGCATTACATTCCACATTTAAACAAAGTGGTTACATAAAAGATAGTATTCATTTTCTCCCATCAACGGAAACATATTTAAAATAAAACATGTATTCTTTCTTGACACTTCCTTGACACTATCATCATATTATGTACCTTTCCCTTGACCCGTGAAAAACATTTCAAAAACTTGGGATGAGCATAAAAAGCTCAGTAAGGGATATAAAAATTTTTAAATGAAACATTAGTACTTGTATACATAATAATTAATGAAATCATACTTTACTTATAAAACATAAGCACGTTAACATAACTCATGAAATCATAAGATTTATGAATAACTCATAGAAATCATAAGACATAAAGGTAACATGAGGCATTCATAACATTCTTACGTAGGGAGTAACCCTCATGGTTATGTTTGTAATACCCATCATAGTATATTCCCTAAATCTCTTCGGAGAAACCTTAACGTTTAACCCCTTCACATTACCCAATGCATTGGAGAGCTATATTGGGCTCACCCGCCCTTAGTTTATCGCGGAACCACCCGTCTTCATAAACAATTCCCAAGAACCATAACATAATCATAGAACATAACTTAAGCATAAATTAAAGATAACATTCCCACATTTTAATAACAATATAACATTATAAGATAATGAATCCATTTTAAAAACCATTTTCAAAACCCTTTAAAACATTTAATAAAGAGATTTTTGAATCAAAGTGTCCCATACCACTTTGAATCCTCTAAAATTTTAAACCATTAACATCCATATAAGTAAATACTTAAAACCATTTTGAAAACATGGATATTAATGAGAAATATTTATAATAATAAATCATTAAAACATTTAAAACGATATTTTAGTTAAAGGGTTTTTAACAAAATGAGAGACACTTGAATACAATAATTGAGGAATAACATTTAATCAGAACATTATAATATCTTGAGAATAAATTAAATCCTGATACAATATTCCAATGTACAGTATGTACACCATATAAGAGTGAATTGGTGCATAAAAACAATGAAGTCCCAATAGAAATCTAAAATGAGATGAAATCCCTTATAAAGAAGGTATCCTTAAATTAAGGATAAATCAATCTCAAAATTATGTGTCACAAATATCAATACACACAATATAAGTGGATATTAATTTTAAAACAATAAAAGGTCATTCACACATATTCAAAGGATGTCATATTCAATAACTACATGTTGAACCCAAATAAATCGAAATTGGGTTAAAAAGTTCCCTAGGTAAAATTCGACAGCCTAACGGCGTCACTTTAAAATTCATAAAATTAGTTGATGAGAGAGAAAATTGCATCTCATAACTTGGACATAAAATTTAAATCAATAAGGATATATAAGAACATATCCCAACATAAAAATATGTAAATTAAAAGACATAACAAAATAAGTCTTTTTAAAAGAGGAGTGTGAAAGGTTCCCTTACTAATTTGGGTATCTTTCAAAACGTACACCCCACGAGAGAAGGGTCATACAATGAAGATTTAACTACCCATAAATGAGAGTATATTATACAAATAGTAAAATAATGGGACGTTCACACACCACACAAGAGGAAATAGTGGCCAATGTAGCATGAATCTCACAGGAATAAAAATTGAGATAACATATCCCCTTATGTAAAATCAGCAGCCTAACTACGCCACTTAAAACTTCCAAAAATGGATTGAAGATATCAATTAGGGTATATCATAATATGAACATAAAAATTACAATATGAGGAATATATAATAACATCCCCCAACATAAGAAAGAGGAGATTAAAATAAGTGACATAAAATAGAGTACTTAAAAAGAAAGAGAGAGGTTGGATCCCTTACAAAAATTCGGCAGCTTAACGGCGCCACTTAAAAATTCTAAAAATGAATTGATGAGAGTAATAGGGGGTATCTCATCAAATGAAAATAAAAATTACAGTATGGTTTATATAAAATAACATCCTCAAACATAATAACATGGAGCATAAATGAAATGACATAAAAGAGTGTACTTGAAAAAAAAGAAAGAGGTCAGATCCCTTACCTCAAGTCCAACTTGTCTTGTTCGTTTCTTTATATTAATTAATAATAAACTTTGGTCAATTTATAATTTCTTAACGTCCTTCTTTGAAGATTATTATTCATTTCATATCACATATTACAATGTTATAATAATTGGTTAATAATGTGAGTTCATATCAGACGTTTGTGTCGATATTTGGTACATGAGTCAAAAATGAACTTGTTTGAAAATGATTGTCCATGTAGTTATTAGTAAATAATCTCCAGATTAGTATTAATGATTTAAATATCATATATATCCAGTAAATATTCATTTTAGACTATTCCATAACATTTGCAGATAAAAATAAATGAAATGCACCGTTCATGGAGACGGTAGGCCGTACGTACGCATGAACGCTACTTTCATTTATTTGTCATATTAATGGAATTAAAAATAATTGAGAGATATATATATTATAATTCCATTATAATATATATATTTTATAGGTCACATAAGTTCATTAGTTTCATTCTTTATACATTCCATGTACTGCATGGACGAGTCCCATTACTTGAGGGGGCGGTAGTCCACACTTCCTCTTATGAAATTATCGCAATTGCACAACATGCAAATCATAAAGGTATGTTTTAAATATAAAATACAGAAGTATATTGGAAACATAAATACCATATATATCATATATAAAATATAGTGACATCATAATGGCCACCATGAAAGGTGTTAAGAGAATATTGAACAATCATCGTCTCGTGAGGTAGTAATTCGACATCCACAGAAACAGTATGTTCTTTAACCATTAGACGGAGGTGTGTGTAAGTGTATCTAGAATCCTTAACATACCAACATCCTAGTATATTGAAGATACTTTTTTTGTTACAAAATAAAGGAATAAAAAGAGATTAGGGGTTTTGAGAAGCAAAATAAAACAAAAGAGCACAAGTGAAGACATTACCTTTAAATCGGGTAACTCCTCTTGGTTTGAACCAAAAGGGTTTCTTGAAGAGAATTCTGTCAAAGTTCAGGCTTAAATGATTAAGAGAGGGATGTGTAGAGATGAAATAGGTAGGGTTTGGCCGAGCCAAAGGCTTGAGAGGTGTGGCTAAGGTGGTAGAGGTGGGGGCCTTTTATAAGAGAAGAGGAGGGGCACTCTTGGAAAGTTATAAACTATTACTTTATTATTAAATGATTTTCGGATTTCAAAGATCCCAAAAGGATATATTTCGATGATAAAGTGATAAGGTTTCTAAATACACCCATAAAATTGGTTTGTGACAAGTTTAAGACTTATATTTCACCCTATCTTCTCATTTTATTTAAATCGTTCATTTATGAGGTAATCACTACATCATCACGGTGTCATAAATTAATTAATTTATTTAATGTCTAAAAATTATAAAAAAATATCATGTTGTTTAAAATATTTTTAGATTTCTAATTAATAATTATAGTCAAAAACATGACTTTTATAGCCCAATGTAAAAATTGTTTTTGTAAAATAATACATGTTTGTGACATTTTAATTTTAACTTTAAATAAAAATTTATTAATGTCATTTTCCAACCAAAGTGACTCCATGGGGTCCCCAAGTTGACCCATTTATTTTCTTGGTCATCCATGACTCATCCAATAATGGTAGGACATGTTTCAAGGTCATTTCATATTATTATAACATTATCTTTACCTTAAATTACACTAATTACCTTTAATCGCGATTAATAAAACATAAAAGTTACTATTCCCCAAAAAATTATTTGAATCTCATTGAACCCAATTTTAATTCCTAATGAAAACCATGTATGTCGGATTTTTGAAAATCAAATCACAGAAGTGGTAAAGTTTCATTTAAATGAAAAATCAGTTTCTTTAACTACCACTTAGTTGTTTCACTATTCATCAAAAATTGAAGTTTTTCAGAAAAATACCAAAAATTCACCCTAAGATATATTTGATATTCTGAATTAAAAAATTATGTCTATTTTTCAAAATTCAAAATATATAAGTTTCATTAATTAATTTAATAATTCATTCCCGCTGTCAAAACAAATAGTGTGTTTTTAAGAAACAATATCTATTAAAAGATTGACACTAGTTTAAGTCCAATTTCAAAGTGAAATTAACTCCAATGACTACTATTAAATTAAATGGTAAAAATATATTTCCATTACACTTTAAATCCAATTAAAAATATAATCTAACCATATATTTAAATTAGATGAAAAAGCAGTTTTGATGTAAAATGCAGTATTTTTTACTATTCATTAAAAAAATTAACAATGTCAGAAACATACCAAAAATTTAACCAAAGTAAATTTCAATGTCCCAATCATAAAGAATAAGTTTATTTTGAAAAATATAGCTTATAAAATGGTCAAAATGTATATTTAAAAAAGGTTCGCCATCAAAAGGTGGTAAAACAATCTTTTAAAAAAATTAGAGTATTTATTCATAAAATTGGATTCATTTGGATTTTAAGTCTCTAACATTTATTGGATAAATGTAAAAATATTTAACAAACATATGTAATAATTTTGTAGTTATTTCTATTCATTCCCTCCATTACGACAGCTAGGCATTAACTATTATAATATTAGTATATTATTAGTGTGCAACGTAAGATTTCAAAAAAACTCGTTGTTGCGTATTGGGTACGTCATCAAGCATAGCATTCCCTTTAAAGTAATATTAAAATTTTATTCACAAATATTGATAAACATTAGAATGTAATATTATTTATTTACCTGGGATGTTACAGTGTATCCCAATTCTACTTAGAAAGGGTAATAGAGGGACACAAAAATAGTGTGTTCTTAACCTTAGTTAAATTCTATATTAATTTTACGTGTTGGATAAATATTATTCTTAGGTGTTTTTTAATGATTATTCATGATTGTTTGATGGAAACTATTAAATCGCAATTTATTTTAGAGAATGTGTATGTGAGTTGAATATTTAGTAAATATTTATTCACTTGGCAATTATTTATTAGAATACAAGAATATTAAATATTTATTTATTACCATTAATTCATAGGGTAAAAAATTTATTTCTTTTGGTTACCTGAATGCATAAAAAATATTATTCACTAATTTTAGGAATATAATACTTTTATATTTATTAGATAATAATTTAGTGATATATATTTAATTAAATAAATAGTCATTATTCAAAAACCCAATAAATATTTAGGAGGATTAGTAGACCAAGTTTATGGTTCGGTGAAAAAATTTCATATTAAATATTATTTGAATAAATAGAATTTTACTTTTTCAAGAAAATTTATATTTATTTTTTCTATGAGTTTAACACATGTCAAATAAATGATAATAATATTATTATTATTATTTAGACATGGGGTTCTCCGGGAAATATAAATTTAATAAGGTCCCTTGTGTAATTATTTATTTTCTAACCATAGCACTACAAAAAGATGGCCATGACATTTTGTACAAAATGTGATATGGACTATCCCATCATTGTGAAAAACAAAATTTAGAGAGAACCTACAAAACCCTAGTGATCTCCCTCACTAGAACACTCTAGAGATAGCATATAATTTCAATTCTATCACCATAACAAATTGGTTATTTCTTGAAGGATCTTCTTTTGATTAAGAATCGATCATCACAAGCAATAGATGTGTTTACACTAGCACCTGAATAATTCCACAGCAATTATCAGAGGTTCTCAAATCATGTGTGGGTCACTGCTAGAAAGAATCTACACCTAATTACTTTGTCACAAAACATATTATTATTTATTATTTTTGGATTTATTATATGAAAATTGATGTTACTTTTTGCTTCTAGTTTATTTGTTCTTTAATCCAAATTTTAATTAAAACAATTTCAACATATTAATTCTCTTTGTTCAATTTTCATGTCATCTTAAATAGGTAAAGATAAAATGAATAATGATCATAGGTTCCATTGACAAGTTATATGGATTTTTGTTGGAAGACTACACTACACGGAGTGTGACCTATGTACATGTCATTTTCCCCAGTTCACTTCACCTAGACGAGTTGCGGGATACATAAAGCGTCGAGTAGTAATAATACCTAGTGTATTTATTAAACACCATGTGTTGATAGGTTTAGATTGGAACATGGTATGTTAGGTTACATGGCATATAGATGGTTGTTTCATCAGGTTTTTGATGTGTGAAATGGGTTTCTCTCATTGGGATACCAATGTCAATTTTTCCAGAAACTCCCAATAGTTCCCCCAACTGTAGTTGGGTAAAGACTTGCTTTTAAAAGGCCGGTAGTTATCTGGGTTTTCAGGCCCAATGAATTTTTGGGACTTCCATTGTTCAAGAGGATTGGAGGTTATACTCATTACACCCATTTATGGGGACTTTTTTCCTACTCTGACACTCTTTTATAGATTTAAGATATATTCATGATCTTCCTATTACTGATATGGGATCTTTTACCCTATAAAAAAGATTCACTGGTCAATTCTCTCCATAAAAAAATAAATGGAGTCTCATTGATGAACTAAGTAAGGTGAGTTCCTATTAGAAAATCCATCTGTATGTATCCAAGTTTCTTTATCCATTTCCTTAATGGTGAATAGCTACTTTAGGTGAAGAAGTAATATAACCAAATTCTTTGGAATTTGATTCCATGTGAGGAGGTGGTCAATATTACAAGGAGGGGATTGAGGCATTATGATGCATCCTCCATATCTTCGTTATTACAGGAATCAAAATCCATGTAGTTCATTAATCACATGCGGTTTAGCTTCATGCAAAGAGTACATATGTGCGGGTACTGAGACCCCAAATGTTTGAGCCTGGGTATCCGGGATACATCCTATATATCATGGTTATAAAAGGAATCAGATTCATTGTAGTTTAACCACACACTATGGAATAGCCATAAGGTACATTACCTTATATGAGGGGTGTTCATAATATACCACTCAGCAAGGATAACATACCTGGATTTTCCTAGTTATTCAAGATTCACGATACCTGATGAGGTGTTCGTTTCATCTCCCTAATCCCACATGATCTATGATCGATGTGGGAAACAAGGGGGTAGATGATCAACCTCGTAGTGTGCATATATCATACTTTTGTAATTGTAATTTCCTTGGGGTGTTTTGTATAGATCTTGGTCCTTAAGAAGGATTCATATCTATCCTGAGTATGGAAAGAATTAGAGCCATCGCAGTTCTGTTTATTTATCAATTTTGTGATGAATAAGATGGAGTAATCGGCTCATGGGAATGATTGGGTCCTGATGGTTGAGATCTCATATATATGAGTCTTATATCAAAGTGTATATTAATTATATCTCAGACCATAAAAAGGTATCTTACGTATCCAAATTATGGCGGGAACCAGAGTTCTCATTGTTCATTTATCACTTAACTCTCCAGATAGGATAAGGTAGATGATCACACTTGGAGACATTATGGTCATCCTCAAGGTTTCAAGAATGCTATGGGTTCATAACAAGATGGATTCCTTGTTAATTAGTAATATACTACATGATGTAATTAGTTGGGTATTACACACTAAGGTTTCCCTTACAACTCTAGGGTGTATAGTGTGGATGAAATTATCATTCCAACTCCCTAAGCCTGAGTAAACCATGATCATTGTGATAAAAAATGGTTATCAAGTAAACAATTCCATTGCTTTAGATAATAGCCTTAGATACTGGGATATCCCTCGATGATCAATATAGAACTCGAACCTTGAAGAGGTGGCCTACATATCATAAATATATAAGGAATCAAAGTCATCATAGTTCCATTTATCGAGGTTCGCACACTGAGTTTTCCCTTGTATTTGGGGATTACACCCCGGGGATGGGTAGGGCTATAAAATTCTGGTATTCCCCTCAATTTTGGGATTACACACCAATGATGTAGAAGGATATCAAATCCCAGGATTCCCTTTTATTGTGGCCAACTTTTCTAGAATGTGTCCCATGACCCAACCGACGTACCTTGGTGTCATTCGCTAGAGTTGGCTTGACACATATGGAGGGTGTCGCAAGAGTCATTATGACATGGCTCCAAGGATGTATCATATCTTTGATAACATACCTGGAAGGCATCGCAAGACATTTTCATCATGTCCAAAGGGCCTCATGGGTCTCAACAGACTTGTTTCATGGGGTGTCATGAGATCTTGTCAATATTCCCATAAGATGTCATGAGAGCCCCTAGATATGCCCATGTGCTTTCACGAGACTTGGTTGAAATGACTGAGAACCACTATATGAGTCATATTATGTTTCTGAAAGATGTTGGGAGGATTGGGAGAAAATTCCATGGGTATTTTCAGGAGACTATGGGGGCATATCCAGAGGCCATGTGACTTTTCCTTGACATGCCCATTGGGCTTCGTACGACCCAAATAGCATGCCTAAGGAGTGACACAAGATATGGGAGATTTTTTCTAGTGTGGATTCATGTCTTTGGGAGGTTCACATGAAGTACATGTGGGTCATCAAAAATGTTTTGGTTTAGGTATTACAACTTTTACTTTTTTTTTGTTCTTTCACTTATGGATTCCTTGGTTTTATTCTGCATTAGTTTATCTTGAGTCTTGTGTGATCAGGGGGATGTGTGGTACATTTTTGCACACCTTTAAAGCATTCCTTCAAGTAATCTATCTATGTTAATGTGAATTAACTTATTTATGGTTCATGATTTCTCTAGAAACTCACCAGTATATTACCAAACAAAAGACTTACCATTCGTAAGATTAGCTGCTCTAAAAAGTCAGAATTTTCCCTTGCACCTAAGAGTCCGGAGGCAGATATTCAAATCAATTAGAGTCTAAACATTTTTTTTATCTGGGGGTGGATAATATAAAGGTACCCCCATATTGTTTGTAAGTTTATAAAACATATCTAGAGAGAATATATTCTGGAGTTAGTGAAGGGCCTTAGTGCTATGCGGCTTTGTGAGTCTCTGTCATAGACCGTTCAGAGTGCATCGCCAGATTTTCAGCGGTCACGAGTCTCTTCTACCAACACTTACTTTATCAAATTATTTACTATTAATGAAGAAATTTTTTATTATGTGGTCATGTATAAGGATTTTTTATATTGTCTTGTGGACATTCCCAAGGTCCTTTGTGAGTGCTCGATGCCTTGCCTAGAATATTTAGAAAGGTGAAAATGGATTACCAAGGAATCTTTGTGAGGTCTAGCTGACTTGTTAGGAGGTTTCACTGGGCCACACAGTGGGAACCCTAGGTGAATCACATGTTTTTAAATGACCAAGATAGCTCTTACCTCCTCCCATTTTATTCCCTTTATTTCATTTTACAAAGGTCAAGATTATATGAGTTTTCATGAGTAATGTAAAGGATATTTAATCGGTTTTTTATGATGTCTTGCATGAAAAATATGGTTCATATGTTGATGTGGGATCATGTTGTGGAAAAATCAATTTTTTTTACTTAAAACACCGAAGGGGAAGAACAGATTTACCTGGTCATCCCCGAGGACTTATACACAGTGAAGCTAATAATCCAAAGGGATTTTGCAAAATTGGGTGGACATGTCGTTGAGATCTTGTAGTGTATTACGGGCCACCTGGTGCATTTCTCATGTCTTTAAATGATCATGAGTACCTATTTTCACCTCCCTCTTATCTCTTTTATTTTATTCTACAAAATATTAAGAGTTTTTCATGTTTTCTTGGATATCATCAACAAAATTTATTCTTTAAAACAATGATATGGAACGTAAACTTTACAACCACTGGGGATGTCACATATGTGGTTTCTTTTTGAGGTATTTTCCTATTTATTTTCAATATTCCTTCTTCAATTTCAGTTTCCTTTTTTTATTAGAGAAAATTGAGAAACTTTTACTGTATAGAAAGTGGTGCATGGTTGTTGCACGGTTAGCAGAAATCATGCGCCCTTGCCCAGTCAACCATGTGGTAAGTGGTAGGTTTGAGGCAGTAGCTACCACATGGATTGAGTAAAACAAGTCAGACCATGAATGATAACTGTGTGGTAGGTTCATCTTGGATAATAAGGGGAGAACAGTTGCCATGTGGCTTTTCAAATTGTGTGTACAAACATTGTGGGATTTCTAGGTCATTAAAATTTGGATTTTCCATTTTTCTATCTCCACAATTTTAACCGTAAAATACCCAAACTCCCCCTATCAAAATTATAACCCTATTCATGTCTCTCCCTTCCTCTCCACTCCCTTAGGATCCACTTTTGTGGAATTTTTTGCGTGATTCCTCCTCAAATATTCTAGTATGTGCCTTATTTCTTGTTTCTCCCTCATTTCTAGGGTTTTTCCATCTTTATTTGGGGTTTCATTTCTCCAATGTGTAGGGTGTTGTTTTTAGAGACACATATTTATTTCTTGGGTTTTACCTTGATGTTCTAGGTTTGATCTTGCCTCCTGATGGTTTGATTGAGGCGTAGTTGATGTTTATCACCGTTTCTAGGGAGATTCAAACCTCAAGTTATGTGGTTTCGTGCTTAAACATTATTTAGATATTTTAATATGATTTTTTATTTCATATACATGTTCTATTTGTTACATATGAGGTTATAAATGTGTTTTTCAAATTATTCTATGTGTGTGTACATTGAAAATGGTTTTCCAAAGGAAATGGGTGATATTCCATGTGTGTTTCATATATGTTTTCTTTTTTGTTCCTTGAAGGTGTTTTATAAGATATGGGGATAGTGAGAATCATATTTTAAAATGTTTTTGGCGTGTGTTTTGTTTTAGAAGAGATTTTGGGTATGGAAAGGGTGGTTTATCATGTGTAATATTTTTTTGGATTGAGTATTTGTGAATGTTGTGATCTATGTGATATATGAGATGTGAAATGAGAACAAAGGGAATCCTGGGTGACTAGGTGGGTTGGACTAGGACTAGTATGAAAGTAATTTGGAAGTGTCTTTGGCCTGGATCCACTTTGCGGGACTAACTATGACCATACTAATAAAATATTGATGATGGTTAGAGACCACTAAAACTTTTATTTTATTTTGTTTTATATTTTTTATAGCATCTAACCTTTTTTTATTGGGTAGAATCATACTATGATTTGGATCACATCCTACTTACAACATTGGGTGTAATTAGACTTGGTTATGTTTGATATATATAAGGGGAAAGTGTTTGATACTGGTGGTTCAGGCTGATTTTGGACTCCCCTGGAAGGTGTTGTGGTGGAGGCTTGAGGACGATTGTTGTATTGTGTTTTTTTTTTATAGTTTCTTTTCCCATTTTTATTATAGCCCCTTTTTGGTTTTGTTTAAATTTTGTAAAAATTAAATGTGAAATTTTTTTATGTGATGTATGGTTGTGTTTATTCGTCCTTGTGTGTTTTATTATTGTGGGTTTTTATGGTTTTAGAAATGGGAGAAATCATTCACAAATTGTATTGTTGATACCTAGGTATAAGTTTCTCACTCGTGGGGATCAGTAATTCCCATCGGTCCAAGGCATGGACCGAGTCGGGTGTAAGGTTGGATGGAACTTCCTATTGTTTCCTGAAAAAATGGTTTCAGAGTAGGTTTCACTCTTTTTGGTCAATTTAATTTTGGGATGAGTCTAGATAGACTGGAGCTAGGATTTTTAAGTCTTGTGGTTTTGGTGGTGAGTAGGGTGCCTAACCAGTACACCTCATGACAGATCTTGAGTCACCATGGGATGTTGGGATTTTTTATTTGAATTCTCCTCTACGTGAGACATGGAGGAGGCATACTACATATATACATCAGATCTGAGAGTGGAGTAGTTTTGTTTGGTTTTCATGTTATTGTGATGGGTTTTATTTGATTGGATTTATGAAATGTTGGTGTTTGTTTTCATCACTGAAAATTTTCAAAATGCTGGTATTAATGGTTTTATTTGTGACTATTATTCTTTTTTGTAGAAAAAGGCATCCCTAGAGACGTCATGTGTATCCATGGGTAGAAGACATAGAGATTTACCCCTCATAAATTGATTAGAGACTAGTGTAATCTATGGTTGAGGCTATTTAAACTTTGGGATGGCGATCGGGTTCTGGTCCTACCCTTGTTAGAGAATTTGATCCAAGTCCTATAAAGGAAAAATATTTAAAGTTTCTCAAGAATAAGACTCCATATTTATAGTTAAATGATAAAACTCAGGATGCAGAGGAGTGTCTTGAAAAGATATAGAGGATGTTTGAGTTCCTTGATACTCCTGAGGTTGTCAAGGTGAAATGAGCTTTGTTCTTGCTAGAGGGTCCCAGTTGAAGGTGGTGGGACTTGGTGGTTCAAACTTGGAAGACCGAGCAGGTGAGTTGGAAAGATTTCAACATTGTATTTAATGATTTGTATTGTATTGAGGTCCTGGCCTATGCCAGATCCCAGGAGTTTATGGATCTATCCCAGGGAGATCAGATAGTGATAGAGTATTCCAATCTCTTTGCTTATCTATTGTGGTATGCACGTGATATTTTTTCCAATGAGCAGATGAAATCTCAGAGGTTCAAGATGGGTAGTAACCAAAGATTTATTCTTAGGTATTTTTGTACAAGATAAATACCTATGTTGAAATGGTTGATCATGATTTCATGGTTACGATCGATCAGAAAGGAAATTTTGGGTTCTCCTAAATAGTGTCATTTGTGGTTAGTGGTATCTCTTTAGAGAAAAAGAGTAAGCGTGATACGAAGGGGGAAAAGGGATGTGGTAGTTTAGGCCATCCTTTTGGGTAGTCTTTTTCTTTGGATTATGATGCAGGGTATGTTGTATGCCACTAGTGTGGGAAGTTAGGGAACATAATACATGTGTTCACTTCTCCCCCTAAATCCAATTACCGATGTGGAGTGATGGGGAACTTGCGTCTATGCTATAGATCCATGCATTCTTATCAGACTGGAGAAAGATATATGGATTTTAGGGTATTTCCAGAGAGTTAGAACCATATAGGATAGTGGGATGTCAGTTTGGAGGTCATAGAGGTAGGAGTAGATCATATTCTAGGTAGATCCAGTTTTGGGAGGATCCTTTGGTGATCGATCATTATCAAACTCAGGCTGAGGAAAAACATCTTCAGGTTTTAAACTAAGAACTAGCACAACTAGATATAGGGCCTTTGAAAATTTGAAGTACCATTTTGATTGAATCATCTATAGCTACTATTTTTATTGGTACTGATGATTCTTTTTCATTTATCTCCACATTTTTTGTGAATCTGTTGAATTTTCAATCAAGCTCTTGTCTTATGCGATTGAGTTGCCAATTCCTCTTAGTAAGAAGCAAGGGTAGGGCCTCAGGTGTCCATCTTTTGCACTCACCATGTCTTCGTTCGAGCTAGGATGGGATTCCCTAGTCTTGGATATAGATATATTTTATGTAATCCTCAGTATTGAATGGATTGTGTGCTTTCAAGAACATATCACTTTCTATAGAAGTCTGGTGAGTTTTGTGGCACCTGGTGGAAGTACCCATTTTTTTCTTCGCGGATGGGATCCTCAGTTGGGTCATGCTAGGGCTCTACTCTGTGAGTTGGATAATATTGTTTTCTACTTATTATCACTCATGTTGTATTATGAGTGTGGTGCACCTGATGGTAGATTACCTCCTATGGTGGAAGAGTTCTGAGAGGTATTTCTAAATTACTTTTCAGGATTTTCTCCAGAGTAGTATATGGAGTTCTCGATTGATCTGGCACCAGGGATGAATCTTATATCTCTTACCTCATACTGTATATCCCCCACTGATTTGATGGAATTAAAGGTATATTTTTATTATTTGGAATCTAAAGTATTTATTTGCCTGAGCATCTCTCCTTGGTCCACCCTAGTCTTGTTTGTGAAGAAGGCTGATGGATCTCTCTGGTTATGTATCAATTACTGGAAGCTAAACAATGTAACCATCAAGAAAAATATCATTTTCCTGAAATTGATAACTTGTTTTATCATTTAAAAGGTTTAAGGTGTTTTTACAAACTACACTTGCATTATGGTTATCACTAAGTCAGGGTGAAAGAGGAAGATGTATGAAAAAAGAATTTCTGAAGTAGCTATAACCACTTTGAGTACTTGGTCAAACCTTTTGGGTGAACGAATGATTCAGAAGTCTTCATGGTGATCCTAAATTGGGTATTCCACCAATAACTTGACTCTTTAATTGTGTTTTTCATGGATCCTATCAGATTTTATTCTGAATATGAGTAGGAGCATGGGTGCCATTTGCAGATCGTGTTGGGTACACTTTGGGACCATCTCCTTTATGCCATGTTTTTAAAACGCACTTTCTGGATTAGTGAAGTAAATTTTTTGGGCTATGTGATCGCATAATAAGGGATTTCAATGGACCCCAAGAAGATAAATTCAATTATTTCATGGGAGAAACTAAGTAATGTGTTTGCGATCAGGTTCTTTCTATGTCTCATCGGATATTAAAAGTGATTTATTTGATACTTCTCTAGGATTTCTTTGCCCATAAAGATGATTATCTGGAAAGGGGATATGTTTTAATGGATCCCATAATATCAGGAATCCTTCAAGGAACTAAAGTGGTGATTGAATACCACTCGTATTTTGGTCTTCCTAGAATCGGGAAAGGGCTATGTGGTTTATTGTGATGCCTCAGGTATGGGTCTCAGGTGTGTTCTTGTGCAGTATAATCATGTGGTGACCTATGGTTCTCACAAATTCTGACCACATTAAATGAAATACCCAACCCATGACTTGGAGTTAGCAATTTTAATTCATTCCATAAATACTTGGTGTCATTACCTTTTTTGGGACAAATTTTTGTTTACTCTAATCATAAGTGCCTAACCTATATTTTCTCCCAAAAAGATCTAAACTAGAGGCGGCATCATTGGGTTCAATACCTTTAGAAGTTTTAATTTGATATAGTCTATACCTCTGATATAGGTAATGTTGTGGAAGAAATTTTGATCAAAAAAGTGTCGGTGCAGGCAGTGAAGGAGTCTAGTGATGAGTGGACGTTGATGGGTCTTTTTTCACTATTGCATCTAAAGACCAAAGAGAATAGTGAAGTTACATTCATGTCTAGTGTTCAGCTGACTCCTTCCCTTATGGAGTTGATTCAGTAGGAGTATCCTGATGATTATTTGTGCCAATTGTCTATGTAGTTTCTTTATGGTGGTGATACACATTATGACTAGTCATTGTCTCCCGAAGGGATCTTGTGCTTTAAGGTATGATTTGTGTTTTTGTTGTCTCTTAGGAAGGTAGTGATGCAATATAGCCACCGTTCTTGTGGTCTATCCATACTAGAGCTACCATGATGTGTTATTATGTGATTTAGTAGTTCTGGTGTCCAGGTATGAGGCAAGATGTATCTGACTTTGTGTCGAGGTGTCACACTTGTCAGCAGGTAAAATCAAAGCATCAAAGGGCCTCTAGTTTTCTTCAGCTGCTACCCATTCCTACCTATAAGTGGGATGATATCTTCATGGATTTTACCATTGTATTTTCTCGTACACCCCAGGGTAATAATTCCATTTGGCTGGAGATTGAATATTTGACCAAATCTTCCCATTTCATTCTTATCATAGATTCATCTATAGTGGATGAGTTGGGCTGACTGTATGTCCAGGAGATAGTGAGGCTTCATGGTGTGTTGTCAACAATCATTTCTAAGAGAGACCCCCATTTTACCTCTCAATTTTGGGAAGGCCTTAATAAAGAATTGGGTTCACAGGTCAAGTTTACCATGACATACCATCCTCATATGGATGGTCAGACATAGTAGGAGAATTAGATTCTGGAAGACTTTCTCTAAGAATGTGCTTTGGATTTCATTAGCTCAAGGGATTCCATTTGGGATTTGTTTATTTTTTATATAACAATATCTATCAATACTCAATACAAATAGCTTCTTTTGAGTCACTCTATAGTCAGTTGTGTCGATATTTGTGTTGGACTGTGGTTGGTGAATCCACATTATTGGGGATGAGCTTAGTGACAGATACTTCTAAGAAGGTCAAGTTTATCAGGTAGTGATTTTTGAAAACAAAGAGTAACTAAAAATCTTATATCGACTAGAGGTTTCTAGTTCTTGAGATTTTTCTAGGTGATTGATTGTTCGTAAAAGTGGCACCTCGCTTGGGTCACTGTTATTTCGGAAAGCAAGGAATAATAACATCGATGTAAGTTAGACCTTTTGAGATCACTAATTGGGTTGGTAATGTTGAATATAGGTTAGAATTTCCATTTTATTTGACATCAATTCATGACGTGTTTCATGTTTCCCAATTGAATAGCTATAATCCAAATATGTCACATGTGTGGAATTGGGAAGAGTTGAAAATAGAGCCCGATTTTTTCATGTTTGAATGGCCAATGCAGATTATAGATTATCAAGAGAAAATGCTTCATGGGAAGTATATATCACTAGTATGGGTTCTTTGTAAACATGGTAATTATGTTCATGAGACTTGGGAGAAGAAGTTGTGGGTATATTAGGAATACCCCATTTTATTCTCTGATCAAAGTTTAGGATGACTTTCCTGGGATGAAAAGTTTTCAGGGTGTCGATAATTTTAACATCCATGTTTCATTTTGAGAAATTTTTCAATTTAAGTTTTGTTTTCCTTTTTCTCTTTGGTTTTCCTTTGAGTTATTGGAGAAAATTGAGAATATTTTGGCGTATAGAATGTGGCACAAAGTTGGTGTATGGTTAGTAGAAACTGTGTGCCCTTTCCTTGGTAAACATGTTGTACGTGGATGGTTTGAGGTAGTAGATACTTCATGGCTTATGCACGGTATTTCATACCCTACAGGATAACTATTTGGTAGGTTTTTCTTAGATATTAAGGGGAGAACAGTTCCCACACAGCTTTTCAAACTGTGCAGACTAACCATGTGGGCTATCTAGGTCGATAAAATTTTGGTTTTCTTTCTTTCTATCTCCCAGATTTTAACCCCAAAACACCCAAACCCCCCCCCCCCCTCTCTTGGGATTCCAGACATAGGCATCTTCCCCTTCCCATCCTCTCCCATGGTCTCAATTTTGGTTCCATTTTTTTGATATTCCTCTTCAAAACTTCTAGTAAGTGCCTTCTTTCTTGTTTCCCCCTCTTTTCTAGAGTTTCTTCCCTCTATCTATGGGGTTTCACTTATCTAAAATGTAGGGTGTCATATTTTGTGTGATTTCATATTTTTTGGGTTTTATCTTGATGTTTTAGGTTCAATATTTTCTCTTTAGGGTCCAATTTAGTTGCGGTTGAAGTTTCACACTGTTTCTCGAGAGATTCGACCCTTAAGGTAGGTGTTTCTGTGCTTAAACATTATTTGTAGATTTTAATACTCTTTCCTAGTTTTATATACATACTATATAAAATACATATGAGGTTTAAAATGTTTTTTTGAAATTATTTGAGGTGTGTGTGTACTGAAAATCATTTTCCAAAGGAAACTGGTGATATTCCATGTCTGTTTCGTATATGTTTCATTATTTTGTGCCTTAAAGGTGTTTGATAAAATGTGTGGATGGTGAAAATCATATTTTAAAATGGTTTTGGTGTGTTTTTGTTTCAAAAGAGATTTTGAGTATGGAAGGGGTGGTTTATCATGTGAAATGATTTGTTTGTCTTGAGTATATGTGAAAGTTATGATCTATGTGATATGTGATATGTGATATGTGAAATGAGCACAAAGAGAATCCTAGGTGACTAGGTGAATGGACTAATACTAGTATTCTAGTGATTTGGAAGTGGATTTATCTCGAATTCCTTTAGTGGGATTAACGATGAAAACACTAGAAAAATATTGATGACTATTAGATACCATTACAATTTTGGATGTTTCTCCTCTCTAGTGTCTTGTACATGAGGAAATGGATGGTTGTGGTTTCTATGGCACTTCTCACATAAATACAATGTCTCTAGGATCCCACTATTAGTTGGTGCCTATATGGATATCCTATGAATTAGTGCTCTCTTTTGATATCATGTACATCAACATCATACAGTACACCTTGTTCATTACTTAAAAAAAGAATGTTTTCTATTAAAAAATTGTGTTCCATTAAAATTGTTTCTAGTATTTTTCTAAAACATGCATTTTATTTTGTATTATAATGTTTATATCATGGACCCTTTTTCATTGGGTATCATCCTACTAGGAATTATCTCACACCCTACTTACACATTTGGCTTTAAGTATACTTCGTTATGTTTGATACTAGTACGGGCAGCATGTTTTTTTTGGTTGTTTGGGATGCTAGTGGTCTCCCCTTGAAGTTGTTATGGTGGTAGTTTGAGGATATTACACCTCTCTTTACATGGTGTTTTTTTAGGATATTGTCTTATTCCCCTTTTTTTATCCCCTTTTTGGTATTGTTTAAATTTTTTAAACATTAAATTTGAAAATTTGTTATGCCATGTTTGGTTGTGTTTATTCAGCCTTGTGTGGTTTATTATTTTGAGTTGTTTATGGTTTTAGAAATGGGTGAAATAATTATCAAAATGTTCTATTGATATCGGGGCACTAGTTTCCATCCCATGGGGATTGGGAATACCCTTTGGGCCATTCCATGGACCGGGTCAAGTGTTAGGTTGGATGGAACTCCAAATTGTTTTGTTATAGGGGGTCCCTCATTTTGGATATCATTCCTCCTTATTTTTTGAGGAATTTAATATGGTTTTTTGTAAACTTTTCAATCAAAAACCATGCGTCCTAGGGGAACTCATTTAGTTTCATCATAAATCCACTGGTTGTTTGGAGATCCCTTATAAGAGTAGGAAGGTTCATTTAAGGGGGATCCATGAGATTCGCAGCAAGTTATGCACTATGGGTGGAGTCTTGGCCTTACCTTGAAGTTTCCACACGAGCGTGAATCCATAATATGTTTATGTGATCCAAAATTCTTGGTTAATTTCTCCTTACCTTGATTCTATGGGGATGGTAATACCCATATTCAGGTATTTTTACCTTTGTGATTTTTCTGATTCTCATTTGGCAGGAATCAACAAATCCCCCCCCCTCAAGATCAATGTTCATAGGAACAAGGGTTTGGTTATGAGGAAAACTAATGCCCACCTAAGTATTTGGTAGGGTCATGAACTGGTATGTTAGGTGATGTTTGTTATATCGAATGATGTTTGGTATTCCACAAAATTTCTTGTATATAGGGGATGGAGGATAATTCATTATGTCGTTCACCCCTTCTATAGAGCACTCTCACATTTGCCTTTGTCATGTACCTTCATCATAAGACCACTTCACATACCCTAATCACGATCCTTATTCACAATTCTATGTGGCAAGTACATTTTTTTAGAACTCTCCAGAAAGACTATATCTTTCTCATATGCTTGTCTAATCAAATTGCCAATTCTACTCTAGTAATTTCTTGGAATTCAGCTATGAGTGATGTAGTTGTCTTGAAGACTTCGCAAGATCCACTAGATCAATCATTTTATCTCTTGTGACTCATGTTACCATATTCAAGTCACATGGTCACGTGACTCCAATGGGGGTCATGTGGTTCTCATAATTCCCTACAGGGGTTATGTTACCCATGTGTCCTCATGAGTTCAGGTGATCTGTGAAATCCTTATACAGTTCATGAATCCCTTTTTGAGTCATGTGATGTGCCTGATGTCATTGGTCCTCATCATGCTTTGAAAATATTTATTTTATTCCTAAAACATGTGACACTTATTTTTTTAGATGGATTCTAGTTATCATCAAGTTCCCTCGGTGGTGGCCAATTAAAGGGCCCTGATTTCTATAAATCATTATACTGATCCCCATAACCATGTGTATACTAAAAATGAGAGTCTAAAGGTTCTCCTCTCATTCAGGATTCATGACTATCCCTTGTCTAATCAACTCCCTCTATATTATTTTGGTTTTATATATGACACCACCATACCTCCCCCATATTTTAATCTTCCATCTTGTTGGGTGACTGGTTCTCCAGATTGCACTCAGACAACAATTACTAAGGACATTCAACTGGTTACAACTCAATCACATGGTTTATCTTATCTATTTTTGAACTCTCATATGACTTCTGATGGTCATGACTTATCCCAAAAACCTATTAATAAAATATATTTGAGTATAATTTCCTCTTATCTAGAAATTTTCAGCAGCGTATAGTATTCGAAATGGGATCTTCATCCAAGCAGTAATTTTTCTGATGAATGGGAATTTCCATTTTGGGTGAGAAAAATCTATTTGGAGATTTTTGGTAATCATTATAGGTTTCATCTTTACAAAACTGTGTGGATACTTCAATTTATCATTTACTGGTATCTTGACCTTCTCTGGGAAATGATTATTCCTTGGTGTCCTAGGACCAACACATTCCATCTTCCTCATTGTGAGGTGGGTATCAGATTATGGGATATTCATCAACTTGGTGGTATACCTCCTCTTGGAGAGATGTATGATGAATTCCTTCCTACTATGGATGTTTTGGATGATCCTTTACAGACCCCAGTTTTGGTGAGGTAGATGCTTGTTATCATGAAGGATAAATTAAAGAGAGAGATGATAGTGCACTCAATTATATATTTCAAAGACTCGATCCGTATTTTTTCTGTATAAGTGGGGTTATACCAACTGTTATTCATCCCTATTGGTTCTCTTAACAGTAATTATGTGACAGTGTTGGCTCATATCGGTCCATTCTAGAAGTTAAAGAATGCACCTCATGGGGATCTCAGGTGAATAAAGAGTTTTCTTTGGACCTTAGGTTGACAGGATTTCTATTTATGGTCCTAAACAGGTGGATTTTCCCATCTAGGGATGAATGCCTAGGAATTTGTGTATGTACATTGGTGATGGAAGCACGACTTGTGTAAGGGTGGAACCTTAACCACATATTACTAGTCCTTTCAAGCCTCTACCAAATGTTAGGCCATATCCAACTAGGAAACACTTCTTACAGGATCAGTGTCCCTCTCTAGTTCCTATTTGGCTGGAGATTGGAGCACTTATATTTTTATGAGTACTAAAATGCTTATAGGATCCCGGACACCCCATCACATCCTAGATTTTTGAAAATATCTAGGGTTCATACTATGTCTCTAAGCCCTATTGAGGTCAATGGTTCACTATGTCAACCTGATAGTTTTGACTTTTCTACTTTTTGTGCATTGGTTGGTCCGATAATTGATGATGGAAGTGGTTCTCTTGATGAAAGATAATATATGATATCTCTTCAGGATGGGGTTATCATTTCCAGGGTGTATGAGCTGATCATCTTTGATTCATACACACCATATCAATTTACTCGATATTTTGGATTTGTTTAAGGAGTTTCTCAAATTCCTTTGGTCAATATCGGAGGGGAACGACATCTTGGAGTCATTCATCAATTCTAAAAAATACTATCTCATGAAGATACTAGAGACAAGATCATACTTCCTCATACTAATGATTCCTATTTCCTTATAAATGATTATACCCAGACATGGGTAACAGCTTATCCCAGTGGTTTGTTAGGCCAGCTAGTCTATCATGTGGATGGGTCTTTTGCATCACCAACTCCTTTATCTATGTTGTTGATAAAATTGATTGAAGACCTAGCTGAGGCATAAAGTAAGTGACCCCACTCTGATGACATTAATTTTGATGGTGTATCAGATTATTTTGAGGATATCATCCCTCTAGTAAAAACTACGGATGATTCTCCTTCTTATAGAAGATCTTATAAGGCATCCTCTCCTTCTCTTCCATTGGTTTGACTAATTATCCCTACATCTTTCCTACCTACTCCATCAGTTATAGGGTATCATGAAAGTCATAGGATTATCTGGAAACAAATTCATGATTTGATCACTAAAATCCCCATGGAATCTTTCCATGACCAAGGGTAACGCCTTCACCAATTATTTCAGGACTTGTGGGTGGATAGTGTCGACCGCCAGCCTCAGTAAGAAATTATGAATCAAATTTTTTTGATTTCAAGAGTTTTGGCCATGAGTGAATAGAATCTACAAGACTTTTTGGATGAGGATCCCCTTACCAAGAATATGAGGGGGACATTAGTGGTATTGGAGTTGGTTCGTTAGTTCATATCTAAACTACAAACTCATATAGATGAATTGACCATAAAAACAAGGAGGTATGAGGAGATCATTGCTCATTTGAAGTCTGGTCTTTCAACATCTTCATCCTCATTGGATTATTCTCAAAATAGGATTGAATAGTTTACTTCCATGATCAATAATTTTCATCATGGAGCAGAAGCCGAAGAAGTGGGGAAAGCGGCCCTCCAGCGTTAAATCAAAGCTTCTCATCGGAGTCTTGTCGACCTTGCTAGTGAATACAGTCTACTTTTTTCATAGCTTGACCCTTTTAATGCATCCCATTTTTTTGGAGATTTTGATACACTCTAAAATATGGACATTCCTCCCCCCACCCCTTTTTCACAATACAAATGGACCTTCTGAAATCTTCATTTTTCATCCAACTTCTAATTGTCAATGATATTCTTATCATCCCATTATTTTGGTATAATGGGAATCGCTTGTAATACCCATCCTTTTCATAACATTAAGAAAATATTAACATATCGATTTAGAGATTTGTTTTAGGTAACACTCATGAATTCCCACTTAACATGGTGTCCCTTACTAACTAATCTATTCCAATTATCTTGTATAATATATGTCTTGAAGGGAGAGTGCTCTATTATTTTCCATGTTCAATAGGATTAGTGAGAATAGATTGATTTTTCTAAGTCCATATGGTGATCCATACAATATATTTAATACTAAATTATATCTTGACTTAGTTTAGGGTCTTTTTTTAAGTCCTAATGTTTCTTTAGTTTAAGTTCTTTTATCTCTAACCTATTGTTTCTTTTAGTTTACAAAATTTTATCTTGGACCTTATGTAACTTTAATTCAATTTATTTTATCATGTACCCAATTTTTCTTTATTTTAATGTCTTTTAGCATGGACCAAATTATTTATTTAGTTTATGCTATTTTATATCAAACCTAATTGTTACATTATTTTAAGGTCTTTGAGCTCAGACCAAATATTTCTTTAGTTTAATGTCATTTATCTTAGACTTAATATTTCCTTAATTAAAGGTCTTTTAACTCAGACCTAATATTCTATTTTGTTTATGGTAATTTACCTCAGTCTAAATATTGAGTTATTTTATGTTCTTTTAGCTCAGAACTAATATTACTTTATTTTAAGGTCTTTTAGCTCGGATCTAATATTTCTTTATTTTAGGGCCTTTTAGTTTGGACCTAATTGTTTCTTTAGTTTAAGGTATTTTAGATAGGACCTAATATTGCTTTATTTTAAGATCTTTTAGTTTAGAACTAATAATAATTTAGTTTAATTTCATTTATATTGGAACTAATACAACTTTAGTTTAATGTATTTTAGATCGGACCTAATATTTGATCATGGGATATGGTGCAGACAAGCCAGGAATGGCCTAAGACACACTAAGATGGTGGGTTTGTTCCATGGTGTTACTGAGGATCCCAAGGATCAAAAAACCCTTTTTCATAGTGAAACATTTAGTTGAAGACCATAAAAACATATTTCATAGCCATAGGCATGAATTCATAGTCCAGAAAAGGGTCGTTGAATTTAGGTATATTTTCTAAGGGCTATGGAATATTTATAGAGGTGACATCGACTGAGGGTGAAATATTAGGGAAGCTAGGTCTTCTTGGATAGTAGGTGTTTGGGTGATGTAAATCATAACCTAAAATTTTGAGTCCATGAATATGATATGGTGTAGACATTTTGGGTACGTCCCATGATATTTTGAAATTCTAGGTTCCACCACGGTGTTTCTAAGGATCATAAGGATCAAAGCTCCTTTCATGCAAGGAGAAGATTCCTTTAGTTGGTGGGTTAAGGACCTTATGTGTCTGTATCATTATAAAATAAATATCATATACACTCCTCTATGAGGGCCATGAAATGTTTGGGAAGACTCAAACACCTAGATGATTAAGTTGGGTATGGTGGGAAGGCTATCTAGGAAGGGTTCTAGAACCCTAGGGAAATTATCTCTTAAATCATCAAGCTCAAGAACTAATCATTTTGGTTTCAAATATTGAGGTGTGGGATATCAAAAGATAGGGAATGAAGTGTTGTATTCTATCCATGATAAAGGCTATGAAACAAGGTGATGTCATTTTGAGGATATCTAATTCACTTGGATAGTTTGATGTGGGAATTATAAATCACAACCAAAATCGCTCAAGTCAAGAGAATGATATGGGACAGTCATACAACGAGTAGTTTAGACATTATGAGGTGTTGAGTGATTATTTGATGATGTTAGGGCTCAGGAGGATTAGAATTTCCTTTTTCATAGTGATCTATTTAGTTTCCAGACCTAAGTGTATATGCAGGAGCCATGGGCATATATGCATAGTCAAGAAAAAGGCCCTTGAAGCTGGAAATACTTCCCAAGATCCATGGTAGGTTATGGTGATATGAGACACCCAAATTCATGAATTTTTATCTATGTAAAGTTTAAAATCCAAGTAGGGTTTGAGTAACCTAAAAATTGTACCACTTCCTAACAAATATATTATCATGGAGAAGATATGTGAAAAACCATTACTCTAACTTTTTCCTCGACCAGGGGGTCTAGTGAGTATAGCTTGGATATTAATTAGGTTACTGGGTAGACCCTATGATCTTTATGACTTATTTATTTATGCCCTAACATTTTCCTAAACTCTCAATATGAAGAGTTTAGCAAGAGAATACTTGACTTTTGCTCAGGCATCCCTTTGTGGGTTTTCAAACAGACAAGTTTTTTGTCTCTTTCACTAGCAGTTTAGAGTCTTGTGATTTGGACTATTTTAGGCTATAGTTTTAAGGTTGTACAGAATTTACCAAAGTGTAGGTAGATTATTTTCATAACGTGTATGGACCTAATATGGGAGATGTTATACAAGATCCTAATTAGGATTCCTTGGGTCAAAAGCACTCCAACATCCTCATGTGATAGAGGGGATGGTGTTCTAAATAATAGATCAAGGTTATTAGATCATTCATGATGTTATAGTATAATAATTATGGGGATAACATAAAACAAAATAGGGTTCTAGGTTCCATTTTGGTGATTCCAGGCTCAGGAGAATCAAAAATCCATTTATACTAGGCAGATATGTCTCTAGTCGGTGGGTCTGAGCCCTTCTGTACTAGTATAATAGTCAAAAGGATATATATATTTTCTTTTTCAAGTTAAATTAAAGGTTATATACAAACCAAGGTTCTTTATCCTTGATGTGTGGTATATAAATTGAGTTTCTTTAAAAGACTATGTAAGAACACCATTTTTTGGTTGATTGAGGTATGACTCTTGTGGTCCTTTGGTAAGAAAGGATGAATGGGTAACAGTTTTCCCAGTTTTACATCATCTAGTGGGGATGTACTTTCCTATATGTATTTTAATGTCATTCAGTAGGAACATACTTCCATGCAGTTTATCTTCATGAAGTAAGTATGTACTTCCATGAAGTTTAACGTTATACGGTAAGGATGTGGGATTTGATGTGAAGGTGTGGAAATGTTAGTTTTAGGCCTAAATATGGATACTTGGGCATCACTATGTATCTCATGATTATGAGAATCAATCCACACATTTTTATAAAATAACTCTCCTATGCAAGTCTAGTCTATATGCAAGGATGGTTGCAATTTTATATTTTTTAATGTTACTAGGCTCGGAGTTGGAAATTCGGGTGTCACTACATATCCTATGAGAGAAATAATCCAGTCACACATAGTTATTGAATGGTAAATACTCTATGCAGGTATGTCCCATATGTAGAGGTGGGCATTATTTCCATTGACCATTTCAACTGTACCCATTATTGGTGATTCAAGCATCACTACATACCCCGCGATGATAGGAATCAAGCTACATGTAGTTCTTTATGTTCCATGCAGTTTAATTTCTTACGAGAGGATGAATGTGGAATGATATAAATAAATGGAAACATTGTGTTTGGTCCTAAATATGGAAGTTCTAGCATCACTATGTATCTCATGAGAATGAGAATCAAACCACATGTAGTTCTTGAAGAATCGTGCAGTTTAACGTCATATGGTGAGGACTCATGGTATGCCATTACTAGTCTTTCATTCAGAACTATAATGAACCTATTTTTATACTTTTATGACTTTCTTATGTGGGTAATACTCTGTCAAAATTCATAATCTTCTATGAACTATGATTGGTGTGACAAACAAGGAATGGAAATGGTATCCCTACAATGTAGAGATAGTTGAGGGTAAAATAAGGGAATTTTGTACCATGTAGTGGTGGGACCAAGATATAGGATCGAGGCATCCCTACGTATCTCATAATTATGATAATCAATCCATATATATTTATAAAATAACTATGCATTTTAACATCATGCAGTTAAAATGTTGATGACTCTACCTGAATAGAGATGGGTATCATAGATCCATGTCATTTTATATCATGCAGTAAGAACATTGACCATGCAGCTTGTCATCTTATAGTAAGTATAAATTCCATACAATTTGACTTCATGTGGTTAGGATGAATTTCATACATTTTAACACCATGTGTTTATGATGAATTCTATACAGTTTAACATCATTTTCTTAGGTCAAATTCTATATAGTTTAACAATATTTGGTTAGGATGAATTTTGTATAATTTAACGTCATGTGGTTAGGAAAAATTCTATACAGTTTAATGTCATATGGTTAGGAAAAATTTTATACAGTTTAACAACATGTGGTTAGGATGAATTCCATACAATTTAACTTCAAGTGGTTAGGATAAATTTCATATTTTTTAATTTCATCTGGTTATGATGAATGATGGGACCTACACTGATGTGTACGCCCATGTGTTGACATCTATGCAAAGTATTTCTTGAGAAATCTTACATTGGTGGGGGTGTGATATGCTCCCCATCCATTATGTCTAATGATTAAGCCCCATTGTGGTACAGATTGTGTATGATGTACGGTCCCTCCCATTTGGGTTCCAGCTTTGGGGGCCTCTTTCCTAGTACCATTGGGATTTTTAAGAACAACACCAATTACCCTTGGAGGAATGAGCAAAGGTGAACCCTTTTAATGAAGGTATGTGCAGTCCAATTTTGGTGGACCTCAAGGTTGTGTAGTGTGCACAACCTTTTCTTGTCAAGCCATTCCAATTCATCTAGTATCTTTTTGAGATTTATCATCATTTGATAGTTTCCTGTAGATGGATAAACAGAGCGAGGGAAGATGGAATTCGATGGGTAACATTACATCAGTCTCGTACACCAATGAGTATGGAGTTTCTTGTGTTACAGTATGTGTGGTAGTACAGTAGTCCAATAAATCATGGAGAAGTTTATCTAGACAAGTATTATTATCACTATTCACCATATTCTAGAGTATATTTGATAGAGACTTATTGAATTCCTCTATCTATCCATTTTCTACTGGATGACAAAGAGATTAGTGATTGGACTTGATATTGCACTCCTGGTACAACTTCTTCAAATCCGTGAATCAAAAATTGGTGTCATTGTCCATCAATATTGTGTGAAGAAACCCAAACCTAGTGATGATATAGGACATTAATTAGTAGATAATGTTATTTTTCCTAAAATTTTTGATGGGTATGTCCTCACCCCATTGCGAAAAGAAGTCTGTAGTAGTAAAGATATACTTGAACTACTTAACTATGGTTGTGGGATATGGACCCATGACATCCATCCCCCAAACAGAAAATGGAAAGGAATATTTATATGTATGTATAAATTCTAGAGGATGATGGATGAAGTTTACATGGATTTTCCATGCATCACATTTCTTGGTGAATTCCATGCAGTCATGTATCATGGTTTTCCAGTGATATCCTAACTTCCAAATCTGGTGGAGATCCCAGTACCAGAATGATTGGCATCATAAGATACCACAAGGACTTCTTCCATGATGGTATAAATATATCCATATGTTATGAATTTGATGAGGATCTCATTGAAGGCACTCTTATAGAGGGTTTTATTCTCATCCAGACCATCTTATAAGGTAAATTTCGTTGCACGGCACAAAATTTGTTCCCTATAAACTCTATCCATTGGGAGAGTGTCATTTTGTATATATTTGATTATGGGATTCACCCAACCAGGGGTGATTATTGGTGCACCACGCTTTGGGTGGTGTTGAATTAATTGATCTCTTCTATATCATAGACTACAATTATCAAGACCATTCTCTGATGTGAGAGGTGGAAGATTGCTTCTTCCTTATTAGAATCAGCCGCGGTGGATTAATTGGCCAATGCATTGGCACTAGAATTATTTGATTAGGGAACATGATGCAACATGGGTTTGAAAGGTAATTATTCCATTATTCCCCTAACATAGCCTATTAGAGGGATCAATTCTTCCTTTTTAAGGGTTTATTCTCTATTGATCTGCTTTATCATTAACTTTAAATCACCTTTGATGTTCAAGTAGTCTATTTGTAGATGTAGGTCTAGTTTCAAACCAGTGATGAGGTCTAACTATTGTACCTCATTATTTGTTCATCCTTTAGATAGTGAGAAAGAGAAGGTAAAAACTTCTTTTCTAGGAGTGAAAAATACAATCCCAAGGCCAACTCGGTTGAGCTTTGGGGTTTCCATACTTATTTCAAAAGGAATTTTTGAGGCAACATGAAAATAAAGCTCCCATTTCTGGGGAGTGTTATGGAAATAAAAGAACACTTAATCTTAAAGCTTGGTTTCTTGCAGTATATTTTCTGAGGTAGGAGGTGCAGATAGAAAATCAACCAGGGCATGTCCTTTCACTAACTTCTGTGACACAAATTGAGTTTGATATAGTTGAAGAATGGTTGCAAATCGGGCCAAGTACCCTATCTTCATCAGACGGCCAAGTATTTACTTGAGAAGATGAATAGGAGAGACTAATTGGACCTCATGGTGTTGTAAGTATTGCATGATCTGTTTCACTATGATGATGAGTACAAGGAATTTATTTTCTACATCAGAGTATTGGGTCTTAGTACCTACCATAGTCTATCTAAGGTAATAGAGACTATTTTCTCTTACCACGTCATTATTTTTTGGGAGTATAGTTCCCAATGACCATTCCATGGTGGCCACTTATAAGATGAGTGGAATCCCTTCCACCAGAGGCATCAGAACTAGTGGGAGCATCAGATATTTATTGAGATATTCAAAGGCCATTTGGAAAAAATCATCTCATTGTTAGGCGCTTCCCTTTTTCATTATCTTGGTGAAGGGGATATCTTTTCCATCTAGGTTGGAAATGGACCACCGAATGTAATCAAGGTGAATTTAGAGCCCCCTAAATTATTTAAGATTTCTAGGGTGTGAAATTGCTAAGATAGAACTAGTCTTCTCTAGGCCAAAATAAATGATGTTGTGTCATACCATAAAACCAAGTAATTTCCCTAACATTACCCCCAAAAGTTCATTTCAATATATTCATATTTAGAGAGTTTTTTCACATCTTGTAAAAGATTTTTTGAAGGTCCATCAAGTGATCACACCACTATTGGGATTCAACCACCAGGTCGTCAACATAACATTTAGTTATCTTTCTCAGTAGTGGCTTAAAAATATGGTGCATGGTGCATTGATTTTTGGTGGAAAAATTATTCAATATAGATGGAATGAGTTGATAGAAAAAGATCCCTTGAGACGCTCTGAAGGTAGTGGCTTCTTCATTCTCAGGGTCCGTCTTTATCTGATTGTACCCCGAGTACCCATCCATGAAATAAAGGCCTTGAAAACCAACAGTTGCATCAATCAAGATCTCTTTGATAGGTAATAAGAAAACATACTCTAGGAAATTCCAATTAAGGTATCTGAAATTAATGAAAACCTTAATCTACCCATTCTTCTTTTGGATAGGGACGATGTTGGAAAGCCATCTCGGGTATTTCACTCCTAGAAAAACTTGGATTCGATCAACTTTTCAACTACCACCTCTATATTGGTGGCATGAGAGGGGTGTTTCCTCTTGGATACCTGCTTGAATACTTGATGCTCATCTAGTATCCCAAGATGGGGCATAGCCACATCTCGTTTTATTTGGGGCATTTCTGTGTAGTTAGAAGTGAAGACATATCAGTACTTCTTCAAAAATGTGATGTACATCTCTTTCTCTTCGAGGGCCATGGAGAAACTAATCAATGTATGTAATGGGTATTCCTATGTTCTCAGATTTATCTACTTGAGTGCATAGATGGTGGTGGTATGACAACCCTACTTTTTATTACAACTTAAACATGATTTATTACATAAAACTTCACTTGATACAACAAAGAAGATCAAGAGGTTTAGTGTCTTTGGGGCTTAGGATCATTACATAAAAACTTTAAACTTGAAATACAACATCTTTATTGAAAACATCCTTTACATGACCACTACATTCCTTCGTACTTAGCATTGCATGGGATAACCTGAGGACATGCATAAGAAAAGGGTGAGCTATAAAGCCCAGTAAGGGATTACACAATGAATAACATGAAAAGTACAATACATGTTAGGAAATAGGAATATCAATCGAGCATAAGAGTAACATGAAAATAAAGGCATGATAAAGCATGATAATCATAACATGGAAATGTGGCAACAACACTTAACATTGAATTAGCATGAGCCAAGGATCATTGCACATGGAGCATGAGTAAACCCTCATTGCACTGGAAGCATGATTAAACCCTCATTGCACTTGAATTAGCATGATTCAACACTCATTGCACATGACGTATCATGATACTATACTTTACACAATGCATTGGAGTGCTATAAGGGTGCACCCTTCTTAAACATTTCATTTCATGCATAAGTGTGCCATATGGATCATAAAGCATGGATTCATAAAACATAATCATTTGTTCCACGATAAAGGAATGTTGAATTCATACATGAAACTTTATAATCAATAAGTAAATGTGCATAAAGTTGAATACCCTTGATGGAGAAATGGGCATGGTATTCACTACATAATGACATTGGCTTAGAAAATCGGTGCGATTTCGGCAGCGTAACAGTGTGACATAAGAATTTATAAAAAGGTTGATGAGAGAGAAAGGGGTTCCTCATCATATTTACATGTAATGGAAAGTAATGAGGTCATATAGATACATGTCCCAACAATTGAAAAGGAATTTAGATTCATGATGCAAAAGTATTGCTTGAATGTAAAAGAAGAGAGAGAAGTTCCTTTCAGAATTTCGGCATAGTAACGGGTGTACATGGGAGGCATTTAATGAGAGAGAAAGGTATCTCCCATCATTCAAACAATAAGAGGGAAGTATGGGGGAGGTGAAAAACCATACCCCAACATTAATAATTTAAATTAGAAGGGCAATACAACTTAAATAAAATTTACAAAAAGAGAAAGGAAGAAAAAAACCCTTACTTGGAAGTGTGCTTCCAAAGGCTAGAGAGAGGCTTGTGAGAGGCTTCTTGGGAGCTTGGGGCACCTTGAGAGGATTCTAGAGAGAGTAGTTCAGAGGTTGGACGAACTCCAAGGGCTTTGAGTGAGGGGGAAGTGGGAGCTTGGGTGGGTTTATATAGGAAAGGTGAGAGAATTCTTTATTATTTAGGTTTGGGACCCCTTATATTAAAATAATCCAAACCACAAACCATCCCATGGTATTTGCCCATGGTTTCTGGAAAAGGAAAGAGGAAAAAAATATTTTACAATTCCAAGGTCCGAACTTGTTGAGAAATTAGGCTTGCTTATGTGGAGGTGAGTCACACTCCCATGGAAATTAATTTAAAAATGAAAAGTGTTGAATAAGTATTGAGGGCTCCATTAATGCTTTGAAAAGCAAGTCAAACAAACCCAAAATCACATTATTTTAATGATAAAACATATATTGTCCGAACATAAGCATTATGGTATTTTATTGCATCACCATTGGGTCATTATGATGTCATAAAACACATTATATATTTAAATGGTATTTAATTTTTACCCAAAAATTTGACTGTCTCAGAAAATTATGAAAAATTCACCGTTGGATAATTTCGACATCCTGATTCCAAAAATTATATTTATTTTATCTAAATAATTTTCTAAATATGTGAATTTTCACTTTTAAAATAAAAACTGACATTTATAAAAAATTCACGGGTTTTGACAGAAATGCCTTTCAAACCTTAATAAAAATTTTAATTGCATTCATAAAATTATAAGATCATTTACATTTAATAACAATTAGTTTAATATTAATAATAATATTTTATTAAAATTTTATTTAATTCAAAAATCCTTTAATTTAATAAAATATAATTCTTAATTAAATAATAACTAAAAACACCATTTGTACTTTAAAAACTATTTACAATGTATCAAAAATGACTAGAAATTATATTCATTATTATATACAAAAGTAATGTACATGAACATAGTACTACTTACTTGTTACATAACCCCTTAAAATAGTTGCATAAGAACCAAGGGTAAGATGTGCGATGGTGACAGAATCTTGGGGTGGCTCGGATAACATCGCTCGAGTGGTAATCTCTATCAACTTCCACTTTTCCCGTAGACGGTCCCGTTCAAGCTTGACATAATGAAGCTAAGCTTGGGCTTGGTCAAGGGCGAAGCCCAAAGACGCCACCTCTTTTCCGAGCTCTGAAAAATGGGTTCGTATGGGGAAATTCTACTGGATGAGGCCATCGCTTCCTTTTTCTGAGTAAAATTGGGTTCATTAAAGCCCTTTATTTATACTACTCATGTGATCACTATTCAACGGATATAAAAGTAACTATCACAAATCTTAACATAAAACCAAAGAAGTTTACATCTTATAAAAACATTTTTCATAAAGAGACGTTTAACTGGATCAAGAGGTATTTTCATTAATGAAACTTTGGGTCGTTACAGGTGGAGACACCTTCCTCAAATACTAGAGCGGTGTACCTAAGGCCAGCCTCATATTCTTTTATATTTTATTTTGTGGAATAATTCTTAGATGGAGATAGAAATCTGGGAATTCACTATTATTATGAGGGTGAGAGAGGCCGTGAGGATAGACATTATCATCCCCTATTGACTAAGTCGTTGTAGAGAGATGTTAGGGATGATAGTCTTTATTTTTGTCACTAGGGATAGGAAAGGCTTGGACCTCTAGGATTATATTTTTGATATTGGCCAGGTATATCATAATAACATAGTCAACATCGAGCATACAATAGGGATTAAAATGGGTGCTCTCCAATCCATTTGGAGTGGAAACATGTATATTATCATCCTCCTCTATTTGTTTCATCCTTTTTTATAGAAATATGATTCATCATATGTAGACTCACAAGTATCTAAGTGAGAACTGTCACCATGTAGTATTCTGACTTTTCCATCAGTGGGATACTTCAGATGCGGGTGGAATGTTGATGGTGTCAATAGGTGTCTATGGAGCTAGGGACTTTCAAGAAAAATGTTATATGCAGTGTCTTACTGGATTATCATTAAATCAACGTCTACTTTAAGATCCTCAAACTAGGCTTTGAGATTTATTTTCCTAATTGGTCTTAGCTCATGCGTATCATACTCTTGGATGGTTAGCTTAGTGAGATAAAAATCCCCTTCACCATATCCCAAACATCGTAGGGTTTAGACCGGGATAATATTGAACCCATAACAATTATCAATTAGATCCCTTTGGTAGTTAACATTATTGACTTTTCGTAAGACATATAGGGGTATGATGTGCCCTTGAATGGCCTCTTCCTAATCTTGATCAGTGAATGATATGGAGACGTGACATTCTGATTCTATTATCTCCACTAAATAGACCTCAGTTGTAGTGAATTCTCTCTCAAACTCTTTTGGGATCTGAAGGACTTCAATAAGTGTATCCTTGAGTTCTATTGAAATATAGAGTTCATTGAGGACTGAGATCTTAGATGGGACTACCGCTGGATATTTTAGAATTTCATATTTTTGTGACATAGGTTAGCATTTCCCAATAAGGGGTTTCTCTTATTCTTTCGGATAAGGAGCCAAGGCATTTATCGTGAACAAATATGGAACTTGTGCAGGGGTCATGGTAGAATATTCTACTAGTAGCATAGATCATCTTGGACTTCCCCTTTGTCTGAAATGATTTGGTTGGACACCTATTAGGTGTTCATGCATGACGATCAGGTTTGGGCGGCTACTTGAGTGTTCGGATATTCCTCCCTTCCATTTCTTGGCTTTCTAGATTTATTTTTCATGAATCTCAGTTGCATATGCATTTTCCATAGGGACATGACAAGAATATTAGGTCTAACCATGCTCACAATATCCTCTGTACCCTCAGTTTCTATGCATGAGGCCTCTCATTCCCCAGTTATGTGTGGGAAACTAATGTTATTGGGAATAATCATCATTGGAGACGTGTTTTGACAAGTGTATCATGTTTATAAAACCAAATATAATTTCTTAATCAAATGAGGGTTCTATTTGGTGGGTCAGTTCCCATTCCTCAGATGATACAAGGAAGAAATTGGCTAGAGTTAAGGGTCTATATGGAAGAAAATATGACTCTTCCCCTACTTTTTATTCCTACTTCCAGTGGTCACGCCCACCATTGGGTGGCACATTTGATGTTCCCTCTTTGGGTGGTGGAGCTATCATGGTTCTGCGCAACTTTGGTTTAAAAGTTTTTTGGGATTTATTAAATATCTTTTAAGTCATCCAGTTATAATTTTTTTTGAACAAATGGATGAGACCTTATTCCAATCACCCACTTCTTCTATTCGGATCATGTTTATAAAAACAACCTGCTCTGGGGAGTATTCTAGAACCACGTTTCCAGAATCAATCATTCCTTGAAGGATTTATTTGAAGATGAAATAGTTCTAGATATTATGACCCCAACCATCTATGGAAATTACAGTAATCAGTATGGTCAATGAGGTTGTCCTAATTAGGATTCCTAGGTTGTGGAAGTGTTAGTAAGTTATTGTCAATGGATGATAAGAAATATCAAGGACTTGTTTGTTCTGGAAGGAGTATGCCTTATTCATCCATTATTCAAATCTCAGATGACCCTGATTTCTATTTGATTCTATAAGAGGGTGATTCTGGTGTTGTCTCCACTCAACAATAGATGTGGAGAAGTTAGAGTCTTTCCTAGGTATTTGGAAAGGCATTCTTACTGGTAGTTGTAGGTTCTGATCTGGCTGGACTTTTTCCCAATGTTGTGGGCATGGTTTGAGTTTTGGATCGGTTCCTTTGGATGGATTCCTCTAAATATTAGGCCATTACAGTGAACTCAAAGAATCCAATTAGATATTTCATTGAATCAAACAAATATGAAACTCATCCCTAATATTTTTAGCATAGAGTTTCAGCATCTTCTCATGTGACAGGGGGATGAAAAGTGAGTATTTCAAACTCTTCCACCTTGTTATAAAGTCCAAGACCCTTTAATTATCTCATTGTCTGTAGTTATTCATGTTGAGAATCATTGTCTTCCTTGGTGTAGAACTGAATTGATAAAAGAATTGAAGATGAAGGTATTCCCATCCTAACATGGATCCTACTTGTAGACTACTGTAACAAACAAAGGCGGGCCCTATCAGAGTTTGTATAAAGCACCTCATCTTTTTTGTCTACTATTGATCTCTAGGGCCTATCTTTGGCCCATGTCAAGATATAAAGTGTGTGATATGTTGTTCGGGTTTTCCCACCCCATAAAATGTAGAGAAGGTTGAAATTTTGGTGGAGGCAATGTGTCATTTACCTAATTGAGATGTAGCTTCCTCTCAAGTTATATAATTGCATGTCTCCCTTCTATAGATTCCATTCCATTCAAGTATTTAGGGACTTGATGATGTTATGGAGCTATGGGGGAACAATTTCTTGATCCATCTCCCATCCATAGGTTTCCAATGGGGGTTGATGAGGTTTCCCCACATTAATCTCCTGTAAATTTTCTATTTATCCCAATATTAAATGATTGTCCTAGAAAAGAAGATGCTACTTCCGCAATAGAGGTAAGTCACAATCATTTTTTACTTTCTTATTTATGTGTATTTTTTGTCTATATCTAAATACAATTTGATACTTGGATACCACTCTCGGTGTAGGATCGTACATGGGATTGAGAACATTCTTCTCTTTCTGAATACAATACCCAGTGGGAATATTTCCCCTGAGTATCTCCTCATTGAGTTATCATAGAGTTTTTATTACTATCTCATATTGTGAAAATTGTTCCTCTGTGGAAGGAAACTCGTTTCTTCTATGAGTTGATCGGGATGTGTTTTTACCCTTACCCTTGGTAATATTCCACTGTAGAGATGGTAGATTGATATTTGGAGGTTCCATGTTTTGGAGCTGTCTTTGGCTCCTAGTGTGAGCAGCCTCATTTAGGAAATCCATGTCACTATCCTCCTGAGGTATTTTTTCTATGTCACATCCCTCTTCCGTTGTGCCTTGATCCACAAAATTCTCCATGTTGATAGTAATGACATTTACAGAGTCATATCATACAATGGTGGTTGTACCATTACTCTCGATTCAACAAGATGGTTTTGTATTATCTTATTTAGGGTCTATATTTAAACCCTTATTTATGTTGGACCATTTTTTAATGTAGCTTTGGTGGGGTCTGATTCTCTTATCCATACATTTCTCTCATTTGGGCCTATGAATAGTGACTCTAAAGGAGTTTATGGTCAGGGTTGTCAAACATGCCCCAACCAATCTGGGTGTTTCTTGTGGTGGGAGGAGCTAGTGGAATGTCGACTGTTTATTGATTCCTCCCAACTTGGAGATGACTGATTCCCTATGTGGTGGTGATTATGATGAAAATACCCCCATCCTTATGGGATGGAGGTAATTTAGGGATGCAATTGGCATTGATTGGTCCAGTTTTTGAGAATCCAATGGCTCCAATCATGGATTTTATGACTCCTAGTCTGGATATAAAAGAATAAATTCCCCCAGCCCAGTGGGGTGGGGTAGTTTTGGGATCACCACTGATGTCTCTAGGGACCTCTCAAGGGATGATGAACCTGGTGATAGTGATTGAGATATAAATTCCCTAAGCCTAGTGGGATAGGTTTAGCTTGTATCTACTACAGAGGTGTCTCAAATCCTCTTAGGAATTGAAAATCCAAGAGTTGGATGTGGAGGTAGATATTCCCCCAGCCCGATGGGATGGGTATGCTCTTGGATGGGTGTCACGGTAGCTATAATCACAAACCGTTCGATGTGGCACAATTTTGTTCATGTAGGGGTTGGGTGTGATGATGACCCATGTGATGACTATTTTTTATAGGAATTTTTATGGGTGAATAAAACTTCGATATCCATGTTCGAAACACATTCTTATTGCTTTGAGGGGTCTAGTTTGAAATCTTATTGGTTATTTTCTCTCTCTGTCTATAATGTGTGGGAATTATTGGATTATAGGCATTCGGTGGTACTGACCAACTGACACGAGAGTTACCTAGTCCCCTGATTTCACCAAAGGATATAACATTGAAGGATACTTCATATGAGGGCCTTTTTTGTTCCAAGGGAGTATAAAATTGTAATGCTTCATAATGTCCCCATCCTTGAATAAGAATGCATTATGTGGATTCAGAGATTAGCTATTGAATAGATTTGATGAAATGGAAACAAGTTTATTACAGATCCACATTGTACTTTATCGGTTTTGGATCATGGTCTATGGAGATAGTATCTAGTTCTAGCTAAAAATAGAATTTATTGATTTTCTAAAGGTGACACTCATATCCTGGATAAAGGAGATTCCAAACCTTTAGTCATTAATGAGTAGCCCACATATTCTTTCATAGGTATGATATGCACTCCTTTTCTAGATCATATTTGATCTCCTATTCAGTAGTAGAAGCAGATAAGAAAATGATGGGGAGGTTATTTATGGATAACTCTCTCTGTATTTCAATGTCAGACTCCTACTCATCAAACATACACACCTCCATCCAGAAAAACTATAGAAGTTGTCTTGGATGGTCAATTACTGATGGGAGTGGGGTTCTACTTGAAGTTGATGGGGAACCGTATATAGTTGACCCCGATGATTCGAGAACCTCTCTATATCAAGGATCCATAGTTTTGAACACCTCTCCATACATAGGTATTTGGGAAAGGGGGTTATTTCCTTGTCCATGATAGATATATCCATGGGGATCTTGACCACGGTGGATTTAAAGAGTATTTCCCTTGCGATCCATCTCCACACAGTCACAAGGAGGACTATTGTGCTAATGAATGTATTCTACTTTATCTTTGATAGAAGATTCGAAAAACCCTCATGGTGTTTTAGAATGTGTCCTGATCAACCTCAAGGATGCTAGGACTGAGAAAATTAGGAACACAGACAATGTTCTATATTGTGGTCATAATATAAAAACCTTCCTTTTGGTATTGTTCAGGAGTATGAGTCTATTGTATGATAGTGTTTGAAACTTTTATATAAGATTCTGGTGCTACGAGAGTATGAAAATACTACTGAGAAGATATTAGAATATTCTGATAATCTACCTCATTTTTTATAGGAATGTGGATCTTTCCTGAGGCAAGTGCTTTTCTCACTTGGTGAGCCTCGGTTAGGACATGAATATGTGCCTGATACTAAGACTTTGGAATATGTCACTAGTCTTTATGGGTAGAAATATGACTCTTCCCCATGGAATGTGCCGCTCTCACTTGGTGGGCCCTGGTTAGATCAGGAATATGATCCTAATCCAAATATTCATTCCCTGTTTTAACATGCTAAAGAACCTCGGGAATGGGAGAAATAATATAAGCCTCCCCATGTGTTTCCTTGGAATGATGTTGGAACAATAGTTCATCGGTGGAAGTAGGAATTTGACTCTGGATTTTTTTATATCCATGAATAAGCCGAGTAGATTCACTAATAGTAATATAAGCCTATCCCGAGGCATGTGCCCCTCTCACATAGTGTGCCCCAACCAGATATGAGCCCGAGCCTAGTCTTTTTTAATATGTTGTTGAACTTCTTAGACAGACATGTGCCCCTATCCTGAGTAATGGTACGATCTAACCATGTGGTCCCTAGTTCAAATGGAAATATGAACCCGCTCGGATGCCTCACCCTTTATGAGAATATGATGATAATCCTCCCATGTGGGATTAAGAGTGTGTGATTTCTCTAGTACGAACACTTGTTTGTGATGATTAGAGTGTCGATTTTTCTTGGCTATAGGGATTGGAGTATGTTCCTATCCATTAATCTTCAATAGTGATATAATATGAAGGAATATTTATATAGTCGTTGCTAAAGTATATTTTAATTTTAGCAAAGTGTGTGTAGGGATATGAGATTTCACATTTTTTGTATCCATTATAAAATGGAAGATGTCTTCGGTTGAAGTAGGGATATGTTGCCACATTTATCTTCCTTGTTCCATAGGAATATGCTGATGGGATTTATATATGGGGGTAAAAGTATGAGTCTCACCCATTCCTGTTGCGGTGATATGCCCGCAAACCTGTCCTGAATGAGAAGGGATGTGAACCTGCTTACTGGTTCCTGCATGAATTCACTGGGAGTCATCATCAGTAGGAGTGGGGGTATGAGACCTCTCCTAGATATCTAACACCTTACTCCACTGATGTGACTCCCTTTTATCCCATTCATGGGCATCATAGAAAATTTTGTTTTGAATGGTATCCTCAGTAGCCGACTAATGGGTACCAGTGGGATGGTGTTGGTGATAGAAATTAACAAGTGCCCTCCTCGGTGGAATATGGACCGAAAGGAATCCATATTTGGCATCCTAGACAACCTCAATCATATATACAAGATGGTGTTTATCGCAATCTGGGGATAATCTTATGAAGATGTTGGTCATGGTGACGAGAGCCACTGGATTAGTAGTTGACTTTCCCGGATGATGCGATCTCACCAGTTATCGTGCTTCGAGAACTTCAAGAGAAGCTTTCATCGTAAGTATTTTACCATTTCAATAGTACTCCCATACCATCATATTCTCCACCTATCATTGGAGTTTTCAAGTAGTTGAAAGCATTTTACGACTCACAGATGTTGCAGTCATGGATGATTTACCAGAATGAATGTTGGATGATGAATACATTGTCATGAATCGGGCTATTGAGGGCATTATCTCCAACTATGAAAATGAAAAAGAACAAGGTTACTAATTAGTGCAGTATTGTAGCCATAATATGATCAATAGTATATCCATGGTTAACTCATATTTACTTTTATTACTGATTTTTCCATTTCTCGCATTTGTACTTGTCAAAATAAGGATGGACTAATGAGGACCATGGTTATGAAGGATCATTTTTAAGACTATTTCAGTTTTACTACTTTTTTATATGGTTTTTAAAACAAAGTGTCTTGATTAATTATAACCAAATCATTCAATTGATACATATATTCATGTTGATTTTACCATTTTATTTTCATATAAGGGAAAAGAAAATGGGCTGATGGAAAATAACCAATCATTTTTTCATTGAAAATATTCACATCAGGTTTGCCATTTTTGTTTCGTTAGGTTTTTGAGGCATTAAATGGGTTTCTCTCATAGAGCTACCTTTTTCACTTTCCCAACAAATTTCCAATGCTTTCTCCATCTATAGCTAGGTATAGACCAACTTTCTAAATACTGATGGTCGTTTGTGTTTTTAGGAACAGTGACTCTTGGGAACCATCATTGATCGGTAGGATGGGAGTTCGGGCTCATCACACCCTTTTGGGGGGGATTTTTTCCTAATCTAGGACTCTCTTATAGATTTAAGATATGTTGGTGAGCATAATACTAATCCTAATATGGGACTGGTTACCCTGAAAAAATTATTCATTGGTTAATTATCTCATTAAATAAATAAGGAGTGTCTCATTGATGAAAAAAGGAAAGTGTGGTCTTATTAGTGAATCCATTAGTATTTATCTGAGGTTCTTCATCCATTTCCCTAATGGTGAATAGATGATAAATGTGTTGAATTTGTATGAACAAATGCTTCATAATGTGTTTCCATGTGAGGAGATGGTTAATATTCGGAGGAGGGGATTGAGCCATTATGAGGCATCCTACATATCCTAGATATTGAAGGAATCAAAACCCACATAGTTCTTTAATCCCATGTTGTTTATCATATTTCAAAGAGGAAATATGTGTGGGTACTGAGATGCCCAATGTTTGATCCAAAGTCTTAGGGAGACATCCTACGTATCCTGGTTATGGTAGGAATTAGTGTCATCATAGTTCAATCACACCCATGGGACTAGCCCTAAGGCACATGCCCTTATATGAGGAGTGTTCATATTATACCAATCATAAGGGCTAGCATATTGGGATTTCCTTGGTTAGTGGAGATTCATAATTCCAAACAAGGTGTTCATTGAATCTCCCTAATCCCATGTGAGCTATGCATGGTGTGATAAATAAGGGGATAAGATGATCAGACTCATGGTGTGAAGATATGGGACTTGTGTACATAGGTATTCATTGGGTTGTTTGGTATAAATCTCATGCCTTGAGAAGGAGTAATACATATCCTGAGTATTTCATGAATTAGATTCATCATAGTTTAGTTTATTTTCAAGTTTATTGATGAACGAGATATAGTAATCATCTTATGAGAATGATCAGGTACCAATGGTTGAGATCTTATAGATATGAGGCTTACATCAAAGTGGATGTTAATTAGACCTTGGACTATAGAAAGAAATCCTATGTATCCTGGTTATAGGGGAAATAAGAGTTATTGTACTTCATTTATCCCTTAACTCTATAAATGGGATAAGTTGGATGATCACACTTGGAGACATTATGGTCATCCTTGAGGTTTCAAGAATGTTAGGGACACATACCAAGACAGATTCCCTATTGATCAGGTGCGTACTATATGATATTGATAGTTGGGTCTTATGCACTATGGTTTCCCTTGTAACCTTGGGTTGTATATCATGGATTAAATGATTAGTGAAACTCCCTAAGCCCAAATGATATATACTAATTGTGAGAAACAAGTATTATCAATTGATCAATTCCATTTCTTTTGATACGGGGATTAGATACTGGGATCACCCTGGTTGATCAATATGGAACTTGAACCTTAATAAGGTTTCCTACATATCCAGAATATGGAAGGAATCAGAGTCTTTATAGTTACCTTTATCAGGTCTCACACACTAATGTTTCCCTTGTATTAGGGCTTACACATCGGGGATTGATAAGGCTATCAAATCCTGGGATGCCCCTGTATTCAGGTCATACAAACAGATTATGGATAAGGTTATAAAATCTTAGGATGAACTTGAATCCTAGCCTACTTTTCTAAAAGGTTTCTTATGACCCAGCCCACGTACCCTGGTGTCATTAACAGAAGTTCTCTAGACACATGTGGAGGGTGTTATAAGAGTCAATATAACATGGCTCGAAGGACATATCATATCTTGTATAATATCCCTTAATGGAATTGTAGGACCTAGACATCATGTCTGGAGGGCCTCACGGGTCTTAGCTGACTTGTTTTAGAGGGTGTCATGAGACCTGGACGATATTCCCAGAGGATGTTGTGATATCCCTTTGATATGCTCAGGTGCTTTTACAAGACTTGGCTGACATGAGAGGTCATAATTATATGAGTCAGGTGATGTATCTAAAGGACGTCGTGAGGATTAGGAGACAAGTCCATGGGTACTTCCGCAAGACTATGGTGACACGTTCTGGGGGCCACGTGACTTTTTCATGACATGTCTGGAGTGATTTGTATGACCCAAATAACATGTTGGAGGAGTATTAGGAGATCTAGGTGATGTTTCTTGATGCAGTCGCGTGTCTTAGGGTGGTTTATGTGAAGTTCATGTGGGTCAACAAACATTTTCCCATTTAATACTTCCACCTTTAGTCTTTTTACAGCTTTTCCTTGAGGATTCCTCAATTTTAATCAGTGTCGGTTTATCTTGAGTCTTGTATGATCTAGGGGATATGTGTTATGTTCCTTGCACACCTTTATGGCAGTCCTTCACAAAATATATGAATAATCATTCAAAGTACCTTATGTATGGAACATAATTTATATATCTTCTCACCAGTATATTACCTTACAAAAGAGTTTTCGGTTACGAGATCAGCCACTCCAAAAAGTCTACTCTAGCCCTTACTCCTGAGAGTCTAGAGGCTGGCAGTCGAATCTTCTAGAGACTAAACCTTTTTTTATTTTTGGGTGGGAGATTTATAATCATTTCCACCCCAATTTTTTAGTGGTTTGTGTGGAATGTATAGAATGGGTCCAGACCGGAGATGGTGAAGGGCCCTGGTGCCATGTGGCTTCATGAGTCTCTATCGTAGACTATTCCAAGTGTATATCTTGTTTTTTAGTAGTCACGAGTCACTTCCATCAACTCTTCCTTCATCAAATTATTTCTGATTAATAAAGACTTATTTGATTATGTAGGCATGTCAAATTATTCTTCATATTGTCTCATGGACATGCCCAAGGTCCTTTGCGAGAGCTCGATGCCTTACCTGTAATATTTTGTAATGCAAAAATGTCTTACCAAGGCATCTTCGCAAGGTCTAAATAACTTTTTAGGAGGTCTTGTGGGGCTATGTTGTGGGGGCCCTGGGCATGTCACTTTTCTTTCAGAGACTATGAGATCTCTCACCTCCTACCTTTTTATTTCCTCTATTTCATTTTATTAAGGTTAGGGATTATGTGAGTTTTTAGGATAATTGTTAAGGATATTTACTAAAAAAAAGTATGATGCCTTTCATGACCAATATGATTCATATGAAGATGTGTGATCATGTTGTTTAAAAATCTATCTTTTTTTCCTTAGAACACTGAAGGGGAAGTGAAAAGTTACCCGGTCATACATGATGACTTCCGTGTGGTGAGTCTAACAAGCCAAAGTAGTTTTTTAGGATGAGACGGACATGTCACTAAAGTCTTGCGGTGTCTTGAGGATTACCAGGGGTGGGTTTCATGTCTTTCAACAACTATGACTACCTTTGCCCTACTCTTCCTTATATCATTTTTTCATTCTAAAAAGTTTCAGTATTCTTGAGGGTTTTCTTAGATATCATCAAGGAAATTTATTTTTTGAATGATGATATGGTGCACGATCTTTATGACCACTAGGGGTCTCTCCTTTTAGATATAATTACTCCTTATTTTTTAAGGAATTTCATATAGTTTTTTAATCACTAATAAATGAAAAACCATGCAACCTGGGGGTGCTCATTCGATTATCACCATGTGGCCAATGGTTGTCTGGAGAACCTTTGTAATAGAAATAAGGTTCATTGAAGGGGGATCCACAGGATTTTCTGCAATTAATGCACTATGCATGGATTATTCACATGACATTGAAATGGTCATGTGAATGAGAATCCCTTAGAGGCTTATGTGATCTTCAAGTCTTGGTTACTCTCTCCTTCCCTTAGTTTTAGAGGGAAGTTAATACTCATATTTGGGTATTTCATCCTTTGTGATTTTTTTTAGGCTCATTTGGTGGGTTTCAACAATCGTTTATATGTCATGTAGTCTACATATTTTGGAATAGAAATTTATGATAACCTCGTTTTCAATTATGTGGTATAATGTAACATGAGACTACCATCCATAATAATTAATATGATAAATAGTGTGTATCCGGTGTACATGCCATATAACTCATTAATCCTTTTTTATAAATAATACACTTAGTCAACTAGTGTGATAAACAAACATGTGGAAACTGGAACACATGGTGTGTATCTCGTTAGTAAATGTCATATAATCTAATCGAGATATACACTGAGTCCCTAGGAATTTATCCTAGATACATGTCAAACAATTAGCATGAAGTGTAAATCATTAGTACACACTAGTATTCTCCCAAAAATAGCATGATTAAATTACAAAAATAATAATTAATTGAAACAATAAAAACCTAATTAAACTATTCGCATCTAATTGGTTGACTATGTAATAAATGTTTTCAAGAATTTATAAAACCTCAATTAATTCCATGTAATTATCTATAATTACTGTTTAATCTATTTATTTTCTATATTACCTTTATGAGGGGTATACCCAAAATACTTCATTTGGTGATTTAGATAATGTTAATTAATTAATTAATTACATTAATTCAAACATATTTATCTTAATGATAAAGAATGAATTGAAGAGAATAATTGGATAGTATATTTTTTCATATTCGTTGCATATATTAGGATAATCATGAACTCAGATCAACCAATATATGTTATTGGTTTGTTTAATTTATTATTTTATGGTTTTTGTAATTATTTATTAAATTGAATAATGGTATGTGATTTATTCTTCCACTCTCATTATATAATGGTATTTATGTTCATGATTTATTTTATATAAACCCCCCAACCAATCCTATGGTTCCTCTCACTAGTGTGTGAGTAAATATTATGTAATTAAGGTATATCTGAGTTGAGTGAGGTGGTTCAAGCATGGAGTCAACGAAAAATTGATCTAGGAGGTAAACAGGTGTACAGGTTGAGTGTTGAAGCTAGAACCATGTTTGGTTTTAGAAGTTCATTCCCTAGGGTCATGGTTTGGTTTTTCATCTACGGGATAATAATCTATTAGATAAGTTCATGGTCACTCCACTTTATTTATTTTATTTCTACCAATTTCATGGTTAATTATTTGTGGATGTTTAAATCATTAAATAATCTAATTAACAATCAATAAATATGGAAGTAAAAAAAATATTATAATGTGTGTAGACATTATCTATACATGTTTAGTCACTTAAGTATAATACATGTAATATTAAAAATCATGTGATGAGATAAAAAGGGAATATTTAATACTAAGATAAACAAATCCACAAATAAAATATTAAATCTATATAACTTTCCACTATATAGGTAGTAAACAAACCATAGTTCAAATTGGTTGACCTACCTCCATTGTGGTACATTCAATTATCAAGGAATATTTATCGTGATTTTTTGGTTGACTTAACCAAACCTACATTAAGGTTTGATCACCTCCATAAAACATAGAGAAAATTTTTGGAAAAATATTGAGGAAATCCAAATATATGACTTTAGGATTATGGTGTCTACTCAATGGATCAAGTAGATATGAGTTAATAAAATTTATAACTTACACCTACCTAAATTCCTTCGAGTAGGTTATTATAACTCTATTTGGGTTATGAAAAGGGACATATGGATCCTTTATATGTGGATATCTAAGTGATGGGATGTTCTAAACCCAATGTTAAGGGGTATTGGGTTTTGATAAAATATTGGGATATTAATAAATTAAATTAAATTTATTATCTAAATTTTAATCTAGATAAAGTACTAAAATTATTCTTTTATTTACTATAGATATGAAAACTCACACAACATCAACTATATCACTCTAATATATTTTATAAAAGGATAAACTTCTCACATACACTAATTTCTAGGAATGGTATATAAATTTATTTGTTATACTATTACATGAATATAAATTATATGTGATAAAAAATACTCTTCTTAAGGAGCCTAAAAAAATAGGTCAGTGTGGAATAATTATCTCTTTAAATAAAACATTTGGATGATGCCATAGATTTTAAATGTTTTATGGTATCTTTTATTTACACTGAAATTTTAAAGAAACATGAGGATATGGATATGTATAGAAAAATATCTCACCTTCAAGACCTTTATCAAGAGAAGGTGATACAAAATAGATATGAGTTCTACGATGTATTGTTCATGTGAAATCTTGGAGAGTTGGTGTTATATGTGCCTCATGCAGTCAAGATGATTGGCTACATTGAGAACTTATACATCTTGGGTTTTAATATCCATGATGAAATATGCATATATTTAATTTAATACTCACAACCAAATAGTTTCTCTAGTTTTATTATTAATTATAATATGATAAGTAGTGAGAAAACTCTTTAAAAACTCCTTACATTACTTCAAAAAGTTGATAAGGGCATGGGGCATGAAAAAACATATGGTTCTTATGGTGAATAAGGAAGATAAGAATAATGAAATGGGGTTTAATACTCATAATAAGTCTAAGGATTCTAATCACCATCCTTTAAAGAAAATTATGATCCAAATATAGGAAAAGGAATAGGATGAAAAATGTTTTTCATGTGTCAAGTTGGGCCTTTTAAAGAATAATTGTACATGTCAAAAAAACTAAGGTAAAGCTTCATGTGAATACATTATCAAGTGAAATATTTCTATATCTAAAAATTATGTATTAGATACAGCTTGTGGTGTTCAAATATATTTTCAAATTTAGGAACCAAGTTGATTTTGAAATATTTATAAAGGAGAGGTGGATTTTTGTGCTTCCAATGGTGTAATATGGGAAACTATACCCATTGGATACCACCACATTTAGTTTCTAAAATTCATAGTATTAGTTTCAAACTATTTTTATTATGTACCAACTATTACCAAAAACATAATTTTTTATTCTTTCCTAGATACATATGGTTTCATTTTCAAGTTTGGAAATAAAATTTGTCTATTTTATAAATACAGCATATGTTTTGGTATAATTAATTTAAATAACGGTCTCTATGTATTAAATTTTTAAAACCAAGTATTGGAAATTGATAACCTATCAAGTTTGTGTGACTCATATTACACCTAGATATGGCATCATCATCTTAATCATGTAAACAAGAATCATATGTAAAATATCTACTAATAGGTTTACTTATAATCCTTTGAGATAAAACCACTTGATAGATGTCACACGAGTTTACAAGGAAAAATGACAGAGCCACCTTTAATTGGACAAGGTTAAAGAGATAATGAGATTCTATAATTGGTATATACTGATGTCTGAAAATCATTTCTAGTTGAAAATAGTGGTGGGTATTCATGATTAATTAAATTTATTGATGAATTGAATATATATGGATCTTCCTACCTAATGATTTATAAGTCAAAATCTTTTGAAAAATTAAAAATGATTCAAGAATTAAGATGATAATAAACTTGGAAAGAAGATAAAGAATCTTCAGTCTGATCAAGGTTATAAAAGTATTTACTAAGAAATCATTGATTTTATATGTGATTGTGGGATCCTATCCCCACTAATTCTTGATTATACACCATAGTGTAATGATGTCAATGAAAGGAGGAATTATTCCTTACTTGAGAAGGTAAGGTTGATAATGAGCTATGAAATTCTTCCATTATCCTTCTAAGGATATACATTGCACACTAAAGCAAACATTATAAATCGAGTATCAACTAAGGATGAAGATGAGATACTATATGTGTTGATGTATGGAAAGAAATTCGTGTTGTTATATAATCATGCATGGGGTTGTGAGTTGTTTAATAGGTTCACTTTAGAAACACACTAGAAGCATGAGGCATGAAGTGTATATTAATATGGTATCTCAAGAAAATAAGGGGATATTACCTATACAATATATCATACAAGAAGTTAACTATCAAAATACAATTATTTCTTCATGAGAGGGAGTATATCCTAGAGAAGAATAGTGGGAGAAAATTGACTTCGAAGAAGTTGATGTTTAAGATACACAAGAGTTGGTACTAAAACATATTCCATAGGTCCCCATGGAAGATGTTGTTCTAGAAACATAATTACTATATAGAAGAACCATAGAGGTTTCATAACCAAAAAAGATGTGGTTGTAGAGTCACCAAATATTATGACTCATTATTGGTTGAAAATAATTATCATCATTATTACAAGGAGGCAGTAGAGAGCTCATAAGCTGAGAGATTGAAAGAATCCATGAATTTTGAGATGGATATCATTTATAAGAACCAAATATGGGTTCTAGTTGATACACTGGTTTATGTAAATCTCATCGAGTTCAAATGGGTATTCAACATAAAACTAGACATGGAAGGTAAAGTATATACCAATAATTAAAGGCTAGTGGATAAAGGGTTTAAACAACATTAATACATTAACAATGGTGAAAATTTTCTCTAGTTTTCATGTTTAAATCCATCATAATTTTACTTATTGTAGAACAATTATTTAACTATGATATTTAGAAAATGAATGCAAAAACATATTTCCTTATTGGGAACCTTCATGAATATGTATATATAAAAAACTTGAAGGGTTTGTGACTCTAAGAAATTATATTAATATTTTAAATTTGTATAGATATTGTTTTGGTTTAAAATAAAAATCTAGGTCATGGAATATTATATTCAATGAAGTTATAAGATATTTTGGTTTCATGAAGAATAAATAAAATCAATGAATTCACAAGTGGTTTAGTGGGAGTGTGTTTGTATTTCTAGTAGTATATATTTATGACATATTACTTATTAAAAATGAAATACTAGTACTATAGTTAGTTAAGGACTTTTTAAATAAGTGCTTATCCATGAAGTACTTAGGTGAATTAACATATATCCTTTGGATTAAGATCATTCATAATAGTTCCAAATTATCCTTAGAATAAGTCAAAATACATATATTGACTAGATGCTAAAGAGATTTAGTATGGAACAACTGAATAGAATATTGGTTATAGTGTAACATGTTATACATCTCTCCCTTAAAATGTATCCTTAGACATAATAAGAGAGATAAGGAGAGTGATAGAGAGATAATGGGTAGGATCTCGTATGAATCTATGATAGAATATATTAGGTATGTCATGTTATGTGCTCAGATTGACATTTCCTGCACTTTAGGTATGGGGGTAAAAATCAAGATGATCCAAGAGAACAACAATGGTATACTATTAAGGTTATCCAAAAGTAACTAAGTCATACTAATAATAACTTCCTGATATATAGATAATATGAGGAACTACTCATTAGAGAATATATTGATGCTATTTTCTAAATAGATTAGAACATTCTAAAATCAAAGTCAGGATACATCTTCAGTCTCAAAAAAGGTTCTATGAGCTGGAAGAGTTCAAAGAAGCCAATTATTTCTGATTCTAAAGTGATGTATTAGTATATAACCGCATCTCATGTAGAAGAAATATATATTTTTGGACTCAAAACTTTTTTCAAGAGTTTAATGTAGTTATTAGTAGTAGAGATCCTATCACATTGTATTATAATAATATTTTAGTGTTGTATTTAGAAAAGGATCTAAGGTAACATAAATGATTGAAGAATTTATTATGTAAATATTAGCTATCGATGGATTTTTATCAATGGGGTGAAGTCATTATAATAAGCTTTTCCATGGGAAAAAACATGGAAGACCCCTTGACTAAATCATAATCTCAGCAGAGGCATGAACATTATGTGTGAGCTAACTGAGGAAAGGTTGTTAACTATTGGCTCTAGTCTAAGTGGGAGTCTGTTAGAGGTGGTACCCTAGAACAAAATTCTAAGTAATTTATGATTACATGTATTAATATATTTAAATATTTATAAAATATCTTATCAAATCATTACTTTTCTTTTGTGTACCATAATATGTGAAAATTTATAAATATACTTGTCATGCTAATAGTTCATAGCAGTTACTCACTATGATGAAAACCTAGAACTTCCATGAAAGTATTCTTGAATATTAGTTCTATATATTCATGATATCATTTTATGGGAGACAAATTATACAATATATCAAGGGTGGAGACTCATAGGACTTTGAGACACTTTCTCATGGGCATTTCATTGGTAATCTTCAATCTAAGATATTATTATAAAATGACCCGCTAATAGAAAATCCATATTTATATGTGTTATTAGATATTCCTGTATATAGACATGTGTAATGATACATAGACTTTATGATTATTGTTAATATATGTAATGGGTCAAATAAATTGATGTATTCATGAAAATGATGACGACATATGCTTGCGGAGAGGTAGGATATGTTGGGTGTGTCGCGAGTGATGTTATATTATTGAATAAAGTGAGAAAAGATTTATACCTTCTATTCTTTAATGAAATTAGATATATCATGCCCTTTTATAGGAATTGAACTATATGATTAATTCTTTGGTCATGGTCATATTATCGGCCATTTTATTTATGGAATGTTAAAGAAATTTTCATTGATCATATAGGTTAATGACACTATCATGCAACCAACTTGACTAGAGATATCGAGATAAAAAAATAAAATTACACAGTGTACATTCGTATGATATCAGATGTCATTGATACGTTAACTTCTTTCTCTATAGGAGAATCATATTATTATTAGATGTTAACCTTGGACTTCACATATTATAGCCTAATTCCACTAAGAAATAGGATTATAGGGTCATGCACTAAGTGTATTCAGAACATCATTTAAATTCTATATAAATTTTACATGTTGGATAAATATTATTCTCATGTATGGTTCATTAATTATTCATGTTGGTTTGATTAAAAATATTTAATTACTATTTATTTAAGAGAATATAAATGTGAGTTGAATATGTAATAAATATTTACTCACTAGGTAGTTATTTATTTAATTATGTGACCATAACATATTTATTTATTCTAGTTTATTCAAAAGGTAACAAAATATTAATTTATTTTTGATACCTAAATATGTAATAAACATTTATTCACTTATTCATTGAATATAATATTTATATATTTATTAGTGAGTAATTTGGTGATATTTATTTAGTTAAATAAATAGTCATTATTCAAGGCTCGATAAATATTGAGGTGTATTGGCTGACCAAGTATATGGTCCAGTGAAAGAAATGTCAAATTAAATGTTATTTGAATAAATATTAATTTATTTATTCAGGAAAAATAATATTTATTTAATCCGTGATTTTAGAACATGTCAATTTAATTATGATAATATTATTATTATAATTCTTTTAACATGGTATTTTTGGGAATTCAAAAATTAATAAGTTCCCTTGTGCAATTATTTATTTGATAACCTTGTCACTATATAAACCTGGTTACAAGATATTGGGTTAAAGGTGAGATGGACTATTCTATTGTTATACACAATGAAATCTAGATAAAACCTCTAAATTCCTAGAAAGATACCTCTCTAAAATAGTTTAAATATCATAGATAATTCCTCCACTACCACTAAAATAAATTGTTTCTTTCTTGAACAATTTAGTTGTGATCAATCATAGATCATTAAAAATGATAGAATAATCTGTCCTACCACCCATATAATTCAATGGAAATTATTTTAGGTTCATTAATCATGTTTGGATCACCACTAGATGAAATATACAATTGATTCCTCTAACATAATGATGGTACGAAAAGAGTGGTCTTCAAATTCATCAATAAATAAATAATTCAACGAAAGGTAATTCTTAGATAAATAAATTAGTTATAAATTATATTCCAATAGATCCCCACTTAATTTATTCTATGGATTCATTTCTATCTAGTTATAATTATAAATCTAAAGAATTAAATGGGAAAAAATTGGGTACTGGCCTGGCCCACTTCCACTGCGCTCTGGAACCTTCACTCAAAAGCACAAATATGATACATAAGAACTCAATAAAAAATTTATAACAACTTCCATTCCATGAATATTAGTTCAATTTATAGACACCATTATACAAAAAAATCAATAGTAATATCTGAGTTTTTTGGGTTTGGTTATAACTGCATTGAAATCTGTAACATATTTCATTAAAATATTCAATGTTGATTCCAGATTATTTGGAAATTAAATGGATTAATTTATTTTCTAGAATATAGAATCAAAATCTATAAACTATAAAAATAGAACTTAAACAATATTTTAATTCTGATCAAATTCAAAGTAAAGTGTATTTTGATTTTTAAAAACTGTCTATATAAGGTGTAATTTGAATCAAAAATAATGATTATAAAAGGCACATGGAGGATTCTTAATAGGTTCATTGAATCAAGTTATCAGCTATGTATAGAGAGATGAAGATAGAATATAAGTAAATTTATGCATACACTATATTGACTTTCCTATAATAGTGTTAAATGGAGAAAGAGAGTTAAAAGATAAATGAGATTTTTACTACTTTGTAAAAGTGTAAAATAGAAGATAGTTACCTAAATAGTGATCACATAGTTAATATGATGTTGCTTGGTTGTATCACGGTGGTGAAGGTGAGGATCATACCAATGTGGTTATTTGGGAGGTGAAGGGTTTGATTCTTGGGAGTCTTCTCTTGGGAGAATTTCTCCTTCCCCAGGGATTCACTCATCATGTTGGGTCACCCAATCCCTGAATGGGTGGGTGAAATGAGGTGTGTCCCACCTATGTGGACTCATTTCTTTGTCAACCCATCATTTCCTGGGTTTTTATCCTCTGGGATACTATTACATCTTAGCTGGTAACGGCTCCTCAGCTGGGCCTCTCTCCGGGGTGACCTCTTCATGGGGAGGGAGTTCCTTTGTGAAGAGTGTACAAAATGGTCACACCTAGGGATTCCCTTTTTAAAAGAAAAATATAATCAATATTATGAATTATATCAATCAATTTTCCAAGTTACATTTCCATATAGATACAAAATTATCTATTAATATCATTATTTTATAATTATCACCCATATTTTCTACGTTTATTGAAAATTATAATATAAATAGTATGTAGAAGCCACTATAGATTATTTTGACAATGGTCTACTAAGTTGATAATTATTGGTTGGAATTTGGTGCATTAGTCATTATAGTGAGCAATGAGATAGATAAGGTTGAAAAAGGCATATGGAATTATTAAATTAAATGGTTTATTTGAAACATAAATCAAAGAAATAAAAGATTCATGGAGATAACAATGAAAAATAAGATATATTATTTACATGTGTTAAGAATGGTCACTGGAAGAAGAAATGAAATGAATCAAATATTCTACTACATGAAAATTCATAATTTCATGTAATATTTATATTTCTATTCCTAGTTGTTAAATATAATATGTGACTTAGATATTTTATCCAAATATAGGAACAAAATAAGATCATATTGATTAAAATAATTGTGGTAAACCTTCATGTAGTTGATGGAACATGATTCTTAAGTTAGCTTAGAGAATATTATAACTTCACATTACCAAGTGGAAAGATTATTTTTTAAGGTAGTTATTTTATATTGGGCATTACAAAAAACATTTATCTTAGTGTAATATTTTAAACATAATGAGGAAATAATTTATGTATAAAATGAATGTTAGTATAGTATACCATACTTAAATAATCATTGGTGTATAATATCAATAATCAATGGTGAATATAAAATAATATATAAGTAATTCCATGTTATGGAAATATAGTTTACATTTAATTAAAAATAAAATTAATTGTGAAGAATAAACCTAAAAGGGTTTTTAAATTCTTTGGATCTAAAACTCTTAGGTATTTGACATACTTTCTTATTAGTTTTTAAGAAAATTAATCCTTTATGTTAAAATGGTGTTATATAAATAAATATTCTTCAACTATCGCAGTAAGATACATATGATATATTAAAATTATACTCCAGTGGTAAATTCATTTACTTCATGATATTCAATTAAGATATTTTTGAATTTAAAAGTAAAGTAGAGAATATTATTCCTAAAAGATAAAGATATGATTTGGGAGGTTGAATAAAATAATATATTAGCCAATTTTTCATAAACCATTTAAATATATAGTGGGTTTATTTCTAAACTCACATTACCTTACACACATCAGAGTAAAGATCTTAATAAAATAAGGATCAGTGTTGAGTCTTATAATTATTTAAATTCTTCTATAAGTCCTTCCAAGACATGATTTTCAAATAATAGTGTTAAAAACTTAATTATGTGAAAAAAATAATGACTAATGGATATCATATAAGTTATAATATATAAAAAATATATTATGTGACAAACCTAAGTGATTTTATGGGAAATATTTTTTAAAGGCTAATTTTATCTACAAAGTTACAATAAGAAAAACACAATGTGCATCACATTTAATTATCCTATGTTTCTAAGGATTTAACTATCCCTAATATAGAAATATATCAGTTAAGTGAATGAATATACTTATATAATATTAAATCACATGGCTATTTGAGATAATCAGATCATGATAGACTTCAAAGAAGTCAAAACACAAAATGCACATTAGTTGGTATAAGAACATAAACTTCATAATAATTAGTGGAAGGAGTTATTCTAGAAACAGAAAATACATAAGATATATAAAACTAGAGTTGGTAAGATAATAATTTAGTTTAGTTATATATATGTGTAATATTCATTTTATATAGTGAATAATTATCATAAAAGGTAGTAGTAAATTGAAATAACATAAATTTGGTGAGTTGATATGACCATAGAAATGGATCCTAGGTAGAAAAATCTTAATCATTATTTTTTTGTTCCCTCCTCTTGGTGTAAATATTATAGGTCAGTATTCAGGAAGAAACTATACATTGATAGTAAATTTGGAACCTATAAGCAATTATTGGTTGTTAAAAGTTTCAAGAAATTCCAATACATAGACTATGAAGAATCCTATTCAGTGGTCCACTATACTAAAATCCATTATAATTTTACTTTCTTTAACAGCCTTTCATGATTATATGATTTGTAAAATATATGTCAATAACACTTTTATTAATGAAATTCAAGATAAATTTTTATATATGTTACAATGAGAAGGGTTTTAGACACCAAAAGTTTCCAATAATATGTGCATGTTAAAAATATCCATTTATCAGTGGAAGCAAGCATCAAGTTCATGGAATGTTTATTTTGACAAAACCATGACTGATTTTGCTTTTTTTAATAATGAATTTTGGACCCATATTTGAAAGAGGTTAGTGGGAGTGCTATAATTTGTACAAGTCAAATATATTTATAATATATGGGAAATATATACTATTCTTGTTGTTAGTTAAGACTGTATAAAAATTACTTCTCCAATGAATGACTCTAAATATTAACCCCAATATCTAGGGAAAAATATTTGATATGATTGATCTATGGGGTGGATTAGAATGAAATATTATATATATTAATGGAGTATAAAAAAATAAAAAATAGAATAATTTAATAGAGAATTGTTTTTAGTTTCAGGTGCTATAAATCACTCCAAGATTATATGTTAAGACATAGTAGGAAATAAATATCATAACTATAAATCCATATGTTTCTATAATGGTATCCAACTGGTAAGTCAAGATATGTACTAATATTTTCTATTTCTTATTCATAAAGCATAGTGATAAAATATCAATTACAAATTAGGAGAATATCATAATTTAATGGTCATAATTATCGAATGGTACTTCAAAATGTACAATGGTTAAGTTCCAGGTTCTTGAAAAAGTTGTAATGTAAGTTATCAAGGGTATTAAACTCTATTCTTTCTTTTAAAAAATTATTATAGTAAGGATAAAGATATGATAAAAAAATTGAAGTTAGGGGTATCCATATCTAAAAATAACAAGTATGTTTTATATTCTAATGCCACTAATGAAACAATAATAAATATGTAATTATTTTTTCTATATTTTGGAAATTATCCAAGAAGGTGAATTATTATTACAAAACAATAAATAATCTAGGATATAACCTATTAATATTCTGGATAAAATAGGTAAATTCATAGTTAAAAACATTTTACAAGTTGAAAAAATGGAAATATAAGTGATTATATTCATACCTCAGCAAAATCATGAATATCATATGAGAGTTAATTAGTTAAGAAATTTTACTAGTTTTATCTAGTATAAGTTGGATTCTATTAATGTGGGTTCCCTAAAACTATCTGAATTTATAAATTATATAACTAAAATATAAATAAATATTTTATCACATAAAGATTGTCCTTATATATAACAATAAGGTGATAATTTCATTAGAATATTCATTGCATTGAATAATTATAGTAGTTACCCACTCTAGTGAGAACCGTAAATTTATATAAAAGTATTCTTTAATAAATATTCCTTATATTTAAGAAACATCAATGTGAAAAAACGAAAATAAAGTCTGAATATACAGTATTAGGGACTCATACGACATTGATACTTCTTATCATGAAGTTCTCACTTGGTGATCTTCAATAAGGTATATCATGAGGAAAGGACTCCTAATAGGGACTACATATATTTTATGTATTATTAGATATCCCAATATGTGAGTGTGTGTATTTGTACATTTATATGATATTATTTTCAATATGTATAATGAATTGTTCAATTTTATGTATCTAAGAAAAGTGTGATGACATACTCTCAAAGTGAGGAAAAATACATTGGGCATGTCATAAGTGATATGTAATTAATTGAATAAATCAAGAAAGTATTTGTCCTTTGCATATTAATAGAAGAAGATATCTCTGGACCATTGATTGAAATGGAACTTTCTGAAAAAATGCATGCCCATGGAAGTTTATGATTGAATTTATTTCATAAATTCAAGGAAAAATAGATCAAGCATATTGGGTGATGAAAAAAGTATGAATCCTAATTGATTAGATTTTTATTGAAAAAAGGATTATATTACACAATAGTATTTATAGAAGCTTATTGTAGTCTCTACATAAAATTATTTACCAATGGTTGTTTAGAAGTGTTGTTAGAAGATGATCTTATAAGTAAAATAAGTTCACATATTTCCTTTAATAAAGTGGCCTAAAGTTCGACAAACTAAGTTTATCCCATATCTCATTGAATTCTATAGAATTTAATATTATTAATAAATTTATTCTAGAATTTTGGAATAATATTTATACAAGAACAGTTTATTGGGTAAATTCAATAATAATATATTCAAGTTTATAATATGTGAGTTAAATTTTATTGATTCTTATTTATTAATAAGTCAATAAATGAATATTAATTTATTCATGAGTTTACAAAATTTTTTAAAATAGATATTTATTTTAGTTACAAAAAATTTAAATCAATATTTATTTGTAAGTTTAGTGAATATAACATTTATTTCATTTTATCAAACTAATATATATTTTGTTATCATTCAAGGTTTAATAAATTATATAGGAGAATTTAATTCAATTTTAATGACCCATTAGAAAATATATATTATTTAATATAATTTAAATAAATATTAATTCATTTATTTGTGAAATGATATTAAACACATGTAATTAGATATAATATTATTATTATCACCAAAATAATTATTATTAATTGATATGGTATTTTTCTTAGGTTAAATAATTTGATAAGGGCCTTGTTAAATAATATATTTTTAACACGATTTATATGATCAAAATTTTGTGATTTTTTATGGGAGAATTTTTTAAAAAATGGAGACAATATATAAAATTCACTAAATCCCTAGAGACAAACCCCTCCTTCCTTTCTCTCTCAAGAACATGTAGAGAGATTACGTGATCCTTATTTTGATCAAATGTGAATATAAGAAAGAACTAAATTCTATAATGCTAGTATCCATGGTTTCAATAATGTGTTTTAGTGATTTCAAAATCATATATCTTTATATTAATTTGAATCCTCATTTGGATTCCCCAATACAGTGAACAATAAAATAGGATAATCAAAAGAAATTTTATCAAGCAGGTTACCAAAAATGAGGAAATTGTATATTTAGACTAATTATAAATTAAATGTGAATAATTATCGATAGATATTTTACTATGATTTCATAAAGTTCATAAAAATATTATCCATTGATATTGATGAAAATACAAAATTGGGAACAGTTATGATTCTTCCACTACACCCCAAAAACCTTTAGATTCTCCCCATTATTTTTCTTCCATGACACGCAAAGTTAAGTTAACACAATTTTGGGAATCTTCACATTATTTAAGTAGATATGGTGATAAAATACTCTTAAATTTATAATGGATGATTTTTTTCTTATCAATGGAACAAAATTTAATGATCCCTTTTTTTAATCTCCTCGAGCCTCCAAAAAATTATTTCTTTTCATTATTTTCCTATAATAATCAGTTTTATGGTGGTAACCCAATAATTTTATACATTTATATCACATAATTTTATAGTAATATTCAATAACTTTCATAAAAAACACACCCTAGAACCATAAAGGTATAGAGCCTTTGGAGACTTAATACATAGATTATCTTGTTTCATGAAAGATCTCCAACAATTCCCAAAATGATATTATCACATATTACACTTATTAAGATTAACCAACTTAAAAATTTTCCTCATAGTCTGGGAAAAGAGAACATAAGAAATTTTGAAATCAGATTCTTAATAAGGTTAAACACAAGAGATAACAATCAATTATCATAAGTGATCATAATATAAGAACAATAGTATGATAAAATGATCGTAACTTATAGTAATCATACCCAATCATTCAAAGATATATAATCATAAATCATGGAAAATGGATTTTTCATAAAAAACATAATTTATAAGTTTTCTCAATCAGAAATAATAAATAATGAGCCTTGATATCATATCATAAGTGTAATGCATAATTCTATGTCATAAATATAAGAATATAAAATAATGTCATTATTCAAGCCACAATGAAAAGGTTATCATAGTGGATTGGCTAAACTCCCCATTCCATAATTCACTTAGTCAAACTTCACTCCCAATACTATCATAGTGGATAGAGTCCCTCATTGAAAAAGTTTCACTCCTAATTCTAGTCCTCATTATCTCATGAGGTATCCATATTTACCAACTACATTGAAAATATATATAATTTCATGTCCACTAATCACATAATGAAAACCATACATATGTGTGACACATGATTATAAAAAATTCATCATATCATCATATCATAAACCATATATAGAAAATGGGCTTTATATACATTTTATTATTCCATCAGAGTAAAACATGTGGAAATGAAATGGGATTCATAAATGATTCATTATAAAATAATTAACCTGCCAAAAAGAAATGAGTTAAATAAAATCATACAAAAATAATCATCATCATAATCCATAGAAAGAAATAAATTTGATGGTATCATACGATAATACACAAGGAAGCATAAAAATCCTTAAATTTTGTTGATATAGGTGAAAAATACCTTTAAAATATTATTGGAACCTTTCTTTGAAAGTTTGAGAAAATAACCTTTTGTTTTGATAAAATTTTAAATATAAACTCCCAAAATACTTAGAAGAAAAATTTATTTGAAAATAAAATAGTACAATTTCAAAGGAATAATCAAATAAAATAATGGTTATGATGGTAGAAAAATCATTACATGTTTTATATGTTAAAAGAAAACATTTCTTCAACACTTTTTGTAAAAAGTCAAAAATGGATTCTTCGTAAAACTTTTGGAAAGATTTATTTTTAAAAAAATTAAATAAAGTCAAAGTTAGTTAAAATTAAAATTTTAATAAATTTCAATTTTAGTTAATAAATTTCATTCAATAATTTTTATGAGTGTAGAAATTAAATAAAACTTTGCTAACCAAGGAGAAAATAAGGTTTATTTTTCTTTAAAAACATTTTCTAGATCATTTTCAATTACAATGAGAGGAAAATGGTACTAATACATAAAAACTATATAAATAACCATATAATTATAAAAACAAATATAGGGTTTTAAGGTAGATATCCATATATTTTTCATTAATGAAAATTCAATCATATATAATCCCGATTAAACTCAGATTTAAATATAAATCTCTTTCCCCATGTTTCGTCTTACATCGTATGTGTTCAAATATCTAATATAATAATTATATATTTTATATAAATATTTTATATAACCATATTATTATATAAATTACTATTTATTATTCCTTTATAATTTCCAATTATCGTTTTATTAAAAATTCATCATTAAAATAAATATTCAAGTAAAAACTGGTGGTTTTTCATGCATGTTTATGTTCAACGGTTCTGGTACTTTCACCTTGTTCATTGATAAAAAAACATTTTTATTAAACATTTTATTGATTATAAATGATATAATTTCCTAAAATTCTAGTAAATGTTTTCATTTATAAAATATTTGGGATTAAATCATTCATTCTCAAATTTGATGAAAATTCCATTTTTACCCTTTTAAAAATCTCTTTAGAATTTCACACATAAATATTTTAATTTGTATTATTTGAACTTAAAATTTTAAAAAAGTGTTCCTAAATTAATGGGATACATCTTTTATTCATGACAATGGATTTAAATCGTGCATTTGGTTGGAGTAAATGGGCCATTAAGTCAAAGGTGGTCTGGAAATGCCAGATTGGACATCACTTCAGTATTTAGGCCATAAAATCTTTATACATACTTTTATTGGGACCTAATTTGGAGATAATATCAATGAAACATGTTCCCAAATTTCATCCTTCTGTAAGGGAAGTTGTTTCACGCATTTTGGTGGTCAAATATATGGTTTAAGTTGGATTGATTTATTTGGTCGAATTTTCCCATTCACACTTGAAACCTCTTAAAACCTAACCTCCCTTCCACTCAATAAATTAGTGTTTTCTAATTTTTAGGGATTGTGGAATTAATTTGGATATTTATGGTAGATTTTAATTTGTTTCAATCCATTTATCTTATAATTTCAAGAGGGAGAGCTCTTGAAGCTAGGATCCCTTCATCGAATCCTTCTTCTTCTTTTTCACTAGTTAATGCTTCTGTTCTAGCAATAAATGTATTGGTTCCTATTTTATTTATTATATTTTTTTCTATTTTTTACAATTATATTATTAGTTAATCTTCCAAATTTTTTTAAATCAATAGTAGAAATGATATTGGGTTATACCCTTTCTAAATCTTTGCGAATGCAATTTGTTTCTTCAATGACTACACTGCCCGTGGAAGAGTAGTATTCTTAGTAATAGATCGACCTCTTACCTTATTTATTTATTTATTTTGAATAAATGAGATAAATTAATTCACATAATATGATCCATGAATTAATTTTTAAAATTATATGAAACTAATCAAGCAATTGAACAATTGACACAAAAACACATGTGGTCAAGATTTGTGTAAATTGTGAGAGCCCAAACTTAATTAGTAAAACCAAACCACGTATAATAAATTTATAGAGTTAAAACATAATCCCTAAAATAAATTCATCCTTATTTATAGAATGGATTTATTCCATAATTTACCACTAACCATAAGCTATCCGTAGATATAAAATCAAACCAATGTGTTGCGATTGAACGTTTTGAAACAGGCCAAGGGTTTTACTCTTTTCATCTTTATGGTAACATTAATTCTCATAGCGTACGAAGATCAAAAAATTAGCAGATAATAATTAATTTCATGCAAATTTAAATTAAAATGATTAATATTTAAATTAATATTTATAGTTATATCGATTACACCTTTTAAAATATTTTATAAAAAACATCTTCTTATTGTGTCTTATTAATTGAATTTCATTTAAAAAATAAAAAACAAAAAAATACAATATTATTCCATCATACTTCTTATTCATATTTTATAAACACAAAACAAACCCCCCATCCTTCTAATTTGTTTATTTTTTTTAAAAAAAATCCTTCTATTTTTTGTTTTAAATTACTTCCTCTGTTAAGAGACGACCTTGGTCAGCCACTCTGCTGCACCAAAATAACCCAAAACTAAACATATTTTGAGAGAACCCACGATAGCATCATTCAAATTAGCCTCATTTTTAGGGTAGAAAATGATTTTTTCAACTAATTAGAGGTATTTATTTTATTTTTCATTTCATTCTTCTTTTCTCTTCTTTATTTCTTTATTCCCCATTCTGAAGTTTTCTTTTTTTTTCTTTTTATTATTTTCTTTTATTTTTTTGGACCATCAACCCAAACTTGTTTTATTTTTATTACGGTCCACTATTCTCAATTCCATTTTTCTTTTACTTTTATTTATGACTCAACTAATACCAAAGATCTCTTGGATCTTGACCCTGATATTGAACAAAGGCTTAGGGATTGAATTAAATAGTCTCAGTCTACATAAAGTTTCAAAATTTTACCAATTGAAGAATTACTCCATTTAGGGAACACAAAAATTGAAGACACTTATAATTCAAAAATAAAAAATAGCCAATGGATGAAAACAATAATAATGAACATAATAAAAGAATTTTATAATTGGATACACCATATATTAATAATCAACCAAATTGTATTACGTACCCAAATCTCAAATTGGAATTTGAACTGAAATCTTGGTTAATTCACCTTATTCCAAAACTTCATAGATTATCTCATGAGGATCTGAACAAAAATTTGAAGAAATTTAATGTGGTTTTATCAACCCTGAAACTAATAAATTTCTCTGAATATAAAATAAAACTAACATCATTCTCATTCTCACTTGATGGAACTACAAAATAATGGATGTATTATTTACAAACTAAAGACGTAACATGTTGGAATTATTTAAAATTTATTTTCCTGTAGATATTTTTTTCATTATCTATGACCACTTCCATTCATAAGGAGATCTCCAGGATCAATAAAGAATAAGGGGCTCAAATTTATGAGTATTGGGAGTGATTCAAGAAGTTGTGTAGAAGTTTTCTACATCACCAAATTAGTGAGAAACTCATCGTCTATTACTTTTATGAAGGCCTCACACCTATGGAGAGAATCATGGTGGATGTCACAGATAGAAGAGCATTGGTTTAAAAATCACCAATATCTACATATGAATTTATTTACAAGATGTCAAAAAACTCCCAACAATTTGGTGATCGAGGTACACCACATGTTAGAGTATTATATCAGGTAAGTCCTTTTTCTCTTGAAAAATCACTTGATTGATACCAAGTTCGAATAATTGACCACAATGGTGAGCTATATTGATTTGGATTAAATTATATCCCAACCCACTCCTACAAGGACTTGTCAAATTTTCACTGAAACAGAACACCCAACTGATTGTTTACCCCAACTATAAGAGACGAAGGATTGTGTAGCAGTATTCCCTAGGAGACCATATCAGCAGCAACAATAACCACATCCCAAAAAGAAGTATGATTCCTTTTCACCAACATACAACCAATGGTGTAAGGATCAATCAGACATGAGGTATGGATCTGGATAATAACAAAGGCCCCCCTTTCAAAAACATTTCCAGCAACCTCTGACTTGTCGACAGGGTTTCCAAAAACTCTAAAGGATATTTGAAGATCAAGCATCAACAAGTAAACAACAAGTTAATTCACAATCAAAGATATATTATAATATTGATTATCTTTTAAAACAAATTGTTCTTGATCAAAATAATGAGATAAATATTCAAGGTTTTTAGTTGAGGGATTTGAAGACACAAATAATTCAGATTACCAATGCCCTCCATGAACAGGTAAGAAAGAACTTTGGAAATATTCATCCCAACCTAATCTAAATACCAAGGGGAATTTCAATTCCATCACATGGGAAGTGGGAAGAAAAAAATGATGCATTTGCACCAATCATTCCATCAGGATTCACCTCAACTCTGGAGATTCCCCATTCAAGAACAACTGATGAGAATCCGAAGGAGACACATAAAGGTAAGAAAAAAATGATGTTGTTCCTCCTATACCCCTTACTTTTCTGAACATAGTTGTACAAACAAGGAATATGGTTGAAGAGGCTATGAAAAAAAGAGTTTTTGGACACATTTAAGTGCATTGAGATCAACATCCCTCTACTTGAATCATTAAACAAATACCAATTTATAAATAAATCTTAAAATAAATTTATACCAATCTAGGAGGGATCAAGGGAAATGAGCGGATCAATATTGGAAGGAATGTGTCATCACTCATTACCCCAACTCAAGTGATGCCAACAAATTTCAAGGATTCGGGGACATTAACCATCCCATCCACCAAAGGAGAGTTAAACTTTTTTTATGCTTTATGTGATTTAGGATATTCCATAAATGGGATGCCTCACACTATATTATCTTCTTTATAGGATGGTGAATTGAAGATGATGAGAGTAGTAGTGAAATTGGTGAACAAAGATATATCATATCCAGTGTGAATACTTAATGATGTACTTGTTCAGTTAAGAGACATGATCTTTCTAGTAGATTTCTCTATTATTAACATGGAGGATGATTAGGTAAGTTCTCATGATCCCATTATCTTAGGTGGGACCTTCCTCAAAACTACAAAAACTATCAAAAATGTCCATGAGGGTACACTATCTATGGATTTTGGAGATGCATTTGTGATATTTAATGTTATGGAATTAAGGAATTACCCCTCATAGGACCATTCTATTTTTGTTTTCTCCCATTTTGAACCACCAAGTAAAAACCCCATGTATTTTTATTATCTTATGCTTAGAGAGATTAGGAGAATTGGTTCTAGCCTACTGTATAAGAGAAATTCCAAACCAATTTTTAATGTACAAACCTCTATTAGATTTTATTTTGAAATGTATTCATATTATGATCGTGATCACTCTTATTATGAGTTGGATGTTTTGTAATCTTATGGATTGGATGCATTTATCTCAGATTTTGATGATTTATATTCTGGTACAGATTTTTACTATGTGAATATTTTAATTACTTCAATGTATCCATCCATACATCACCCCCCCTACATTTGAACTCAAGAAATTTACCTAAAATCTCAAGTACTCATACTTGTTAAGTGGTGAGAAATTTTCTATTAACGTTTCTAACAATCCTCATTTTGAACATGAAGAAAAACCAGTGAATCTTTTGAGGGAGAACATCAGGGAAATTGGGTGGAACTTGGCTAACATATCATGTATTATCCCATAGATTTTATTTTATATGATTATTTTGTAGAATAGGTATAAACTAGTTAGGTGAAAATTAAGGATAATGAATCCAACTCTTCTGAAAGTTGTTAAAAAAGGAAGAGGAAAAATTGCTTGAGGCAATTATAATTTACCCCATTTTAGATTTCTAGTTGGTGATTCCAATTCAGTATGTGCATAAGAAAACCAGGGTTACTATTGTTAGAAACGATAGAGAGGAATTAATTCCATTGAGGGTGAAAAATAGTTGGATTTTGTGTATTGATTATAGGAAACAAAATCAATCCACTCGCAAGTACCATTTCCCCTCAAATTTATTGATCAAATACTTGAGAGACTAACTGTGAACACACACTGTTGTTTATTGGATTGATTTTTTTGATATTTTCAGGTTCCTATGGCTCCAGGGGATCAGGAGAAGACAAAATTCACTTGTATATTCATTTAATTTTCCTACAGAAGGATTCTATTTCAACTTTTTAATGCCCCAGGTACCTTCCAAAGATGCATAGTGAGTATTTTTTTTAGATTTCATTGAGACCTGCATGGATGTATTTGTGGATGATTTTATTGTGTATAGATATTCATTTGATAGATGTATCTTTAGTTTAGGAAAGGTGTTGAATCGTTGTATTGGGAATAATCTGGTCTTGAACTTCGAAAAGTGTCATTTCATGGTAGAGAATGGGATTGATTAAGGGAATGTAGTGTCAAAACATGGGATATAGGTTGATAGATCTAAGGTAGATATTATTCCATCCTTACCCCCATCATTCATGTGTGTGTAATGTTATATATTTCCTAGGTAATGTAGGATTTATCTGAGTTTCATAAAATATTTCAATAAGATTTCCCTTCCTATGTCACGATTACTTCAAAAGGATTCTGATTTTGTGTTTGATGGTTCTTTTAGGACTTATTTTGATGATATAGAGGATTTTTTGATCACTCCACCAATCATACATCCCCCGTAGTGGGAAATTCCATTTGATCTTACATGTGATGCTCGAATATTCATAGTTGGAGTTGTTTTATCACAAAAGGTAGAGGGATGTTCACATGTGATTGCCTATGCTTCAAGGACATTGCAATCATCCCAATAAAACTACACAAACACAAAAAAAGGAGTTTCTTTCCATCATATTTTCGTTATATAAATTTCATTCATATTTATTGGGATCTAAAGTAGTTGTTTTTCTAACCACGCAATAATAATGTACCTCTTGAAGATGCCAGATATAAAGACTAGACTTTCATATTGAGATAAAGGACAATAAGGGTTCAAAAATATTTTTGGCAGACCACATGAGTAGGCTTAGTCAGATAATAGAGGCTAACACCAAGGACCAGTTAGCACTTTGGGAAACTTTTCCCAATGAGAATCTTTATGAACTCTCCGGTACACATCCTTGGTATGATAATTTAGTTAACTACCGTGTTTCCACTAAAATTCATTCAGTTTTAAAGAAACACCAAGTCTAAAAATTAAATAGTGACTCTTGATTTTATGTGTCAGATGATCCTTACCTCTGGCGCATGTTTAGTTATTGAGTCATTATGAGTTGTTTTCTTAATCATGAGTTTGAGTTTGTTATTCAATTCTTCCATACACTTTCATATGGAGGACACTTTGGACCCCAACGGGCAGCTAGTAAATTTATAGACTCTAGATTATATTGGCCTAGAATATTCCATTATGATCATTTATTTTGTAAGTCGTGCTCGCGTTTCCAGTACATGTGAAACATTTCTAGGAGACTTGACATAACCAAAAAACCCATATTATTCTATGAGGTTTTTTATGTTTTGGGAATTGATTTTATGGGTCTTTTTCCAAGTTAATTTGGTTTCTTTTACATTTGGGTCATTGTTGATTATGTGATCAAATGGTTGGAGGCTAAGGCCCCCAAGACTAACGATTATAATGTTGTAGTGGATTTTTTCAAGACACATATTTTTTGCTTGTTTAGAGCACCAAATTCCATTATCAGTGACCAAGGGACACACTTTTATAATGATAATTTGCCTTACCTACTTCAGAAGTATAGGGTGACACACAAAACATCAACACCATACCACCCCCAAACAAATGGCCAGGTTGTGGTTCCAAATCATGGGTTGAAACAAATTTTAGAGAAAAATCTACAACTAAATATGAAGGATTTGAGCAAGTGATCAGATGATATGTTGTGGTCTTATAGGACAGTATACAAGACCCACATCATTATGTCCCCTTTTCAGATTTTTTTGGGAAATCTAGTCATCTCACCATGGAAGTTGAGTATCAAGCCTATTGTGATATAAATAAATGAAACATGGACTTAGGCCAAGATGGAATTTGAAGGAAGATAAAAATTCAAGAGCTCAAGGAGATTTGAATTTCATCATATGATAACTCAAGGATCTATAAGTAAATATAAAAAATCATCTCATAAAATAATGATCCAATAAAGGTAGTTTCCTGCAGGAGATAATGTTCTACTCTACAGTTCACAACTGAAGTTGATGCCTAATAACTTGTGTTCTGGGTGGTTAGGTCCTTATGTTGTATCTAATTTAATTACTTATGGTGTAATGGAGATAAAAAAACATGACACTCAAATGATATTTTCAGTCAATGGGTATCTTTTTAATAAATACATTGAGGGACTTTCTACTGATGTAATTGATTTCATCACACTGCATAACCCCATCATCACCTGAAAATATCAGGTTGTTCCTAACCCTTTCACTTTTATATTACTTTTCCTATTTAAAATTATACATTTAATGTGCACATATCATATCATAGGTTCGCATTAAGGATAATGAAATATTTTAAATGTGTGGTATGGGACAACATTTTGGGGTAGATATTAAGGATTTTTATTTGTTTGTTTTGTGTGTATTTAATGTTAATTTTTTTGTTAATAGTTTCAAAAAGAATAAAAAAACAAAAACAAAAAAAATTAAACAAAACATATCATGTAACATTTTCAATTACAAGTGGAACATATGGAAAATTCATGTTTTCAAAATTCATTGGTGGCATGATAATAATGATAAAGATTTAAATTTTAAGGGTTTATATTTATAAAAATGGATTTCATCAATTATATAATTGGTAGTTTCATTATAAAAACTTTTTTATTTTAACACCATTATTTTTTATATTTGTTCATGGTAAATTGTTTAATTTATTTCTCCATAAAACATTTCAAACAACCATGACTTGTGTAATTTTTCCTACTCAATTGAAGGAATATCCAAGTTAAGTAAAAAATATCTCATATCAATGGTTGATTTATACGTTCATTTCTTTTCTGATAGATTTAATTAATATACTGAATTGACGTATGTGTGCGTACCAGATGTTTGAAATTTTTATACCCTCAAAAAAACAACAAAAAAATGAAAAAAAATAAAATCAAAAAAATATATTAATAAATAGGGGAGTGATGAAATTTATAACACGTGGGGATATCTAGGTCGGAACACTAAGGTTTGACTTTTGGAAATGCATAAGTGAGTGGGTCTTGAAAATTGATTATTAAGGAATATATAACAGGTTTATCGAATTAAAACAAGTAATAATATTTGTTTTACTTTACTTGAATAAACTGAATAAAGGGTGGATATCTGAGTATGAAATGGTTGTCACACACATGTGGGAAATTAATGGCATGGTGGACCCATAACTTATTTCAATATGATTAGTTATTTCAATCTCACTGGATTTTATTCTAATATAATTTATGATACATTTAATTTAAAATTTATTTATACTGACTCTTTATCAGATTCTTACTTTTCCTATATTGCCACTGTGGATTGGGAAATATAAACATGCATATCTTGTCATAATTTTCTAGATTACATGATACAAGGCTTTTACCAGGAGTGAAAAATGATAAGTATGGGGAGTTGATAAAACAAATATTTATTGAATATTTTATGGATAATAAATTATATAATTTCCTCACATTGTGGTAAATGTGTTCATTTGTGGAATATTTTTGAATAGATCATTTATTTGTAAATTTTATGAAAATTACATTTTTACCTTTTTAAAATTCACTATAGTATTTCAAACATAAATATTTTAATTTGACTTATTTAAACATAAAATTTTGAAACAATGTTCCTCAAGTAATGGGATATAACTTTTATTCAGAACAATGAAGCTAAATCATGCATGTGGTTGGAGTAAATTGGTGATTAAGTCAGAGTTGGTTTGGACATGCTAGATTAGAAATCACTTTGGTATTTGAGCCATAACTTCTCCATATGTGCTTGTATTGAGCCTAAATTTGGAGAGAAACTTGATGAGCCATTTTTTCAAAAATGATAATTCTGGAATCATAGTTGGTTCATGCCTTTTGGTGGTCAAATAAGTAGATTAATTTGGCTTAATTTATTTTTCTTAATTTCCTCATTAACACTTGAAACCACTTAAAACCTAGACTCCCCTCCACTCTATACATTTGTTTGATTTAATCATTTGGTAGGGTAGGGCCGTTAATTTAAAGATTCTTGGAATAGGGGAATTTTTTTCACTCCATTTCACCATGAATTTCAAGAAGGAGATCTCTTGAATCTAGGATTCGTTCATCAAAGCCTTCTTCTTCTTCTTCTTCACTTGTTAATGTTTTTGTTCTAGAAATAAATTTCTTAGTTCCTATTTCATTTCTTCTATTTTATTTAATTTTATTCAAATATATTTTTCTTTAATCTTCCTATTTTATCTATAAATAAATATTATAAACAATATTAGGTTATACCCTTTCTAAATCTTTATGAATGCAATTTGTTTCTATGATGACTACACCACCCATGGAAGAGTAGTTTTCTTAGTAATCGATCGACCTCTTACCTTATTCATTTATTTATTTTAAATAAATTAGATATTTTAATTCACATAATATGATCAATGAATTTAGTTTTCAAATTAGAATAAACTAATCAATCAATTTAATAATTCACACAAAAACACGTGAGGTCGAGATTTATGTAAATTGTGAGAGTGAAAACTTAATTGGTAAAACCAAACCTCATGGGATAAATTTATAGAGTTAAAATATAATAACTAAAATAAATTTATCCTTATTTAAACAATTCATTTATTCCCTAATTTACCATTGACTATAAGTTAACCTTATAATGGAAATCAAAGTAGGGTGCTGTGATTGCATGTTCTAAAGTTGGCCTAGGGTTTAACTCTTTTCATCTTTGTGGTAAAGTTAATTATTATAGGGTACGGAGATTAAAAAATTAGGGATTCATAACTAAGTGGATGTAAATTTAAATGATAATGATTAATAATCAAGTGAATAGGTAGAGTTATATAAATTACACCTTTTGAAATATTTTCAAAAAAAACATCTTTTTGTTGTGTCTTATTAATTGAATTTCATTTCAAAAATAAAAACAAAAAAATACAATCTTCTTCAAAAATACTTATTATTGTTGTTTTATAAAAATAAATAAAACCCCACCACCATACCTCTAAGTTTTTTAGTTGTATTTTTATTTTATTTTAAAAATATCTTTAATTTTTTGTTTTATATTAATTCCTCCTTTGAGATACAACCCTGGTCAACCACTCTACTGCACCTAAATAACCCAAAACCGGACATCATTTGAGATCAACCATGATAGCATCTTTCAGTCCTGGTTTAAAAATATATAGAATATTAATCATGATATAAGTGTAATATTTTTTCATTATATAAAATTTTATAATTATTCATCTAAATTGGTTATGAAAAATGAATTGCATCATTGCATACAGGTGATAGTTCACACATATGCATGAGCGATGTAATTATTTTCCAACTAATGGAAAGGTAATAAGGTAAATAAGATATTATAATTAGAAAAAAAATTATTTCATAAATATAATATATAAACATTAAATATATCATAATAATAAACCAATAATTATGGTGATAGAAAAATAATTTTATCGTTGTGTGAGGGAGGTAGTCTGCATGTACGTAGGAGCGATACATTAATTTCCCATTTAATTAAAAGGAGGAGGAAAATGGTTGATCCATAATCATAATAAAAATTTATTAAATTTAATATTATAAATCAGTTATTTTATAATGTATAACAAAAATTTAGATAATGTGGAATGAAGAGAAAATTGAAAGCACTCAGTTAAGAGTTATATCACTTCATTAAGAAACCTCCTTTAGCTTGCACTTTAATCCTTATAATGACGGAATTATAATCAAACCAAGACTTATAGAAAGTGTGGAGGAATTATATAAAGTTATTAGGTTATGGATTTTCTTATATAAAAGACTCATAAAGTATGAGGAATATAATATAGTTGTTATCTTTTTATAAGGGAGAGAGATGACACACATGAAATTTTTCAAAATAACAAAACATAATAACTTGTCACTCAAGTAAAGTGGATCCAAAATGACAAATATTAAAATATAATAAGTATTATGTATAAATACCATCAACTAAATAAATTAAATAATTTTTTTTTTTTGAAATTTTAAAACTTATCTCTTAGGTTACCCCCCCCCCCCCCCGGTAAACCTGTTTTAACCTGTGGTAATATGTATTTACTATTTTTACTATTCATTACAAGAAAAGGTTGTGTTAAATTTATTAAATTATAATAATTATAATGATTAAAAATATGAAATTTATTCAAAAATATTCAATTTTTAATGTTATTAGAAATTAATTTTAAAATAAGTGTTCAAACTACAAAAAACCCTTTTTATAAAAATGAATTTTTAATCATAAAAATGAGTTTATCATCATTCGTTTCCATATAAAAATTTTATATGAAATTTAAAAAAATGGATATTTTATATAAATATTTTATTAATAAATAAATATTAAAATAATTTATTAATATTAAAACACATTTTATTCATGAAAATAGTTTTTCAGAAAGCATATCCTTTTACCTTCGAAGGACTTTTTTAAAATTTATAAAAAATTAAAACTTAATGAATTCGTTTTATATGTGTGTAAAAAATAATTTTTTATAATTTAGTTATTTCTATTAATACCCATAAATCTTATTTCTAGACAATAACTATCACATTAAATAATAATATTTTTATAGTACATCACAATTCCTTTAAACTCAGTGTTGTGTATAAAGAAAGCTAGAAAAGAAATAAAATTTATTTTAAATAAAAATATATCATAAAATCTATGGGTATTACATGCTAACCCATTATAAAAATTTCAAATTTGAAATTATATCACTCTGATATAAATAAATGGGGATAATTTTATATCATCACATATTCAGGTACCCACGTAGCTTTTTTAAATCTATGGTTTCACAATAAAACATTGACCTGGTGAGTGGTCTTGTTCCACATCACTTTATCTAATTATTCCAAAATATTCATTAGTTTTTCCTCATAATAAATTTCATGCTACAGTAGTAAGAACTTTGAGTTCAGTACATTTGATGGATCAGGTATGTACTTCCTCAAGAGCGATACATGGAACACATTGTGAACCTAATAGAGATTTAGTGGAAGTGTCAAGTGATAACCAATTATGCCAGAACAATCAAGAATTCTTAAGGAGCTGATATATATTGGGATAAACTTTCCATTATTTCCAAAAATCATAGACTTATTCGAAGAAGATATTCATAGTAATACCTTGCCCCCAACTTTAAAATCTAGATTTCATGAATCATTATTAGCATAACATTTCTATCAACTCATAGTTTCCCTAATGTGATGTTGAATAGCTCTAACCTTATTTCTCATTTTCTTATCTAGATTAGGTCCCAATAGATTTATTTCTCCAACTTAATCCCACCATATTGGAGTTCTTCACTTCCTATTATAGAGGTCTTCATAAGAAGCCAAATGAATGCTAGAGTGAAAGCTATTATTATAAAAAAATTTACCATAGAAAGGTATTGATCCCAACCACATTTAAAATACATTAAACATGATCATAACATATATATTATGGTTTTAATTTTCCTCCTAGAATTAACATATTTCAAAGGATTATTGGAAGTATAAGACTTCAAATCTGTATCCAGAGCCTGCAAAAAACTTATTTGGAAGCTAGAGATAAACCTCATATCCTGATTCGACACATTTAAGAGTGGTTCTCCATGTAATATAACTACTTCCTGAATGTATATTCCAAAAACCTAATCAAGAGGTAAATATTCTATTATGGAAATTAATTTTATTTACTTCATAATAAGATTGACTATAACCCAAATATCATTATTCCCATTAGATGTTTTGGGGGATCTAGTGACAAAATCAATGGTAATGTTTTCCCATTTCCATTATGGTATGTGTAATGGTTATAAAATCCCATAAACATTTTTATATTATCCTTAACTTGCTGAAATACTAGTTATCAAAATATATACCCTGCAATATCCATTTTTATTTTATCTCATCAAAAATACTCTTTTAGGTCTCTATAAATCTTCGTACTTCTATGATGAATATAGAAGGATGAACTATGTGATTCATATGACAGCTCATTTTTTAAATCTGGTATTGATGGGAAACATAATTGATTCCTAAAACATATCATGCCATCACAATCAGTTTTTAACTCATGAATATTTTTCTTCTTTTTCTGTAGTTCGATGTCCTCATTTTAGGCCTCTTTAATCCTCACATGGCTGGATATGGGAACATTGATCAAAAAAAGATTTGATATATCCCCTTAATCATGATTTAAAGATATATGTTCAATAAATACATAAATATTTTATCTATTTCAATCATTTTCATGGAAAAATAAGCACATTATTTTCAACATAGAGCATCATGCACCTTGTTTACCTTCCCAGGGTGATAGTGTATTGAGTAGTCGTCATATTTAATAAACTACAATAATAACCTTTTCTAAAGATTCAAAAATTTCTATATGAAGATATAGTTCAATATTTTATGATCCGTTTACATATCAAACCATTCACCATGAAGATAATGTATCAATATTTTTAGTTTAAATTTATAGTTTCTAAATCCAAATCATGAGTTAGGTAATTTTTCTCATAAATTTTCAACTGTATTGAGGAAAAACCTATCAACCTATCGTTCTATATGATGGTACATATAATACACTTATTTAATACATCACTAAAGATTATAAACCATCATACATTGAATGGTAGTGTAAGTATAGGTGTACTAACCAACCTTATATTCAACTCCTTAAAATTTTCCTCACATTAATTTTTCCAAAGGAACTTAGATCCCTTCTAAGTCAAATTGGTTATTAAACTTAATAGATATGAGAAATCTATTATAAAAAACTATAGTGTCCCTTAAACCCAAGAAAAATATAGATCACGGATACTGTGGTTGTTCTAGGCTAATGTTCAATAACTTCCCTCTTTAAAGGATCTCCTGATATACCTTCTCTAGATATTATATAAACTAATAATGTGACTTTCTATAGCTAATCACACATGGAATATTTATCATATAGCTTATCCTTCCTCAAGGTCTTCGGCACAACCTGTAAATGATTTTCATGTTCTTCCTTACTATTTTAATATATAATTATATCATCTATAAAAATATAACAAACGGATCAAGGTAATCTCTAAATAATCTATTTATTCATCCACAAAAATAGTAGGGTAATTAGTAAGTTCAAATGGAATCACTATAACATGATAATTACCATACATTGTATAGAATTTTTCTTAGATATATCATCTTTCTTGATACTTAATTGATGATTTATATAATGAAATTCAATCTCTTAAAATTATTTATCTCTATTAATTTCATCAAACAAGCCATCAATATGGGGTAGAAGATACTTTTTCTTAATAGTTATCTTGTTAAGTTCTTAATAATATATAAAAATGTGCATTGAACCATATTTCTTCTTAACAAAAAGAATAGTTTCACACCATAGTGGTGCACTAGGGAAAATGAATCCCCTATCAAAATTATACCAGAGTTTCTTCTTTAATTCCTGCAACTCAATTGGCTCAGTTTAATATCGATTCTTTGAAATAGGTATAAAAAAAGTATGAGTTATATTGGAAACTCAAATTCAAAATTTAGGGGAGTACTAGAAAATTATTCGTGAAATACATCAGCATAATCTTGAACAATAATAATATATTTGATCCTGAGTTTCTCCCCAACCATTTGAGATAATTATCCCTCATGAATAGGTAGTAAAACCCATACAATGGAAGTGACTTCCATTATAAGTTCACATTCCTCCCCACACCGAAATGGGATCAAATGTTGAATAGAAATATCAAATGTGACTCACCTTACTCATCAATTGATATGGTCTCTATATAAAGTGATCCAATCCCTACCCAAAATGACATAAAATTCAACTAGAGGTAGAAAAAAAATATTTTTAGGATGGTATTCTCACAGACTTTTATCGAAGGGTAGATATAGACATGAGATGTGATCATCATGTCATTATGAGTTTTTACTTCCAACTCAACATCTAGTAATTGAGGTGGTGACAAGATAACATTGAAAAATATCTAGATACAAAAGAGTAGATAGAGATATAATAAAATAATACATTTGAAATAATAAAGTAGATGCTAAGAGTACCTTTCACAACTTCATTCTCATCACCCACTTTAGCAGTTGTGATAACATGATATTTACCTTTCTCTCTGGTCTTAAGAGGTTGTTAACCCTAATTTTCATTATTAAACCTCGGATTCATGCACTGACTAGTGTAATGTAAAAATTACTTTAAAGTATATCATGATTCCTTGGGTGCAACTTTTAGTTGAGCTTTTTCACCATTCTGTTCACTCAAAAAACATCTTCACATCACTTCATAATTATTTTTCTCAATGTCCTTCCTGTTCATGGTTAAATAATTTAACAAAAGCTATAAAGAAATTTCAATTTTTCTTTCTTCTACACATCTTACATGAAGAGAAAATAATTTTATTTCCTCCATGGATTTCATTAATATAATTTCCTAGAAATACTATCTTTCTCTATTTATCCTCAAAACCATGAGAACAATGAGAGTATCCAATTTTCAATTATAGATCACAGTAAATAGTTTCTTTATAGATATAAAATTTTCCTATAGCCAATTTCATTCATATATTTGGTCTCAATCCATTAAAGAATCTATAAACCTTGATATTTGTATTAATGATAAAAATAGAAGCGTATCATGCAAGTCGGAGCATATGAGCCTCAGCCCAGTTGGTGATATCTCTCTAAGTGAATCCATGAGACACAGGTTAAAAACCAAGCAGAGGCATATTTTTAGGGGGTACTATGGCTGCACTGTAGAAGGTAATGTAGCAGGTACTATAGCAGGCACTGTAGCAGTGATGTGGTGTACTGTAGCAGTTACTGTAGCAGGTACTGTTCTATACTGTAGTAGCCAAAACTATTCACCTTGGGCCACCGGTTTGGGATTGGAGTCCTTAAATCATTCATTCCACCAAATTATTTGGGTTAGTAAGTATTTCAGTCCACCCTTAAGGCCTTCGGGGCACCTCAAGGCCTTCAAGCCACATGATCGGTGCAGTTTCCCCAGGCAGACTCTAAAAAAAGAAGAAACCCCAGAGGAGGATTATTTGTAGGTGTACTCACCAGAGCAGAACCAATGGATTTAGAAGAATTATAGGGTATGGCTACGCCATTTTGAATAGCCTATTCTTGCACAGGAAGCTTAGCCAGATGGCCATGTGAAGGTGTAGAGCTACCATCATGATGCAGATGCTGGGGAGGAAAAGTTCCTTGTAGTTATAGTTTGGTTGAATTCCCTAAGACCTTGTAGTCAGGTAATATCTTTAAATCCTATGTTAAATGTAATCTCTAAGCCCACGGGCCTTTTAAGGGTTCCCCCTCATCCCTTGAAATGGGGTTATCAAAAATCAAAAAAAAATAAAGCCTACCATGCAAGTCTTACAAACTTTTCCTCATTATTACTAATGGATTCTTCATAATTACTCTTTAGTTATAGAAATTTACTTTCTATTTTCATGAAAATAATTTGGGTAAAATCCTTTTTGAAAAATACCTTCTTAAACTCTTCCTATTTCCTAGATTCAATTTCCCCCTTTTGCCTCAAATTCATGATAAGATCTCTCCATTGATATGCTTCTCCATCCAAATGATAAACTACCAAGAAATTTTTTTCCTATTCTGAACACTAGATAATGGAAAATATATTTTCATTGGTACTGATCCACTTGTCAAAAATTATTTTATTAGAGTAACAGCTGAAGGAAGTTGATTATTGCTGTATAAAAGACTGAATAGTGAGTTATTCCTTCTTTGGATATTAATAAAATAATGATGAATCATGTTATTGTTTATATCTTGAGAGATTTGGTTATCATATCCATAAGATTTCATACCATGAATCCCATTTTATTTAGTTTCTCATGAGGATGTTCATTCCATTACTTATCATAATTAGTGTTAACATGATTTCTCCTGGGTCTATCCATTGACTAAGACCAAAAATCATAATATGGGAAATAATAATCATAGTGAGTAATTGTGTAATCATTAAAAAAATACATAGGATGCCTGAATCATAACACCTTATTGTTAATATATAATAGCTTATATTTAACTTAGTACATTCATGGTTAACATCTATTTAAATCATTTATAGATGTTCATAAAGAAAATATAGATTAAGATGATAATATCCTTCATTAGTGTATATCTAGGTGTGTAATATTTTCCCCACTCATCATAAACCAATGACGATAAATTTAATACATAATATTCTACTTTCATAGATTTTACCCCAAGGTGTATATGTTCCACTGTGGCATCCACTTACCAATATCTAGATAGAGATGTATTTTCTAGAGAAAATCACATAATCTCTATTTTACCAAATAATCAATATATTATCCTATACTTAGACTTATCCATAGGTTTCTCAACAAATCTCCCTAATACTATTCTCAAAATATTAATTAAACCTTGATATGATACCAAATGAGTTGACCCAATCATTTCATATATATACATATATATATTACATCATTTTAGATGAATATTTGATATATTTCATAACAAAACACTCCCATGAACTTTAATGTTTTTGAATATTTGTTGATAAGATACATAAATAATATTATTTAATTAAAGATATTAAACATATCTCATAAATATCTTCTCATATAGTACACTTATTACACTTCTCCTACTTAAAACATTTCTTCATAACTTAGGGAATAAAAACATAATAAAAATGAGCTCAGATGTTTATTAAGGGTAAATATAAAAGTTATCAATCAGTGATTATAATTGATGATATGATAATTATAAGGGTATGATAATGTGATCATAAATTAAAATAATCATACCCAATTAGTAAAATATCATTATTCATAAATCATAGTATAAGGTTTTTTTATAACAAAAGTCATAAGTAATAAGTGTAAAAAAACATCAGAAATAAATCATGTTCCATGAGATCATATCATAATCCTAATTCATAAGTTTTTTTCATACAAATAAGTTTAAAAAAATCCTTTCCATAGTCAAGGATTGCTATTAAAGAAATCATAGTGGAATGAATTCACTCTCTATTTCATCATTTACTTAGTTAAGGTTCACTCCCAAGACTATCATAGTGGATAGAATCCCTTACTAAACTAGATTTACTCAATGTTCTAATCCTTATTGTCTCATGACATATCCTTCTTTACCCAATGCATTGGATGGAAATATAATTTTGGTCCCACCTATCACTTACTGAAAACCATTCATATATCTCCCACAAGATCATAAAACAATCAACATATAATTATATCAAAACCTAATGAAAGAAAATAGGTTTCATAATCATTTCATAATTTATCATAGCATAACCCATAGAAAATAAATAGGTTTAATAAAGGTTTCATTATAATATAATTAACCCATTGCAAAGAATAGAGTTTTATAGGATTAGCCATAAATCATCATCATCATAATCCATCTAGAGAAATAAATTATATGGAATCATAAGATCATATCCCTAGTAAATCAAAACAATACCTAAAGTATATTGATATATATGAAAAATACCTTCACAATGTCATTCATAACTTTCTTTGAAAACATGCGAAAAAATCGATTTATATTTATAATTTTTTTTAAAAAAAATACAAAAATTAGTTTAAAATTATTTTATTGGAAAATAACCAAGGAGAATTATAATAAATCCTAAAAGATAATAATGGTCATGACGGCAGAAAAAAATTCATGTTGTATAAATTAAAAGAAAACATTCCTTTCACACTTTTGTAAAAAAAATTGTTTGTCTAAAAATTAGAATGATTTATTTTAAACCATTGTAAATAAATTAAAAGGTAATGAAAATTCCATTTTTAAAAAAAACTTCAAGTATAGGTAAAAAATTTCAAAAAACATTTTTGAATATTATGAACATAGAAGAAAAAATTTTCTAGACAAAGAGGAAGTAAGGTCAACTTTTATTTATAAACATTTTCTCTATCATTTTATGGAAAAAAACAAAATAAAATTGTGATAATATATAAAAAATATTGAAATAAAGAGATTATAGTTAAATACATGGTGTTTTAATGAAAATATTTATATAATTTTCCTTAATGAAAATTAAATCTTAAACTGTCAAATTAAAATGAGATTGAAGCATAAATCCCAAATATCAAGTTCTATCTTGATTCATATGAATTCAAATACCTTTTATAATAAATATATATATATTATAAACATATTCTAAAACTATATTTATACATAACTTACTATGTATCATTCCTTTATAATTTCCAATTATCCTTTTAAAAAAACTTTCTTCAGTAAAACAAACTTTCAGGTGAAAACTAGTTTATTTTTCATGCATGGTTCGATTTTATGGTTTGAGTATGTTTAAATTATTTATGGTTTCAACATATTCAAAATATTAATCATGAAATAAGAGTCATATTTTTTAATCATATAAAATTTATAATTTTTCATATAAATACATATTGAAAAAAGAAGTGCATCGCTATGTGGAGGTGGTATTCCACACGTACACATGGGCAACATTATCATTTTCAAATGAATGAAAATGTAATATATAACAACCTTGGTCTTTATTATGCATTTAAACATGATTTATTACATAAACTTGAACTTTATACAACCCAAAATATTGATAGGTTTAATTTCTTTGGGGATTAGGAGCATTACATGACTACTTGAGACATAAAATAAAAATATTTTTTGAAAACTTATTTTACATGACCACAAATTCCTTCAAGCATAGCATTGAATGGGATAACTTGAGGACATCCATAAGAAAAGGGTGAGATATAAATCCCAGTAAGGGAGTAAACAAGGAATATCATGAATATTTAAATACATGTTAGGAAATAGGCATATCAATGGAGAAAAAGAGAAATATAAACATAAAGGCATGATGTAGCATAGTTATCATAACATGAAAATGTGGCAACAACTTAAAATGATGCATCATTAACATAAAGAAATCAGGTAAAACCTAGTCCCAACATGGTGTTCAAATGTTATAAAATAAATCAGGTAAACCTCTACCCCAACATGACATATCATGATACTTAACATCACCCAATACATTGGAGCGCTATCAGGGCACACCCTTCTCAATCATTTCAATCTCATGCTTAAGTGTGCCACATAGATCATAAAAATGGATTTATTCTTCATTATAATTCATTAAAATATCAAGTAGTGTGTAATAAATACATTTAATTCCAAAATAAAAAAGTTATATGTGCATAAAGTTGAATATGCTTGATAGAGCAAGGGGTATGGTATTCACTATGCGATGATTTTGGCATGGAAAATCATGGTGCAATTTTAGTAGCCTAACGGCATGACATAAAAATTAATAAAATTGTTTTATGAGATATACAGTAGTCTTTAATCATATATACATGATATGGAAAGTAATGGGGTTATATAAATACATGTACCAACATAAGGAATTTGAAAATAGAAGGCATAATAAAATAAATAAATTTGAAGAAAGAGGATAAATGGAATAACTCTTACGAAATTTCGTTATGGTAACGGGTGTACATGGGAGGGATTAATGAGAGATAAAGAGGTATCCAATTAATCAAACATAATAAGGGAACTATGAGGGAGGTTCAAAAACATTCCCCATCATTTTTAATTTAAAATAAAAGGGTGTAACATTATAAGGAAACTTGGATAAAAATGAGAATGGAAGGAAACCCTTACTTGAGTGTGTGACTTCAAAAGTTCGAAGAGGGGATTTGTGAGAGAATAGGGAACCTTGGAATGATTCTAGATATGGTAGCATAGATTAAGTATGATCTCCAAGTATTTTTAGTGAAGATACGAGGGACCTTGGGTGTGTTTATTTGGGAAATGAGAGGGGGATTCTTCAATATTTCAAAAACTTGTGTTTTGGAATCTATAAAATTAAATATTCAAAACCACAAAACTTCCCATTTTTACCCCATGGTTTTTTCTGAATAGGATTAGAAAACATTATTTTAAAATTACAAGGTCTTATTACATTAAAATATTTCCCTTTCTTATGTGTAGGTGAGTCACACTCTCAAGGAAATGAATTTAAAATCATAAAATATATTATACATTTTGGAGGATTCACTAAGCATTTATAAAATAATTAAAATTAATACAAAACCACATTATTTTAATTTGAAAAAAAAATATTAGTCCGATAATACCCATTATAGTATTTATTACATCATTTTGGGGTCATTATGATGTCATAAACACATATTTTATTTATACGATATTTAATTTTTACACAAAAATTCAACTATCTCATAAAATTATGAAAACTTAATGGTTAAATAATTTCGACATCATGATTCCAAAAATAATATTCATATTATCTAAATAATTTTATAAATATTTTAATTTTCACATTTAAAATGAAAATTGACATTTTTTGAAAATTCACGAGTTTTGATAAAAATAGTTTTCAAAAATAAATAAAAAATATATTTGCCTTCATAAAAATTATATACTAATTTATTATTAATAAAATTAATTTGATAATAATATTTTATTAAAATATTAATTATTTCAAAAATTCATTAATTGGTTAAAATAAATTCTTTAAAAATACACTTTATGTTTTACTGTATAAAAAATATAACTCTTATCAAACTAAATACCTAATCATTTATAGATGAGGAAATGATATATTCGTAATTTATAAGAATTGTTTTTTTAATATTATTAATAAAAACCTTAGTTTAGTATAATGAAGTATATATTTCTCAAAAGTACCATTTCTACTTGAAGAATCAATTTATCAAATTCATCATTTTTTAAGGAAGACTATTCTCATAAAGGAACTCATGGAATAAGAATTTTATTTGTAAAAATGGATTACACAATAAGTAACTAATACCTTATTACATAACCCCTTAAAACTTCCGAATAAGAACTAAGGGTAAGGTGTGTGATGGTGACAGACTCTTGGGGTGGCTCACATAACATCACCTGGGTGGTAATCTCTATTAACTTGAACTTCTCCCATATGTGATTATGTTCAAGATTAATGTGTTGAAGCTCAGTTTGGGCTTAGTCAAAATAGAATCCCAGTGATAGTACCTCATTTACTAGCTCCGACAAATGAGCTTCGTACGGCCTGAGTCTACTGGATGTGTTCATCCTCTCCTTTGTCTCTGTTGAAAGGATTTTTCTAAAAAAACTTATATTAATATCAATCATGTGACCACTGTTCAATGGATAGATTATCAATGGTAATGACACTTAACTTTAATTTAAACCAGATAACAATAAAAAAAGTGCAAGTGTTTTTAATATCCATAAGAAATTAAAACAAAGGGAATTTTATTCATAAGTGATCGGGTCATTAAATACGAAGGTAGATAAGATATTATAATTAAAGAAGAATAATTATGTCACAAGTGTCATAAATAAATATTAAATCCATCATAATAACCATCCATGAATGATGGGGATGGAAAATTAATCATATCACTTCATGGAGGTGGTAGTCCACACGTACACTCGATACTTTCATTTCCCATTTGATGGAAAAAAGATAGAATATGGTCAATCAATCATCATAATAAAAATATATTATATTTAAGATACTGAAGTAATTATTTTATAATAGATACTATACATTTAAAAGATTTTTAATAATCAATAAAATTGAAATTACTTGGTTAAGAGTTATACCTCTTCGTTGAGAATCCTCCTTAGGCTAACAACTTAAGCCTTGAAATTATGGAATTATGATCAAACCATATCCTCTAATAAGTGGGAAGGTTTTTTAGGAATTTATTAGGGTAGATCCTAGATGATATATAAGACCCATGAAGTGTGAAGAAGAGCGGATATGTTGTGTCCTTTTATAAAGGAGATAGAGGACACAGTTTGAATTTTTTAAAAGATTAAAATATTATAATATCTTACTCAAGTCAAGTGGCTCAAAAATGAAAAAGATTAAAATATAATAAGTATAACGTCAAAATAATATAAAAAATAAAATTAAATAGAGTTTTTTGATATATTTAAAACCTTATCACTTATGTTAACCCCCCTAATAAACCAATTTCAACTTTGACCATAGTAACACATATTTACAATTTTTACTATTAATTATGACAAAAAATTAATTTTAATTATAAAATTATATAATTATTCTTATTATAAATATAAAATACATTTTATAATATTACATTTCAATAATTAGAATAAATTAATTTTGAAATAAATTCAAAAAACACAACAAAAACCATTTTAACAAAATTCTATTTTAAGAATAAAAATGAATTTACCATCATTTATTTCCATGTAAAAACTTTCAGATGAATTTTAATAAGTATTATTCAATATATTATCAAAATATTCTATTAAAACCATTCATCAATAGAGATTAATTAAATTTATTAAGATAAAAATATATTTTTCACAAAAAACCAAGTTTTTGGAAAAATATCTCCTTTTACCTTCAAATGTTTTAATTTTAATATCTAAAATTTTAAAATATAATGAATTCATTTTATACATACATAAAAAATATTTTTTTATAATTTATTTATTCATATTCATATACTTCAATACAATGGATAGATGATATCTCTGACATTCAATATTAATATTTTGATAATATATCGACATTCGTTTAAAGTTAGTCTTGTATATAAAGTAGGATATCCAAGAAATCAAATTTATTTGAAGATAAATATTTCATAAAGTCTAGAATTTTAATATTTATGACCAAATTTAGGTTAACATAAACAATATCTATAATAATATATTCTTCTTTGAGATGTAGTATATGATTTTGTCCTCCTTTATTAGCTTACGAGTCCTTTTCCAAGAAACAAAATCCGAACATCATCATGATAGGTCATTCTATAACTCATGTAGCTAAAAACATGGAACTTAATAAGAGGAAATATAGTATCACCTTCTCTCAACGTGTTTACTACCTCCAAAAAGCCTTTTGATTTTTTAAAAACCATTAATTTATTAGAGTTATCTCAAACCTTTTTCTTTCCCTTTTCCATTGAACTTTTTACCCTAACTTTAGATAATTCACTTTAAAATATGACATTGATATTACCCATATTATTGGATAATTAAAAATTCAATAAATTATAAAATCTCAATTATAGTTATTTATCTCTTTCTATGACTTCTTCATTTCTAAATTTCATAAATTAAACCTTCATTTTTGAACAATTATTTTTTCATCTTAGTTAAATGGTTCTTCCTATAGGTAAAAACTTATTCTTCAAGGTATTAAATATTATTACCCCATTACTAACTATAATAAATATGTTCATTGATCCCTTATCCTTATCCTCAATTTAATTCTTAAGAACAATAGCTTCTCTATATTTTTCTTATCTAATGTCTTGTTTCTCCCCAAACTTCTCAAACTGATTCATTTTATATTAAAGTTGGTCAACATAATATGATATCTCCTTTAATAGTATATCAATTTTCTTATTCTTATTTATTTGGATATCTAATTACTCTAAATATCCTTTAATTTCCACTCTAATATCTACCACACCTTTTAGTTGATTTTCATCTTCATTTTCATATTACTCTTTTTCAACCTTTTCCAAAATAGAATACTCCAAATATGATTTGAAACATTTTTCACCCTCTTCATGAATGATTTTTTTCATTTTCTTATCCTTTATAAACCAAACTCATTCATTGAAATTTATTTCTCTACTGGTTTCTATATTTAACATTTCTTTATATAGGAATTTTCTTACATATTTTTTTAGTGAATGACCACACCATAATCACCATCAAGCCTACTTGAGAACCTTTTTATTATATTCCTAACCATTCCACATTTTTAAAATTATAATGGTATATTTCTTTAAAATATTCCTTTTCATATTTGCACTTATTTTCTACAAGTGACAGAAACTCATTGATCATGTATTCTTCTATATCATCAATTTTATTGATATCATATTTTTAATAGATATGAATGATATCTCATTGAATAATTTACTTTATATTCCATTTTTTATAACATGAATCATATAAGAAACCAATCTACTTGTGATATTATCTAGTGAGATGTACGCCAAATTTATTTCATCAAGAGACAAAAAATTGGGATTTTATAAAGGTGTAAATCTCCCTACGGTGTTTTTTATAACATTTAAATCGTTTTTCTCATCAACAACTACACAAATAAATTTTAAAACATCAATTATTTGATTGAATAAATCATAAATGTTTTCTTTCAAATGAATTTTCAAGTCATAAAATATTTTATGATACACTTGAAACATAAACTTATAAATAGATTACTTAAAATGGAAATTATAGAAGATAATATTCACCTAAATTATTATTTAAAAAACATATATATTTTTATTTATTTTATAAAATTAAAAAAAAAATATTTTAATAAAGTTTCACACTCATTCCAGGGAATGAAATAAAATAATTTGATTGGGTTTTATGGTGTATTAAAAACCAATAACATGAATCCATAATTTAATATATATATATCAATATCTGGGGTTAAACTTATTAATATTTGAAATTATTTTTTTATCCACAATATTAAAGTAAAATCATCAAATTCATATATTCCTTCATGTACAGTTTATTTTTATTATATATTTTTCATAAAACAATCACAATATTATGATCAATATTGATATATAACACTCATTTTCAACATATAAATTTTATAAAATCATTAAAAATATTTTAATATTTTCGAAAAAAAATATAAATATGATCATAAATTGAAAAAATATATATATAATATAATAACTGTCTGTGTTGATTCCTATTATTGGAAAATAAACCATGTTTTAGTAGATAAAACTCATTTTTTTCCACTAAAAATATAGATAAATTTGTAATACCTCAATGGTGATATGGAGAAACCAATTCAAGAGGCTAATATTTCATGATAATGATGGTGATAGAATCAATATTACCAATAATATCACTAACCATCCCATGATTTTAATCTGTCAGATGCTTAAACTGTCACACAATATACATAAGGAATCTATAAAGTGTTCCACTAATTAAATTAAAGAAAATAGGAAAGTTCTATTTAGCCAATGTGATAATAAAACTAAATAAAGAAGAATAATCAATTGAATTCCATATGAATATATGATTCGTCATAAAAACTGAGATACTCAATGCTCTAAGAATTCTCAGCATACCACCACCCACCTTGAAACATGATTTATATTTAATTGAAGATTCATTCTCAAGATTGTTTTAAAAATACAAAAAATAAATAGGTTTTTCATTTAATAAGTGAAACAAAGAACACATCATCATCCTTTTTAAATTCCATTTTTCTAAATTTTAAATGAAAACAATCACTTTGGAAACATTTGTCCAACTTAAGCCTCTGTTTCTAAACAACCATTTTAAAACCAACTCTTAAAACTACTTTTGAAAATATAATTCAAAAACTCTTTGTAAATTCACACATAAAAACCTCTCAAAATATATATTTGGTAAAACAATACACAAGTAAGAATGATCAAAAAAACAATAAGATTTATAATTTTAAAAGAGATAAAAATTACCTAAAAGTAATCATTCCATAAACATGAATCACTAGAGATCCCTATGTCATTAGTTGTTAGTGAGAACCCTAGTTCCTCGTATCAACTTGTGAGCTATCAGTCAATCCCAGTGTGTACACAAACAACAAAGGTGGTCATTCCTTGTCCTAGTGGTATAGTGTATCCCATACTAGGACACCATTTCCAATAACTTGATAAGGAGTATATTCCTTGTCTCAATTGTGTGGTTTCACCCCTCCACAACACCAAAACCTTTATCTAAGTTCTTTTTAGTTAGTAACATGGGGTAAAAAAAGAGATAATTAGCACTAGGGTTCCCCCTTATATACCAAGATTCTCATGTGCATTACCCATTTCAAGAGATCAAATTTCACTAAAAAATAGTTCATTCATAAACTCATCACAAATATTTCAAATTAAGAGAGAAACTTTCATCAACCCACAAAAAGTAATTCAATTTAACAAAAAATGCATTTCTCTTTAAAACCATTCATTTCTCAAATAAAGAGGATGTATTTAACACACACAATAGATATATAGTAAATCATAAATATTATATAAAATGTATTTATTTAATTAAAACATCCCTTATATAAAAAGAATCACAATTAATGTAAATAATTCTAATTAGTCCATTACAATCTAATTTAAAAATCCACTTAAAACTTGTTTGAAATATGAGTATGAGTATCCAATTTAAATTATTAATATTTCCTTCTCATTATTCCCATATAAATTTATATATATACATGTATTTTACTGAATAAACTCACATATTCTCATGTGAATTTTTACACATACACACACACATGTGTGTGTGTGTTCCCATGTATATGTGTATAACCACCAAATGCATCAAACACATTTACAAACCTCTAAATTTTTTCATTAAAAACCATTATTTAAATTTTTTACCAATAATTTGAATTTAAAGTATTATTTTCAATTAAATATAAAACTAATTATCCAAATGACAATTCATTTTTGAAACCAAAACATTTTTTTAGAATGAAATAATTCACACATAAGGTCCATTCAGAAATTTTTTCAAACATATGGTGTACATGGTTAAAGAAAAAAATATTTTAAACATTATCCAAAATAAAAACACTATTTAATTTCCATGAAAATGAAGTTTAAATAAAGTTTTATTTTTAAAAAATCCATAAATATACACATTACTACCATTAGAAATCCTAAACATGATTTTAAAATCCAATAAATCAAAGGTTTTAAAGTTAAAGATTCAAGTATAGGAAAAATCTACCGAGAATAAATATAAAGGGGTATAAAACCTTTAATATGAGTTTAAGTGGAACCAAAATATGAATTACTCTCTCTAAACGCAAATAAACCATAAAAAATAGTCAATCTTGACACTTTATGGTCAATCTAATTGTGCATTACAGAGAGTGGAGGAGAGAAATAAAGAAGGAAGAGAGGAGGGGGGTAGGGGAAATAAACCATATCTAAGAAAACTTCTCTTCAAAAATATATAATAAGTATCCAAAAAACATAGTATGAAAAAAAATTATATGTTTTCCAACTATAGGTCATAGTAAAATGGAATGATGGGGGAATTTACTTTAAAAACAACTATAAATCGATGTTATAAAATAAAATTTATTATCATGAAATAATACAATTTAAGAATAAAATAATCAATATAAAGAGATAATTGAATAAATTAACACTTTTATTGAAGTGGAAAATAAATTTACAAAATTAAAAAACATACTTTATATGATTTTCTAAATAGATCAAGAAATAGCTTGTACGTATTCTCTATTCATGAAGTCTTGAGATAGTTATAGTGATCCCTCAGTTTTACCAAAAACCAAGAACCAAAATTGAAAAGGATAGATTACATTGATTTTAATCAGAAAAAATAAATAAATAAAGACACATGGATTTAATGGAAACTGATAACCAAGAATCATCAGTTTAATAGTGGTGAGAACATAAAAAGAATATGATGAAGATATAGGTTTTCTTATTCAACCCATTTAAAAAGCACTCAACTCTCTCTAGTAGGTAAAGAATAAAATGAAAGATTTGGAGAGAGAGATAAAGGTAGGATATTAAGTTCCTCTAATAAATTAAAAAAATTTAACAATAAAAAATATTAATAAGAGAGGAAAATTGAAATTTTATTTAAGCTGTTGAAACTCAATTTACCTTTTGAGCATTGGAAGTTTCTTGGAGATCTCTTGCAAAATCATGTCATGGAATGATTGGGAAAAACATTTGGTAATTATTTCTCATATATATTCTTGGATGAGATCCAAGCCTCCAAAAACATCTATTTATATCCTTAAAAAGATATTTTGAATCTTTTTTAATTCATTTATATTTTTTAAAGTCATAAGTGACCAGATTAATGATATTTTAACTATAATGAATGAAGATGTTGACTGCCTATAATAATATTTTCATAGAATAAACTAAAATTTCATGGAATGAAAATCTTTATTCTAGAAACTCTTAAATCATACTTGACTTATTTAGGGTGTGAAATAATATTCATAACATAAAAGATATTATTATAACAATAACACTATTACAACTCCCCATAAAAATCATTTAAAAAAAGAATTGAATTTTCCAATGAAACAACACAGCATGAATAAGGTTTCATAGAGTAAGGTAGATAGATAATCATGGTGTAAAATAAAAAAATTAAATCAAATGATATAAAACAACTTAAGTGATTGTGATCATAAAAAAACTCATTATAAGTTCAACAATCTCTCTCATTTTGATAATCATAAACACTCATTTAAGATTAAAATAAAAGATAAGAGATATGAAGGATGTGATGAAGAGGAGGGAAAAGAAAAAATATTTATAGATATTGGATAATTTAGGATCTGTGCTAATGTATTCTAACATGATATCTCTATTTTGAGAGTGGTCTCTTAAAAAGTGATGAAAAATATCAATTTTATTAGTGCATTCATATTAAAATGAATTTACAGAGATAATTATTGAACTTGAACCACAAAATTTAATAGGAACATAATGAAATTTCATCAAAAAATATAATATAGTTTTTTCATCTTTGTAATTTGGGTGTAATAACTCCATGCGGCTATATATATTTCTTCAATTGTAGAAAGAGTAGCTGAATTTTTATTTTTATTACTCAATGAGATTAAGGAATGTTCAATAAGGTGAAAAGTCCCATATTTACTTTTCCTATAAATCTTAAATCTATGAAAAACTACATCATAAAAACTTAAAATAATAAAATAGCTTCCTTTATGATAAAATAAACCATGATTTTTAAAAACTTTTAAAAAAAGAAAAATATATTTTAGATATTTTAAATGTATTTCGTTTGATTATCTTCAAAACTAGTGCAAGTATAAATACTAATCATAATTTATGGATGGTTCATGGTAAAGTAAATAAGAATACTAATCATACTTATTTAAATATTAATGAAAAACAATTTACCAGCTTCATTCAATGTCATATTACAATAAATACTTGTAGGTGTGATAATTTTATTAGTATGATTCATTAAAAAACATTTTACAAGTTCATTGGTTTATTTTATTTGGCATAGAAAAGTGTCATACCCATTTTTAGAGATTTGAAAACTAAGAAATAATATTAACTCACCCTTAAATCTCATTTCAAAATCTCTTCTCATTATTTTTAAAAATTCATTTCAATGGGTTTAATTTTTTGATCCAAAAAATAATGTTAGGGATATAGATTTGAATAATTAAAAGTTGATTTGAACCATTTTTTAAAAATAATTTTGAATTTTATTTTACCATTTTAAAATAATTTGATAAAATAAAACTAGTTAACATTTCGTACTAAGCTTTAGGGGATTGTTTTAATCCATATAAAGATTTAGTTAACTTAAATATAAAAATTAGGAAATTATAGATTTTTAAAACTCGGTAGTTGTTCAAAAAAACATTTTTTATAAATAAATCCATTTAAAAAAAAAATTTAACACCCATTAATAAATTTAATAATTGAGATTGGAAGTGAATAAAAACAAGATTCTTATGGATTCTAGCTGAGAAATGGGTGTTAAGGTTTCACTTTAATCAATGCCTTCTTCTTTATTAGATTATTTGGTTATGAGAACAACTTTATTATTTGTGATGTTACCGTGATTATCTAATTTATTTATAAAAACCCATTTTGTACCAATAACATGTTAATTTCTAGGTCTCTTAACAAGAGTCCAAACATCATTTTGTTGGAATTATTTTAGCACTTATTACATAGAAAATAGAAAATGTTCATAATTAATAGCATCATCATTATTTTTAATTTATATAAAATAAATAAAATAAAAATTGTTAAATTAATTTAAGATTAAACTTCGAGTATGAGTTCAAGCTTGTAAATCATAGATAATATTTCCAAAGGGATGGCCTTTGGAATTTTTTCAAATATTTTAGTAAATAACTAGAAGGAGACTCAACTAAGATAGTCTTTTTAAGAGGAGGGTCATTAAAATTCAATGGTTCATGGCTATCCAGATCTTTGAATTCAAATAAATGTTTTGGAATATTTTCATCAAATTTTAAATTAATGGATTCTTCAACATTTTTTGTTCTTTTTTTGAATACTCAGTTGGATTTACTTAAGTACAACTACCCAATAGGGATTAATTTTTCATACTTTGGATCAAATTTCCCTTGGTTTTCTTTATTATTGAGAATATAAAATTTATATCCAAACACTTTGAAAAATGAAACTATCAAAATTTTAATTTTCCAAAGTTCATAAGGTGTATTTTTTGGGATGGGTCTCATGAGATAATGATTTATAATATAAAAATTGAAATTGAATGTATCATAAAAAATTATTATGGGAGTTTGAAATTTTTCAATATGGTTATTAATATTTCATAAAGATTCTGATTATATATTTCAACAAACACGTTTTATTGTGTTTTTCAGGCTGTGAAAAAATTTGGATTATAATATTGTAAATCACAGTGTTCATCAAACACATTATTATCAAATTCACCCCCATTATCACTTTTAATGGAATTTTTTTTTCTATTTCATTTTCAACATTATTGGTGGATCTTTTGAAGGAACTACAAGCAATATTTTTATGTTCCAATAAAAATACATAAGTTAATATTGTATAATAATCGATAATAACAAAGGAAGGTGAATTTCCTCTAATAATTTTTACTTTATTTGGTTTAAAAAGATCAATGTTAACAAACTCAAGAGATTTAAACTTTGTTAATTCTTTTTTAGGTTTAAAATAAGTTTCTTTCTTAAGAATTTGTAAAGGTTCATAGAAAAAATTATATTTTATATGATATTTTAGAAAATCACTTACAAGTTGATTTCGATTGAGCATAATTACTATGTGTGTGTGTGTGATACTATGGTCAAGGCATCTAAATAAAATCCAAGACTATATATCTAGAATTATAACATCTAATATTTTGAGAATAAAGATAATTTAAATTGATCATATAAATATTTTGAAAATAAAATGTGCTAAATAAAATATTTCTATTGAAATAAAAAAATTTCAAGAATAATTTTTGAAACTGATTTTAAAAATTTTATCACAAAATTTCCTAATGCTTATAACCATAAATAAATAAAATTTATTTTATAATCTTAAAATTAAAAAAAATTGATTATACATATACTAGTGATTTTTACTTCTTGAATTTTTACTGAAGGTTATGTATCCTCCATCAAGTTTTTCAAGGTGATTAAATTCAAAGAGGTCACCACACATGTTTCAATATAATTATTTATCCATGTAAATTTTTTCTTTTTTGGATTAACTCTTTAAAAACATTTCTTACAAAATTAATAATTTTTTTTGCTTCCCATATTTTAGTTCCACATATTTTATTTATTAGGGATTTTGGTACATAAATTTTTCTAAAAAACAAATTTTTCAGATTAGAAATTGGATGACATATGGATATTTTTTAGTCTACCATATTGAGTATTTTTTAAATTACATTCATAAATTAGATTTCCGTATTTATGACAACAATTAAAAAAATTGGAAACTCCTTTTTACAAAATTCATATTTTTTGAAGAACTGGAATTTTTGGAAAAACCAATTCCAAAATTGTTATATTCATGGAATTGTAAACCAAATAATTTATTTATATTTTTTTCCTTGGGTGAATTTTTTGAAAAAAAAAATTGAGTTCAATGATATATTATTTTAACTCATTCACATTCGATTCATCATTCAATTTAGTTGATAATTCATATTTTTTTATTGGGGTTGATTTTTTCTTTAAAGAAATGATAATAATTCATTTTACGATATTTGTACATTGAATTCAGTTCAAAAACCCTTATTTAACTTTAATATTATAATATTTTAGATATTCATATTTTAGGTTATTTGAATAATAAGATAAAGGAGAAAACAATTGAGGCGGAGGAAGAAATGGAATTTTTGTTTGCTTCATTACTAAAATTGAATTAAACCATTAGACACTTGAAAATTTCATCGCTTGATTACCTTGAGGAGAGTGAATCTTCAGTTATTCACCATGTTGAAACCTTGAAGGATTTTTTTATTTTATTCACATTAACCATGATTTTCTTTTTGATTTAGTGTAATTATATCCTTTTATTCCCCTTATTTCTTATATTCAAATCACCTAACTTCTTGTTTATTTAGATCATCATCCTTTTTTAATGTTGGTAAGACTTCTTTATTTTGAAGAAATTTTCCATTCTCTTGGATAGATGAGCCAGTTAATTATCACTGTAAGAGTCATTATTAACTACTATGGAGGTGATTGGCCGTTTATCCTTTACTTATTTGTCTTCCTTATAATATTTTCACTTTATTGTGATATCATAGTTCATGATATATTTTACTAGGACCTAGATTGGAATTTTATTCATATTTTTTTCTTCATTTATTTTCATCACATTTGGGGCCCAATTTCTTGGAAAAAAATAAAGGATTTTCTTCTATAAACTTTCTACATTAAGAGTTTCACCAAGAGACATTGTTCGATTCCATATATTAGTAAATCATATAAAAAAATTTAATAGATCATTTTAATTCATATTAAATCTTTAAAAATATTTATTATACATATCAGTCTAAGAATCTTTAACTTGATTCATTACTTCATGAGTAACTTCTAATAGTTTTCAGATTTCAGCAGTAGTTTTTCATATAGATATATGATAAATTCATTTTGGTCAAATCCAAAATGAAGGGGATTTATAGATTTACCATCTAAATAAAAAGTATTAATATCATTGGGTGTCCATTTTTATTATTTTTTATTAATATGAATATAACCATGTATGAAACGTTTTCATACAGGATAACCAATATATGTAATAAAGTTTGAAATATGAATCTTCCAATAACTATAATTAGAACTGTCAAAATAAGGTTCACTACAAAGACTCAAACTTTGGTATCTCAAAATTGGTGGTTACATTATTAAATTCTCAAAGATACAAGTGAAAAAATATTAAAGTACCAAATAGTTTAGTAGTATTTGTAAAATATATACATACTTTAATCTCACACTAAAATTGAAGACATAAATTATAATATAGTGAAAGTATATATTATGTATATTTGAACTCATTTAAGGAAACATCATTTATATCCTAGGGAAAGAAAGGAAAATAAGGGTTAGATAAAATGCTCAATAAGGGTAGTGTAAAGTTAAAGAGAGCATAATTAAATATGGTATCATCAATACATTAAGGTAAATAATTGAAAAAACATTCCATTTAATCAATAATTTAATCACCAAGAATAATATGGATGAAATAAATGATGATAAAATAAATCCATATAAAAATCACATGATCTTGAATATAATCCATGATATCATACTTAAATAAATAATCACATAGACATCAATAACTAATTTTATAATGATGGAATACATAATGTTAGATATTATAAACTTATTTTCAAGACCTCATGCCAAGAAATATAACATAAATGTGAAAGGAATTAGCCAAATACACAAACTAGTTTATGTCATGATACCTATATTTGAATCTAGGGTCCATAGAAGAATCTTACCAACACTTAATAAGTCCAATAAATTCATCATATGAAAGTTAAGACTAACAATTAAATACATAATCAATATAAATATTCATATTAAAAAAATGACATAGGAAATGTTAATATTTATCCTAATCAAACTAATAATAAACCATCCAAATAAACAATAAGGATGGAATCATTTAAACTTATCTCTAAAGTAACATAATTAAATTAAAGGGTTGTTTTTTGTTAAAGTTTTAAAAACCAAAAAAAAATATCATTAAAATATTCTTGAGGAAAATATCCTTTTCAATTTGAAATCCACTTTTAAAGACTAAAATTTTTTATAATATTATGAAATACATTTTATTCGAAAATAAACATGGAAACTTGTAAAGGAATATTCATGTTAATGATTGGCTATTATAGATGGAAATTTGTTTATGTTGTTTGCATTAAGATAGTGATTCCTTTCATATTTATAGAAAAAATCCAAAAGTATATCATTAATAAAATGATAAGAATATTCCTTTTAAACCATTTTTTAAAATGAAAAATATGGGTAAAAATGTATTTATTAAATAATTGGATAATAGTAAAAAATTATCTAAAACATTTTAAGGAAAATATGTATATATAAGAAATGAATTCCTGACTGAGTAGAGAAAACAAATCATTTTTCCTTAAAAACAATCTTTTGGTCTCTTGAGTACTTAAAAAGAGAAAAAAGAGATGAAAAGTAGTAATTTTCATAAATAAAAAGATGAGATAAAAATTGATTACATTTAAGATATAAATATTATATAATTCCCCCAATATAGACTTAAAAATAAAAAAGAACCACACAAAAAAATGATTGTATCATTGAAGTGATAACTAATGATAAGATGTTGAAATAAACTATTGTAATGATTATATCATTCAAATTAATAAATAAATGAATTGATTATGTGTATAAAATGTAAGTACATAAAAAACAATTTGAAATACAACATAAAATAATCAAAATTCATTAAACACATAATCCCATAATATCAAATACAACAAAGAAATAAAATAACCCAATGAAAAGAATTTGTGTTTTGAAACCCCGAATCGCTTGTTACCTTTCAAACCAAGTCCCGTTGGATGAATAAAAATGAATTATAACTTAAAATACCATAAATTATGAGTTATTAATGATATAATTTGTAAAAGGGAAATTATATATTCCATGTAAAAGAAATTAGGTTCATAACATTAAAATATATCGTAATGAATGGAAATTTAAATAGAAACCCTTACCTTAAGTATGAATCATCCCACACCTTCTTTATCTTCCTACATATATTAATTTTTTACCTGATTAAGAAACTTTTTCATTATTTATTATTTGTTTTATATTATTTAATACCATTCAATATTTAATTAATTTGTCAATTAAGTTCACATTGGGTGTTTTGATGATATTCAGTTCATATATTGAAAATAAATTTGTCCTTTGACAATGGTAAAAGAGGTCATTCTTCCACCAAATATATAATAACAACAATGAAATAATTATTATTTTTATAAACAAAATATAATTTTTAAATTCACCTTGATAATGGTTATGAATAATTAAGGGTGTTACAATCATGAAGATTATAAGTTGTACATACGCATGAGTAATGCTTCTATTTTTCAATGATCAAGATAGAAATAAAATAAGTATTATTTTATATTTACTGAATCATTATTAAAACATAAATATTGTTTTATTTTTTTAAATACACTTATATATAACAATCATGTGATGAATTATTGAAAAATGGATCAAATATCTTCATGGAGGTGGTAATCTATATGTATGCACGAACGATGTTATCATATTTCAATGAATTTAAATGTAAAAAAATAAAATATACATTACTTTTAGAAAATGAAAATATGTCATGAATAATATATATATATATATTAAATATATCATTATAAGTATTTATCAAAGGGGGTGATGGAAAATGAATTGTATCGGTTCGTGAAGCGGTAGTCCACCACGCACACGAATGATAGTTTCATTTTCCATTTTATGGAAGAGGAGATGAATCTAAGTTATGAAATTAACATAATAAAATTTAATTATATGTTAGATAATTATGCTATAATATAATTATGTTTGAATAATATTTGATTTATGTGGAAGAATAAATAAAACAAAATCTCTCGATTAAGAATGTTACCTCTTCTTTAGACAACTTCTATAGGTATACAACCGATGCCTTCTAATGAGATTTTTCTAATCAAAACAAGGCCTCTGAGAAGTGGGAAGGTAATTAACTAAGGTATTTGGTAAGGTATTGTCTAAACCAAAATAATTTTTAAGTTTGAATAAATGAGGAGAGGAAGTGCCCTATTTTAAGTGATGGGAGGGCCATTTTTAGAATTTTATAAATTATTAAATTAATATAAATTCATTTTCATGGTAAAAGGATCCAAAATAATATAATTAAAATATTATATTAGTATGGGTCAAATTAAAATCGTCCTATAAAATATTTACAAGTTTATATTAGGATTTTACCCTTATCTCTTTATTTTAACATATGTTAATCCTTTTTGATAATTACCATTACAACAAATTCTTAACCTTTAGGGTTGAGGATAATTACTATAAATGGAAAATTAGATAATAAATGGAATATATTTGATATTTTCAACCATATCTCAATCACTTGGATGAAGATAAGTATTTTAGGAATTTTAAATCATTAAGTAAAATATTATTTATTATAAAATATCATTAATGTCATTTTGGAACTATTCATTTAATTTGACTTTCAAAATAACCTGAAAGTAGTATAATTAAAATATAAATATTTAACACATCACTAACATTTCATAGTTATATATAAAATTCATGGAATGGAATATTTCATTACATTTATATTAATTTTAATATTTTAAAATCTTTTTTTATTAATTCAATAAAAAATCTATTAGATTTTCATAAGAAATTATAGTAATTATTTCATTACTAAAAATTAAAAATAAATTAACATTATAAGAAAAATAATTTATATTTAAAATTATAAATTATAATTGAACATAATTAATTTTTATCCCTCACAAAAACTATTATAATTATTAAAAGGAAGAAAGTGACATATTTGTCTTTATCTTTTACTTAAATATTATAATGTTAAAAAACAAAGAAATATGGCACTAAGTGGCCATATATTTGAGAATATTATAGAAAATTAAGAACTTAACACTTCCAATAAAGTTTTATGATCAATTTTGTATTCCTTGCCATATTATTTACAACCTTAATTGACTGATTTACCCTTTTTCCATTGTAATAAAGTTTCATTATTTTTACTATTCATTATAACCAAAAACTAATTTGACCTTATTAAACATTGTTAATTATTATGATTCCAAATATGGAAACCATTTTAACAATTTAATCTTTATAATTTGTATAAATTCAATTTATAATTATCCAACAAAGCGTGATAAAAAACAGATTTTCTAAAAGTATTGTTATACTAAGATCAATTATAATTTTGATTTGTATATAATTAATCATAATATTTATAACTAAGGAGACTCATATTAATTTAGGATCAAATTCAAAATATTATGTGTATTTTTCAATAAAAATAAATAAAAATATTTCAAAAATCGATATTTTTCACTAGACTTTGAAAATTTAATCTTTTAGAAAAAATCAAAAAAAATCACCATAAGTTCAATTTGATATGTTGATTTCACAAAAATTATTCCTTCTATAAAATATAATTTTTTAAATTGGTATAACTTAATTATAATTCCCAATCACAAAATTAAAAATAAAATAATTATTGCTGAAAATGTATTTTTGAAGTGTAAAATGATTTTACTTAAAATAAAGTGGTATTTATTATTAATAAATAAATAAAATAAAACTTTTATAAATAAATTATTAATTTTTTTACCTATTCATACCCACAAATTCAATGGATAGGTTATAGAGGTTATTTTTAAATAATAATATTTCATCATTCATTTAAGCTCAGTGTTGTGTATTGTATAAGCTTTCAAACATAGTGTTCATTTAAAATCCTATGAAGTTACATTATCCCACTCCCCACTAAATAAATTTCACCCTTGAAATTTGAACTTATTCTTGTAAATAAAATTTTGAAATTTTTTTTTGTAAAATCCTCATTATAAAAGGGTTAATAAAAATTCCTCTTAAAAAGAGGGAAACGGAGATACAGAGGTCACATAGAATAACACAAAACTATGTTTCCAAATATGTGAAGACTAATGGCAAGTTAAAATATGGGAACTTAAAGGAAACCTAATTCCTAAGGACTAATATAGAGTTATAGATAACATAGTCATGAGAAAGTTAATGACCACAAAGACGTAAATCTATGAAGGCTTAAAAGACCATTGATTCTATCAAAAATGAAGGAAAATATATAATTTTTTTATTTTAAGATCCATTTATAAAATTTTAGGGATCATTTTACTATCAATTTAGAGAACACCATAATATATACTTACTTGATATATTTTTATTACATAATCACAATTTAATCCTTTGGTTGTGCATCGATCAATTTCCACTTCATTTATTACTACAAGAAATGAATACCCAATATGAATTTTTTTATTCCTGAAGCACAAAAATTAACTTTTAACAAATCATAAGATCTATAAAAGTGTGATTATTTTTACCTTATGTATCTAAATATTTAAAAAATCAAACTAGTTGGAAAAACTTATTAAATATAATGAATTAATATCTAAAACCTCAATAATAACACCCAAAGCTCAACATAATCCATTACATAAGTATTTATCCTTAAAAACCTTCCAAAATTTTTCTGAGAGAATTAAAAAAAATTATAAATTATAAATTAGGTCATTAAATTTATAAAATCATCTTAACATTAATCCATTTTATATCATAAAGTAACTCTTAATGTCATATACCAAATATTTGAATAGCTTGATCACCAGAAAACCTTAATGGAAAGGTAATTACTTTAAAAAAATAATTATATCCTTATTCATTAAATAAAAACATATATTATCAAATATGTTTCATGAATCTAAAATTGTAGTAAACTCCATCATAAATTACTTTTTCATTAAATCATGAATCCCTTTCAAGATAACCAATACCATCTTATTTTCTTCAGCATTTTCATACATTTATTTATCCCAACTAAAAACTATTACATCTACATCAATCGCATGTTAAGGTCTATATGACCAAAATCACTTTTCTTAGTTATTGGTGTCATTCAACATATTTTTTTAAATCATTAAATATAAACCAATATAGAATAATACTTACATGTTTAATGATTCTTATAAATGAAATATCATTGATATAACACTTCTAAAACATAATTCTAAAATCCAAATATATAAACACTTTAATCCTTCCTCTTCAATGATTAATATAGCACAATTCCTTCCTTGGGATAGTAGTTAAACCTTTGTATTAGGGGATTGAGTTAGATAATTCCCATTCTCCCAACACATAAGACATTAAAATCCTTATAACTTATTTGTTTTATGTCCTTTATTTCCACATGGAAAAAATATTCCCCTTCCTTTGAGACAATCTCTGGGGAGTTTCTTTCTATATTTCTGACAAGAAGAAATTTTAGCCTTCTTACTTTATAGTCTCCACTACCCAAGCTCTCATAAAACTCAATCCTTCTCTTATTTAGTCAGTAAAAATTTTGGTTAAGGTGAAAGTTATTAATCTTATATCATTTTAATTGGTTGGGAATCACAATATCTTTCAATATATTCATCATTGTAACATTCCACCATTAATCAATGGCTTGATAAGTGATGAGTGTGCTATGAGGCCTTAAGTGACATCCCCAAGACACCAAAGTTAGGAAATAAATGGAAAGGTCCTCAATAACATTTTCGGATGATATTCCCGATAAATATAAAAAAATCAAACCAACAAAACAATAAACATTCAATACTCTATATAATTCATGAGTATAAAGTAAAATTCAAAACATAACCAAAACCTTTACCAATATTATATTATGAGAGGAAATAAAAGTATGATAACCAAAAAATTGAAATGAGACCCCAAGATCCAAGACACATATATGAAATAATCCCAAGAAACACCTGACCAAGCTTAAAGGTCCAACTCCATATGTTATGCCCATAGTATCAAGAAGCATCACTAAATAACTGAGATACCTTGACTTTACATGTGTCATGATAGATGAAATATATAAATTCACAATAGTTATAAAGAAGGGGGTGATCCTAAGCCTTGAAGTTATAAGTCTAGTGGATTTGAGAGAGAATCCACTTGGATTACAATAGTTGGAGAAAAGGAATAACGACACAATAAAACTCTAGATCTATCCTCAGAGCTCCATTACTTCAATCAATACAATGATAAAAGATCAAGATTCACATCAAGTAACAAGAATCTATTCAACATGAATCAGATCTAAGATTATGGGAGACATAATAAGGATATATCTAATAATATTGATGAATAAATATGACTTTATGGTGAATCTAAGCCTCCGATTCACATTGATTCGCCTAAAAATTTCTTCCGGATCAAAAGTAAAAGTCTCTCAATCCTAGGGAATAGAAGTAATTTGAGATATTTAGAAAATAAGAGATTAGTGAGGCTTAAAGGTATTAATTTATATTAGATCCATGATATTAGGGGTGATAACTATACACCACATGGTTAGGCCACACTGTTTCGAAACCCGTAAGCCAATAGTCTAGTGATACTATCTTAAGAAAACCCCTCACATAGTTGGATCACATAGTTAGAAAAACCATGCACCAAGAATGATTTTCCCTCTATTTCAAGTTTCATGGTTTTTCCTAGTCACTCAAATAGCTTGGATAAACTATGTGCAAATTGTGGCCCTACCCAGTGTCCACCTTCTTCCCTTTTATGGTTTCCTAGAGATGGTTCAGAGTATCTACTAACCGTTCAAAAACCGTGCACCTATATAAAATTCTCCAAAACATATAAAACACAAAAAAAACTACCAAAACATTACATGATCTTTATATAGACTCAAAAACGTGAATAAATGGTCAATCACATGAAACTGGGCGTATTACATTATCCCCACCATTGGAATTTTCATCCCCATAAAGTAGAAAACCTCTATTATCCTAGAATATTTCATGAAACTGCTCTATTATTTCAATATCACACTCCCATGTTTATTCCTAAATTCGATCGTGTTTCCATAAAACTTGTACTTTATGAATGCTTTTCCAATGAAATATCTTCTTTTCCTTATACACAATATGTACTGGCACATGAATCAATACAGAATCCGGATCTGGGATAACATGATCCCATTAAATCGCATGGCTAGGATAATGTGTGAACTTTTTCAACCTAGATACATGAAACACATTTTGCACTAAAATAAACCATGGCATCAAATCCTACCAAAATTCCACCACAACAAATTATTCAAGTATCTCAAAAGGGCCTATGTATTGAGTAGAAATATTTCTATTCCTACCAAAATGATGATACCTAAGACTTGAAGATATTATCAAAAACACATTATCACTCACCTCAAATGACAAAGATCGTCGAAGAGGATCTTCATACGATTTTTGATGACTTTAATACATCTTCATTCCCTTTCTAATCAACTAAATCTACTCTAAAGTTTTGATTCAGCCTAGTGGAAAAGAAACCACATTATACTGTATGAAGATGAGGATCAAATATGGGTAGGGACCCCAGTATTGGGCTGAGAAGATTTATTTCCATAGGGGATTCAGGTGGCTCACATGTTGGCTAATGTTTATGGTATGATGAAGGTAGGGTGGTTCATGTCCAGATGTGGCATCGAGGGCATTGGATGGGCAATGATGGAAGGTAGACCGAAATTACCGCCAGTGAGTCTCGTGGAGGTAGGGTCATGGTACAATGAAATTATGGCAAGAGGAGAGATGTAGTCGAGTGTTGGGATACATCTAGAGGATAGTATGAAAGTGCGGAGAAGTACATGACAACATGTTGGTTCCTCCAAGATTGGTGGCGTACTTCAAGGTGGTGAAGTGGGGATTCATCAGGGAGGACTTCGGTCCGTTCAGGAGACAACATGAATAAATTAGAGATGGAATGGTTAGTCCATCCTAGAAATGTTGACATCATATCAGTGACGTAGTAAGCTAACATGTAAATAATTAAAAAATAATAATTTGAATCAAATCCTAGGTGCAGCCCCAGATGAGGTCAGAGAAAGGATCAATCACCAGAAATGTTCTCATATTTGTATGATTGAGAGGGTTTGACTTTAACATCAGTATCAGGACCATGCAGTCCTACATGGGGATTCCTAGTGGACCACCTTTGAAGGTTAATTTATTTGTTTCAAAAATATTAAGTATCTTCTACTGTGGGGATTGCAGTTGGCCATTTAGCCCTTAGGCCTGAAATGGACATGTATTCAGGCTTAGTGCCTCTGAGTCTATAGACCATGTAAAGGTTAACCTTAAAAATGTAAAAATGCATTATCAAATTAATAATAAAATATAACTCATTTGGTAATTCATGAAATTAGTGAATTATCACCCGTTTTAACCCAATAAAGTCAAGAAAAATAAGAATTCTCATACAATGCTTCAAAAGGATCCATATGTATCGAGGCCTGGTAACCATTGTTTCATTAGAAATCAAATAAAGGTATATGATCCTCCCAAGGCCACCAAAATCTATTACACAATACCTAATCATGTCCTCCATCATTTGGGTTATCCTTTCGTATTGTCCATCTGTTTGAGGGTGATAATTCGTACTCATGGTAAATTCTATTTCAAGGGATTGTTGTAAAGATTTCCAAAATTAGGATGTAATCCAGGGTTATCCATTAGATATAATTGATTCTATTATTCCATGAATCTTTAAAATTTCCAGAATGTATATTCTTGAAATTTCTTCCACCGTACTAGTTTCATGAATCGGGTGAAGTGATCCGAATTTGTGAGTTAATCCACTATCACCCATATGGTATCATGTTTCCTGACCATCCTTGGTATACCTATTAAAAAATACATATCTTTCTGCTCCCATTTCTATATAGGGATCATTAAAGACTACAACATATCCACTAACTATTTATTCTCTTCCATTACCTACTGATAGGATTGGTATCTTGATACATACTCTGCAATATCTTATGTATTCCCATATTAATATCCTAAATCAAATAGTTATAGGCACTAAGAATATGTACATGATAATCCAAATCTATTATATTATGATCTCTAAAATACAATACTGAACTCACATCAAGATTCTAATCCTAAATTTTCTCCCCACTATAGAGTTTTGACCTCGTAATAACATAATCAGGATTGGATGTTTGAGCAACTCCAACATGCTCAACCAAATCTATAAAAAATCAAACTAGATAGAAAACTACAATATCACCCTATTCAAATTAATCTAGATACATATCCATTATTACTACACATTATTTTTTACTATTTTGAAGCCTCTTTAGCTAATTGATCATATGAATTACTACTTAATGCTTCCACCATAGATTTCCCTTTTTCTGGTTTACACATCAAGTCAATGTTAAACATATATAAAAACTCCATCCATCTATGAAGCCTTAAATTCAAATCATTTTGTGAAAAAACATATTTCAAACTCTTATGATATGTAAGAACAATGAATTTCTCACCAAAGATATAATTAAGCCAATTATTCAAAGCATGGATCACAACAACTAATTCAAAATCATGTGTTGGGTAGTCCTTCTCATGTAACCATAACTGATGTGCCTCATAAGCAACAAAAAAATCTCCTTGTATGAGAAAAAAACCCCACAAAAATTTGGATGCATCATAAAAGACTACATATCCCTATTCAGAGATTGGATACATAAGGATAGGAACTAATGTAAGCCTAACCTTAAGTTATTTAAAGTATTTTTATTATTCCTTGTTCTATTGGAAAGGAATGTCTTTCCTCATCAAAGTTTTCATCAGTGATTCCAAACCTCAAAAATAACATACAAAACATATGTAGTATCCCACTAATATAAGGAAACTATGTATATCAATAACATTCTTGGTTATTTTTCAAAGATTATATCTTTTTAGGATCTACCAAAATACCTTTTTCAGAAATGAAATGGCTAAGGAAACGTACCTCTTATATCAATAAATCACACTTTGATAATGTTTCATACAAACAATGCTCCCACAAGATACCCAAAACTGTAGCTAAGTTTTTCTCATGATCTGATTTTATCCAATAATACACTAGTATATCATCAAAAGACACCACCAAAAATGAATCCAGATACCTCTGAAAAATTCAATTCATCAATTCCATAAATTTTTATGGTGAATTCATAATACCAAAAGGCATAATAAAAAATTAATAATGGTCATATATTCTTCTAAAATCTATTTTTGGAATATCCTCCTTAAAAACTTGTATTTGGTGATATCCCAATTATAATTCAATCTTAGATTACCATTTGGATCCCCTCAATTAATCAAACAGAACACCAATTATTTGTAAAGGATACCGATTCTTTATTATAACATGGTAAATCCTAAGATAATCTATACAAAGACTAAGACTTCCATCTACCTTCTTCGCAAATAGAACCTATACTACCCACAAAGACGTGCTTGGTCGAATAAACCCTTTAATTTCTAAATCTTTAAAGTGAAATTTAAATTCCCTTAATTATATTGGTTTTATCCTATAATATAGAATTGATATCAGACTCATCCCTAGTAGGAGATCAATTGTATACTCCACTACTCTTTTTGGTGGAAACCACGCTAAATTTTCATGAAAGATAGTAGAAAATTTTTCAAAATAGTTACAAAATCTCTATTTCCAAGCTCATATTCATATGTAAAATTCATTACTACCAAATGATGTGAGATAGCTCTAACCACTTGTTACAAAATTCTTCCTCTACTTGCCTTTACATACCAATCTCTTATAAAGAGAACCTATATTCCATCCAAATACATGAAACTAAACTTTTATTTATAATAGTTGATGTGATCCTTGAATGATGGTGACCAATCCATACCCAAAATCAATTCATATACATACATCTCAAGCACAGATAAATCTCAAAGTGACTCAGCCCCATCGATAGTTATAGAAAAATCATTACACTTAAAGGTTAGAAACTCTATTTTACTAAAAAGAGTTTGCAGTTTCAATATAAAATTTATTATCTCAACATTAAAAACCATATAATCAAAAAACACAAGAATCAATGAAGGAGTGGCACATGTCTGTATCAAAAAAATATTTCATAAGGATAAAATTCAAAATAATCATATATATCACCATTAGAGGAATAGATTGAACATCCATAATCACTTTCTCAGCTCCATACAATTACTTACTCACTTTGATTTACTATTTGTTACACTATTGAGATTTCATAGGTTGAGGAGTCATGGTATTCCAAGAATCACCATGGATAACTCTCTTCTGATGATGAGAATTATTTTTTTCACTCATCCACCGAATAATACATTTTTTGGAACCATGATATGTGTCCCTAACACCCAACCTTGCATTACTGGGAAAATAGCACTGAATATGTCCCATCTAGTTGAAATTTTCTAATTTATTAGGTAGTTTCATCAATCTCAGTTGATGTGCCTAAAATAATCACCCTGAAAACATATTGTCTTACTTTTCAATTGAGGAGGAATTTTTACTGATCTCATGGTGTAATTTTGAGGTGTACCACCACTCTGGCAGTATATATCCCTCTTCCACTTGTTCCTAGAATTATATTTCCCACATATTCCCATTATAATAAACATGTTCCCTCCAACTGTATTTCTTAAGACATCCCTTTATAACATCATCTCTCAATTGATCATCACATTATAATTCCTTAAAAAAGCATGGAAATATTTGAACAAATATCTGGTCATAATCTTAACTCAAAATATGTTCCTTTAAGGACACACGTGAAGATACTTCTAGGTAAAAATGTACTAAATTCACAAATTTTGTTGCAAACTCTGTCACTGTGAGGTTCTCTTACCTCAAACTAAAAAATTTCATTAATTTAGAAATGTAAAAGGTATGAGGATATAATTTCTTATTAAATAATTCTTCTAAATCATCTCATGCCATTCCTTTGTCTAATTTAGCTTGAAATACTAATTCTCACCATTGTCATGTCAAATCCTCTAGCATATACATTTCCAAATTTAATTTCAACTCTACTAGTGTCCTAAAAAAATTGAATACTCAATTCATCCTATTCAACTAGACTTCTACTTTTTATGGCTTAGAATACCCTAGAAATATGGGTAGATTTTGGTTTGGTAACTAAACAGAATGGTCCAATTTCTAACGATCATCATTCTAATTACCTTTATCCATGACTTGAAAGTCCTAGAAAAATATTTATACTAGACATTGGTTCACCTATGGTTCAGGTACAACCACATTTTCAGTACCCTCCTCTGGTTGATTTTTATGATGCCCACCCGGTACCATTCACTATAACAAGAACAAAACAATATTTAGCCTCAATCAATATCAATTTTATACATAGAAATCCCAATTTACCACATCAACGCATATCATAACATATTTTTCTATAATTTGACCATCGTCATTATTTCAATCATTTTTTAAAATACTATATCCATGCTTTTCAAAACAACCATTTTTACTATTTTCAAAAATTGTCACTTTTTTTCACTTTATTAACAATTGAACATAAAAAATGAATAATATATTCCTAATAATAAGTCTTAAAATCAATGAACATTATGGAACTCTCATTAGTGGGACCCATGACTATGAGAACACACTGCCTAGAAGTGTCTCAAAACACTTATGCACCCCAAACACCCCGGTAACTTGAAGTTTAGAATAAAAAGTTTAGCTATATATTTTTATGTTATACACTTCAATTTTTTATGATCATAAATCCTTTATACCAACTTAACTCAAGTACTAACCCTATAATGATATCATTTTTTCCAAAATATAGATTAACTAATCACGACTGATATCATTTCTATCTGAAGGACCAAACAAGTTGATATCATTCCCAATTCAACGATAGAACAAGCTGATGCCATTTATAACATCATGACCCTCCTCGTTTTCTTCAGAAGGGATGGGTGTGCTACTAGGCCTTAGGTAGCATCCCCAAGTCACAAGGATGGAAATAAATTCCATGGGCCTCTAGAATATTTGGGGGGAAAATTTCCCTTTAAAGATAAAACAAACAAAAAACAAAAAACAAACACCTAATTCACTATATGATGCATGAGTACAAAGTATAACTCCAAACATAACTAAAAAATTTACCAATATTAGATTACAAGTAAAAAATGATGATAACATGAAAAGTGAAATGATACTCTATGAAAAAAGATACCCAGATCATATAATACCAAGAAACACCCAACCAATCTCCAAATCCATAAGATATGCTCATGGTATCTATAAGCATCACTAAATAACTGATTTACCTTAATTTTACCTATGCCTCAATAGATGAAATCTGAAAATTCACAATAGTGTCCAAGAAGTGGGTAATTTTAAACTCATTAGGATTTCTCCAAATACTTTCCAACTAATTCCACTAGGAAAAAACTAGTTATCATAATTTATATAAATCATTTTTAAGAAGTAAAAATAGTTTATATCAAATACAAAAAAAACTTGGGAAATAAATAAAATAAGGAATATAAACCTTTTCTAAAATTGTTTGCCATACCCATAACCATGTCTCCACACGCACACCATGCATGCCTAAGTGATAGTTCTCTGCTCATGAGCGGTCTCTCATTGATCCACAAATTCATCATAAGGTGACCAATACAAGGTGCCCTGATGGCACACACCCCTTCCATATGACTACATATATGAATTCACTCACACAAACCATGTTTTCCAAATCCCATGCCAAACCATTACACATAAAACCTTTTATTTATTCCAATAAATTTAAAAATACCTTACATGCATCAAAAATAAAACCATAAATTTTAAAATCATTATTTTAAAATTTCCAAAAATGTGTTTTTTCAAAACCAATCAATTTTCCACAATTTCCAATCCAAAACTAAAATGGGGTTTTTACACAATAATAACACAAGTTTTTCATCATTTCAAGTAATTAGTTCAAATAAAAAAATCCTTCAAGTTCTAATTCAAGTGTATATTAGATAGAATCCACCAAACTCACAATTTTTAGATAAAATGAATAATAGAATAGCCAAACTCAATATCCATCCTTGTATCTCCTTCCCTTTAATAAAACCAATAATAAATCATTAATATTCCCATAAAAGAAAATTAATATATCCATAGAGGATTAGATATAATATTTTGGGAGAGAGAATAAGGATATATCGAAAATAATGATGAAGAACAATGACTTGCAGATGAATCTGAGCCTCCAACACACTTTGATTCACCTAATAATTTCTTCCACATCAAAAGGAAAAATCTATTAAGGATAGGGAGAAAATTAATTTTATATATCTAGAAAATAGGGGATCAAAGAGTCTTAAAGGTATTAATCCATATTAGATATAGAATTTTAGGGGGGCCAACTATACGCTGCATGGTTTGGATGCACGGTTTGGAAAGTCGTGTGCCAACCATGTAGTTATATAGTCTTAACCCAACCCATCACAATGTTGGATAACACGGTTAGACAAACCCTGCACCAACCATGATTTTCCCTCTATTTTGATTTTCACGATTTCCCTTGGACACTTGTAGGGATTGGCCAAACCATAAACTAACTATGCCCCTTCCCAATGCCCACTATTTTTACTTTCATGGTTTCTTGGTGATTTTTCACGTATTCTACTAATAGTATACAAACTATGAACCTCAAAAAATCATCTAAAACAATCCCTAAGCCCTCTGAACCTCCTCAAATTTAACCTGAGCATTATGTATACTCCAAATACATGAATAAAGGGTCATATACCAAAAATTAGGTGTTCAATAATCATCCCATTTGGTTTCTCATAATCAAAACGTTTTCCATCAGATTCATTATTAACATAATTCCTTCTATTTCCAACCATTGACAAAAACTAAAAAGAATAATGTGTACAAAAATGATCATAGTGAGAAGATAAATAATCATGAAAATAATTTTTAGGGTGTATTAATCATGACACCTTGTTTTCAATAAAAGACACCTTAGTTTTAACTTAGTTCAATCATGTTTATAATATATTCAACTTCTTTATATTAGTTTATAAATAAAATTTGAATTAACCGAAGTATATATTCTAAGAGAGACAAATTATGTGAGTAATAAGGGAAAACTCACTATGCACTAGAATAATTTCCAACATATATTTGACTGAAATTTTTCAAGGTCATTACCCATATATGAATATATTTCAAAACCATGACCACTTATAGTATCCATATAAAGATTTATTTCTAAATAAAATAATATCAACCACACAAACAAATTTAGGATGTTATCCTATATATAAACATGTCCTTAAATTCAGTCATGGGGTTATGTTCCCAAATCAATGTTTTCCTAAATCTAGTTCCTATTGTTTATACAAACTTACTTTGATACCAACAATAAATACCGCGACTTTAGTATCCCAAAATTGGTGGTTACTTTGTTAAATTTTTATTAGATAGATCCATTCACATCTCAAAGGACCAAATATTTTATTAGTCTTAGTAAACTAGATATATACTTTAATCTAACAGTACAATTCAAAACATAAATTGCAACATAGTGAAAGTAAATATTCTACATCCTTCAACTCATTTAAATATTCCTTCTTCATATATTGGGGAAAGGAAGAAAAGTAAGGGTGAGCTCAAATTGTCATTAAGGGATCCATACAGTAGAAGTTATCATGAGTAAATAAAGAATAATCAATATAGAAATGAAAATAATTGAAAACCATGTTTTTTAATCAATAACTTGAGCATGAAGAATAATATGGAAGGAATAAATGATTATCAAATAATGAAATATAAATATTCACATGATCTTAAAACTAATCCATGGATCTCATAAATAATAAAATCATAACATGGAAAACAATAACTGATATCATAATTATTGAATACATAATGTCATACATCATAAACTTATTGTCTATTACTTGTTTCAAGACATCTTATATAAATGGGTAAAGCCTTATCCAAATACCCAAACTAGTTTGTCTCAAGAGACTTACCAATGCATTGATGGGTTATAGCAGAGCCCTCCCTTCACTTAATAAGTACAATGCGTTCATTATATGGAATGGGATAATAACAATTCAATACATAATAAATATAAACATTCATATTGAAAAAATAGTATATGAAATATAAATATTTCTCCCAACTAAACTGAACCTAAGTCAAAAAAAAGAAATAAAAAGGATATAATCATTATAACATATCCTTAGTGGATCATATTTAAAATAAATGGTTGTTGTAATTTATGATTAGAAATACCAAAAAAAAGATCATTAAATATATTCCTGAGGAAAATATCCTTTTTAATTTGAAATAAAGATTTAAAAAAAATTTACATAATATTAGGAAATTTATTTTCTTTGAAAATAACCATTAAACTTTTAAAGGAAGTTTCAGGGTAATGAGCATTCATGATATTTGAAAATTTTGTACATGTCATGTGCATTAAAACAATTATTCGTTTCATGTTTTCGATAAAAAGTAAAAATAACAATTTCATAAAATGACAAGAAGTTTCCTTTCAAACCATTTTATGAAAAGTAAAACATGGGAAAAAATGTTTTAAATAAATCATCAGATAATAGTGAAAACCTTTTAAGGAAAAATATGGATATGGAAGAAAAATATGATTAGATGAGTATAAAAACAAATTTGGTTTTTCTTAAAAACATTCTTTTAGTCTCTTGAGTACTTAAAATGAGAAAAATGAGGGGAAAACTTCTAATTTTCATAAATAACAAGGGGAGAATAAAATAAATTGGGTTCAAGATAAAAATAAAATATAATTCTTTCAGTGGATACTTAAAGTGATAGTTAAAGTAAGAATTAATCTATAAATTTATTATGTTTATAAAGTTTAAATCCAAAAAAAATAGTGTAAATATAAAATAAAATAATCAAAAAATATTACACACACAATCCAAGAATTTCAAATATAATGAATAAGTAATATAACCCAATGAAAATAAATTGGGTTACAAAACCCATTACCACTTAGTAACTTTTAAATAAAATCTCCCTAGAATATGTAAAATGAATTGTAATTTAAAAGGGGTATTATATAAAACATATAAAATAAATTATGTGCATAGCATTAAAATACGTCTCAATGAAGTGAAATTGAGATGAAATCCCTTACCTCTAGTCCAAATCATCATGTACATTCTCTATATTCCTGAATAATAAACTTATGTAAATTGTTTACTTGATTAAGAACATTTTTCATGTTTATTATTCCTTTTATTTAATTAATATCATGTTATATTTAATTCCTTAATCAATTAAGTTCATGTCTAATGTTTTGATGATATTCATTTCATATGTCTAAAATGACTTTGGTAGTTTGATTATAGTAAAATTGGTTAAAATTTCATTATATACACATTATTAATCATTAAATATTTATCATTTTTCAACATCAATTATAATTTTTAAACCAACGATGAAATATAGTTAGGAAAAATGAAATATGATACAATCATAGAGACGGTAAGTCATACATACGCATGAGTAATGTTTCCATATTTCAATCATTATGATGGAAATAACATAAGTATTATCTTATATTTAAATAATTATAATTATAACATAAATATAACATCATTTTTTGAATACATTTATATATAGTATTCATGTGATGTAGTGGTGAAAAACAAATCACATCACTTTGCCGAGGTAGTAATCCACACGTATGAATGAACGACGTCAACATATTTCAATGAATGGAATTGTAGAAAAATATATGATATATTAATTTTCAAGATTTATAAATATTTCATTAATACCATATATATCCACTAAATTCAAAATCATAAATATTTGTGAAAGGTGATGATGGAAAATGAATTACATCAGTTCGTGAGGCAGTAGTCCGCTATACACATGAATAATGGTTTCATTTCCCATTTGATGGAAGAGAATATGGATGTAGGTTATGAAATAAATATAATAATATATCATTATATGGTATATACAAATGTTATTATAACAGCATGGTAGAATAATATGTAAATGTGGTGAAAGAAAAAATAAAAAAATTATTTGATTAAAAAAATGATATCTCTTCTTCGGACAAACTCCTTAGGTTTACACCAAAAGCCTTCCTAGGAGTAAGGAATGTATAAGGTGTTTGGAAGATGATAAAAAAATAAAATGGGCCTTAATACTATAGTGTTGATCCTTATAGGGCTTCAGAGCAACAACACCTAGCTTTATAGGGAAACCATATTAGAAGAATGAGATGGAATGGAATCTGCCATTGGTACTAGGAAAAGTGAATCACTATAGGGGGGAAATGATAGTTTTGTATACATACAAGATTGGAATCATGGTTTATAATTTCCAAAAATATTCTAGTAGAGATTTTTATAGTAGTTTCGGGTATTTGGGGCCTTTAAGGTCATGTATTACGCCATATTCCTACTAGGCCTATGGTTTATATAAGGTTCCTCCTCAACCCAATTAAAAAATGGTATTGTCCATAATAATAATAATATATTACATGGGCATCGTGATAATAAAATTTTTACTCTTCAGGAGTCAATATTGTTACTATAAAATTAAAATTGGATAATAAGTGGACCATGGTTGATATTTTCAACCATATCATAATAAATTGTTTAGTGATAGAATTTTTTGAAATTTTAAATAATTTCGTAAAATATTATTTATTATAAAATATCATTAATGTAATTTTTTAAACTATTCATCTAATTTGACTTTGAAAATAACCTGAAAGTAATGCAATTTGAATCTAAATCCATCACACATCCTTAACATATTGTATTTATCTATAAAATTTATGAATCACAATAATTTATTGAATTTATATTACTTTTAATATTCTTAAAATCATTTGTCTTATTTTTAAATTGATTGAATAAATTTTATGTCAATGTTGCATAAACATTTAAGTTTACAATTTCATTACTAAAAATTATAATTAAATTAACATGTTAAAAAATAATTTATATCTCAAATAGATATTTAAAATAGAACATAATGTTTTTATTCCTACCACAAAATATTATATTTATTAAAAGAAACAAAGTGACATTTTTTTCTTCATCTTTTACTTAAATATTATAAAAGTAAAAATAAAATAAATATGGCACCAAGTGGACATATATTTGAGACTTAGATGGGAATGGACAAACTCCACTCATTTAATATGATAAAGGAAAGTGTTGGGTGATTCATTCAAAATACATAATTAAATACTCTAGTATAATAAAATTATAATTTTATAATGTTCTCTAACCGTGCTAACTACAAAGATTTAGCAAGGTGGAAGTACAGGGTCGATCACACAGTGAGTAGGGAACATAGTAGAATACTTTTGACCAAAGTTTATGTTGCTCCAATTTTAGTTTGATTTTATTTGATTAATTAAATCACATGAATTAAATAAATGAATTAAAATATAAAATTATAAGAGAGGTGAACTAGTTTCCAGGGTGGTCTTTCTAAATAAATTAATTTAACTTTTCTTGCAAGAAAAAACATATTAAATAAATGCATGACCATTAAATTATATTGATATGATAAATGATCCATCCTAATCAATCATCCCTAGAATCCCAATTCATCGTGGTCAGATGAATTAAAATAGCTAAAGTGCATTAAGGTTAGAGTGACAAAATAAAAGGAATAATTCAATTCAATGGTTATGAATAAATTATCTCAATCGTGGTTGTGTTCATTCCTCATTGAAATAATTTATTCAATCAATCTATGATGAATAAAATAAACATACATTCACAACATAATACTATTGAATAAAACAATCTTACGAGTGAAGGAAATCAGGGTTTTTGGGTACACAACCCCTTTAACCCAATCCTCTATCCCGTATGGGGTTTATCCAATCATCATTGGGTGGTCTCTGGCGATGAATAAATCAATACTCATAGTGGATAGATAATAAAAAATTAACAATAATGACAATGAGGAAAAGGGAGATATTATAATTAAACTAAATTGAATTCAATATTACATCAAATAAGAGAAATGAAAATTAATAAAAAAGAATAACTTATCTAAGAATAACTTTATATAATAACCCTCATAGTATTCTATAAGTGTTCAAACCCCTATTTCTAGAATACCATTTTACATCTTGTATGTAACCCCTATTTACAATCATAGATAGCATCCTCGGTCTTCCCAGAGTCAAAATCGGTGTTTAATCATCGTTCGGTTCAAAGAAGTCATTCCTGTCACAGCCGTTGTTTTTAAATTATTTATTTTTATTAATTTTCTTAGTATCAGGTAGTTCGAGTTGAATCCCAACTTAAATCTTTGAGTTCTAATCTAAAAACGCTTGTTTTGGACTTGAATGAATCCAGCACACCGCAATCAAAGTCGTACGGCCTTGCCAAAGTCACCGCGTGACCTTCCCCGGCTCACCACATGACCCGCTTGAGGTTCAAGGTAGATAAATAGAATGTAACAAATCATAAAATAAAAATAAAATAAAAATGAGAAGTTTAATGAAATTTAAGGGACTGTTTTAATTATAATAATATTGTTTGAGAATATTATTATTATTAATAGTGTTAAGAATAAATAAAAAAATAATAATAATTAAGTTATTCATATTTTAATAATTATTATCATTGTTAATATTAAATTAATTTAATGTATTTTATTTTATTTTATTTGGATTCTAAATTTTCCGTCGAGGTGCAGGATAAGTTCCGATTGAATTTGGTGTTTTTGTCAATAAACAGGTTTTTTTGGGCGTGACGGCATGCGACGCACAGGCGAAGCATAGCTGCAAAGCCATGTGGCTTCGCCAACACCACCGTGTGACCCACCTGTTGTTCAAATAATTAAATAAAATGGATTAATGATAATGAAATATGATTAAATGATTGGTAAAATAAAAATAGAATAAAATAAGAAGAATGTGTTAACAATTTAATGAATTTTGTTTTAATGATAATAATAATGTTATTATTATTGTCATTATTTGTTATTATCATTACAATTGTTAATATTTTAATCAACAATTTTATCATTTTAAGGATATATTTTTATTATGCTATTATTACTATTATTATTGTTTTAGTTTAAGAATATTATTATTATTATTATTATTATTGGTTTAATTTTTGGTTTTTCTTTTTAGTTTATTTTTCTTATTTTAATTTTGGTTCTTCTTTTATTTCCTAGGGTTTGGAAACCTCTCCCCCTTACCCCCATATTCCCTCCGCGTGACCCCCCCCCCCCAGCCTCTCCTCGGTCCACCGCACCCCATGACCATCGGCCTCCTCCTTCTCCTTGAAACCCCATCATGAGAACTCCCCCTCTTTCCATACTCAGTGGGTTCCACCAGCCCGGCCAGCCCTGTCGCGTTGATGCCTTGCCTCCCCCGCTCGAACCCGCTGCCCTCCTACTTCTTCTGCCGACTGTTATCCTGACTGCCCCTTCCTCTCCTGTCTGGCCACCCCCCAACGCAGCACAACCCCATCTGAACCCCCATTGAGATGTCACACAACCCTGTTTCCCTCGGCTTTCTCTCATCGCACCACGTCTCCACCATAAATCCACCAGCATCCCCGCTACCTTCCAACCTTCCTCCTTCAGACACTTTCTACACTGCCTCCTTCCACCCTTGTTAGTGTAACCTCTAGTGCCTTGGATCCTTCCACATGATCAGCCCCCCTTTGGTTGAGTTTCCTCCATTTTCCGCTAGTTTTTTTTGTTCAGTAGGTATAGGGTTCAATTTGTGGTTTTATTTTGAGTGTTTTTTGTTCGAGTTCTTTTTTAGGGTTCACCTTTGGGTTCGTTGAGGTGTGGTAGGCATGTGACGGTCTTTTCACACCATTTTTTTGAAGTCTACTACACCATGGTAGGTGTATCTGTGCCTTAGCATCATTAAATTAATTTAATATGTTTGTTTAAATATATTAATGTATTCTTTGGTTTTATTATGTGTTGTGTTTGGTGTTTTCGAAATGGTTTGTGTTTAAATATTGAAATTAGATTTCTAATATATAGATTGGCTATGCTTTGTGTGTGCTTTGATGGAATATTTTCAAAAATGGGTTTTAAGAGTTTTTTGAGTGGCGCGAAATGTCCTTGGAAATATTTTTGACATGCACATGTGATATTGGGTCTACCTTTCATATGAGTCTCATTGTGAGAGTTATTGGAAACATGCAATTAATTATTTTAGGTGTGAAAAATATTATTTGGTAGTAATTTAATATGTATCTAAGTTATAAATGTTTTTTACTTGAAAATAATTTGTTATGTGTCATGCGTATCATATTGTAGTGTTTCATGAAAAGGGTTTTGGGTCCTATCCTAAAAGTGTGAAATATTTTCTAAATCGCTTAAGGTGTGAGTGTATAAAAAAAAATTAAAGGAAAAAAATTATTTATTTTGGCATGTTTAACTTATTTCGCACATTTTTATTTAAATTTCAAATAGTTGTATTAAATGAAAACATTTTTTGGAACGGTTGTGTTGTACATTTGGTTTTAAAGTCCTGTTTTTGCATGAGATCAAGTTTTTTTTTGTGTAAACTATCGTGTGTTCATCTTAAATGTTTTATAAACTATTTACTTGAATGTATTTAATTAAATGCGATGTGTGTATATGGTGTTTGATAGGGTTAAACCTGTGTTGAATTTTATGTGTCATTATTGCGTGAAAATTAGGCATCTTTCATGTGTAACCCTTGATGTGCCAATTTAGAAAGTTTTATTAGTTTAAATAATTTATTAAGTCATTCATGAGATTTGATTTATGGCGCGAAATGGTTTTGGAGTGCGTTTGGTCTAAAAAGGGGGATTTTAAACATGTATTCAGGTGTAAAGTAGTGTGGTGCCTTCGGAAATTGTTTTGAAAACTCATTTTTATGAACTATTAAATTTCATAAGTGGTGTGAGGCATGTTTATCAAATGATTTGGTATGTGTATGTTTTTTTAGAGTGGGGATTGGGTTTGAAAGTGGTGGAACACTATTTGTACCTTGTTTGGATGGACTTGTGGGTGTAAATGTGTTTCTTTAGTGATTTGTGAATGTGAAATTCATTTGATCACAAAAAAGGAACCCCGGGTACCTAGGTGGGCGGATTAGGACTAATACGCTAGATGAAACGTGATTGGTTCATCCTGGCTTCATCTAGAAGGATTGATTTTACAACACTAACTAAACTTTTGTGATGATTGAAGACCACTAGGTTATAGATGTGTTTCCCTACTAGTGACTCATGCGCGAGAGTGTTGATTATTGTGGTTCCTCTGCCACATTTACACTGAGGAACGATGTCTCTAGCACACCACACATACTAGTTACCTTAAGAGATTTTACCCACAGTGATATACTATTCATGATGTGGTTCCTTCCATCATCATACGTAAGACCACTTGATTATGTGCATGTTCTTTATGAATTTTCTCTTCCATTTTAAAGTAGTATTTGTGAAATAGTTTTTATTCTATTGCTCTTTTCATTTTTACTTTCAAATTTTAAATGTTTTATTTAAAGGCACTTTAAAAGTATGGTTTTAAATAAGCATGTGAAATTATCTTTTTGATGTTGTGGCATGGAACCTTTTTATTTGGTGTTATCCTACTAGTCCTTTAGCTCACACCCTACATACACCTTTTGGTGTATGCAGACTCTGTTGTCTCCGTGTTTCAGGTTAAGTCTTGATTTTTTAGGTTGGAAATTCGTTTTTTTTTGTCGCTTGGTTTTGGGATCTTCGCAGCAGCATCTTGAGGATGTTTTTCTTCTTATTGCATGAAGGTTTGAGGGTTGTTTTGGGTTTCCCTTGGTGTCATTTTCCTTTTTGGCTTTTTTTTAGTTGAAATTTTTAAATTTCTGAATTTATTAAAGGTACTTTCAGTTGCATTTTTCAGATCTGGTTATTGGAATTTGTTGGTTATTTTAACATAGTAAATATTGGTGAATCATTCCCAAAGCATTTCATTTGATACATAGGAACTTGTACCAGCCCGTGGGGATCCGTAACGCCCTTTGGGCCTTGCCGCAGACTAGGTCGGGCATTGGGTCAGATGGCGACCAGGCTCGGTTTGTAACAAAAATGGTATCAAAGGAGGTTCACACTCTTGGGTCATTTTCTTTTAGAAAGAGTCAGGGTTGACCTATATTAATGGTGTCAGAACTTGATGTTCAAGCTACGACCAAGGTTCCCAGATAGCCCACCTCTTGGTGGGACTTGAGTTACGAGGGTAAGTCGAGGCTTGTCTGAGACTTTGGTCCTTGTGGTTAATCTTATTTAGGGGAAAAGAAAAGGGATTGGGATCTGTGGTCCCAATGAGGTCACAGGGTCTGGAAAGCCATATAGAGTTGGGGATGATGTCCTATAATACTCTATGTGGCAGTGGAATGATTGGAATATGGTCTCCAACCATATGTCCCAGTCACCCATTGACTCTAGTCTCCTCTTGAATTATTCCTTACCTCTATGTTTTCAATTCGTGGAAATCTGGTTTGTAAGTAAAAATGATTTGGTGTTTTAAATAATTGGTTGTTGGGTGGTGTGTTGTGTTTATTAGTGTTGTCTCAATTGTGGTGTTGTTGCGTGCAGCCCCAAAGGGAGAATCTCCATTCAAAAGTCTTCAATACCTGACTGCGAGGTAAGAGATGCTTCAAATATCAGGCCTCCAGCTATAGGCCTCGGAGTGAAGCTAGCACGTGGTCAAGAACCCAGAGAGTGTATGGGACACCAACATTATTACAGTCATCGGTATTGAAATTCATAGCAGTTTAAATCATTTCTTGTAGTTGTTCTATTTCGAACAACCCATCTGGGTGAGTGAGGTTTCTCGTGGCTATAAGGAGGCGTGGTCGTCTCGTTACCTTAAAGTCCTCGGGGTTGCGTCCCATCGGATGAAATCTCTTTCAGCGGTCCCTGTGGAGTATTTTTGGGTGAATTGGTCTCAAATTTGAATTGTGATCTTCTAGGTATGTAGAGATGTTGGTTTGTATTTGGTTTTTGTTTTGATGCCCCGGTAGTTGGGCCCTTTCCTCCCTGCCCTTTTGGTGGGGTGTTTGGTTATCGTCGAAAATTTTTCAAAGTTTTGTACCTTTTGTCAGTTATAATGGTGGGGAGACCCACGATGAGTCTCACACAATGTCTCTGGAGTAAGTCGATGTTAGTATATTTCTATGATGGGGAGTCCACTCGGGCCTCCCAATGTCGGTCGCCTCATGGCAGTTTTGCCATTATTGTCTCGGTTTACCCAGTCTTGTTTCGGTTTGTGAAGTTGGTTTCAGTGGGTGTGAGTTTTCCCTCCCTTGATCGATCAACTGGAGGTGTTCCAACTCTTTGGGGTAGGTGACACACAGTGAAAAGTCTTTTATGGGTTTCTTGAGGTTTTCATTTAAGACAATTTCTCTGAGCATGGTGTGTTTTCTTCTTTTCACTTGTTTTTTTCATGGGGATCCTTTCTGAACCTTAAGGGGGGATGATTTCTATGTTGAGGTTCAAACTTAGTTGTGGCTTTCTAAGGACGGAAAACGCTATGGTGGAGAGAATTTTCACACCCATTGTTTTTAAATTATTTATTTTTATAAATTTTCTTAGTATCAGGTAGTTCAAGTTAAAGCCCGACTTAAATCTTTGAGTTCTAATTTAAAAACGATTGTTTTAGCCTTGATTGCATTCAGCTCACTACGGTTGAAGTCACATGGTCTTTCCAGAGACACTGCGTGACCTCGCCCGACTCATCACACTAACCGATTGATTTTCAAGGTAGATAAATAGAATGTAACAAATCATAAAATGAAAATAAAATAAAATTGAGAAGTGTAATGAAATTTAAGGGACTATTTTAATTATAATAATATTGTTTTAGAATATTATTATTATTATTAGTGTTAGGAATATATAAAGAATAATAATAATTAAGTTATTCATATTGTAATAATAATTATTATTGTTAATATTAAATTAAGTTAATATCTTTTTTTATTTTATTTGGATTTGAAATTTTCCGTAGAGGTGTAGGCCGAGTTCCGGTTGAATTTGGTGTTTTTGTCGACAAACAGGGTTTTTTTTGGCGTGACGGCATGAGATGCACGGGCGAAGCATAATTGTGAAGCCGGGCAGCTTCGCCAGCACCGTCGTGTGACCCACCCATTGTTCAAATAATTAAATAAAATGGATTAATTATAATGAAATATGATTAAATGAGTATTAAAATAAAAATAGAATAAAATAAGAATAATGTGTTAAAAATTTAATGAATTTTGTTTTAATTTTGATAATATTATTATTATTATCATTATTTATTATTCTCATTACAATTTTTAATATTTTAATCAACAATGTTATCATTTTAAGGATGTTGATTTTATTGTGATATTATTATTATTATTATTATGGTTTTAGTTTAAGTATATTATTATTAATATTATTATTTTTGGTTTTTATTTGTATTTTATTTTTCTTCTTTTTATTTTGGTTCTTATTTTTTTCCTTAGAGTTTGAGGACCTCTCCATGTCACCCCCATATTCCCACCGTGAAAACCCTCCTGGCCTCTCCCTGGTCTGCCACACCCCATAGTTGTTGGCCTCCTCCTCCAAGGAACCTCATCGTGCGAACTCCCCCTCCCTCCATGCTCAGTGGGTTCCTCCAGCTCGACTAGCCCCATCGCACTAATTCCCTACCTCCCCCGCTCGGACCCACTGCCCTCCTGCTTCATCTGGCAACCGCCATCTAGATCGTCCCTGCCTCTCCCATCCGGCCACCACCCTATGCGGCACACCCTGGGCCAAACCTCTATAGCATCGTCGCACTACCGTGCTCCACTCGGCTTTCCATCATCCCACTTCATCTCCACTAGAAATCTTTCAGTCTCCTCTCTACCATTCATTCTTCCTCCCTCACACACTTTTTGCACCGCCCCCTGCCTCCCTTGTTGGTGTAACCTATGGTTCCATCCTTCTGCACGAGAATCCCCCCATCAGTTGAGTTTCCTTTCTTTTCCATGAGTTTCAGTTGTTCAATGGGTATAGGGTTCAATTTATGTTTCATTTTGAGTTTTCTTGGTTCAATTTCTTGTTTAGGGTTCATCTTTGGGTTTTTTGAGGTGCGGTTGGCATGCGAAGGTCTTTGCGCACCATGTTTGTGAAGTCTGGTACACCAAGGTAGGTGTTTATGTGCCTTATCATCATTAGACTAATTTAATATGTTTGGTTAAATTTATTAATGTATTCTTTGGTTTTATTATGTGATGTTTTCAGTGTTTTCAAAATGGTTTGTGTTTAAATATTGAAATCATATTTCTAATAGAGAGATTTTCTATGCTTTGGTGTGTGCTTTGATGCAATGTTTTTAAAAATGGGTTTTAGGAATTGTTTGGGTGGCACGAAATGTCCTTGAAAATAATTTTGATATGAACATGTGATATTAGGTCTACCTTTCATATGAGTCTTATTGTGAGAGTTCTTGGAAACATTCAATTATTTATTTTAGGTGTAAAAAATATGATTTGGTAGAAGTTTAATATGTATTTAAGTTATAAATTTTTTTTACTTAAAAATAATTGGTTGTATGTCATGTGTATCATATTGTAGTGTTTCTTGAAAAGGGTTTCAGGTCCTATCTTAAAAATGCATAATATTTTCTAAATCACTTAAGGTGAGAGTGTATAAAAAATGGTATAAAGGAAAAAAATTATTTATTTTGGAATGTTGAACTTATTGCACACATTTTTATTTAAATTTTAAATAGTTTTATTAGTGTAAAAAATGTTTTGGAATGTTTGTGTTGTACATTCAGTTCTAAAGTGGTGTTCTGGCATGAGACCAAGTGTGTTTTTGGTGAAAAATATCATGTGTCAATCTTAAATGTTTTATAAACTGTTTGGTTGAATTTATTTAGTTAAATGTGATGTGTGGATGTGGTGTTTGGTAGGGTTAAACATGTGTTGATATTTATGTGTTTTTATTGCATGACAATTAGCCGTCTTTCATGTGTAACCCTTTATGTGACAATTAGGAATGTTTTATTAGTTATAATAATTTATTAAGTCATGCATGTGATGTGATTTATGACGTAAAATGGTTTTGGTGTGTGTTTGGTCTAAAAAGGGGGATTTTGAAGATGTCTTCGAGTGTAAAGTTTTGTGGTTCCTTTAGAAATTGTTTTGGAAACATTTTTTATAAACTATTAAATTAAATAAGTGGTGTGAGGCATGTTTATCAAATGATTTAGAATGTGTATGTTTTTTTAGAGTGGGTTTTGGGTGTGCAAGTGGTGGCACACTATGTGTACCTTTTTTGGCTTGACTTGTGGGTGTAAATGTGGTGTGTTAGTGATTTGGTAATGTGAAATTGTTTTAGTACAAAACGGAAACCTCGGGTACCTAGGTGGGTGGATTAGGACTAGTACGCTAGATGATATGTGAGTGGTTCATCCTGGTTTTATCTAGAAGGATTGACATTACAACACTAACTAAACTTTTGTGATGATTGGAGACCACTGGGTTATGGATCTGTTTCCCTACTAGTGACTCATGCATAAATTCATTGACTATTGTGGTTTTTATACCACATTTACACAAAGTTACGATGTCTCTAGCACACCACGCATACTAGCTGCCTTAGGGGATTTTACCCATAGTGATCTACTATTCATGGCACGGTGCCTTCCATCAACATACATAAGACCACTTGAGTATGTGAATTTTATTTATTAATTTTTTCTTCCATTTTAAATTAGTATTTATGAAATGGTTTTTATTCCATTCCTCTTTTCTTTTTTACTTTCATCTTTTAAATGATTTATTTAAATGCAGTTTAAAAGTATGGTTTTAAATAAGCATGTGAAATTATCTTTTTGATGTTGTGGAATGGAACCTTTTTATTTGGTGGTATCCTATATGGCCTTTATCTCACACCATGTATACACCTTTTGGTGTATTCAGACTTTTTTGTCTCTATATTTAATGTTAAGGCAAGATGTGTCAGGTTGGCAGTTCATTTTTTTGTATTGGTTTTGGTATCTTGGAAGCGGCGGATTTAGGATGTTGCTCCTCTTGTTGAACAAAGTTTTTAGGGTTGTTTTGGGTTTCCCTTGGTTTTATTGTCCTTTTTGGCATTTTTTTAGTTAAAAATTTTAAATTTATGAATTTATTAAAGGTGATTTTGGTTACATTTTTCAGATCTAGTTTTTGGGATTTGTTGGTTATTTTAACAAAGTAAATTTAAGTAAATCATTCCCAAATAATTTCATTTGATACCTAGGCACTTGTTGCAACCTTTGGGGATTGGTAACACCCTTCGTGCTTTGACACGGACTAGGTCAGGCACTGGGTCGAATGGTAACCCAGCCTGGTTCATGACAATTCCCTTATCAAAGATATGTAAAAATCACCATTTTAGGTATGTCTGAGGTTTTCACATTGTTTAATGTATGAGGATTAATTTTTATATGACTTGAAATGGATTCATTACTTCTTTAATTTACATGACTTTAACTTTATTCACAATATGAATCATGTACTTCCATCACTAAAAGTCTCTTTTTGCTCTGATTCTTCAGTTCAGTGCCTCTCAAAAATATTGTGATCAAACAAAATCATGGGAAACCTTAATTAAAATGGAATATTCATATATTATAATTTATTCATCAATATTTTATTCATCATTAATTTCTATTATCGCATTGGTCCCCTTATTTTCCTTCAAATTGTTATGCATGTCGGTCATACCATAAGAATACAAATGCATTAATATCAGGCATGAATCTCAAATTCAATAAATAAATATTCAATTAAAAATCATATAAAAACACATTAATATATATATACATAATTTATATCATTATGGTAATTTTTATTTCTTATTATATTATTTTTAATCTTATTTACCAGATTTTCCCTTTTACCGCAGTGATAAAATTTTACCATTTTTTCTATTCATTATTACCAAAAATAAAGTTGACCTTATTAGAAATTATTCATTATTATGATTCAGAGCATGGAATCCATTTTAAAAAATTCAATCCTTATAACTGGTATAAATTCATTTTATAATTATCCTACAAAGCATGATGAAAAAATTATTTTTTCTGAAGAAAAAAATGACTTTTAATTCTAAAAGTATTTTTATACTAAGATCAAATATAATGTCGATTAAAATTTAATTAATTAAATTATTTGTAACTAAATCAAAATCATATTGATTTAGGTTCAAATTAAAAAAATTGGGGATCTTTCAATGAAAAGAAATGGTATTATTTGAAAATTCAGTTTTTTTACTATTAATTAAAAATTCAATTTTTCAAAAAAAAATCCCAAAATTTCACCCTAAGTTAACTTTGATATGATGATATAAAAAATGATGTTATTTTTATGAAATAAAAATTATGAATGTGAAAAATTAATTAATTATAATTCTCACAAACAAAATGCAAAATAAAACTATTTTTAAGGAAAATGTATTTTTGATGTATAAAATGAATTTATTGAAAAATATGTACTTATTTATTATTAATAGATATATTATATAAATAATTTATAAATATTTTAATAATATGATTAATCCTGTTCATACCCACCAAATAAATGGTCAGGTCATTATGATTATATTTAAATAATAATATTTTGTGGTTCGTTTAAGCTCGTTGTTGTGTGTTGTATATACTATCGAACATAATGTTATTTTAAATTTCTCGAGTGTTAAATGAATGAACCGTGACTTAAATTTTATGTAACCATGGTTTTTTGAATAATATTTCATTTATAAACCTCAAACTTTGAAATTGGAAAAAATTTAGAAAATAAAAAAAAGTAAAATAATGATATTTTCAGAAAAAACAAAAAGTTTAACCCTATGATGCCAAATATAGGTCAAAGTAAAATGAAATTAGGGGTTTAATTTCCTTTAAAACTATTTTAAAATGATTCTAAATATAAAAGTGATTATCATGAAAGCATGTGATTTAATAATAAAATAATAAAAGTAAATAGAGTGTAGCATGAATTAAAACTTTAAGCGAAGCGGAAAATCAATTATAGAAAATAAAAGGGCACACTTGGATAAAGAGTTAACCAATAGATCAAGAATGATCCATTATATCTCCTCCAATAAATAAGTCTTGAGAGTTTTATTTCTCACTTTTTTTAAATGGAAACCAAGAAAAAAAAGTATAAAGGAAAGAATCTCTTGGTTTTAAAAGGAAACTAAGAACCAAAATAAGACCCTTGTTTTCTAATGGAATCCAAGAACAAAGAACTCTTAATTTAAAGGAGGTTAACAAATATATAATAATATGGAGAAGATATAGGTTTTTTTATTAAACCCTTTATAATAAAACAAAATTTTATAAATTAAATTATGAATGAATGCCTTACAAAGTAATATAGTTATAGAAAAAACATGCACTAATTTGGTTATTTTGGACCAATATAGCTTATTTGATTTAAAATACCATTAATAATCTTAACCATTAATGATATATCCATTATACAGTGATTTTTAAAAATTTAATATATCAAGGGTTATGATAAATTCCAATTTACAATGACATAGGAAGCGATGGCCTCATCCAATAAGATCGTACACTCTAAAGTTAATCTATCAAAGCTTCTTAAGGAGATGGAATCACCATAATTTTCCCCAGACCAGTATCGAGCTAATATTTAAAAAATTAATCTTCATATAAACTATTTATTGTATAAGTTCAAGCTTATTGAGATCACATATCAAATCATGTTCGTTAAACCACCCCAAGAAAGCACCACAATGGCACACCTTACCCCCAGGGCATACATAAGTGTAATAAGGGATTATATATCTAGAACCTAGTAATAAGAATTTGTATATATATTTTTTAGTTAAATAATTATTATAATTATACCTTTTTATTATTACTTTATCAATTATTATATAATGAGTTTGATAAAAATTAGATTTTGACATCAATAAATCAAAAATGTATTTTTGGGGAATATATAGTTTCAATTAAGACACTCTTTTGATAAAATTCAATAATTTTTTATATAAATGATATTTTAATAAAATATTATTATTATATAAAAATTATTTAAATAAAAATTACTTTATATTTTAATGAATCCCAACATCATTTTGTTAAGGGTCAGAAAGTGGTTAACATCATAAAAACTAGTATTTTCTAGTAAATATAGATTTTTATTTAAAAGTAAAAATTATCATATTTATAAAATTATTTTTATAAAATAAATAATATTTTTCAAATCAACACATCAAAATTATCCAATGGTTAATTTTTCACAATTTTATTAAATGGTCAAATTTTTGGGTAATATTTAAATACATTAGAAATATATGGTCTATATTATGACATCATAATAGCCCAAAAGTGTTATAATAAATTCATTCAAAGTAATACATGAAAAAATATTGGTTTCCCATTTAAAATAATTATTTTTTTAGCTATTTTATTAATTTTATAATCCTTTAATAAATCCTTTAAAACCTATATTATATTTTAGGTTTTAAAACATGACTTACTTCCACATCACCAAGGGAATTATTTTAATATGTTCAGTTATTGGAATAATAAAATATTTAAAACCACTCCTATTTGGAAAAACCATGGGATGGTTTTTTGTTTTGATAACTTTATTATATAGAGTACATAACCTAAGTTTATAAACTAATAAATAAATCCTCTATCTTTTGTTATAAATAGTCACCCAACCACCCACTCCTCTCCAATAAAACATCATTGATCATTAATTTAATCTCCCTCCACCTTTATAGAAACCTCCAAATATTTTATCAGGATTTTAAGAAACTACTCCCAAGATTTTATAAGTACCCACTCAAGGTAAATAATCCTCTTTTCTTCCATTTTATTTCAAGAAATTGATTTTTACTAAACTTTTAATTTGCAATTTTTCAGGTTATAATGTGTTTTTACATAATAATTTACTATACTTACCATTTCTAAGTAATTAGAGGCCACATTTCACTCTTATTAAACACTCTATTCAAACTTTATGTGTATTTGTTATGTTAATAGAATCAACCTAAGATTTGTTTCATGATAAACATTTATGTATTGAATACCCATCCCCATTTACACTCGAGGGTATTTACCTAGATGTACCTATCATTAATTATTATGGTAATTACATGTACATAATTTACACTCCTTAATCATGGGATTAAAATTTATGAAAGTAATCATTATGTTATATGATCTATGTGGTGCATAAATTCATGCATGAGATATAAAAGTGACGGGTTGGAAAAAAATTATATATTCCACCAATAAATTTTGTAATGTTTTTATCTCAAGAGATTCCTTATATAGTGAATGGGATATTATACTAAGAATGAAATTTTTTTAGGTCTTATTGGTTGTCTATGACTTATGCTTATGATGCCGTGTTTTATGTTGTTTCCACATTCCTATGTTACCTTGATGTTATCATCTTATATCGTGCTTTAATGTTCATGTATATTATTATCACCCCTTTTATGTCACCATGATATACTTATTGACTAACATGATTTAATTTCCTTATGTAATGATTTTATTATTCTCAAACTAGGATTTATAGCTCACCCCTTTCTTATATACATCCTCAGGTAATCTCTTTCATTTTGAAAAAAGAAATGGAATTTGAAGAGCATGTTAAGGAGTTTTAAATAATTTTGTCATATCCATGTTTCAAGTTATTATGTTATGTATTTAATTAACCAAATATTATAGGACTTTTGATCTTTTGGTATTGTATTATGTGATAATTTTTTAATAAATTATTTATTAAGATTTATAAAAGATATGGGTTTTCATAGTTTCTAACAGAGAAAGGTCTAGTTATTTTTTGTGATTAGAATTATAAAAGTTTAGTGAAATAGTTAGTTATATGAATAAATATAGGAAAACTTCCTTAAATTGTGTTAATATATATAGTAATTGTATTCCAAGAAACAAAATCTCTATCTGGATACCATAAGTGGATGTAGTTCTGGCTCAGTTGTACTTGGGGGTAATAACTTGAAAAGGGCACATTGGGAATTAACTCGATCATCACCCAATTCAATAAAAGAGGTATTTTTTCACACATAGTTTTAAAATAATAGAATATATGATTTGGTAAATTCACAATCTCTTTACAAACTATTATTAATAGAATAAAAATTACCATTAAAATTTATATTAGTAAATAGACCGTGGATAAATTGATTAAAAGTTATAAATTCATAGGTTAGGGAAACTATGTCATTTATATATTATCCTATAAATTTTCACAGTTTCCCTTTTGTATGGTTAATAGTTTGAAAATTATCATCCCATTGTTTTCCTTTATTTTAGTCAATGGCTAGAAATAGGAGGAACTGAGTCAATAACCAATGTGATGGGAAATGCCCAAATGAGACGCCCAACCTAATGAGAGATGGAATTAAGAACTTCATGGAAACGCTTACTCAATTAACTTAGGGTCTAAATAGAAACATCAATCAGGGGTAAAACTCATATCCACCTAAGAAGAATAAAGTTCAATTGAGACCTTTATATGGCAATGTCCTAAGAATTTCAGTGGATCTTTAAATCCTTTAATCAAGGAGCAATAGATCAACTTCATTGAAAATACCTTCATTATCCTTCATTTCTCTGAGTGAGATAAGTTCATGCTATTTTTTATCATATTTAGGTATAATATTATCAATTTTATATGTTGATCAAAAATACAAAGCTTGAGGAAGATATAAAAGTGATGGAGTGGAAAGAATTCCAAAAAAATGATAAATATTTTCCTCACACTCTCCGAATCGAAATTGAGAGGGATTTTCTTACCCTTAAGAAAAATAATGATAAATACATCAGGTTATACAAGGATAACTTCAAGATAATTTCACAATATGCCATAATTTTTTTAATTAACTATGAAAGTAAATTTGACTGCTTATTTGGTGCAAAAAAGCCCAATCTATGAAAATATTTGGTGATTTGAGACTTCGACAGCTATGAGAAAAAAAATTATGTTCTCTCAAATTCAAAATGGAGATCAGGTAATCTCAAGGGTTTGATGATTTTATAGATAGGAATTATATAATGGAGTTTAATTTTGGGGGAGAAATTTAGAAATCCCTCAGTATAAAAAATTCCAACATCCCACATGTCAAAAGTGTGGGAATAAGTATCCTAGAAATTTCTTGAAGGGGATAAGAAAATTCTTTATGGGTGGAAAGGAATGGAACCTAGATAGAGAATGATAAATAGATAAACTCACCAATGTTATGGAATAAAGTAATTCTCTATTCAACCCTCATCATTTTTTATAATTTTTCAATTAGAATGAACAAGGAAACTATGTGAATCAATGAAATAATATAAGGGTTTCTAATGATAATAGGAAATAACAACCTCCAGGTCTTGGAGAGAAAAGGATAGATTATGCCATCACAACTACTAAGTTGGATCCTGATAATAATGTGGTGATAGGTACAATAATTATTCATTCAATTATAGTAAACATACACTTTTATTATAGTTCTATGAATTCTTTCATATCACAAAAGTTTAGTAAAACCATTCAAACACCACCTCAAAACATGGAATTGGAGCTATCATTAAACATATAAAATGGGTAAATTATTTTATCATAATCATATAACTTCTCCCCTATCCAGATTTATGGGTTGAACTTCCCAAAAAACCTTATGATACTTCCCTTAGATTAATTCAATGCAATTTTAGGTATGAATTATCTTTCCTTATATAGAGCAAACATAAATTTTTGAGAGAATAAAATCACCATCCCTTTCATGAATCATCCTCTAATTCTATACAATTTCAAAGGGGGATATGAATCTCATTTTCTATCACCATCTCAAGCATGGATATTATTACCTTATGAGCAAGCATATCTATCTAAAATGATTGATACTGAGGAAAAGATAACCATTGATGGCATGACCATTGTAAGGGAATATATTGATGTGTTTATAAAATAATTTTTTGGCCTTTATACTAGTAGAGAGGTTTAGTTATCGATAAAATGTATACCTATAGATTTTCAAACATACAAGACTCCATATAAAGTATACATTATTGAGCTAAAATAACTGAAAAATAAACTACAGTAAAATATAGATAAAGGTTTTATATTCCCAAGTGTTTTATCATAGGGTTTTTCATTCCTCGTCATAAAAAATAAGGATGGTTCAATACACATTTTCATTGATTATCATGATATTTTAAAGATCATGATAAAGAAAAGGTATTCTATGCCACAGATTGATGACTTGTTCAATCAGCTACGTGGATCACATTACTTCTCAATGGTGGATCTTTATATGGGATATTATCAAGTAAATTTTAATGAGGATATCCCAAAAACTTATTTTCATACAAGGTTCAAGAACTATGAGTTCATAGTGATTCTATTTTGACTCACGAATGCTCTAATTATCTTCATGGACTTAATGAATAGAGTATTTAGGAATTACCTCAACAAATTTCTAATAGTATTTATGGATGATATTATTATCTACTTGAAAATCAGGGAGTAACATGAGGATCATTTGAAAATATGTATTTAAGACATTGAGAAAGGAAAATATATATGAAAAGTACAGAAAATGAGAGTTTTTTATAGATAAAGCAACATTCTTGAGGAATGTTATCACCAAAAAAAAGATGTTTTTGGATCCTTTGAAAAAAGAGGATATTGAATGATAACCCAGACCAACATATATGATAAATATCTCTATATTAATTGGACTATCTAGGTAATATTGTCAATTTTTAAGAAACTTATCACAATATTCAAGCCCACTAACCAATATAACTCAAAATTTAGGGAAGTTTTGTTGGACTGATGAATATGAGGAGATATTTAAAGAGTTAAATAGGAGTCTAATCACTACACCTATGCTCACGTTTCACAATGATGGGGACGGATTTTTTATCTAAAATGATGCAACCAAAAAGGTTTTTAGTTGAATACTCATGCAAGATGAAAAAGTCGGAGCATATGCCTCTCTCCAATTAAAGATCTATGGGGGAAAATACCCAAGGCATGATATGGAATTGGTTTTTGTGATCTTTGCATTGAATATTTAGTGACATTATCACTATGGGTATAAGTGTAACATATATACAGATCAAAAAATCCTTAAGTGCATATTTACAAAAAAGAAGCACAATATGTGCCAACAAGGGAGGTTGAAGATAATCAAGGATTATGATTTTTCAATCCATTATCATCATGGGAATATAAAAAAAGTGGTATATGCTCTGAGTATAAATGATCCTATAAACTTTTCCATAATGAGGATTTAAATGGATCCAATCTTATTGGACATGAAAAGGATGGACATGGGAATATTAAAAGGATATTTATCCTACCTTACTCAAATAACTTCTCAAAAATACATTATTTATAATATCAAGGAGGCCAAAAAAGTTCATGTGGTTCTACATAATAGAGTAGTGAATATTCCATAGTTTAACTTTTCTATAATTTAGTTATATGGTTTGAAACCCATATATGTGTCCCGAAAAACTCAAAAACTGAAGGGGGAAATTTGGAATGATTTGCATATAATATACTTATATATTCATCTAGGAATCACTAAGATGTATATATATTTAAATAAAAACTTCTAGTTGGATAATAAGAAATGGAGATTGTAGGATTTGTATCTAGATAACTTCAAGTGGGATAATAAGAAGAGTAAGATTGAAAAAATTTTATCATGAAGATTATTATGCTAACGGGTCAAGTAAAAATTACACAATTCCAAGGGTATGATGAAAACATTTCCCACGCCAATATCAAAAATTGAAAACATAACCATGGATTTTTTTTCATAGGACTCCCCAAGAAACCTAAAGAGAATAACACCATCTCAATAGTAGTTAATCACCTTAAAAATTGATCACTTTTTAATTATATCAAGGAGTATTTCTATCTTAACAAAGTCACATGGATATACATAAGATAAGTGGTAAGACTTCATGGAGTGAAACTCTCCATTATATCTGATCAAGATCCAATATTTACCTCAAGGTTTAGGAGAAGCCTTAAGCAAGTGTTGGATATAGAGCTGAGTTTTAGTGCTACTTATTACCTTTAGACATATGTCCATTATAAGAGAACCATTAAAAATCTAGTGGATATGTTGAGAATATATTCAATGTATTTATAGTGATTTCAAGATCAATACCTTCCCCTAGTGTAGTTCTCATATAACAATAGTTTCTATTATAACATTCAAATGGAATCGTATGAGGCTTTGTGTGGGAAGAGGTTTCAGAATCCAACATGCTGGAATGATGTTAGAGAGAGAATTATTATGGGATCTATTATTATCTAAGAGAAGATAGATAAGCTTCAAACCATTCAACTTTATATTAAATCCAAACAAAGTCGATAGAAAATCTATGTAGACAATCATCGATGAGACTTAGAGTTTGAGGTTGAAGATAAAGTGTTCTTTTTTATATCACTATAGATTAAATTCATGAGGTTTGGGAAGAAGTGAAAGCTTAATCCTAGATGAATTTTATCCTTTGATATCCTTGATCACATCATATATGTGTCATGATGACTAGAAATCCCATCTAACATATCCTAAGTAAATGATATGTTTCATGTATCCCTCTAAAGGAAGTATATATCGGACCCCTCACATATAGAAAATCTAGAGGTTTTACCCTTGGAGAATGATTTTTTATATGAGTAGTATTGGGTTAACATATTATATTATAGATACAACGTTCTATGAAATAAGACAACTCACCAGGTCAAAGTGTTGTAATTGAACCACAAGTTTGAGGAACCAACAAGGAAACCATAAGAGACAATGAAACAGAAGTACCCTCATTTGTTCTAGTGTAAAAGACGAAATTTCAATTGAAAATTTTCTAAATTGGGGGAATGTAATGTTCCAAATATTTATAAATAAAATTCCATTTTTAATGAAGAAATACCTTATTAAGTAATATACTTATAGAAAACACATCCACTACTTTGGTTATTTTGGACCGATATATTCTATTGGATTAAAAATACCATTAAGTATCTAAACATTCAATAATATATCAATTTCAAGGTGACCATTAATATTATTATTTATCAAGGTTTTCGATAAATTCCAAATAACAAAAATGGAATAAGTGATGGCCTCGACCAGTAGGATCATACCTTATGGAGCCCATCTATCATATATTTCAAGGGATATAGTATTATTCAGATTTTTCCTTCACTAATCCCAATCTAATATTACACAACTGAATCTCAAGAGAAACCATTTATGGGAAAAGTTCAATCATATCAAGATCATGTCCCAAACCTATTCTCTGAACTACCCCAAGAAAGCACCACCATCGCACACCATGCCATAAGGGCTTATGCTGGTCTAATAAGGGATTATGTATCAAGACTCTAGTAAAATTAATTTTTATATTTTTTAATAATATAATGATAATATTTTTCCTTTTTTATTATTACTTTATCATTGATTATATTATTAGTTTGATAAAAATAAGATTTTGATATGAAGAAATCAAAGTTCTTTTTTTGGGAAATATATAGTTTCAATTAAGACACTATTTTGATAAATTCAAGATTTTTTTTAAATAAATTATATTCCAATAAGATATTATAATTAGATAATAATTATTTAAATATAAATGATCATATAATTTAATTAAGTCCAACGTAATTTTTATAAGGGTCGAAAAGTGGTTAATATTGTAAAAACTAGTATTTCATAGTAAATAGGGATTTTTATTTAAAATTAAAAAAATATCATATTTAGAAAATTATTTTTATAAAATAAATATTATTTTTAAAATCATTAGATTTAAATTATCCAATGGTGAATTTTTCATAATTTTTTGAGATGGTCGAATTTTTTGGTAAAAATTAAATATTATATAAATATATTGTTTTTATTATGGCATCATAAAACCCCAAAAGTAATGTAATAAATTGTATAAAAGGAATCCATGAAAAAATATAGATTTCCCCTTTAAAATAATTATTTTTAAAAGTTATTTTGTTAACTTTATATTTCTTTAATGATTCCTCCAAAACCTATATTATATTTTAAAGTTTTAAAATCAATTTTCTATAGACATGAATAAATTTAACATCACCAAGGGTAATATTTTAATATAATCAGTTATTTGAATTATAAAATATTAAAAAACACTTCTCTTTTTTATAAACCATGGGAAAAACATGTGAAGGATTTTGTTTTTGATTATTTGATCATGTAGAGTCCAAAACCTAGGTTTAGAAATTAAGAAAAAAATCCCCTATATTTTGATATAAATACCCACCCAACCTCCCACTAATATTCAGTAAAAACCAATTGATAATTAATTTCCTCTCTATATCCCTCCCAAGGATTTACCAAGATCTTAATAATCTTCTCCCAAGATTTTAGAAGTGCCCTCTCAAGGTAAGGGATCCCCTCCTCTTCCTTTTTTATTTAAAGAATTTTTTTACCAAGCCTTTTTATTTCCAATTTTTCATGTTATATTGTGTTTTTACACATCCCATTACTATAGTTATTATTAAAAAGTAATTATATTCCACCTTTCACTCCCATTAAACCCTCACATGAACCTTTATCTGCACTCGTTATGCCGTTGAAATTATCCGGTTATTTTTCCATGCCAAATATTTGTGTAGTGAATACCCATCCCCATTTCACTCAAGGGTATTCACCTAGTTATATTTATCCATCATTTATTTATTAATTCCATTTATATAACCCGCACTATTTAATGGTGGTATTAAAATTGATAAAGTGTTTCCTTATGTTGTATGATCTATGCGGCACAAAAATGCATGTACATGATATGTAAGTGAGAGGTGGGCCTAGAATTATATAGCCCTATAATGCATTGGTTTATATTTTTATCTCATGATATTTAATTTATGATTCATATTAGGTTATCATAACAACACAATTTTATGATTTCTTGGTATTTATCCTTAAATTATGCTTATGATGTTATGTTTTATGTTGGTCGTGCATTCCTATGTTACCTTGATGTTATCATCTTAGATCATGATTTGATGTTCATGTTTATGATTATCATCCATTTATATCACCAAGATATTCTAGTTTACTAACATTTATTACTTTCATCATATTATTCTTAGATTATTCCCTTAATTGGATTTATATCTCACCCATTTCTTATGGAGGTCCCCAGGTTATCTCATATAATTTTAAAAAAGTGATGGAATTCTAAGAGCATGTTAAAAAGTTTTAAATAATATTGTTATATCCTTATTTAAAGTTATTATGTTATTTATCCAATTACCAAATGAATCTAGGCTTTTCAATTTTAGGTAATTTATTATGTGTGTATTTATATAATAAATCATAAATTAAGGTTTAAAAAATATATGGGTTTACATTCCCTTTACAAAGAAATCAACTCTCTCAAGCTGATTTAAAAGAAGATGAAATATTGAGAGGTATAGAGAGAGATAAATAGTGATAGAGAATGTATTATATAAACATACTTTAATAAATTAAAAATGGTAGTAAGGAAAAGTTTTAATAAGAGAGGAAAAAACAAATTGGATTGAAATCGTTGAAGCTCGATTTTCCTTTTGAGAATTGTAAATTTTTTGGAGATCTCTTACAAAATCACATTGTGGATCAATCATGAATCATTTAGGAAGAAATAGTTGTTGTGGATAATCATAAATTATATATCGGACTCCAAATACATCTATTTATTACCTTCATAATATATTGGTAATATTTTGGAATTCATTTAGATTCATTGAATTCATAGGATACTAGATTAATGAGATTTTGACCATAATGAATTAATATGTTGACTACCTACTCAAATTTTTTCACAGATTGAACTGACATGTCATGAAATGAACATATTGTTTCTAGAAACATTGATATACTACTAGAATTTTTCATTGTATGAATGAATATTTACATAATGAAAGAGAGTAATGTAATAATAACACCATCATTACTCATTATGGAAATAATTTGTGACATGAAATAAATTTCCCAGTGTACCTTCATGGTGTGAATAAGGTTTCATGGTGTGAGGTAGAAAATAATAGTGTAAAAAACTAAAATAAACTCAAAAAAAATTCAAAAGACACATTAAGTGATTATGATCATAAAAACTCATTAGAGGTTCAACATATTCCACCCTAGGTGTGTCATGTGATTTGGGTGAGAGGAGATAAGGGAGGGATTAATTAGGGGAAGGTTGGTATAATAATTTTAAAATTCTTAAAAATAGAGTAATTCGTATTATTTGGCCATATAGTTTTCCAAACCATCCGACAACCATTCACCCCCTACTAGAATCATCGGGAACTTGTATGGATTAGTCTCAAGGCTTGTTAAACCATGTACCAACTATGAAAAATTCCACTATCAAGCCACAGATGAATACGCACAGTTTCTACTAACCATTTTCAATATGTTTTCTTCTGTTAAAACCTTGAAAATTTAAAATTTTAAATGGGTTTGACCCAAAACTAGATAGAAAAGGTAAAAAATAACAATAATAAATAATAATATTTATTAGGGTTAGGGTGTGATAAAACTCCCCATTAAAAAAATTTATGCCCCCAAAAAATCATCAAACTCAAAGGGAATACAAACCATGATATGATCTCTAAACCACTCGAAGACAAACTAAAACGATATTCTAGAATCATCTCCAAAACTCCAAACATCATTATATCCTAAAGTAAAAACTATCAACTAGCCAATTTTAAAAAAGGATTAAGTAATGGAGACCTATCAAGCGTATCCCCACAATTTGAGAAGTGAGCATGGAGGTTAAAAAGGGAAAAGACACTCTAAAGAGTCACCAAACCAAATACCAAACCTGAAACTAAAGGGATTAAAACAAAAACCTTTAATCAAGAACATATTCATAATATCTTAAAATAAACATTTACTTACCTAATGAACGTAAGTTATTAATAATTATGAAGGAAAAATCAACCATAATACCACTCCAAATAAAATCCCAAGACAGGGACTATCGGGTCATTTTTTGATGCCCTTCTAACCAATAATGTAAAGGGAGGAGGAATTAACCATGAATATTACACATCAAACCACATGGGATAAAACATGGGGTCAAATAACAAGAGTAACAAAGGACCACATAATTATGACATCACTAATGGTGACCCCAAAAAAATCAAACTAGCACCACCCAGTGTGAAATCTCAACCGGTTCAATGTTCATCCTAGTCACTAGAGAACACGTATAAGGTTTTCACATGCTTAAGGAACCCAAAATAAATATCAAAAAAACTATATCCACAAAAAATTATCAAAGACCAAACCACATCAATAATTCAATAGCACAAACTCTAGAATCATAATATATGAAAAGTAATTGTGAATAGACTTATAGAAACAAACCTAAAAAAATTACATCAAGACCCAAATGACTGAAAATCCACAATAGATGGCTTCCTAGACTTGAAAATTCTCACGAATTTTCCATGAGGCATACTTCAAATAGTGGGTAAGACATAAGACCTAACCAAAAACATTAAAATTATAACCCACCCTTATCAAAAAATCATATACCATAGAAAAATAAAACTCAAGGGAATAAATTATGATCACTACTCCAAAATATCAAATCACTGAACAAATAAAAAACCACCAATTAAACCACTTTAAAATCACAACCTTAAATTTTCAAATTTTAATGCTTCTCTTAAAAATCCATTTTAAAAAACCCATTCCAAAATTTCAACATAAATCCCCAAAATTCATTTAAAACCCACTTTCAAAATTTCAATTCTTCTTTATAAATTTTAAATCCAAACCATTTTCATATTTAAAAACAACCCTCTTTTTACCAAAAATAGATAAAAATATAATTTATAACATCACACACCACCAAAAACTTTCATTTTAAGTGGTTTTTCATGACTTGGACACATGTTTTAGCATACCATGTTCCAATCATAAAACCACCACTCGAATCGGACACTCTGTCTCCACATGGTTTGCTAGGTTGTGTGAGCTCACCTCATGATAGTGGTTAGACTCCTATTTTTATCCCTAAAAACATATAAATCAATCAAACAATCTAAAAAACCAAAACAAATTACCAAAAACATAATAATGAATCAAAAATAAAACTCATAATCAAAATCAAAATCCTAACATCCCATGGTAACTTATGTTTTTTCATAAGTAGTGGGGATCAGTCACCCACCCATGACATACCTCCTGAGCTCCAGTGATCCTAGATCTCATCTTCCATTATTTACCAAATAAAACCAAAAACCTATAACTTATTAAGAAAATTTAATTTGATATAATATTTTCATGATCCAACCTAGGTCATCCATCTATCTGACACCCGATTCAGCTTGGGACAAACCCTGGGCATGTTCTTGATCACCTCAGGTTGGTGAAAAGAATAAAAGGAATCAAATAAGTGTTGGTGGGAATAATTTCACTCATAAAATTAATTAAAAAGTACAAAAAATTATACAAAATATTTTTCATGAACCATCCATAAATCAGACATCCACACCAAATAACATAAGTAGAAACAAACAAGAAGATGTAAAATAAAAATAAAGCACAAAAAAACTCTTACTCACCCCCAACTCCCTCCATATAAATATTTATCAGCTTAAGATTTCATAAATCCACATCTAAAGTGTGTCAATAATTAAAGAAAAGAAAATAATAAAGGTTGATTTGGATGATGTGATAAGAAAACTAAATAAATAAAAACAATAAACTAACCTCTATTTGAATCCATGTGTCACCATCCAAACCTAAGATACTTAATGCTCAAAGAGTCGTAACAAGCTAATACACAACCTAGAACTGAAATATAAATATTGACATGAGTATAAAAATTTCTATTAGGCCACCACCCACCTTTCCACATGATTTACATTTAATTAAATATCCATTCTCATAGTAGTTTAAAAATTTTGAATAATAAATAGGTTTTTCAATTTATAAGTGGAGCTAATATATTATCCTAAAAATTTACAAATTTTCTTTTATTTATATTTTAGGTAAAAATAATCACTTTGCAAACATTTATCGAGCCTAAGACTCATTTACTAAACACTCATTTTAAAACCACCACTTAAAACAAATTTTGAAAAACCAATTCCAAAACACTTTATAAGTTCACCCTTTGAAATATTTTTAGAAATATTTTAATAAAACAAGAAAAAAGTAAGAATGATGAAACAAACAAGAATATTTAAAATTTTATAAGAGATAAAAATTCCATAAAAGTAACCATTCCATACAAATTCACCATGGGAGGGCCCTAAGTCATCTAAGGTTAGTGGTCACCCTAGGTCCTCATATCAACTTGTAAGATAATGGTTAATACAAGTGTGTGTATAAACCAATAAAGAGGTCATGTATTGGAATAGTGGTATGGTGTGGCTCATCCCACGAAACCACTTCCAATAAAACACTAAGGAGTATATTTCTTGTTCTAGTGGTGTGGTGTTTCCCCTCTACAACACTATAACCTTTATATAAATGTTTTTAGTTAGTGAAGTAGTGTAAACCAAAATAATTACTTAACACTAGTCTCCCCCCTTAGAAAATTTGGTTCTCGAGTTATTTACTCATAAAAAGAGATCACATTTCATTAAATAGGTATCTTTTAATCAACCCATTATAAACATTTAAATTTAAAATGGTTCCTTTAATCATCCTATTACAATAAATTCAATTTATCAATAAATTCATGTCTCTTTAAAACCATTCATTTCTCAAATCAAGACCAAGTATTTAACACGCCCAAGAGATATATATTAAATAATAAAAGTTATATAACATGTATTTAATTTATTAAAACATACCATATAAAAAACATTGTAGGAAAAACAAATCTTTCCAACTGGACCTTTATAATCTACTTTAGAAATCCACTTAAAAATTGTTTGAAAACTGAGATTGGGAATCCAATTTATATTCTTAAGATTTCCCTCTCATTATTTCCATATACATTTACACACATAAACATATATATATCTATGTATTTTTGTGTGTCTCATTGAAAAAATTCATAAATTCTCAGATTAATTTTTACATGTGTGTGTTTGCATACCCATGTATATCTGTATAACCACCAAATGCATTAAATAAATTTTCAAACCTCGTATCATTTTTCATTCAAAACTATTCATGAAATTATTTACCAATACTTGTAATTTCCATTATTACATTAAATTCAAAGTAAAACCTAATATCCAATTTATAAATCACTTTGGAATCCAAAACACCTTTTTAAAACCTTAGAATTCATTCATAAGGGCCATTCAGGCAATTTTTCAAACATGTGGTGTGTATGATTAAATAAAAATATATTTAAACCATTTTCAAACATATAAATAATCTTAACTTTTTATAAAAAAAATATTGAAATCAAAAAAAATATAAATACCTTAAACATTCACAATAATACCATTAGGTAGAAAATATATGAATTTAAGTGACAATAAATCAAAGGTTTTAAAATTAAAGATCCAAGAATAGAAAATAACTAACTTGAATCAATGATGGGAGGTCTAAAACCTTGAATGAGGGTTTAATGGGGTCTAAGAGTAGCATCGCATGCCCTAGAAACAAATAAACCACAAAACAATTCAAGGCCAACATCCTAGGGTTTGACTCATCATGCACTATAAAGAGGGGAGGGTAAAAAGTAAGAAGGGAGAGGACAAGGGTAATAAAACCTAAACTAGAAGAATTTTCTTTGAAATCACATGAGGAAGAACCAAGAACCAGAGAAGGAACAAGGGGTATTTATGTGTTTTCCACACTAGGTGTGTTGCATGACAGGGGTAAGAGGAGAGGAGGGAAGGTTTAATTCAAGGGAAGGGTAGTATAGTAATTTTTATATTTCTAAAAAACTGAATAAATCACATGATTTGGCCATATGGTTTACCAAACCATGTGATAACTGTGTGTCCTCATACCAGAAGCATCTTGGCACTCACACAATTTTCTTGAATAGCTTGGGAAACTATACATTATCTATGAAAAATTCCATTATCAAGTTGTAGATACATGAACCTGGTTACTGCATGATTTCTACTGACTATCTGTAACTTGCGTGACTATGTTGAAACCTCAAAATTATAAAATTTTAATTAGACCCAAAACTCAACTAAAAATGTAAAAAGTATAATAAATAAATAAAATAATAAAATTGATTATGGTCAGGGTGTGATATTAAAGCTATGTATGGAGAAAACAATTATGTTGATAATGACTTGAAAAAGGGATAGTAACTCTAATTAAAATCATGAAATATTTCAAAATTAGATTATAAAGTCTACCGTAGATGGGATGAAACATAGACCATGGAAGAAGTGCATTGTCAATTGATGATTAGTAAACAAACAATGTCATTCAAGTGAAAAAATAATCTATGAAAGAATTATAAAAATGACAAAGGACAGAATTTTATATTTTAATTATCATTTTAACAAGTTTATAGGATGTGTGATCATATAATAAATGGTATAGATATATCCTTATCTTTTTTTTCAAATCTAAAAATTTTAATAAAAACATTTTATTCAACGTTTTTCAGAATTGGATTAATGGTTGAAATAGTGAGGGGAGCGATTCAAAGTCAATTCGGTTAGATCAATTAAGATAAGTGATCACTCTGATTTTATTATTTGATTATTTTTTATATTATATTTTTTCTATAATATTTTTATTATTTTAATAAATAAAATTATCATCACATAATTATATTAATGATATTAAATTAATTCTCTTTTATTATAAATATAAAAAAAAAATTCATATTATTTTATTTTCATATTATTTAATTTAATTTAATTTTTATCAATAAAATATTATAATTTTTTTATCTAATTATCTTGGAGTACCAAATTGAAAATAAAAGAGTAAAAAACTCTAAATAAACCTATAAAAGGATGTAATTTAAATATTTATAAAACTTCATCAAACCATCCCTTACAAAAATACGTGTTGAGAAGTGTTTTTTGATAAAAAAATATGTGTTAGAAATTATTTTACTTAAAATATATTTAGTTATATATATATAATATAAATAAATTAAATTAAATTAAATTAAAACATTCAAAAATTTGTTCATTAGTTCAACTGGGAACACCCTCAATTCAGGAACCCTAAAACATTTAATTCTCAAACTAGCTAAACATCCCTGACTGAGTTAGTAAAGTCATTTATCAAAAGTCAGATCAGTCAGACTATCCAATCTTTCTGGGTTTTAAAACATTGGTTTCATAATTTTACTAAAGCATATAGTGGAGACAGACGGGCTATAGATCTAAAAGTTTGTATCAATGGATCGATGAGGCTATGTTGTATTTGGTGATATGTAGCCTGATATGGAAGATGATGATCCCTCTTGAAAGATTTAAGTACAAAAATAAAATGAATAATTTCCTCATTCGATCTTAAGATACACTACACAGTCGCTCATCACTGGTGGTCATTACTCGAAGGAAATAAATTCGGATCCCTCTAAATCATCCACACACACTTCAAAAGTCTACAACAATTCTGATCATAAAATTTTAGGTTCCAAAGTATAGATATTATGATTCCCATGGTGTCTTGATGATCACCACAATGTCATTCCATTGATTTGAGAAGAAGAATTTGGATATAATTCTTGGATTAGTTATCTCTCTCTAAAAAGTAGGGAGAGGAGAGAGAGATTCTCGAAATATTGTAGTGAATAGTTCCTTGAATGAGAGCCTCTTCCCACTTATATAGCAAGGTTCAAAATACCCAAAAATGGATCATCAACCCCCGAATTTTTGTTTCCCACTAAATAAGCCATAAATTACATCTTATGACTAATTTAATGAGTCATAAATGTCATTTCTCTTTTTAGTAATCACTTTTAATATAATTAAATATGTTATATAATAAAAGTGAGTCATTAACTCAACTTAATATTCTTGTAAATATTAAACTGACCTTCACTGTTAAAATAGTATTCTTTAATATAATATTTCTCCATGTATTTACTTTAATATTTTTAAATACATTAAATAAATAAATTAATATCTAATTATAATAAACTAAAATAATATGAATTTAATTATTCTTGATGATCCTTAAAACCTAGACATCACCCAAACCCCAATGGTGGGGCCCACCATGTCCTAAAATCCTATTCATTAGAACAAAACTGACTTTTGAATATGCTTAGTATGTGAATCTCTAGGACCTTATCTAAACATTAGTGAATATTATTCATAGACCAAGATCAGAGTCTAGAAAATTATCGAATCCCCTAAAGAGGTGATTAAAACTCATAACAATGACAACATTTCCAATAAACACACTTTATGTAATTTAATATCTTTATATTGTGATATCTCATAAATCAGGATACACACTTCATGTCATATTCCTTACTCTATTTATTATTAATTTACATAACTCGATGGACTTACCTACTTATACAATGGCCATGGATTTAGTGAATGTACAACAATCCAAATAAACTAGGCTTGAGATATCATTTTCTTTCAGAAGTGAAAAATCCAATATTGATTATTCAATCAATATCATACCACCAATGAAGCAACAAAATCAATTTACCTATCTATGACATCAATTTAATATATTTTTTATTTCATCAAAGTATGTAATAAAATATTATACAGTGATAATAATCTCAATTCAGGATACCATTACATGTGTTCACAAATAAGAACTGTCAATAACACCTGAAACATGTGGTGTCACTATGGTCAGGTTAGTCCACATGATCTCATCTACACAAAATCAGTAGTGAAAACTTCATGAGAAGAAGTCTCAATGCATATGATCCCCCAGCACCTGATGGTCACACATCATCTATGTCCTATAAAAATAATGTATCTAGACCATAGAAAATATGGTTAAGATTACTATCATAGTATCTCAAGGTTCTAATTATAGACTAGGAAATTCTATAGCCTTTTGATATGAAAAATAATCTATGTAAATTACCATTTAAATAGTGGATTTAGAAATCTCAACACTCTTATGGTGAGTATACATCTTGCATAGCTTTTTGTACACATTATATGGTAATCAAAAAGTACTGTTCAAGTTGGGTTTAGGGAACCCACTTTCATAACACTCCAACTTGGACCAGATCCGAATTTATAACTATACTTGTTATCTTTCATGTTATAAGTTCATGATTCTCTTCAGTAATGGCTTTAGTCATAGGGCCTCCCACATATCAGTTGTGTGTCTATTATGTTATTTTTGAATTCACCTCCTTGAGTAAGACTCCTTAAGAGATTATATCCCTAAGTATATTCAACTTTTACACTATTAAAAAACTTTACATATTGGATAGTACCAATAGTAGTACTATCATAATTTACATTATGCTAAAAAATTACTTATTAGGTGTGATTACATGAATTGGAAAAAATAATTGTATTTTTTCATTATTTCTTCAGTTGTATCGAAAGATACAACACACTCAATATTTGTAAATATGAATACTATTGGATTAAATGATATTCTATTGCTCATAACCTCAAACTTACTAGAATATTATATCATATTGATATAAAGTAATACTAGTTTTTTTCCCCTTAAAACTAGTGTCCCTTTCTCTCTAAGTACCAGTAACATATGCCTTATACTATCTCAAGTAAATTTAGATAATTTTGAATGCTTTTCGTGCTATTATCCTGGAGTATACTGATATTTCCCTACAATAGAGTAAATTTTGGAAATATCACATTTATTACATAGAATTTCATATGTGATTGATCCATTGAAGAAGCCTATAGAATTATACTCACCACATTAATCTTCTTCTATAGTTTATACATTTATTCTTAAAGATATTTATGCCATGTTACATCGGTAAAAATTCTATCACGAATTATTCCAAATTTTATTTTTTTAATACCTTGTCTACATATGTAGTTTTACTTGGTATAAGAAACTCAATATATTTACTACATTACATCTAATATCCTAGAACATAAGTTTCTAATTTAAGTTAATATCTAGAGACATGCATTCATTTTGGTCATAACTAACCATAAAACCAATAGTTGTTTTCCATGTGTTATAAAATATATTTTCCTTGTAAAATTGTAGTGCTCCCACTAACCTCCTATAAACACATGGACAAAATGCATTATAAATGAATATATTTTTTTATCTTTTTGTTTACTTCAATCCAAAACTAGATTTCAATAACTTGCACCCCTTATTGGAATTCTATGTTGTCACCAAATCTTTCTAGTCATATTATATAGACACTTTCCAAGAATGGTGGTCCTAACATCCAATTCCCAATATAATGATCATAGAATAAAATTCTAACGGATTTATATATGACGACTTGGAATATCCAATCTGTCTTTATTAGTACCACTCTTGTACTACCCATGTAATTTTTCACTTGAATATCATTGTAGTATCGAGATTTGAAAAAATTAAAATACTAATAATTTGTACATTCAAACAAGGAATCCATTGTTGAATTTTAATTGAACTTTTCAATCTTAAATGCTTTCCATATACATTTTACTTGTAGGATTCATTATTATCAATGAATAAAGTATCACCTTCCATAATGAATGTAAAACAACAAATATGGTTTTAAACTTCTTACACGATATTTGTATCTCGAACATTCCTTTTCTATAAGTTCTTACGGATCATGTTCTTATGTCAACCACTTTTGCATCTCCAGCATTGACTAAATCCAATTCAATCTTTCTCCCACTATATCAAATAAATATTTTCACTCTTTTATTAAATTATAGTATATAACTTGACTATAACTTTTCTATAATAAGGATTTATATAATATCCTATATGAACCTTAGGATACTAATAGAGATGCACTTTTTTATTGATGAAAGTTTTTTTATATTCATAACAAAATATTTGCATCTAAACACATGTTTTTATAACATAATAGATTAATATCATACTATAACTTATATGGTATGGTTATGGGATAACCCTCTATTTGCGAAGCATTTCTCAAAAAATAATTGAAGTATCTAAAATGCATATAAATCTTAACATTGATTCTCCTTTTACTTACATCATGACTCTAATGTGTATAAGTAAATCTTCATTTAAGAATTACTCCAGGATATATATTAATTCTCAATGTTTTCATGTTAGACCCATTATTGATCTTCCTTACCAATTGAAACATCTCTAGATTTTAAAAGGAAAAACTATGTGCTTAAATGAACTACTAAATACTATGTGACCTTTATAATATAGCCATTAAACATAATTTTGACACTTCTATGTTTTTAATTTTGAAAAATGGACATACGAAATTGCAATCAGTAAGTTATTTGGAGTCTGATAAGACCGACTTAATTTTTGGTGAATAGTAACATACCCTTATGAATAGTAACATACCCTTTTGAATACTAATATGACCCTTATGGATATTAAATTGGAAAAATAAATATTAACATCACCTGTGAATGTATAATTAAAATATAGGCATCTTATAAGTGAAGGTATGATCATAGTATAAGTGTTGGTATTTTTTTATAATTCATAAATATTTAATTATAATTTTATGAATAATTTAATAATTTAAATGAAAAATTATTTTCAAAAAATGTAACAAAAAATTATCATTTTATTGTCTTCTAGTTATAAGAAAATTTTAGGAGACTTTGATTAATTTTTCAAGGTGTTATAAAATCAATTATAGTTTTAAAATTGTTATTTTTTGAATAAATTATGGTTTTAATTTAAAATTATATTACTCATATTTAGAAAATTATCTCAATAAAATGGAGTTATTTTTTTAATTATACACATCTAAAAATGGTTAGGATGAATTTTTTGGATTTTTCGGAAATACTTGAATTTTTTATGAATAGTGAAATACGGTAATTTACCGTATATATATATATTATCTGTTAAATACACTATTAATGACATCATGACTAATATAATCACCCTTAGATCAAACTCACATACTCTATTTACTACTTTTGGTCACCAGAATATTGACTATTCATATTCTTGATCAAAAATATTGAAATAATTATAAAAATATGGAAAATCTCTCCTCTCCCCCACTATAAACACCACCCCCACCCCCTCTTCATCTCACACCTCTCAAGATTTTATAATAGTCTAAATTATATAAAAAAATTCATCCCAAGTCTCTTATCTATGTTCAAGACCATCTGGTCTCACCTAAAGGCCAAAACCAAAGTCCTTGAGAAGGATCTCAAGGAGAAGAGATCAAGAGGTAAAAATACTCTTTCATTTTCTTATATTTTCGCTTCAATTGTTTTTCTTTTCTTGTACTCCGTTCAACTACTCTTATAAAAGAGACATGTAAGATACATTATCATATATATACTATATTATAATAATGTTTATGAAACAATTCATTATCATAATACTTCTCCTCTCCCTCTTATTCTAAAAGTAAAAACATCATTCTTGATGTGTTGATTTACCGACATCGTGAATGATGTATCTTAAATTTCTTTTACCTCATTAAAAGATGGTTGTAAAATTATTTTAATGGCTGAAATATATTTTAAATTGTATTATATTACCTATATTATTTTCTATAATTAACTTATATACAAAATATTAAAGGTGTATGATGAAACATGTTTGTGATTATCGAAGAACATCCAAAATGATCTAAACATCATTAATGTTTTATCTAATGATTCATAATAATATATGATAACAAAATGACTAATGTTATAATTTAATATTATGGAAAAATATTAATAATTTCTCATTTTACTTAAGGATTTTCTCTACCATTCGACAAGAAAATCCGTCACGAACTGCCATGGAAACCATGTAAAGAACGCACCAGAAACAATGTAAACAACAAAATATTATTAATAATTGTGTGGAATGATGTTATAAAATAATCATATAATGGGTTATAAAAATTATTATGATTATTTAAAATATTAATATTACTATTTTAACCATTATATAGGTGGTTTAATCATGTTTTAAGTAAGAAAAACTCGAGGTAAGAGAATTCTTACCCCAATTACCATTCATTGGGTTAACCATCTAAATTATTCATTATGTGGTACTAAGATAATTTGTGTGATGAATTTTTGTTTATATTATGTTGAATTATGTATACACATATCCATTCCATTCTATTAATTCTCACTCCATTTATATTTTTCAGGGACTTTCCTTTTAAAATCCTTTTAAAAGTCTCTTTAATGAAATTCAAAAAGATTGTTTTTTATATATATGGCAAGAGTGGTTTATCCTAATTTAATTATGCTTTATTACTAAGATTTTTCCATTATATTTTTATATATAAATTTTTTATTAATATTATTTCATTATTGTGTGCACAAATTTTTATATTTTAAAAGTAATCTATTTTAAAAAAAATGTATTTTGAAAATCTGAATGTGTTTTTCTCAAGGGTTTAAATGTGTTATCATGTGTTTTATTCATGATATATTCCTTGGAAATAGTTATGTTGTCTTGATCCCATTATAGATAAAGATATTATGTTTTGTGCCCCATTACAGCTTAAGATATGTTGGGTTGATCCCGTTATAGCTCAATATATGATGGGTTGATCCCCATTTTAGATCAAGATATGTTGGGTTAGCCCATTATAGCTCTAGATATGACGGGTGAGACCCATTATAACTCTCCAATATATTTGGTACTCTTGAGATGAAAGTTGAATGAATGGTTATTCCTTGTGTAAGTGTGGTTGTAAGAGTGATATTGTAAATATGACCTAAGGAAACTACATGATGTTCCTATTCATGCTAACGAGTTTTTTATGAAATGGGTTTTATTATGTTTTTATGTTATCACTTGAATGATGGTTTATTTATTTATATCCATTTCTGATATTTTTTTCCTCATCCCAGTTTTTTTAAATGTTTTCCATAGGATTCCTTAGAAGTTCAAAGGACATTTAAGGTTCTAGTGCTGGTGAATCCAATTAGTTATTTTGTAATTATTTTTGTAAACTCTAATTCAATGTAGGTTAGTTATTGTATAATTCTCTGGAACATAGAACATAAAAGGTCCTTGTATTTATAATGTACAATGTATTTTTATGTTGTGTCTTATAAAGAAAATACAAAGCATATTTTAGTACAGAATCCAAAAGCACGGGTTTAGGGCTCCACAGTTGGTATTATAGGAACGGTCAAGAATACTTTGGAGATTATTCATTGTCATTTTTTAGAAAAATTTAAGAGATAGTGTTTACTTTTGAACTTATAGTTAATTAATTACACATAAAAAATAGTTTTTCTTAATTGAAAATATTTAAATTCAGAATTATAAGTACAATAAACAAATTGCGAGGATGTAATTCATTTAAGAGGGGGAGAATATGACATCTTGATAATTTAAAAGGAAAAAATATGTACTTAAATGAAAGACTAAATAATATGTGACCTTTATAATCTATATATTAAACATATTTTTTCTACTTCTGTGTTTTGAATTTTAAAAAATGTACTTACACAGTAGTGATTAGTAAGTTATTTGAAGACTGATAGGACCAACATAATTTTTTGTTAACAGTAACATACCCTTATGAAAAGTAAAATACCCTTTTGAATAGTAATATGACACTTATTAATAGTAAACTAGCCAAATGAAAAGTATCTTCACCCATGAATCTATAATTAAAATCTAGGAATCTTATAAGTAACAATATGATCATAGTATAAGTGTTGGTATTTTTTTATAAGTCGTAAATATTTAATTATGATTTTATAATTAATTTAATAATTTAAATGAAAATGTATTTTTGTAAAATTTAATCATAAATTATTGTTTTATGGTTTTATGTTTATAAGATAATTTTATGATACCTTGATTAATTTTTCAATGTGTTATAAAATCAATTACAGTTTTAAAATTGTTATTTTTCAAATAAATTGTTGTTTTAAATAAAAATTAAATTGATCATATATAGAAAATTATTTTGATAAAATATATTTCATTTTTAAATTCTAAATGTTGAAAAATGGTTAGGTTAATTTTTTTTATTTTTCTGAAAAACTTAAATTTTTATGAATGGTAAAATATGGTAATTTACCATATTATATACATTATATGTTAAATATGTTATTTCTAAAAATATGACTGATGTAATAACCCTTGTTTTGAACTCACATTCTCTCTTTACTATTTTTTCACAAGAATCAAGACTATTCATACTCTTGAGCAAAAATATTAAACTAATTATTAAAATAATAGAAAACTCCTCCTCTCCTCCACTATAAATACGACCCTCACCCCCCTCTTCCTATCACACCTCTAAAGCTTTTAGAATTGTCTAAATTCTCCACAATATTCTTCCCAAAGATCTTCCCCATTTCCAAGACCTACTGGTATCACCAAAAGGCCAAAACTGAAATCCTTAAGGAGGATCTCAAGGTGAATAGATCAATAGGTAAATATCCTCTTTCATTTTCTTGTATTTTCTTTTCAATTATTTTTCTTTTCTTATAATATCTTAACCTCCTATTATCCAAGAGCCATAAAATCTAGTATATTATATATACTAAATTTTTATCATTTTTATGAAAAAATACATCATCATACTCCTTCTCCTCTCCCTCTTATTCTAAAAGTAAAAATATCATATGTGGTGTGTCGATTTACCGATATCTTGGATGATGTGTCTTCAATTTCCTTTACTTCCATCAAATATAGTTTTGAAACTATTTTAATGCTTGAAACAGATTTTAAATTGTATTATATGAACTCTCTTATATTATGGAACTAACTTATATGCATAATATTAAAGGTATATGATGAAACAAGTTCGTGATTATCAAAGAATCGCAAAAATAATTTAAACATCATTAATGTTTTATCTAATGATTCATAATCATATATGATTAAAAAAATGATTAATGGTATCATTTAATATTCTGAAAACATATTAATAATATCTTACTTCACTTCTGGAGTTTATTTTTCATTCAACAAGAAAATTTGATACGAACTGACCATGGAAACCATGTAAAGAACGCACCCAAAACAATGTAAATAACAAAATATTATTAATAAATGTGTGGAATGATGTTATAAAATTATCATATAAGGTGTTATAAAAATTATTATTATTCTTTAAAATATTAATAATACTCTTTTAACAATTATAATAGAGGTTTAATCACGTTTTAAGTAAGACGAACTTGAGGTAATGGAATTCTTAACCCAATTTCCATTCATTGGGTTAAACTTATAAATTATTCATTATGTGGTAATACGATTATTTGTGTGATGAATTTTTTTATATTATATTGTATTATGTATACATATATACATTCCATTCTATTAATTCTCACACCAATTATATTTTTAAGGAACTTTCCTTTTAAAATCCTTTTAAAAGTCTCTTTAATGAAATTCAAAAAATTGTTTTTTATATATATGGCATGAGTGGTTTCTCTAGATTTCATGATGATTTATTACTATGATTCTTCCATTATATGATGAAATATTAATTTTTATGCATTTTTTTTATACAATTTTTTATATTTTAAAAGTGATATATTTTATGAAAAAAGGGTATTTTTAAAATATAAATGTGTTTTTCTCAAGGGTTTAAATGAGTTATCAAGTGTTTTATTCATGATATGTTCCTTAGAAATAGTTATATTGGGTTGATCCCATTATTTCTCAATACATGATGGGTTAATCCCCATTATAGCTTAAGATATTTTGGGTTGAGCCTATTATATCTCAATATATGATGGGTTGTGCCTCATTATTTCTCAAGATATGTTGGGTTAAGCCCACTATAGCTCAAGATATGATAGGTGATACCCATTATAGCTCTCCAATGCATTGGGTACTCTAGATATGGAAGTTTACTAAATGGTTATTCTATGTGTAAGGTTCATTGTAAGAGTGATATGAAAAATATGTCCCAATACAACTACATAATGTTTCTATGCATGCAAATGAATTTTTATGAAATGGGTTTTATTAGGTTTTTATGTTAGCACTTGACTAATGATTTATTTCTTTATATACATTATTGATATTTTTGTTCTCATATCAAGTTTTTAAAATATTTTTCACATGATTCCTTAGAAGTTCAAAGGACATTTAATGTGTCAGTGTAGATGAATCCAATTAGTTATTTTGTAGTTATTTTTGTAAACTCTGATTCAATGTAGGTAATTTGTTGTCAAATTCTCTAGAACCTAGATCAGAAAAGCTCCTCAGGCATATAATATAATGAGTATTTTTTATTTTATCTCTTCTAAAGAAAATACACAACATATTTTAGTGCTGAATCTGAAAGTCTGGATTTAGGGATTTACACCAATATAATAACTTTATTGTGTGTGACTAAATATGAGTTTAGGAATAAATCGACTCTATATTTAATTATATATGAATGCTTGGTCAAGATATTATTTGGCACATGGGCATAAAGAAACTCTTATCTTCTAACCATACATATTTCATACTTCACTTTTATATTCCATAAAACTCTTAAAGTAACCATATTAAGTAAATGAGGTTACCTCTACCTTAACCGCAGTATAGTTCATGCTCTCTAGATAAAGGAGTTGCAAAAAAATATTACTATTATTTACTAATAAATATTTCTTTTTCTAAAAAAATAAGTAAATTTGTTGATAATGTTGGAGTTCTTTGACTCCAAAGAGTCTAGAAACCATATCGGGTATATCCTTGACAACTACTTAGTTTTACTAGACAAAAAATTATCTTTCCACAAGTGGGTATAACAAAGTATTACATTTTATATTCATCGTTTATCACCAATTATTCAAGCATTAATAAACCATTAGTTGAGTATGAGACAACACAAACAACATTTATTACAAAACTGGAATAATGTCTACTTGTGTCAAATGGAAATATGAGATAAATTTTTTGGTAATACTCGATAAAATTTCAACTAGAATCATTAATATCAACAATTAGAAGTTGTATACTTATTATAATTGACTTAGGAATCACACTTTCTGATGTTCTTGGAGAATTAACTTTAATTCTTATGATGTTTCTTTTCTTATATGGTTACTGTATTTAAACGCACATATGTGATAGGAATATTATATTTAATACCCAATAAGTATGACAGAAACATCACATAAAAGGATTAATATATATACTAAGTGGAATTAATTTCTTTCTTCTACTTCAATTCATTTAATTTAATCTTCTATATACTTATCTCATTCCATGAGAAGAAAATAACCTCATGTATAATGATCAACCTTAGTTATTTGAAGGATGTTATGAAGGTGCCTTTGGTTTCACACATTCCATTAGATTTTTTTCCTTGTCTTTTAACTTGTTCACCAAAAGAACTAAACATTAATATTTCTTTAAGTTCTTACTAACTTGTAGAAACTTAACAAAAATGTGAAATCTCATACCAAGTTCACTCATTGGTAACTAAACCCAGTTAGCCAAAAGTCCCAAAGTGAACCTCTGCATATTCCATATGATTTTGATTAGCATCGAGGGTCTTCAGTGATATGGTGAGAAGAATATACCCTCATGATCAGTGTGCCATAGTGGTGAATAATAAATAAATCAGTGGAAATTATATAATGAAAGTTAATAGAATAAAATCATCCAGATAAATATTAACAAATATAAAATAATAATAAAAAATAGTGTTATATGCAAAATTATGATGTCATTATTCTATGAAAAAATGGGAGTAAAAGTAAACAGGGAAGTAGGTATACAGTAGCACATACTATATAAAAAACAAAAATACTAAAATCTAAACTTCAATAGAATCATGAGAGCTAGATCAGTCCTCTGATTCTATAATCCCTCCTATTATAGATAATCAAGGGTCTATAGTTGGTTGTTCCCATTTATACTAACCTATAACCACAAAGTCTATCTGTGTTCCAAATAACGGACCACACCAGGCATGAGTAAAACTCATTAGGTCACCAAAAACAGTGTCTAATACTATTTAGTATTTTAATATACTTATATATATATATATATCATGAGGTGGTATGTGGGTAATAATAATAAAATCAGTAAGCAAGATAAAAAAAACTTTGGGTTCTCAATGGTATACCCATCTGATACCACATGCTTCAGACTAATCTAGTATGTCTTTGAACATGTGACTTCAAACATATATACATATAAGTGTATCTGACCAATGGATAGGACCTAAGTCGTACAACCAATGTTTCCTTATAAAATATCATAAGGGACTCATATTTTAATTAAGGGGCATCAACCTAAGCATTCGAATTCGGGATACAGAATATCATGTCAGATAAATCCCTATCAATGATGTGGCGCACCCTATACAACATCCTATATCAAGGGTGCGTAAAGAGACGTATCTAAAAAATCCATCTAAATTATGAGGAGTGCCATGTCCAATAATTCTTAATAAACAAAGAGGATAACCATTTCCAATAATTCTAAATAAAAAAGGAGGATCACCAAGTACAATAATTCTAAATAATAATAAAGTGTTCCATGTCTAATACAAATGGTAATCATGATGTAATCACATATATGACATATTACAATCAATGCCAAGAAAATTCACCCTTTCCATTTATCAATCCCATTCATCAATTAATGTTATACGATTGATAACTAAATAAAAAGGTACAAGTGTAATATACTTTCCATACCACATTTCAATCCATAAAAAAAAATATAATCAGGCACATACTTCACTATTTAATAAGGTATAAGTGACATGGTCTTACAATTAACCTTTCATTTAACTAATTTACAAGTTATCAAGTGGTCCATGGGTCTGGTCATTCCACATAACTTTTCATTCACTCAATTTATAACATTTTACTGGCCAATACCAAGCCAAACACACCTTAGTAGTGTTTTGGTTAGAAGGGAAATATAGTCATTAAGGTATATAATTGAACCCATCCAAGGGGAGGTTCAGGCCGAGGTCATAAATATCTAAACAAGTGTAATGGTGTCATATCATGTCCATATCAAGGTTTAAATAATTAATGTAAGGGTTTATCAACTTTAGTAGAAATGCCTAGAAAGCCTCGCATGCCAAAAAATGGTGACATAATATAAACATACAAAGATTTAGGGAAAATTATGAGACCACCTAATTTAGACTAATAGATGACTCCTCATCCGATATCATCTTCGGGTTCGGGCTAGACCAAAAGAAATTTAAAGAAAATATAAAAAAACATCTTGAAAATGGTACATATGATCTTTTATAGAGATAACACTAAAGATGGAGAGATAAACAAAGATATGAATTCAGATAAATTATATAATTACTAAGAGGCTTCAAATGAAACAAATGGTTCTTAAATTGAACACTAGATGAATGAAAAAATTCAAAGACTAGGTAGCAGAGGAAGAAAAGAGATCTCCAATGAGGGGGAGGTTGTGCATGAATGGGGGAAGAAAGTGTGAATTAAGTGTTAAAATAAAGGATGGAAAATTTATTTTACTATTTTTAAAGGGGGTTCATGGTTTGGCTATATGTTTAGTCAAACCATGTTCCAACTGTGTGGTCTACACTGTCTGAGAGGCCACACCTCACATGGGCAAGGCACGTGGTTAGACAAACCATGTTCATAACATGTGAATTCCCTCTATATTTTTTAAAGGTTTAACATGGTTGTGAATATCGACTTTCATGGTTGAACAAACCATTCATTTCCCTCTCTAGGACACCCAATTGTGCCATAAGGTTAGTTTTAAATATGTTCCAACTATACGCCTTGGTCTATTTCTCCAAAAACTAGATCTTCAGGCCCTAAACCAAGCCAAAACGTTACCTAAACCTCCATAAATTCTTTAAGCACTTTCATATAGATAAAAATAATTTTTTTACTTAAATTAAAATGATTTATACCTCATTAAAAAACTAGGATCTTACAATAGACCCTCCTTAAAATAACTCATCCCATGAGTTTCCCTGAGGGTGGTTGATATGGATTAAAGAATAGCTTCATCCACTAAGAACGTATATTGGCCTCTCTCTCCTAGGTCTCATCCTATACATGGCCATTCTACCATAGCACTCTAACTAAATAAAATGACCTAGCTTAGAGAGCCTTTATGCTATGTTCAACAATATGAACTTGTATCTACTCAAAAGAAGCATCACCCTCTAACTCAACATCATCAGAATAAAAAATTATATTGATCATAAGGATAATGGTGAATCTGAAAAACATGGAAGACAATAAACATGGATCAGTACCTCTAAGGAAGAGCTATCTGATAGGCTACCATCTTGTCTCTCTCTAAAATATCAAATGCTCTAATGAACTTAAGTGCTAGCTTACCTTGTATTTGAATCCATTGATGCCCCAATCTTGGAAAAAAATGCAAGAAGATCCAATCTACCACCTCAAACTCTAGAGGTTGGTGATGATGATCGGTATTTAACTTATAACTTCTCCCTAGACTGATATGTAGTTGTACACTTCCTAATCAGTTGTACTTGTTCTCATGTCTCCTAAACAAGACATGATCCTGGTAGTAGTACCTCTCCTTCCTCTAACCAACATAGATTTGATTGGCATAGCCTACTATATAGGTTCTCGTAAGGTTCCATCTAAATAGTTTCTTGAAAACAATTATTATAAGTGAACTCAATAAGAGGCAAATATTTTTCCCAAGAACCTCCAAAATTTAGTACGCATACCTGGATCATGTCCTCAAGAACATGTATAGTGTGCTCAGACTAACCATTAATTTGAGGGTGGTATATTTTACTTATAAGTACATATAAACCCAAATCCCTTTGAAACCACTTCTAGATTCATGAGGTGAATTGAGCATTCATATCAGATACGATGGTACTTGGAACATCATGAAGACATGTGATCTATCATACATAAATCCTTTCAAGTTCTTCCAATGAAAAGTTTTACTTGGTGGGAAATAAATGGTCAAATTTCATCATCCCATCAATGATAAGCCACATTGTGTATGTCACCAGGGGATTTCATCAATCCCATTACAAAATCTATAGTGACGTCATCCCATTTTCACTATGGAATGGGTAACGACTGTAAAATACTAGCAAGTCACTGGTGTTCTGCCTTCACCAATTAACAAGTGGAACACTAAGTAATAAAACCATATATCTAATTTTTCACACCAAGACAACAATATTGGTGTCATAATTCATGATACAGCTTACTAATTTCAAGATTCGCTACACATTTTAAAGCATGAGATTCCCACATCAACTCCTATCTCATGTATTTAAGAACCCATACAAGACCCTCAATATGAAAGATCTTATATTCATCAACGACCTAATGTGGAGATGAGTCCTCACTTGAAACAATTTCCCTTAATACCAAAACCTCAGGATCTGATAGTTTTATCCTCTTCACTCGATCCAAAAGTGATGATTTCACTGCTAAAGTCATAAGAACAGGATGCTTGTGACACTCTTGAACCTCCATATTCATCTTAGAAAAATAATCCATCAACTATCACTCTCAACTAGTTTCCTAAATAGCATTAATATGAGTCTTATGGCTTAGAGAATTAGGCACTACATTCCCTTTTCCAAGCATATAAGTAAGTTAAAAGTCAAAGGACTAAAGGTATTCAACACATCTTAAATGTATGAGGTTAAATTCACACTAATTGAATATGTATTTGAGGATTTTGAGGTATGTGTATACAAAGAAAAGTTACCCCAACAAATAATATCTTCAACATCATAAATCATGAACCAAGACTATTAATTTGAGATCGTGCGTCAAGTAACTATGCTCATTAGGCCTCAAATAGTGAGACCCATACGTAATAAATCATTCCCCTTGCATAAAAATAGCACTCAAACTGATTCTTGGTTCATCAAAAAAGTTTTAAATCCTCTTACAAGCTCTGGAAGAATCAGAATCGATGATGAGGTTAACCTTCCTTTCAACTATAGAAAGGATTCCTCGCAAGCTTTAGATCATGAGAATTTAACACGCTTCTTTTTCAAGATTATAAGAGGTGTTGAAAAGCATGATAAATCCTAGATAAAATGTATCTGGTAACCATCTATCCCTAAGGAACACTGGATATCAAATACATTCTTATGCCACTCTTAGGAAACTATAGCTCTCACCTTATTTGAATCCAAAAATACCCCTAATTCTAATATGATATTACCCAAGAAGTGAACTTTATCAACCCTACAGATACATTTATTCAACTTGTAATATAGAATAACCTCTCTTAGTGTATCCAATATGATTTCAAGATGTTTGGTGTGATCATGTTAAGTTTGATAATACATTAAGATATAATCCACAAAAACTACAACAAATGAATCCAAGTATGGTTGGAAACCCTAATTAATCAGATCTAAAAAATACATTTGGAATGTTTCTTGGATTTAACGGTATTACCAAATACTTGTAAATGCCATACCTACTTTGGAAAGTTGTACATGGTATATTTGAGGGTCCACTGCTACAAAATAGACCTTTAACAGTACTGGCCTTTATTAGTGCTAGAAAAAAGTGCTGCTAAAAGATACCCTTTATAAGCGCATTATTGTTAGCACTAATAACGGTCTAAATAAAATAAAAAATAATTAAATAAATAAAAAATAGTTATTATTTTATTAAAAAATTATTTAAAAATTTATTAATTAAATAATTATTGATAAAAATTAATAAATTGATTAAACTATATATAAATTATAAATACTGATAAATAGTACATATTAAATATATATATGTGTGTGTAAAATGAAAATTTAAAAAATTAAAATTAAAAATAAGTAAATTCAGAAAAATATTAAACATTTCATTAATTAAAAAATTATTAATACTATTAATAAATAGTATATATTAAATATATAGATATATATGAATGTATATAAATATGATTTATATAATAATAAAAATTCATGAACTATACTAAATAATCATATATTTATTGAATAATGGTTTATAATTAATTATTAATATGAATTAAAAATACTAACTAATTGCATCGAGTAATGGATATAATTGAATGTAGTTTGATTTTTAAATTTAACATAAATAAAAAATGTGTTATATTGATTTCACATTTATGTAATTAATTCATTTTTATATACAATGTACACACACAAATATTTACATAATTAATAAAATCTTATATTGAAACACATACACCTAATATTTATGTAATTAATTCAAATTTTAGTATTCATTTTAAAATTTCATTATAACATGATACATTTAATATATAATGTCTTTAATCATGGTAAATTTTGTTCATTTATTTTTTTATTTTATTAACATTAGGTATTAATTAATTTTTAATATCTTTTATTTTTTATTTTTTATTTTTTATTTTTTTTGGGAATTTAATAAATTTCTATTTTTTATTTTATATATATTTATTTACTATGTTTTGATATTTTCAATATGTATTTATCTTTATTTCAATATATATCCATATTTTTTATTAAATTATTTTTAATTAATAAAACTTATCCATTTTTTCAATATTGTTAAAGTATACTCATTTTTAATTTTTCAATTTCACTCATTTTTAATATGAATGCACTTAATATTATATATTCATTAATAATGTTAAAAATATATTTGTAAAAATTATTTATTAATAAATATATTTATAAATGTATATTTACTATATTTATACACATATATATTTATATATATATTTATAATTATAAATAAATAAATATTATTTAAAAAAAATCTATATAATTATAAATAATTATAAAATTTATAATAAATTTATTTAAATAATGAAAATATTTGCTATATTTTTATTTTTATATATATTAAATATATTTATAATTGTATAATTTTTTTATAAATTTTTTTATTAATAATTATAATTATAAATCTTTTATCAATGCTAAATTAATTAGCACTGATAAATATTCCATTTATCACTGCTAATTAATTTAGTGCCAATAAAATGGATCTCTATGAGTGTTTTTTAAGCGATGATAAAAGTGTCCTGATCTTTTTAAAAATCTCTAACCAGTCATAAAGTTGTCGCAATATTCAAATCTTTCCACAGAAACCACCCTCTGTCGGCACTCTTCCTCAGTTAATCGAAGCTCAAATCAAGGCTCAAATGAAGGCTCAAACAATTACATGGATCAAATCCAAGGCTCTAATGATTCAAGGGTCGAACGAATCCAATGCTTGAACAAATAAAAGGTTTTCGATATCTCTATTTTCTCTTGAATTTATTCATGTTTGAAATGATTTTTTTAGACCTGATATTTGGTATGTATTGATTAATTCCATCCCACACTCCAAGTTGACTATTACCATTGATTATTGTCTTTCAAATATTTAAAGGGTGATGAAAATGTTCACATTGTAGAATAAAGATTAGAGGAAGGTCAAGCATGACCTTACCATTGGAAACTAAGCAGAATTATGTCCCATATTTCTAACATGACTATGTACAATGGGGATAAATAATGATATATTTTTTCTCCCATAGTTTAATGGTTTTGGGATGTTTTTATTGATAACCTATCTATTTTTACACCTAAGAGAGATGTCGGGTTTTCTGTATAGATTATTTTCGGAGCTCATCTAATTTCTAATCAACTTTATCAAATGGATCTAATAGAGAATTGTGAGATTAAGTATCAATTATAGTACATAGAGGCTAAGGGACTTATTTTGCCAAGTACGTCCTATTAAGGATCCCTAGTTTCATTTTCAAAAATGGAGGATTTCTCATTAATGTAAAGTGTTAACTATAGGAATATCTCTAGTTTAATCAAATGTAAATAACCACCTAATGGAGAATATATAAGATTAATTATCAGTAGTGGATGCCCGAGGGTTGTTTCATTTAAATCTATGATTTATTTTTTAAATTATTAACAATTTCACCATTTTGAATAGTAAAAAATATATACCAATTTTATCATGTCATCATAAAAACATATCAACCCACCCTTTTTAATTTAGTATTTAAATATCTAATATGATAAATTTTTCAATACCACAAATCAATTTCCCATTTCAATCATAATTACTATAAATTTTTACTGACCCCAAATTATAATATGGTTCGGCTAGTTTTATATACCTTTGTAAAAATATTTCCATTTTGAAATGATAACCCACTCATTAATATTTATTGAAAATCACTTAATTTCCTTTATCACACCTATAATAAAACATATGTATGTCTTACTTTAATCCATCTAAAAATATATCATTATTTAACATTGCCTTTTATTTTCAACATTGTTTAAATGCAAAAAAAATATTAAGAGATCCTCCATTTCTAAAATAATAATTAACCTTTGAGATTGTAAAAAATATTTAATTACATCAATTTACTTATCATGTGAGATCAAAAACCAATATCTAATATAAAATCATGTTTTTTGTAAATCCTTTAGTGTGACATCAATTATAAATTCCCCTTACATTACATTATTTTTTATATAATACATTTTAAACTCTTTATTCACATTCATCTTTGTTTTTATAAAATTTTGAAAATCCTTCATACAATTGTTTAATTTGTCACGTGTTCAATAGATTTCATTCAATGTTTCAAATTCATCATCCAATTTTACTTATGAATATTTGTCTCACTTCAAAATTTTTCCTGTGAGAGCAGGTCATCTCCCATTTAACTTAAAACCTCTATATCTTCCATAATTACAATTATTTATCTCATTATGACTAAAATTTTATACTATGTACCCAAAATCACTATAGAACCCATAATGGCCATGAAAATGAAATTTTCTTATAGATTATACTCTTCATCTCCTTGAAAATAATTCTTTTTTTCAACCTGTCTAAAAATAATTCTTGAATAAATTTATCAACTAAGAATTTTGAGATGTTTAAAAAATTTATCATTATTAGGTATATTATTTTCCTAAAATTATTTATTCCATTCCTTATTGATTTTTAATTGAAATCATAATTTTGATATGTTTTCAAATATTCGATATACCATTAATATTAAATGTAATAATTCCTTAGTTTGTTACATCAATTGTTCTAAAAAAATATTATAAAGGTAATCAAATTATATAGATGTTAGAATAATTATTAGAAATTATTTTTAGTTATTAAACATTTTAGGTCACATATATTAGTTCCACCCCTAGAAATCTATGATTACCATCCATGTATATGAAATAACTCTTTATTTATTAAATGTTTTTATCAATACATTGTTGTATCTTCTAGTTGATTGGATATGATATTATTATTCTTGTTTATCATATTTGGGTTTATTATTACTCCTTAATTGCATATATTATATTTTCATTTGTTTATGGGATTTAAGAAAGACTTGATAGCTCATTTTAATATAGGTGTAACTAGTCTTATTTAGAGGACTGAAAGTATTAAAAGTGGGATTTCTCTTATAAATATAGAATTTAGAGAGCCTTCAAAGATTCTTATATCATAACATGTCCCTGTTGAGACCCCTTGAATCATAGAAAATAATTTTTATGCCCCAAAAATAACACCTTCAATAGGATAAGAGTTAATAACTAGTTCCAATGGTGTAATTATTACAAATGGGATTTATTACCCATTTTAGAGAACACAATGCAGTATAACTGTCATCCTCGTCAGCTTCATCTTCTGAACAGTTATTATTGTAATTTGTTGCTTGAGACTCATCCCCCATATCTTTTATGTTCCTTGTACTAATCTGAGAAATAGTCAACCCATGTATGACTACTTCTTAGAGTATTTCAAGCAATATATGTGCATGTCCACAGGAGATGGAGGATGTGTGTCAAATAAAAAAATGCAATGATAAATGTTCAGGAGATGAGCTGATGAGGATGAAATTTTTCTATAACTTTATACTTTTAATTAATTCATAGTATTACACCAACTATAGTAAAGTAATTACTTTATTAAATTCAATTACCATTTTCTTCAAAGGATACTGAATTTTTTTGAAATAGGAAAATTTTGGGTTTCCCTTATTAGAATTATTTATAACTATCACCTTTGGTAATGAATATATTATCTGTATTTATTTATTTATTGTAAAAAAATTAATATTTTATGAACTTAATAGGATAGATATGAATTGAAAATGGATGCACTCTAATTGTTTGACAAAATTGTATGAAGATGGATTTAAAGAGTTCGTCATGTTTTCAATAGATCATGCATATAACCCTTCTCAAATCCTTTGTCTGTGTTTACATTGTTGTTATTCAAGACAAATGAGTCCAGAAGAGTTGGAAGAACATTTTATTTTTCATGTAATAGATCATAGATATAAATTTTGGACTATACATTGAGAAAAAACTAAATGTGAACACTGATAAGGATGATACTTCAATTTATGGATCATTTGATATGAATACCAGTGTAAACGATGATGGAGATCGCATGGAATAAATGAAAATAGAAATTGAAGTTGACCTTTTTTATTCTGAAAAATTGTTTAAAAAGTAAAATATTTGTCCTATGAGACTATTTTATATTTCTTTTACTAAATACACAAACATTTTCAGTTGTATTGAGGTTATATAATTTGAAATATGGCAGTTGATGGAGTGACACTAGCTTTACATAACTACTTAGTCTTCTGAATGATATTATACAAGAATAAAATGAACTACCATGTCAAACATATGATTCTAAATGAATGATACATTCAATGGTAATTATCTCTAAAAAATACATGCTTTTCTAAATGATTTCATATTTTTTTTCAAGGACCATAAATCCCTCATAAAATTCCCTAAGTGTGGTTCAGATCGACACAAGAAAAATGTGTCAAGTCTTTTGAAATATGTATGGTACTTTCTTATCATTCCATGGTTTAGAAGACAATATGGATGTCAGGAAATGGTGAGACAAATGACCTAGAATTTAGATACAAGAATTGAATAGAGGAACCTATGGCATCTAGAAAATTCTCCTAAATTCGAAAAAATTGATTACGAGTATCCTGAATTTGAAAATGAGCTGAGAAACTTTCATCTTACATTATCTACAGATGGAATAAATCCTTTCAGTGTACAAATTAGTAATCACAGTACATGGCCCATCATATTAGTAAATTATAAATTTTTATTATGGTCATGCATGAAGCAAAAATACATTATATTGTCTCTATTTATATCTAGAACAAAGAAGATCAGTAATGATATTGATTTTTATTTTGATCCATTGATTGAAGATCTGGAATTGATATGGGATATAGGTGTTATGATGTATGATGCACAAAAAAGTGAAGAATTCACATTGAGTTCCATGTTTTATGGCATGATAAATGACTTCCCTGATTATGTAAATTTACCAGTTTATAGCATTAAAGGAATGTTGGGGTGTCCCATTTGTGAAAAATACACACACTCAGTTCAGTTGAAACATTCCTCGAAGACTGTGTTTTTAGAACATCATAAATTTTTACCTTGATGACATAAATATTGATCCTGGACAATAACATTCAATGGGAATATAGAACAAGGTACAACACCATCTCCAGTAATAGATGATCAATTGTTTGATAGAGTAAAATATATTGAAAATATTTTTGTTAAACCAATTTTGAAAAACCTTAAAAAATCATGTTGGAAGAAGATATCAATTTTATTTGAATTACCATATTGGGATTTTTTATATGTCAGGAATTTTCTTGATGTCATGCATGTAGAAAAAAATGTATCTGATATTGTTATTAGAACATTACTAAATTTTCCTGAAAAAATGAAATATGGAATCAAGGTTAGGATAGACAAGATTGACATGGGTATAGGGGAAGAGTTGGAACTGATGAAGGGTAAAAGGTAGAATTTTCTTCCTCCAGAAGCTTACACTCTATCCAGATAGGAAAAAATTTAGTGTTTTATTTTGTTTAATAGTGTAAAAGTTCTAGAGGGGTATTTATCAAATATTAAGAATGTCATGCCAATGACTAATTTAAAGTTAAAAGGACTAAAATCACACGATTATCAGGTTTTGATGAAAGATTTGATTCATATTACTTTTTGTTTCATTCTACCACAAAATGTATGGAATACATTAACCAAAATCTTCTTCTTTGTCAAATCCATATACTGTAAAGTTATATACTCGATGAAGTTTTCAATAATAAATATGAAGGTTGTAGTCATATTATGTGAATTAGAGATTTTATTCCCATCATCATTCATTGATATAATGGTCCACCTAATGGTTCAATTGGTTATAGAGGTTCAACTATGTGGCCCTATCCATTAAATATGGATGTACCCAATTGAACAGTATATGAATATTTTGAAATGTTATGTCAAGAATAGAATTCAACCAAAATTTTTTATTAAAGAATGATATATTGTTGAATAAGTTGTTCAATTATATACTGATTACCTATCAGATGTTGATAGCACCAATCTCCCAAAGTCTCATCACAGTAGACACCATATGGTTGAATGGATTTCCAAAAGAGATGTTGTTACAATTACCTTGATAGAGTAGGATCATGTACACCTTTACATTTTACATAATAGTGAATATATTGATCCATACATTGAATCCCACAACAAAATTCTTATATATTTGAATCCATCAAGGGATGATGGATGGATATCAAATACACAAAATCAATAGTTTATAGGATGGTTATGAGATAAAATTTATAAGAAGTTATTTAAAAATATGAATTCAATTATCGAATAACTTTAATGGATAGTCAGGGTACCGAATGAAAATGTTATTTCTTACTCTGTTTTTATAATCAATGGTTATATGTTCAATACAAAAGAACATTATGACTACAATACGATGAAAACATAGTGGTGTTATGGTTGTGGTAAAAGAAATTCACATATCTAGCTCCAAGTATATAAATCTAATTTATGAAAATATGTCATATTTTTTGGAATTATATAACTAATATATGAGTTATGTTATACAAAATTTCAAGTGTCGATTTTCTGATGCAAATGGGTTGACAATATGAGTGCAGTGAAATTTAATAAAATGGGCTTCATGAAGGTAAATTTCAGCATAGAAGGGGGAAAAGATGATCCATTCATAATGGTTTCATAAACAGGGAAAGTATTTTATGTCTTGGATCCATCAAACAAGACTTGGTCTATTGTACTACTGGAGACTAAAACAAATGTCTATTCATATGAAAATTCAATTGAGGATAACCCTTTAATTAAGAGATCAAAATTAGTTTATGTTGGTACTGATATAGAAAATGTATTATATATTAGAGGGGACCATAAATAGGGGATTTGGATTCTTGATAGAGGAACCAAATCAATAAAACGTTTAAAATATATATATAATTTAATGAGAATGTAAAAGTTTTTTTAGTATACTATATTTTTCCACATAATATTATATTTTATATACTATGTTAACATAATCTAAATTAAATGTTTGAATTCTCATGGAGATAATATATTTTTCATTTGATTATGTTACCAATCCCACGGAATAACAAACTAAAATAAAGGAAACCCTTTAGGAAGATGTAAATGTAATGTTACAATATAATTTCTCTATTTTACCGAAAAAAATATATAATGAAACGGTGGTTTAATTTTCATCATTCTTTGAAGATTTTGTTTATTTTAGAATATTTTGTCCATATTTTAAGCCTTTATGGACCAAAACTCCTATATAATTCTTTTACCTCAAAATATTTTCACCCCTACAGTGTTGGAATTTATCACTTTCCTTCAAGTTCCCTCCATTTTATTTATAATTAGAGAATTGATGCTACCTTTGCTCAATCACAAAAGTAATCTTGATGTTTTCACAATAAAATCAATTTTCATAGAATTAATTTATTATTTAACATTTATTTTTAATTTTTTTTCTTTTTATTATTACTCAAATAAGAATTATTTTATTATACAGGTGGATTATTTTGTTTGAGTAAGGGTGGTTTGTCCATCTTTTATTTCTTTCTACACCAAAACTTACACAAACTTATTCTCCCTCAAAAACATTTGACCCCTATAGTGTTGGAATTTATTAATTTCCTTCAAGTTCCCTCCACTGCCTTTTTAAGAAGAGAAACAGTGCTACCTCTGCTCAATCATAAAGGTAATCATGATGTTTTCATAGTAAAATCATTTTCCATAGAATTAATTTATTGTCTCATATTTATGTTTAATTTAATTATTATTATTATTAGTCATATAATAATTTTTTTCTTATATAGGTGGATTATATTGTTTGATTTGGGGTGTTATGTCCATCTTTTATGCCTTTATTCACCAAAACATCCACAGACTTATTCCCCCTCAAAACCTTTCCACCCCTTTAGTGTTGTAATTTATCACATTTCTTCAAGTTTCCTACATCGTATTTGTAGGAAGATAAATGATGCTACCTATGCTCAATCACAGAGTTGATCTTGATGTTTTCAAAGTAAATACATTGTCCATCTAATTAATTTATTTTTTTCATATTTATGTTAAATGAATTTCATTTTATTATTACTCATATAATTATACAGGTGGATTATTTTGTTCGATTTGGGGCGGTTTTTCCATATTTCATGCCTACACCAATATTTAAAAATATTTCTTCTCCCTCAAAACCTTTTCACCCCTACATTTTTTTCATTTTTCACTTTCCTTAAAGTTTCTTCCACTGCCTTTGTAGGAAGAGAAATTAAATTGCCTCTTCTCAATCATAGAGGTAATCTTGATGTTTACAAATTAAATTCATTTTACATAGAATTAATGTATTTTTTTATATTTATGTTTAATTTATTTCTTTTTAGTATTACTCATATAATAAATGTTTTTATTATACAAGTGTATTCTTTTGTTCGAGTTGGGGAGGCTTGTTCAAAGTTGCTCATGCTCATGAGAGGTTAGACTTCAAGCTCGTAACTAAGACAATGACAATAAGGAAATGCATCAAAAATTTATACAACCATCATCAAAAGTTTAATTACTATTAATTATTTAATTAATTTTTTCATCATTTTATCTACTACTTGTAAGTTAATTTTCTTATCATTTTTATCTAATACTTATTTAGTTTGTTTCACATATATTTTTGGAACTCATATTTTTATTTATTTATTTGTAATAAGCCACAAAAGTGAAAAAAATGTTCCTTTCTTAAAATGTTACCATGTTTCCCATTTTCTTTCCTTTTCAAACTGCAGCACTACATATTGATTCAATGTTCTTAGATGAATTTTTTTTAAAATAAGAACATTGGGTCAACATGTAGTATTGTAAGTCAATATATAAATCCAATAGAATTCATGGTAAAATTAGAAATTAGGATTTTTTTTAGACATTGGGATGTGTAGGAATCAACCATACCTCAATATGACACACAGTGTGACCGGTGTGACTTCAAGTGCTTCTTTTTATTTAAAATTGAAAAAAAAAATTAGAAAAAAGACAATTGACATACTCAAAACTAAGAAAAAAATCATATTGTATTGACACTTTAATAAAAAATTCTATAAGTCGTTTGTGATGTGTATTAATTAGGCTCACCTCAATCTGATACAAAATGTGTCTGGTATGACTCAAAGTGTCTGTTATGAGTTTAAAATTGACATTTTAGTTCAAAAGTTATCACTCACAGAAAACTGATAAAATGTTCTCAGATTGTCTTGATAATTTAGGAAAATTATTAATAAAAAATTTATGAAGTGTAGGAATTGGTATCACATCAAACCAACACATTATGTGATTTATATGAGTTAAAGTGCATTTTTTAGTTTAAAATGACATTTCAGTAAAAAAGAAAAGTGACGTACTCAAAAATGATCAAACTAATTTAGATTGTTTTGATACTTCAGAATAATAATATATATTTCATTTTTAATATATAGAAATCATCCACACCTTAATCGTATACATGGTATGATTGATATGACTCCAAGTGTGTCTTTTTTATTTAAAATTGACAACAATTTTATTAAAAACGACAACTGACCTACTCAAAACTGAGAAAACACATTTGGATTGTTTTGATAATTTATTAAAATGATCTATAAGTCATTTTTTATATGTAATAATAATCCTCACCTAATTTCAATACATGATGTTCCCAGTATGACTTAAAGTTTCTGTTGTCATTTTAAAATTGACATTTTAGTTCAAAAAGTTCCACTCACTAAATTTCCTTATTTATATTATTACTAACATAAGAATTTTTTTATTATACAGGTGAATTTTTTTCAATGAGTGGTGTTTTTTTGAAAATGGCATGAGTCAGGGTTAGGACCAAAATAAAAAATAATATTAATGTTTTTTAATGTATATAATAATTTTTACTTATGTAATTGTATAAACCAATGCTTGAAATGTCAATAATATAATGTTTTTTATATTATTTGTGTTAAATTTAAATTTTATATTATTAATTGATTTTTTTATATCCGGTGTTGTTTTTGGTGTTGCAGTCTACTATTGTAGTATACTTTATTAGTTCTATAGTGTGCTGTTACACCACACTACAGTATGACCCTTTATCAGTTCCAAATAAAAGAACTGATAAATGCTGTCTTTTATCAGCTCTTTTTTAATTTGGATGAAAGACAAGGGATTTTAATCTCACTCCAGTAGTCAGTGCTTCTCTAACGCAAATAAAGTTCATTTTTAGCACTATTAAAGGCTTGCTTTGTAGTAGTGGTCTAACCCTTACCTGATGATATCCCGACCTCAAATAAAATTTTGATAAGACCTTAGATCATCAGTGATAGTCTAAGATATAATTTATAAATTTAATTTGGTACCCATTATTAATTTTAATTTTATTTAACTGTTGGAAATCCACATAAATCCTAAGGGTCTTGTCCATATTCTTAGAAGAAATCATAGGTGAAATCCAAGGTGAGGTATTGGGTTGAATAAACCCTTTGGATTCCAAGTCCTATGAGTGTCTCTTAATCTCCTAAAGCTCAGTAGAATCCATCTTGTAAAGAGGAATAGATATCAGTATTGATCCTAGAATAAGATTAATGGTAAACTCTACCTCTATCTTAAGAGGAAATCTAGAGAAGTCTTCAAAGAAAAAAATCCCAAAAACAATCCATCACTGGAGAGAAATCTATATGATGTAATCCCTGATCATTTAGAAAAAGGATATAAATATAGTCTGACACTTCACCCATACCCTAAAGCTCAGGTCCATCATGAATTTCTTGTACATCTCATTCTCCTTTGTAAACATAGTTACCACCCTCGAGTAATGAGAAGGACGCTTATCAATGATAACAATTGACGTAGGAATGATAGGTCACTAACCATTCCATCCAAAAAATTATATAAAATATCATCATATCAAGGATGAAAAGATTACATAGGAAATAATAACCACCTATATTTAGAGAAAACTCCTTTCATAGGCCCACAATCTTTGGTTAAACTCCCAAAAAAGAATCCAGATTCATTACTCCATAAAATTATTTGACCTCAATACTAATGAAACTTACTAAGAAAACATATATAAATGAATGTGAGGCACCATTATCAAATAAATAAGACACTAAAATCAAGGATACTAAGATCATACCACTCATTGTAGATGGTATGGAACTTTGCTCTACAAGTACAGGTCATAATGCATATAACTAGCCAGATCCATGGCCCTAAGCTATAGTATCAATTCTCTAAGCAGGGACACTCTTCCAGTGCTACATATCATAATACTAGCTTCCTTGAACTCGTCTTCCTCCTCGGTCTATATGGATGTTAGTACTCCAACTCCCTACCTAAGGTAGATATCATGATCCCACACCATAAGGTAGATCTGGTTGGGATCCTCTCCCACTAGGAATAGGTGGGAAAGTCCGAAAAACCCTATGGAGATGGCCCCCTCTACTATAGGATTGGAAATCGACTGGGTCGCTATCACACTGATTCTTTGTGTGACCTAGCTTCCCACACTAATGGCATACCTCAAACTACCCATGTATATACATTGACCACCACTTTCCTGGAAAGGGCCCTAAAATGACACTACCTAACATAGGATGAACCACTTACCTATCTCAATGTTGATCCACTATACCCCACGCCTATATATTCCCTTAGGTTACACTCAAATATGAGGGTCAGGTTTATTATCTTAAAAATAGTATTCATCTAGAAAAAGTTCACATGTGATCAGATGGCATATACGAGCCCATACACAAACCCTCTTAATCTCAATAGTTCATCACTAGTAAGAGTTGGTGTGAAATTTTTTATCTCAATGAAGTAATAATAATTGTTCATGATGGACATAGAACCCTGTGGTGGGGGCATAAACTCTTTAGATTATACAACTCTTAGTGTTTTTAGAAAGAATTAATCATAGAAGGTAGATTAAAAATTCCTCTAAACCATGTCCTGATGTTGATCTTACCATATATTAACATCCCACTGATTATTAGAAAAACAAAAAATCATGTAAACAATGATCTTGACACTCCTTTATGGAGTTGCCCCTAGATTATCACAAATTGGTAGAATGGCCTCTATCAATAACTCAATAGCCTAGGAGCCACCATCCCCCAAGAAAGTAGGTGTATATTTATTCTATAATTATATGGTCAAATTTGACATAGAAGGTTTCAATCATAGAGCTCCCTCTATTGAATGCACTATCCAAATAAAACCCTCTCTGAGAAAAACATCAGTTCCTAGTCCAAGTATAATAGGAGGTTCTAAAGGTAGTGTCTTAAGTATCACCATAGGTGGTTCAAGTTATACCACCTCAGGAGAATCGTCATCACTACCTTCCTATCTTTCAAACTAAGTCCATAATGGATACATAACTCTACAATTCCAAACACATTCCTCAAAAAAATAAACTGATATAAAAGATTCCGACAAGAACGAGATGGGTACAAGACCTCACTACTCAAGAAAGTGCTAACCCAACTACCCACTAATAAGGTCAAGGAAAGGGTAAAATTAATATTTTTAATCAAAAAGTTTTATTATATGAAGTGTTAATTCCAATTTATAGAGGAAAATTCTTTTTAAGTTGTAATTGGAATCCCCATTTAATGGAAACCATTTCCTTTAATAATTTCAAGTTTAATAATTTATATATATCATGGTTCAGTTACATGTGTCTTTCATTACCAAGTTATAAGGTCTTACACTTTATAATTTTCAATTGAAATTTCATGTAATTGCAACCAGAAATATAAGTCATATCTTGTCTCAGGGCGTAAAATTACTTATACAATTGTTCAATTATATGGATTAGCATTCTTAATTTATAAAGTCACATACACTTTATAAATTGAAATTTTCATCCATTTAATTTCAACCACTAACATTTCGTCCCATGTTACCAATGATCCATAGCTCAAACATACCATGATTGGTTATTTAAGTTGAAACCATCAAGATATGTGGGAAAGAATCATTTAGGTTGATGTAGACACATTAATTAACCGGTTATTTATCTCATTTATCCTATAGAAACATTAGTTAAATAATAGATATAACACTCAAGGCATAGGTGATGAATAATAGGTAGTAAAAAAATGCAATCTAAATGGAATGGAATATGCATGGCATGTGAATATCTACATGCTTATAATGATGCATGAGATAATACCTCCTTTTCATACTGGTCCAAGAATAAAAATCCATAAGATATAATATCATGAACCACGTGGTTCACCCAATGGTGAGAATAATACAACAGTAACAGGCATAATCCAGAACAATAATTTTCATCCATGGAAACTTGGATTTTCTCCCAAACATGGGTTATTTACTCCCAAGAATAGGCTCATTACCAAATTCCAACATGTTCTAGTCTCCTGTCTACCAACCCAAGATGGTAATACCAAATAAAAGAAAATCTCGAATACCACATATGATGTCTCGGTCCCGGTTCACTCATCAATAACTGAACCTGATCATCACATGGCCTCAAGCGTACCTCCCCATATACTAGAGGTTTCTGACTATATGTGAGGGTCTACGGTGGTATGGTGGAAATAATATACCCTCGTGATCAGAGTAGTGCAATGATGAATAATAAATAAATCATCAAAATCAATATAATGAACATAATAAGAATAAAATCAACCATAAAAATATAAATATACATAAAAATAATAAAAAATAATTAGTGTCACATACAAAATGATGATTTCATGATGCTCTAAAAAAATGGGAGAAAAGGGAAATAGGTCGGTAAGAATACAACAACACATGCTATACAAAATAAACAAAAATACCAAAGGTTAAAGTCTAACAGCATCAAGAGCACTGTCTAGGTACTCTGCTATCATACTCCACCCTAGTATAGAGAATCAATCATCAATATTTGTGTGCTTCCCTTTATCTCTACCTGCATCTATGAAGTCTGTCTGGGTACCTGATGATGGCCTAAATAGGGTTTGAGTAAAACCTATTAGGACACCACCAATGGGGAATAATGATCTCTAGTATGTAAATATATATATATATATATCATGAGGTAATTTATAGATAATAATAATAATAATAATAATAATAATAAATTTAAAATAATACTCATGCCAGCATGGGTTCAATATGGGATACCCATCTGATTCTACCTTATTTAGACTAATCTGGTATGTCTATGAATGTGTGACCTTATATATGTATACATATAAGTCTATCAAAGCACTAGAGAGTACCTAAGTCATAAAACCAATTTGTCCTTGTAAAATATCATTGGGACCTCATATTTTAATTAAGGGGAACCATACCAAGCATTCAAACAAAGGATATGGAGTATCATGTCTGAAAAATCACTATAAATGATGTGGAGAGACCTTTACAACATCCAATATCAAGGTTTCATGAACACTGTTTCCAAAAAATCCTTCTAAATGATGAGGAGTTCTATGTCTAATAATTCTAAGTAAACAAAGAGGAGTGGCATGTCCAATAATTCTCAATAAACAAAGAGGGGCACCATATCCAATAAATATAAAAAATAATAAGGAGATCCATGTCCAATACAGAAGGTAATCATGATGTGATAAAATCTATGGGATATCATAATCAAGGTCAAGGAAGGCCACCCTTGTTATTTATCAATCTCATTCATCAATTAAATTCATACAACCAACAAGTAAATAAAAATGTCCAAGTGTAATATATTTTCCATAACAAATTTTAATCCATAACAAAAATATAGTTAGGATCATACTTTATAATTTAGCAAGGTCCAAGTGATATGGTCTTACCATTTACATTCTATTTAACTAATTTACATGTGATCAAGTAGTCCATGGGAATTTCCATTCCACATAACATTTCATTCACTCAATTTATAACATTTCATTAGACAATTCCAATACAAATACACCTTAGTGGTGTTTTAGTCACAAGAAAAACATAAGTCATTAAGGAATATAATCAAACCCACCTAAGGTGTGGTTTGGGTTGAGGTCGAAAACCTATGACCAACTATAAGTGTCACATTTCTTTTTAGATATTTTTCCTTTTTATTTTTTGTCTTTCTTTTCCCCCTAAGTTCCCTTTTTATTTTTGGAGAAAAATGGTGAGTTTTGGTTGGATAGGCCCAAGAACACGGTTAGTAGTAACTGTGTACCCAACCTAGGTAATTGTACGATAGAGGACAGTACCTACTGCATGGTCACCGCATGGACATGCACCCCGAACCGAAACCATACGGCTAGATAGAGCATGTAGTAAGGCTTGCCGCATAGTTTATTAAACTGTGCAGATTAACCATGTGTGATATCCAACTCATTAAAAAATGGGTATTTACCATTTTTACATTCCATAATTAAACCTAATCTACCCTTATTCTTCCCCACTCCGTATTTTCAAACATATGAGGTCTCCAAACTCCCCCAATCTCCCTTGTAACCCATTTTTTAAGGGGTTTTGGTGTGATAAACTTCAACAATCATCAAGTAAGTGGATTTATCCCTTGTTTTTTCCTTCTTTTGAGGGTTTCTTTCCTATTTCTTGGGGTTCTATTTTTTTAGCATCTAGGGTTTCATCCCTATGGTTTAATCTTGGGTTTTTGGGTTTGATCTTCACGATTAGGGTCTATTTTTTCTTTTTTGTGGGGTGGTTAAGGTGTGGTTGAATATTCACACTGATTTTTGGTCATTTTGACACCAAATATAGGTGGTTCCATGTATAAACATTATTTGGTGAATTATTTTTCTTGATTAATTAATTTAGTTTCTTTTTTAATTAATATGTGTGGGGTGAAAGTAATTTTTGAAAGAGTTTAATAAGAATTTGATTTTTAAGTGGCATGTTTATATGAAATGGGGTGTGTTTTTGGTGTAAACCTATATTTTGTAACTTGGTAGTATTTTATAAATTGCAGATTAAGTTTATTAAAATATAAAAGTGCTGGAAATTATATTTTGGTGTGGTGTTGGTGTGTGTTTAATCTTATAATAGAATTTTGAATGGGTTTTTTATGTAAATCCATGTGATACTTTTTGAAACTATTTTATAAACATTTTAATGGTTTATAAACTTATATGGAGGGTGTGAAACATGTTTGTAAAATTTTTGGTGAGAGTCTAATTTTTAAATGGAATTTAGATGTGCAAGTGGTGTTATGTTACATGTGGAAATTGATAGAGCACAAAAGGTAATCCCAAGTATCTAGGTGGGTGGACCAGGACTAGTATTCTAGTGATTTGAAAGTGGATATGGCCTGATTTTACTTAGCGGGAATGACGATAACAACATTAATGAAATAATGATGATTTATTGGAGACCACTAGGTTATGGGTGTGTTCCCTACTAGTGGATTGTGTATGATAATGTAGTTGGTTGTGGTTTCTATGCTATATTTTACTGAGATATGATGTATCAAGTATCCCATTTCTAGCTAGTTCTTAGGGGTGTTTCTTGTGACTAGTGATCATTGCTTATATCACATGTATTGTTGGTATACGGTATATTTGGTTGGTAATTTAATTAGTATATGTTCTTTCTTTAAATTTGTTTCTTCTTTAAAGTTTCTTTCTTAAAAACTATTTCTCATTCAAAGTTTCTTTCCTTAAAATCCATACTATCATTTCTTTTTTACGAAAATTACAATATATTTTTCTTATAATGTTTAAATAATGGAATCTTTTCTAGGGTGGAATCCTACTGGGATTAGGATCACACCCCACTTACACCTTTGGGTGTAAGTATACTTGGTAATGTTTGACACAGGTAAGGGTAAATCTCCTGAAGACTGTGGTTCAGGTTTCTAGCTATCTTTCTTAGTGAAATGTTGTGGAGGTGGCTTGAGGGTGATTCCCCTTACCATGTGTGGGTTTTTGAGTTAGTATTTTAGTTTCTTTTTGTTGTAACCTTTTTGGGTTTTGGTTTAAACTATGTAACTCAATTATGAAAAATTCATTAAGGGATGTTTGGTTTGAATTTTCAGATTTGTTTTATTAGTTATTACTGGTTGTTTTATGATTATGAAATGTGGTTAAATTATTTACAAGATTATTTATGATACTTGGTAACTTGTGCCTATCCTTGGGGATAGAGAATGCCCTTCGAGCCTTTCCATAGACTAGTTTGGGTGTCGGTTCAGATAACAAACCAGCATGGTTTGTGAAAAAATGGTTTCATAGGTAGGTTTAGCTCTTTGGGTCACTTTATTTGGGATGAGTTTGGTTGGATAAGAGCTAAGAATATCGGTACTCAGAGTTATGGTCGCGAGTAGGGTCCCTAGCTAGCACCCCTCGGGACAGGCCTTGAGTTTCCATGGGATGTTGGGGGTTTTTTACGTCTCTTCTAGGTGGGATGTGTAGGCTGCAGACTGCACAAGGAAACTGGGTAGGGGTGAAGTTTTTTTGTCATTTTATTGTCATAAAAAGTTTGATTTATTTATATTTTATGTAATTTCTGAATTTTTTCTGAACAATTGTATTAATTTTTTTCTCTTATGACTGTTTCTTTTTGTAGCAACATGCCTCCCTGAAGAACTCCCTTACACCCATGAGAGGAATCTAAAGAGAGTTATCTCTCACCACTTGATTATAGGTTGGTGGAAGCTGTGGTTTGTGTTGTCTAGGCTCTATGATAGGTAGCAAGTCCTGCTCCATCTCCAGTTAGAGAAGATGAATCTAGTCCTAGGAAGGACAAATCCTAAAATTTTATTAAGAATAAACCTCTTTCATTCCAATTTAGCACATAACATTATGAATTGGAGGAGTGGATTGAGAATATTGAGCACATGTTTGAGTTTTTTGACACTCCTAATGAAGTTATAGTAAAGTGCACCTCGTTCTTTTTAGAGGGTACCAGTCGAAGCTGGTGGGACTTAGTGCTTCAAGCTGGGAAGCATGAGCAGATGAGCTGGAAGGGATTCAAGGATATCTCCAACCACTAGTACTTTCCTAAGGTCTTGGATTATGCCATATCTAAGGAGTTTATGGATCTCATTCAAGGGTATCAGTTAGTGATGGATTATGCTAATCGTTTTTTCAAGATAGTCTGATATTCACCTGAAATAGTCTTCAATGAGAAGATGGAGGCTCAGAGGTTCAAAAGGAGTTTGAGGGTGGAGATCTATTATCAGGTATTCCTACTCAAGATGAAGTCCTATGCTGAGGTATTTAATCAAGATTATATAGTGAAGATTGACCGTAAGGGAAGATATGGTTCCTCTAGGGTAGTGTCAATATCGGGAAGTGGCAACTCATCTAAGAAGAAGAGGAAGTCGGAGGAGTAGGGGAAGAAAAGATGTGTTAGTTCTGGCCATCCTTACAGAAATCCATCATATGTAGATTCTAACTAAGGGTATGTTATGTTCCATTAGTTTGGGAGGATAGGACACATCTGAAATACATGTACATTTCCTCCTAGGCCTTATCATCGATATAAAGTTAGGGGGCACTTACAACATTTTTGTAGGGTGGAATACCCATACCAGAGTGGGGTAGGGTCTGTGGATTCCAGGGGTGTCAGTTCAGTCAGATCTATCCAGGATAGTGGGATCTTGGTTTGGTTTTCATGGTGGAAGGACTAGATCATATTTTGGGCAGATTCATTTCAGGTTATAGCTAAAAGCGAGCAGTAATTCTCATATAGAGACTAGGAATATTCATGTCGTGGATAAGGCACCAGCAGGATAGGATGTAGGGCCCTTAATAGTTTGAGGTACCATTCTGATTTCATCCTCTATAATAGATGTTTTATTTGATACTAGTGAAAATGTTTCTTTTATATCTTCACGTATTATGAACCTGTTGAATTTACCAACTGATCTGATGTCATTTGTGACGGATTTGGTGACATTTTTGGGTAAGAGGAAGGAGCAAGGTCTCAGGTGCCTATTGTGTGTGCTCTATGTGTCAAGGGTTGAGATGGAATGGGATTTCCTGGTCTTGGATATGAACCTTTTCGATGTGATCATTGGCATGGATTAGATGGTGTCCTTCCAAGTTCACATTGATTGTTATAGGCGGCAAGTGAGTTTCATGGTACCTGATGGGAGTCCTCAGGTATTACTTTGGGAATGGGATCATCAATTGGGTCGTGCGGGACCTCCACTCCCAGATATAAAAAATCTATTTTTTTTGTTATTGTCACTCATGTTGGAGGATGGTGGTGGTTCTCCTGAGAGTGGATTGCCTCATTTTATGGATGAGTTCCTAGAGGTATTTCCATATAAATTTTTGGGCTTACCCCCAGAGTGGGACGTGGTGTTCTCAGTTGATTTGGTGTCATGAACACAGCTGATATCTCTTCCCTCATATCGTATGGCCCTCACCGAGCTGAGGGAATTAAAGATACAACTGAATGATTTGGAATCCAAAGGGTTCATTCACCCGAACATCACTCCTTGGTCTGCTCCTATTCTATTCGGGAAGAAGGTGGATGGATCGCTCCGGTTACGCATAAACTACAGGAAGTTAAATACTGTAACCATTAAGAATAAATACCCTTTTCCCCATATTGATGACTTGTTCGACCAACTAAAGGTAGAAAGTGTTTTTTGAAGATAGACTTGTGTTTGGTTTACCACCAAGTTTAAGTGCGATAGGATGATATCCCAAAAATGGATTTCTAAAGCAGGTGCATTCACTTCAAGTATTTGGTCCTGCCTTTCATATTGGCAAATTCTCTAGTGGTTTTTATGGAACTCATAGGGTGTTCCACCAGTATCTTGACTCCTTCATTGTGGTATTTTTAGATGACATCCTAGTTTACTATGGATCAAAGTAAGATCATGAGCATCATTTTTGGATCGTGTTGGTGACTCTGTGGGATCATCTCTTTTATGAAAAGTATTTAAAATTCACCTTTTGGATTAGGGAGGTGAAGTTTATGGGCCATGTAATTTAGGAGAAAGGGGTTTGGGTGGACCCTAAGAAGATTAGTGTAGTTGTTTCATGAGAGCATCCAAATAATGTGTTCAAGATCATAAGTTTTTTTAGCCTAGTAGGTTATCTTAGGTGGTTTATTTGAGACTTCTCATGGTTTTCTTCTTCCATGACATTGCTCGCTCAGAAAGGGGTGAAGTTTGAATGGAGACCAGAATGTCAGGCATCCTTTGAAGAGCTGAAATGGAGGTTGACTACCGCACCTGTATTGATCTTGAAATAGTTGGTAAAGGGATACATGGTTTATTTAGATTCTTTAGGTATGGTCCTCAGGTGTGTGCTCATGCAAGATGATCATGTAGTGGCATATGGTTCTGGCCAACTCTGACCGCATTAAAATAATTACCCACCCCATGACTTGGAATTAGAATTGATGATGCATACCCTAAAGACTTGGGGAAATTATCTTTTTAGGGAGAAATTTGTGGTTTATTCGGATAATAAAAGCTTATCATACATCTAAACCAAAAAGATTTGAAATTTAGGTAGTGACATTGGATATATTATTTAAAGGGTTTTGATTTTGATATCATATATACCCCAGGCAAGTGTAATGTGGTTACTAACACCTTGAGTAGAAAAGTGCCAGTGTAGGATTTGAGGAAGTCTAGTGATGAGTGGACCTTGATGGGTCTCTTTGTCCAGATTCACTTGGAAACCAAGGAGCATAGAGAAGGTGCATTCTTAGTGAGCGTTCAGTTGACTCCTTCTCTTATGAAGTTGATTCAGTGGGATCAGCATGGTGATGAGATGTGTTAGCAGTATATATAGGTTCTTCATGGTGGGGAGACATCTTCAGATTGGTCCTAATCTCTTTGAAAGATCTTGTGCTTTAAGGGTTGTTCATCAGTGTTTTTATCTCTAAGTAAGGTGGTGATATAGGATAGCCACCGATCTCAGTAGGCCATTCATCCTAGGGATACCAAAATGTATTATGATGTTCGTCAGTAGTTCTGGTGGCCAAGAATGAGGTGGGAAATAGCTAAATTTGTATTGAGTTGTTATACATGTTAGTAAGTAAAATTAGATCACCAAATACCCTCAGGTTTTCTTCATCCATTACCTATTCCTACCTGAAAGTGGGATAAGGTCACCATAGATTCCATTTTTGGATTACCTTGTACTCCTCCGGGAAGTAATTCCATTTGGGTGGTTATTGATCATCTGACCAAAAAACCCACTTTTTTCTGATTAGAGATTTAGCTAAAGTGGATGAGCTGGACCGGTTATATATTTAGCAGGTGGTAAGGCTTCATGGTGTGCCCTCAGTATTTGTTTCAGATAAATAACCTCATTATACCTCTTGATTCTGGGAATTCTTTCAGAAGGTGTTGTGGTCATATATTAAGATAAGTACGACATACCATCCTCAAATGGATGATCATAAGGAGCGGGAAAATCAAATTCTGGAGTACATGTTTCATGCATGTGTCATAAATTCTAGAGGATCATGGGATATCCATTTGGGATTGGTTGAATTTTCTTGTAATAATAGTTATCAGTCCCCTATTTGAATGTCTCATTTTGAGGCACTCTATGTTCAGCTGTGTCAGTATCCCTTATGTTGGGATGAGGTATACGAGACTCACATTTGAGACTAAGCCTTGTGAAGGAGACGTCTGAGAAATTCAACTTAATTTGGCAATGGTTATTGATAGATTAGATTCACCAAAAATATTATTCTAATTATAGGTTTCAAGATCTTGAGTTTTTTGTGGGTGATCAGGTGTTCTTTAAGGTGGCCCCTCACTTGGTCTATCGTCATTTGGGGAAGTATGGAAAGCAAACTCCAAGGTATGTCGGGCCTTTTGAAATCACCAAGCAGATTAGAAAGGTGGAATAGTGGTTAGATTTTCCTTCTTAGTTGACATCAATTCATGATGTATTTCATGTCCCCCAATTAAATAAATATAATCTGGATTTGTCCTATTTGTTGAATTGGGAAGATTTAGAGATAGATATCAATTTATCAGTGTTTAAACAACCAGTGCATAGAGTGGATTCCTAAGAGAAGTTGCTTCATGGGGAGTCTCTTCCATTTTTTCATGTCCTTTGGTAGCATGGGAATGATGTGAATGAGAATTGGGATTAGAAATCAGGGGTTGAGCAATAGTATCTATTCTTGTTTTCCAGTCAATCTTCAGGTTGACTTTTCAGGGAATAAAGTTTTCATGGTGGGGAGAATTGTCACATCTATGATTTTCCTTTTAGGTATTTTTCCTTTTTATTTTTGGTATACCTTTTCCCCATAGTTTTCTTTTTTTATTTTTGTAGAAATATGGAGAGTTTTGGGTGGACATGCCCAGGAACACGGTTGGTACACAGTTATTAGTAATCGTGTGCCCAACCTAGGTAACTATGAGGTTGGAGAAAGAACCGACTGTGCAACCACCACATGGTCATGTGCCCTGGAAAGGAACCGTTGAGCTAGACAGATTGTGTGGCACGGTTTCCAATATGGTTTATTAAACTATGCGGACTAACCGTACGTGATGTCCATCTCATTAAAAAAATTGGTATTTACCATTTCTCATTTCTAGAATTAAACCTAATCCTTCCCTATTCTTCCCCACTCATGATTTTCATCCATAGGAAGTCTCCAAGCTCCATTGGCACCCATTTTTTAGGGGGGTTTGGTGGGAGAAACTCTAAGAATCATTAAGTAAGTATATTTTTTCCCTTGATTATTCCTTATTTTTAGGGTTTCTTCCCTCTTTAATGGGGTTCTATTTTTTCAAAAGCTAGGGTTTCATCCCTAGGGTTTAATCTTTGGTTTTTTGTTTGATCTTCATGATTAAGGTCTGTTTTTTCTTAGTTGTGGTGTAATTGAGGTACAGTTGGAGATTCACACCGATTATTGGTCATTTTGAAACCAAAGGTAGGTGGTTCTATGTATAAACATTTTTTGGTGAATTATATTACTTTGTTAATTAATTTAGTATGTTCTTTAATTAATATTTGTGGTTTGAAAGTAGTTTTTAAAGAGTTTAATATGCATTTGATATTTAAGAGGGATGTTTATATGAAATGGGATGTGTTTTTGGTGTAAAACTATATTGTGTCACTTGGTAGTGTTTTATAAATTGTGAAATTAGTTTTTTAAAATATGTTCAGGCTACGAATTATGTTTTGGTGTGGTGTTGGTGTGCGTTTGATCTTAAAAGAAGATTTTGAATCAGTTTTTGTGTGTAAAGCCATGTGATATTTCTTGAATCTATTTTATAAAATTTTTAATGGTTTATAAAATTATATGGAGGGTGTGAAACATGTTTGAAAACTATTTTGGTGTGAGTATGATTTTTAAATGGAATTTGGATGTGCAAGTGTTGTTATGTTCCATGTGAAACTTGATTGAGCAAAAAAGAGAAGCCCACGTATCTAGGTGGGTAGACTAGGACTAGTATGCTAGTGATTCGAAAGTGGATACGACCCGATTTCACTTAACGGGATTGATGATAAAAACACTAAATAAATAATGACAATTAATTGGGGACCACTAGGTTATGTGTGTGTTCCCTACTAGTGGATCATGCATGAGAACACAATTGGTCATGGTTTCTATGCCACATTTCACTGAGATATGATGTACCTAGTGTCTCATTGCTAACTATTGCCTAGGGGTGTTTCTCGTGACTAGTGATCTTTTTTATATCACACCTAACATCGGTATATGGTATATTTGGTTGGTAATTTTAGTAGCATGTGTTCTTTATTTAAATTTGCTTCTTCTTTAAAGTTTCTTTCTTAAAAACTATTTCTCATTAAAAGTTTCTTTCCTTAAAATTGTTACTATCATTTTCTTTTTATGAAAACTACAAGATATTTGTCTTATAATGTTTATATCATAAAATCTTTTCTTGGGTGTCATCCTATTGGGATTAGGATCACACCCTAATTACACATTTCAGTGTAAGTAAACTTGGTAATGTTTGACACGAGTAAGGGTAAAGCTTTTAGAGATGGAAATTTGGGTTGCTATCTATCTTTCTTGGTGTGGTGTTGTGGAGGTGGATTGATGGTGATACCCCTTTCCATGTGGGAATTATTTTAGTTAGTATTTTGGTTCCTTTTTATTATAACCTTTTTGGGTTTTGGTTTAAAATATGTAACTCAATTCTGAAAAACAAATTAAGGCTTGTTTGGTTTGAATTTTCAGATTCAGTTTATTAGTTATTGTTGGTTGTTTTATGCTTATAAAATTTGGGTAAATAATTATTGAGCTTATTTATGATACCCAAGCACTTTTTCCAGCCCTTGGGGATAGGTAACTTCATTCATGCCTTGCCACGTACCAGTTTGAGTGCCAATTCGGATGATGACCCGGCTTGGTTCGTGATAATAAGGATGTCATAGCATGTCCATATCAAGGTTTTAATAATTAATGTATGTTTTTATCAATTTCAATATAAATACCAATAAAGTATGGTGTGCAGCATAATAGAGACATAATATAAATACCCAAATTTTTAGGAAAATTATGAGACCACCTACCTTAGACTAGTAGACAACTCCACATCCAGTATCGGCTTCAGATTCAGGCTATAATGGAATAAATAAAAGAATCTAGAAAAATTCCCTAAAATAGGGAATATGAGATTGCACAGAGATAATGCTGAAGATGGAAAGAGAAATAAGAATAATATTGAATAATAGTCATAGAATTACCAAAAGGATTCCAACGTGATGAACAAAACTTGAATCAAACATTGAATGAAGGAGATATTTCAAATCCTTTGTGGGATAGGAAGAGGATATCTCTCTAATGAGGGTGTTTTTGTGTGTGAATGGGATAATAAAGGTTGGATTAAGGGTTAAAATAAAGGAGGGTAAATTTTTAATTTCATCCATTTTAAAGGGGTGTATAGTTTGGTCTCATGGTTGGCCAAATCGTGCGCCAACCATGTGGTCGCCATTGTCTGGGAGGTCACACCTTGCATGGGCTAGGAAATCAGTAAGAAAAATTATGTTCACACTGTGAAACTTCTATCTAAATTTTTTTTTAGGTTTTTTATAGTCATTTGGATCCTCTCGCACGGTTAAACAACCATGCACCACCCTTATTGGGTCGCACGATTGTGTCACACAGTTAGTACTAATTGTGTGTTAACTATGCGCCTCAGTCTATTTATTCAAAAACTAGACCTTTAGGCCCTGAACAAAGTTTTAATGCTCTATAGACCTCTATTACATCCTTAGTAACTTTCATATAGATAAAACCAAAGGTTTATATTGAAATTAAATGGATTTATACCTCATCAAAAAATCAGGATATTAAAGAAAATGTAATAAATATTTTTCCCCATATTATTCATTTTGTAATCCTAAAATAAATTGACATAATTGGGTGAAAACTATATAATAAATGGATTTATTGAAATATCATGATTGATCTTTCAATTTACATGTGTTCAGTGTAATCATCACCCACTCATATCTCTCTTCACTTTCTCCTCACAAGATTCTTGGAGATGAGACAACATGTAAAATCATTCATGTCCTAATGTGGTTTCCACAAGTCATTATAAATTTATGATAACATTATGATGTAAACATAAAATGTGTTGTCCATGAGTCTCATGTAAGCATCTTTCTTACCCTCACTTCTAAAGGTGTCTCAATAGGTAGTTGGGACTCTAGTATATAGAACTCACTATATTGTAGTACTTTGTGCAAGTATATATACTACTCTTGGAAATTCATGTTGAATAGGATATGTTCTTTGTCCAGGGATAATCATAGTGAACATGTGGTATTACTTTCCATTTTATACAAAAATAAAATTTAAGCATATTAGTAGTTTATCTTGATTTACGATTAGACATTATATATTTTATTAAATCATTTTATGTCTCCCATTGTTTTATAGAACCCAAGTTTCCATCACTACTAAATTCGAAATACATAGTTTCTTGAGTATTATAGTATCAAGGATCCTTGAAATCTATCATTATAGTCTAAGGTATAGCTACCCCACTACCCAGAGAGTTTCAATGTAGAAATTTGACTGGTCAACCACATTAACTCGCAGCTCCTTGAATTGTTAAGTGAAGTCCTTGATTCTAGAAATCATAAACTTAATTTAATCAATGATTTTCCTCTAAATATGAAACAAGAAAGTTGTGGATACTTATTTGTTGTCATCTTTAGTTAAATCGACTCATTACTCTCATAATAACTCTTTGGTAGTATAAGGAACTCTCTACTAGGGATGAAAAAAATATTGTATACCTTGTTCTTTTTTTAAATTCAAATGACAAAAGGCATTACAACTTAATATATCTTTGATAGTTTTAATTTTTTTTCTCAATGAATGAAATCATTTTCTATATGATATGCACATATTATGTGATCTCACTCACAATTTTACTAAGTAGTAAGTAGAAAAACGTTCATCTTCTCTTAATTTGATTTAATCTATGAATTTTAGTTTATTATTTAATTTGATCAGGAAAACAAGCATATTCACAAAATAATAATAAATGATGCATAAATTAAATAAACAATGTGACTGATCTTAAGTATTTTGTATTGGTTTGTCCATTTATGCTAAATGGATCAACTCTGACCCTGGGGGTAAAATACATGAATCGTGTCTGACTCGTATCATAGCTCGCACCCAGGTCCAATGTATCCACATCTCATCTGGAATACTTCCTCATCTCGATGTGGTTATCTTATAACAATGTCCTCATCGTAATAAATAAATACATGCGTGTAAGCGAGAGGGTATCATGAATATATAATACACATGTAATACAACTTTCATGGACATGAAGACCTTTATACATATTAAGTAAGGAAAGATGATGTGTATACCATCAAAAATAAATTTAATTATTTCATGCATCACATGAAATTATAATAAATAATTAAATAAATTAAAAAACCAGACATACATTGGTCATTCGATGCTCAAGATCAGTCGTCATGCAAAGAAAATGTGTCTTAAAAATTAAATATGTGATAAATTTATGTCTATGACATTAAATTAATTAAAAAATCTAATTTTAATAAAAAAAAATTATTTCAATCCAAAATAAATTTAAGTTTTATTCCAAAAAAATTAAATTTATTTTTGAAAATTTTATTTTTTTTCCCGAACTCACTGTAGCCTGGAAAACCTTTGAAGGGGGTTCCAAAACTATTTTAGACCTAAAATGGGTCGAGCGGGTCGGGCTAACCCAGCTTGGCTACAATTTGGTCGGGAGGGTAGTGTGTGGTCGGTTTGTTAGATGATAGGGGTGGCACCACCCGATATATTCAATGACTGGAGGCCAAGCCAAGAGAAGGTTGGCATTACATGAGGCAACTAGCGGGGCCTTGGGAGGGGTGGCCGGCAGCGGCCGCTCTGGCCAGGAGGGAAGCCAATTCATAGGGTGCTCATTCCCAAGCTGATGGAGGGTGGTGGCACCTTAGCTGGTGGGTCAGGGTGGGTCATTAGGGACGGCGAGCCGATGGGGCAGAAGCCACACAACTAAGGGTAGTGCATAGGAGGCCAAAATGGTGAGGGAATAGTGTTGAGGCTGATGTCAGGTAGGATGTGGAAGGAGGGTCGAGTTAGGGTGGTGTTGTGGGAGGCATCCAGAAGGTGGGGTTATGACGACCCCATAGATTATTTTTTTATTATTATTCTTCCTTTTGACCGACCTCCAGTGCCTCTCCTTGGCCCCATTTAAATTTTTTCTTTTTTTTTATTGTGAATGGACACCATCCCAAACAAGAACCTCACCCCCTTGGTTATTTTAAATTATCAAAGAATTTGATTTTATGTCTTTTAAAAAATAATTAAAAATTTCTACAAACATGAATAATAAAATGTTGGTCAAAAAACACTATTTCGGCCACAGGATCGAGCCAGAATAGTGGGTATCATTGAAAAAATCTATCAGTGAAATTTAAAGATTTAAGCACAAAAATAAAATGAACAGTTGCCTCATTAAATATTAATGTGTGCTCGATAACCACTCATCATCGGAAGTTATTTCTCAAAGGAACTGAATCTGAATCACTCTAGATCATACATGCGTGCTTTGAAAGTCTGTAAGAATGTTGATCATCAAATCTTAGGTTCTAGCACGGAGATTCAATGATGCCTTTGAAGTCTTGATAATCACCACAATGTCGTTCTTTTGATTTGAGAAGTAGTTGGATCGAACACTTAGATTGGATGCTTTTGTCTCTATGAAGTGGGAGAGAGGAGAGAGAGACTATCAAAATCATAAAATGAATAGTACCTAGAATGAGAGTCTCCTCCCACTTATATAGTGATGTTAAAAATACATGAAAATGGCTCCCCAACCCCCAAATATTTTTCACCCACTAAATAATCCATAAATGATGTCTTCTGACTAATCTAATGATTCATAAATATCATTTATATTTTTATTAATCACTTGTAATATAATAAAATATATTATGTGATAAAAGTGATTCATTAACTCGAATTGATATTCTCGTAAATATTAAACAAACTTTGAATATTAAAATAATATTCATTCAAATAATTTTCTTCCATGTATTTACTTTAATATTTGTAAATAAATTAAATAAATTAATTAAATATAAATTATTCTAAAATTGAATAATTTTAAATTATTTATTTTTGGTGATCATTAAAACTTAGACATATCTCAAACTCTAGTGGTGGAGGCCACCATGTCCTGAACTTTTATTTTTTAGAATAATCCATACTTTTGAATATGGTTAGTGTGCAACCCTCTAGACCCTTATCTCAATATTTGTGAATATTATTCACTGACTAGAAGCATAGTTTAGTAACCCATCAAGAACTATAAAGACATAAGAAAAAAGTCATAGAAATGAAAACCTTTTCTAAGAATATAAGATGTGTAAAATAATCCCTTTGTCTCATGATATCTCATAAAGCAGGACACACACTTCATGTCATCATCTTTTCTTACTTTATTATCAACTGACCTAACTAGACTAACTTTTCTTATTTTATCTTATCCATGAATTTAGTGAAGATATTATCATCCAGGTCAACTAGTCCTGAGATATCATTTTCTTTTGGAGGTGAAAATTTATATCTTAATTATTCAATCAATGTCATACCACCAATGACGCACCCCACAAAAACTACCTCGCTATGAAATCAATGTCATAGTTTTCATCTTACATCAAGATACATAATCAAATAGTATACACTAATAATAATATCAAGTCAGAGGACCATTACACATGTTTATAAATATGAACTACTAAAGACATACTACCACAGATAGCGGCTTATGTAGCGCCAACTTTTATCAATTCTAAATAGAAAGCCTTGATAAAAGGGTTACCTTTATCAACTCTAGCTAAATGCACTGATAAAGGTAACTTTTATCAGCACAAAAAAATAACTAATAAAGGTGTGTCATTTATCATTCCTTTTTTTATCATTGATAAAGGTGGATCTTTATCAGTATTATTCTTAGTGCTGATAAAAACTTTGAATAAAAAAATATTATTAAAATATATAAAATTATCAAATTTATATTCAAAAAATAATATTTATTTATATTAATTAATTAAAAACACAAATTTATATATATATATATATTAGGTGTTTCGGGTAAAATTACATTAAACACACACACCATACACATAGGTCGGAAAGGCGGTCCACAGCCCCCCCCCCCCCCCCCCGCCACACACACACACACACAAGGGATAGCCCACCCATCAAGAATTATTTATTCAACACATGACCCAAAGACCCAAGGGGTATGAAGCCCATTACATAGCCCAAAGGCCTGCTAACTGGCCTAAAGGCTCAATGTAGTGTCTTTCCTGCATCATCATGTATGCGTTATGCCAGCGTCACCGCTTGTCTATGTCATGTCTGTGTCACACCTATTATAGTACTGCAATGGTACCTGCGGAAATTTACTCTTGTCTGGATTTGAACTCGGGTCTGATGTAGGATTACGGGGTGCCTTTACCACTCAGGTAAGCCCCCAACTGCATGTTTACAATTAATATAAATATGATATATTAATATATTTTTTTAATAATTCAAATATATATATAATATTTTAAAAAAATATATTTATAAAATTATAAATAAATATATATATATATTTAAATAAGTATAAAATTATAATAAATATATTTAAATATATATATATATAATTATAATAAATATTTTTTAAAAATAAATATTATTATTATATTTATAATTATATATATTTATATATTTATATATTTATTTATTTATTTATTTATTTATATAAATATATATAATTATATAATTATATAGAGATATATATATAGTTATATATATAGTTATATATATATAATTATATAAATATATAAATATATTTATATTTATATATAAATATTAATAAATATATTTATTTATAATTAGAATTATATATAAATATATTTATTTAAATAATTATAAAATTATAATAAATATATTTAAATAATATATATTTATTATATTTATAATTATATATACTTATATATTAATAAATATATATAATTATATAATTATTTTTATAATTATATACATATATTTAAAAATATATTTACTTATAATTATATACATATATTTATAAATATATTTATTTATAATTATAATTATATATATATATCCTTATTTAAATAATATTTATATTATAATAAGTATATATATATAATGTAATATATAAATATGAAATATATAATTATATTAAGTGTTTGGGGGTATAACTATATTTAAACACACACACACCATGCACACACAAGCCTGAAAGGAAGGTCATAGCCCCCCAAGGGATAACCCACCCAACCAACCACTTTATTACATTATATATATTTAGCCCGAAGGCCCAGTGGGCATAAAGCCCAATACATGGCTCGTAGGCCTAAAATATGGCCCAAAGGCCATTCTGTGAATAGTACTTGCTAGAGTATCTGGTATGCTATAGTACCTGCTAGAGTACCATCACTACTACAGTGCTATCTATAGTACCCTCCGCTGCTATCGTACCTACCACTGCTACAATACCCGCTGCTGCTACAATACTGCTATAGTACCCCTATTACAGTACTTTCACTCCATGGGATTTGAACCTCAAACTTTGGATGTAGAATTACGGGGTGCTTACCACTAAACCAAATTCCAAATACAATATGAATTATATAACTTTCAATAAAAATGAATCTTATTTTCATAATTTTAAATATAAAAATTTATCAAATTTATATTAGTCAAAATGTTTAATAGTTTATTTATATACATTACCAGAAAAGTCCAGACTGTTGTGAAATTCCATGGCCCCAACAATTTACTAAGAAAAGAAGTTAATTGGAAAACATAGAAAGGTTCGGGGTAAAAGTGACAGACACCACCAAAAAAAATACAGAACATAATGTGTCATCTCTTATTTCAACCACCCTGTCTATGATATCCTCTTCATCTTCTTAGGTGTCTTCCCCTCCTCCATTGCTTTGGGATCTGCCACACACCACCTTGATCATCAGTGTCCACCAAATCATCAACTACATAAATGTTCCAACCAACAATTTGATGGTCCACTGGATTCACAGAAATATCAACAACCTCTTTATCTCCTCCAACAAGATACCTTCTATCTGGAATGTCCTCATTGGAGAGCTTCCCTATCTGTAGTTCCTTTATGTCATCCTACTTGATCAATTTATAAGCATTGGTCACAGGAGCTGTCAAGAGTTTCTTACCTTTTCTCTCCCTACTATCCTTGTAAAGCTCATCAAAATCTAGAGAGTTAATATACTCTAACATAGTAAAAAACTTATGCTCCACATCATCAATTTTAAGTGGAATATTAGCCTCCAAAGAGGCTTCCATATCTGTTATAGGATCAATAGCTGGGGTGGGTGCAGCTGTAAGAACATGGTCCTAAAAGGTGTTCAGTACGGGATTTCCAAAGGCATCTTGCACTGCCCCCATGCTCCCAGATGATACAACAAGTGTATTCATATTGTCATCATAGGTAACCTCCATGAGTGTTTTGGAGACAGTAGTAGGAGCATGTACAAACGCCACATGCTCTATAGAAATGAAGTTCCCATAGGTAGCCTACATAACGCCTATGCTTATTGGTGAAACACCAGCTGTACGAACAACCTGCACACACTTTTGGGAGCCATATGGCTCGCATTTCTCAATGACATGTATACTTCTCACAATAGAAGTCTCTTTAAGTTGCAGGGAACTACTATCCAGTTTACGTTTAGATAATAATTTCTCGTACACTAAAACCACAGGATCCAATTCAATATCACTATCATGACTACCATTACAATCATCGCCTCATTTAGAGGTCTCCCCATGAGGTAAAGGATCAACTGTTATTATATTATGAGTGGAGAGTGTGCAATCACCCGAAGGATCAGGCAACACACCCCAACTGTTGTGACCATCAATATGATTGTCAGTAATTTTCTTACCAGCCACAACATCAGTAAAGGAAACTAGTCCGCCAATCCTTGGACCAGAGCAGGTGTTGTGAAACAGATTCCCCTTAATGGGTGAAGGTGTAACAACATCCTTCACACCATTAAAGGTACCCTTCTTCCCAAACATAGGCATTGATGGAGTAGAATCAACTAGTAATTTGAATTTACATTTTTCAACAAGATGTCAATCCCGTTTATAGTTCGAGCATCGCAATCCTCTATTACAAAATGTGTATATAATTAAAATAAATATAATATATTAATATTATATTTTAGAATTTATATAATATATAAATGAATATATTTATTTTGATATATATTTATATTCATATTAAATAATTTAAAATATATGTACATGTATAACTGCATGTATGTATGTGTATGTATGTATATACATTTGTGTATGTATGTGTGTGTAGATGTGATTGTGTAGATATGTATGTTTGTAATTCTCATAAATGTTTCGAATTCAATTTTTATAATTTAGTTAATTTATTTAATTTATTTAATTTAATATATTCTTTTATTATTATATATTCATTAATAATGTTAAAAATATATTTCATTATTTTTTTATATTTATTTATATATATATTTATTTACTATATATGTAATATTTTCAATATGTTTGTAATTTATATGAATAATATTTATTAGTTTTTTATTTATTAAGTTTTAACATTTAAAATATTTTTGAAATATATATAATTAATCTATTTAATAATTTTTTAGTTTAAATATGTAATTATACAATTATAAATATATATAATTTTAAAAAAATATTTAGAAAATTATAAGTTTAAATAATTATAAAATTATGATAAATATATTTAAATAATAAATATATTTATTGTATTTATAATTATATATTAATAAAATTATATATTTATATAAATATTTTTATAATTATATATAAAACTTTTTAAATATATTTATTTATAATTATAATTACAAATAAATACATACATATTTTAATAATTATAAAATTATAATAAATATATGTATTATATTTATAATTATATAAAATAATTTTTAAATATGTTTATTTATAATTAAATTTATAATTTTAAATAGATATATATATATATATGTGTGTGTGTAAATAATTATAAAATTATAATAAATATATTTAAATAATAAATATAGTTATTATATTTATAATTATATGTATTTATATATTTATATAAATATATATAATTAAATAAATATACCAAAGGGATGCGGACCATGAGATATAATTATATAAAAATTTATAATTGTATAAATATATTTATAATTATGTAGAAATATTTTTAAATATATTTATTTATAATTATAATTAGAAATAAATAAATATATATTTAAATAATTATAAAATTACAATAAATTTATCTAAATAATAAATATATTTATTATAATTTTATAAATATATATATATATTAATAAATATATATATTTAATTATATAAATATATATATGAATAAATTTATAATTATATACAAATATTTATAAATATATTTATTTATTTATTTATTTTTAATGAGGTATGGGATAAGGTACAAAGGCCCAATCCCTTTTATTAAAATTAAAAGATACAAAGAGGATAAAGAGGCCACACATTACAAGAACGCCCACAAGCTCTCATGGAACCGAACCCTCACGGAACCGAACCATCACCGCTCTTCATTAACGAATCGATCCTCTCAAGATCTTAGGTATGGGATTATTTCTTATCTTCTTTAAACGATTCTTCTGTCTAGGTATTTACCCCCTCTGAACTCCATGCATGTAGTACTGATGAGGTCCAAATCATGTAAATACTCTTGTCTATTTACTTTCCTATATTTTTTATGATTATCATTTCTATTTTTGTCGCCACTCTTTTGTTTTCTATTTTCTCCTTCTTCCGGAATCACATTTCTTTCTCAATATTTCTCTTTTCATTCTTGATTGGGTTAGGTCCATGTCTTTTAGACCAGATTCACCACTTTCATTATTAATGGTAAAGACAAAGGTTATGTGTAAACCTCTAGGGGTGCTGCTAAAGTGACCATGTGTCCCCTTATCTACTTATTATGTTCTTTGAGGTATAAAATTATATGAGAAACTTTTTTCTGAAAGAAGCATCTAATTATCCTTGCCTCGCCTAAAAAGGATTCTAAACTACACTTCTAATGTGATTTTCTTCCACACAAATATAATTCTACCTATATTATAAAGATAAATTTCTTTAAATAAAGAAGGAATAATAGTAACCCGCCTATAATTTAAACTCAAATGATTATTTAAATCTTTAATCACCATTGATTTATATCTAGGAAACCTTTAGTGTTAAATTCTAGGGGTAGATATCAACACAAGTGAGAGGACAGGTGGGATGAGAAACTTTGTTTGTTCTTTAGTTGGGGAAAAGGTAGAAACCAAAAGAATTAGTAATAATATTGATGATTGTTGGGTTTTGAAATGGTAGAGGTAAGCCTTGAAGCCTGAGCCAAATCATGGAGAGGAATGAGGGTCTCGCTCTATATGTAAGACAAAATACTATATGAATCATTAGAAAATGGATTAATCAACTACCCATATTATAACACCCATTTTTTAATGATAGTGTTAATAAAATATTTTATTTGTAAAAATAATGGGTAAAGTTTTAATTTTTAATTTTAATTAAAAAACTCCTTTGGTAGACAATTTAATTATTACAATACTTTTAATAGTCTTTAAGGGGTATTTTAAATTTATTTTAAAAGAGATTAATTAGTATTGAAAGTATTTAAACATGTGTGTTTAATTGAAAAATAAATAAATTCCAAGTTTATTTCTTTATCAAATATATGCATTCATAGTGTGTGGGTGTGTATTGTTATTAAAAGAAATATTTTTTTATAAAAATCTTAGAATGTTCAATGATTATCTTATTACTAATTTTCTTTGGTGTTTTTCTAAGTGAGAATACCTCTATTAAATTCAACTAATATAGACTGATTCAATGCATCTTAAGGGGTAATAAAAATTACCTAAGGTCCTCTGTTTATCCTATGCTTCTTTGTTATTATCCTTTTACTCCAACCATGCACCCATCCTGAGAGAACATTATAAATATAAATAACAGAAGATGATTTCCTTCTTTTGATGGATATCCATCCATCCAATGGCTCAAATGCCATAAATGTTTTTATATTATAATAAAACTCCTTTTAAGGGAAGAAGGAGGGAACCAAAACTAACTTCATGACTTAGGAAAAATCACTACCTGAAGGTCAAGAGCATAAAAACAAACTGACAACATGAAGTTACCCCTTGCCAGTATATGATTATGATAAGGCTCTCCACCATTTCATGGTTGTGCGGCAAGAAAGTTTCATGTGTCAAAGCACAGTCCATATCCGATGGTAGACACCATACCCTCTCAAACATCCAAATCCACAAAATGCTGCAAAGATGAATCGTTGGCTCTGAATCCTCCTCTAGGGCTTATTCCATGTGTTCGAGTCTAGAAATTTTCACATCATCAATGTTTCCAATTTCCTACAACCCAAAATCCAGAACCAATTTCATATGAAAGGCCCGCCACAACCCCTCCCTCCTGATGGATATGGATTTCAAATATGACAAGTTTTTTTGATGTTGTTCCAAGCATCTTCGTCATCCAACCTTTTATGTAGCTGAATCGAACTCCCACAAGCTTCTTGTTTTGATACTTGACTTATTTTAAACCCGAGTTATAGTATTGAGTAACCTATATCAAAATTTATTTTGAATAATTCTATCAAATTAAAAATGATAATTTATTACATTTTAATTTATAATTCAATTTTTTTTAAGAATCATTTTCATTATTATGTTTCTAGTTTTGAATAATTTGCAATCATTTTTAGTGGTTACATTACCACTTAATTTTTTGATTCATTCATGATGATCATTTTATTTTTCATGTTCATTTGAACCATTAATCGAATTTTATTCATTATATTTGTTTTTAATGTTGAAAATATTTTATAAAATATACTAGTTTTTTATTTATGAAAAAATTATTATATTTAATAACTGTATTTTCTATTATGAAAATGGTTTTCAAATATTATAGATTTTATTTTTTTTTATTTCCAGGTATATATATATAATATATATATATTATACATATTATACTATATAATAGGTGATCTAATCTTCTTAAATGGGGTTGGATTCTATTAAAAGTTTGAAACTATGGATCAAAATGGAAAGGGATTGGTTTTCAAAATAGTGATTGAGTTTTCTAAGGCAGTTTGAAAAAAAAAATCTAGTGTTTGATTTTCCAACAATTTTTTTTTAATGGGTAAAAATTTTGTTAAAAAGTGATTCTAAATAAAGGTTACCATGTTTTTTAGCGGCAAAAAAATATTTTTAAAAACTAATAAAATGTATCCCAATAATTTATTAGGAAAAGATTCATCAGTTTTTATGATGTAAAGGTGATTTTAAGGGTAAATGATTGGTTTAAAATTTAATAAATAGTATTTTTATAATTTTTATAATTTTTATAATTTTTAAAAATTAGGATGATATTTTAGATTTCAATAATGATCTAAATAAAGGATATTTTATATTTCCCATTGAATTTAAAATATAATTTTTTTTATTTGAAATTAGAGTGAATAGATTCATTAGTTTTTTATAATGCAGTATACTCTATCAACAATGTTCAATCCATCTCAACTAAAATTTTGTTTTTCTATTCAAAAACAAAATTTTATTATAAGGTATATGGTACACTATGTTCATGGTGAATAGAATGCTTCTCAAAATAATCATCAATTGTTTCCCTTATAAATTACATACCATTATCTATCAAGGTAATCTATAAGGATAAATTACAATCCTTATCTTCTTTTATTCTAAAACATTTAAACATATTTAGATCCTATGATTTATGTCTCACAAAGAAAATAGATTTAATTCAGGTAAATTTATCAATAATGGAAATAATATACTTCTCTCAATTTTTTTGAATAATTCCTTATAGTCCTGTAATTATATAAATACATGATCTTATATTATTAGGTATATTGTATCTCTAAATTATTCTATTAAGGGTTAACAATTTTTCCATTTAGTTATATTTAAAACATCATATTCCTTTCTCTTTTTATTATTTTCAGGTCACAAACATTTTCGCCTTAAGTGATCATACTCATTTTTTTGCTAAGATTATCAAGTTGTATATTCCATAATTGGATTCATATGTTAAGACGTAAGTTGAATGAATTTCCTACATCACCCAATTGAATTAGATTTTCACTTTAGTTACTAACCAATTATCAAAATATATCCATAAAATTATGGATTGGTTTATTTTTTATGTGAAGTATGAAACTAGAAAAGGGAAATAATGTATTACCTTGGTATCATCCATTAAAACCATCCACTCCAACCAAAACAAAGGAACATTTAAGATTCTAGGGAAGTGGTAATTTATCACTGATAAGGGGAGATAAATATGGGATGCACTTTTTCTTTTATATTTACTCTTTAGAAATTAACCTCTATTATTGATTAAAGTATTTATCCACTCACGTACTAATTTTATTTTTATTTTCAAACACGCCTTAAAATATGTGTCAAAAATTTAAGTGGTATCTATATTTATAAATGAAATGGGGTGAGTGGAATATATATTAATAAATGTATACATTTTTATGGACAAAGGGTGGTATCTATATTTATATGATCATGTTAACTTTCAGAGACATCCTAGATACACAGAATATCACCTATTACATAATATAGATTGATAATAACACCATTGAAAGGGAATGTCTCAAAATCCATCGAACCTATAAGATATGCATCATGACCCCTCTCTCATAACCTTGGCCTTACTGGAAGCTAATCCTACTAAAATTCAATCCTTAAACCAAAATACTTTTCCTTTTAATGGAGTAATTTAATGTTTGCTTTGAATGTTGAGACTACATCGGTTGTCTCAGCATGAGTGTGTGTAAGACCATTCATTTGAGCCTTCTCATGTTCACACTAATCAAGGAGCCCCTTGTAGGGATCAGACTACTATTGCTACTTTTTTCAACTTTAGACAGAAAACTAGGAAATGTTTTTTGGTGATTTTCCAACTCCCCAACCTTGGAACATTTAGATTTAAGGAGACAAATGTCATCCTCATAATTTTTATCTCTTGAATAGTTATTATTTCATTTTGTTTCTTGAGACTCATCCCTCATATCTTCTAGACTTTCACCTATTTTGGTCGAACTACCCTAAGTCGTAGTCATCCCATACCAGGTACTAGTTATCATTGTGGGTAAATTCATATGATAAAACCTACCACCAGTAGAGTAATTCTTTTCTAAAATTCAATTACCCATTTCCTTCAAATGATTCTAAAATTATTTAAAATGTTAAAATGTTGGGTTCCCTTATTTGAAAGTCCCCTTTTATGTATTTATTTATTTTTTAAAATATTAATATTATTAAATCAAATAGGATGGATAGGAATAAAAAAATTATATATTCTAATCATATAACAAAATATTATGAGGATGAGGTGAAAGAGTTCATCAAGTTTGAAAAAGATCATGCATATGAACCTTCTCAAATCCTTTGTTTATGTTTACACTATTGTTATTCAAGAATAATTAGTCCAGAGGAGTTGGAAGAACACTTGATCTATCATGGAATAGATCAAAGTTATAAATGTTGTACTAAATATGGGGAAAAAGTGTATGTAGCTAGTGACTGGGATAGTACTTTGTTTTATAGATCATTTGATATGATTATAAGTGTGTACAGTGAGTAATATTGTATCGAGGATGTGATTACAGGTGTGAACGGTGATGAAGATCATACTGAGGAAATGAAAATGATAGTTGAATATGAATTTCATGATTGTCGAGAATTATTTGAAAAGTTAAAGAGTTGTCCAAAGACATTGTTGTATGCTGATTATACTAAATATACAGCATTTTCATCTATATTATAGCTGTATAATTTAAAATATGAAAACATATGGTGTAATTCCATTTTTACTAAACTAATTTCTCTCTTGAATGATATGTTCCAACAAGATAATGAGCTTCCTAGTCGAACATATAACACTAAACAAATACAACATTCAATGGGTATGATATCTAAAAGAATATATGTATGACAGAATGAATGTATACTATTTCAAAATGACCATAAATCACTTAATGAATACCCATATTTTGGTTATTCTCATTACAATAAAGATGAATCATGTCCTAAAATATTTTATGGTACTTTCCAATATTTCCAAGGTTTAGGCGCCTATATGGAAGTGAGGAGACTAAAAGGCAATTAACATGGCATGTAGATACAAGAAATAAATATGGGAAACTTTTTCACCTGAAAAAACTCTCATTGATGGAAGATAATTTAACATGATTATCCTGAAATTGGAAATGATCTAAGAAGCCTTCTTCTTGTGATATCAATATATAGAGTGAATCCTTTTGGTTTTCAAAGCATCATTCTCAGTACATGGCTGGTTGTGTTGGTAAATTATAACTTTTCACCTTGGTTATGTATGAAATTAAAATAGATTATGTTATCTATGCTTATATCAAGACCAAAACAACCAATAAATGATATTGATGTCTATTCAGATCTATTGATCGAAGATTTAAAATTATTGTGGGATTCAGGTGGTACATTGTCTGATAAATATTTCATGTTGAGACCCATGTTGTATAGGACGATAAATAACTTTCCTATTTATTGAAATTTTTCAAGATATAACATTAAAGAAAATCAAGGGTATCCCATTTTTAAATATCGCACACATTTAATGAGGTTTAAATATTCATCGAAGACTTTTTTTCTAGGGCATCATAGATTTCTACCCCGCTGACATAAGTACCAATCTTGGATGACATCATTACATGGGAGTTCAAAAGAATATATAGCACCATCTCTACTAATAGGTGATAAACTATTTGATAAATTAAAATATATATACATTTCTTTTGGTAAACATTTTTTTAAAAACCTTAAGAAAACTAGTTTGAAAAAAGATCAATTTTTTTAATTAACATACTGGAATTTTTTATATGTCAGGAATTTTATTGATGTTATGCATATTGAAAAAATGTATGTGATAGTGTTGTTGGCATGTTACTAAATGCACTTGATAAAAAAAAGGATGGAATTAAGTCTAGGTTGTACATGATTGAAATAGGAATATGGGGAGAGTTGGTGCTAGTAAAGGGTGAAAAATGGACTTTTCTTCCTCCATCTACTTACTCTCTTTCTAAGAAGGAGATATATCTATTTTATAACTTCTTAAATGATGTAAAGGTTTCATAGGGACATTCACCGAATATCAAGAATATCATTTCAATTATTGATTTAAAGTTAAAGGGTCTGGAATCACATGACTACCATGTTTTAATGCAAGATCTAATGCATGCAGCTTTATGTTTCATTTTTTCCAATAATCTCTATCATATATTAACAAAGATCTATTTCTTTTTCAAATATATATACATCAAATTTATAGACCTGGTGAAATTTCTAACTATGTAAAAGGGAATTTCCATCATATTATGTGAATTAGAAATATTCTTCCGACCAACATTCTTTGATATGAAGATTCACTTGATGGTTCACTTAGTAAGAGAGATTTAATTATGTGGTCCTGTACATTATAGATGGATGTACCCCCATTGAACAGTATATGAACATTTTGAAAGGGTATTTCAAAAATTGAAGTTTACTAGAAGGTTGTATTGTAGAGTGATATATTTTTTAGGAAACCATTGAATTCTATACTGGTACCTATCGAGTGTGTAAATAGTTAGTCTACCAAAATCTCATCACACTAGGTAGATTGTAGGTGAAGAAACTTCTAGAATAGATTTTGTCACAACCACTATTATGAATTCTAAGTAAGACCACATTTAAATTTTTCATAATAGTTTATAGGTTTCCCCATATGTTGAAACCCATAAAAAAATTATTAACCATTTTAATCCATCAAGGGTTTAATAGTGGATATCAAATACACATAACCAATAGTTCATAGGATGGTTTCAAGACCATATTTTTAAGGAATCATATGAATCTAGATTAAATTTTAAAATGACTTTGATGTCTATCCAGAGGAACAAGTATGTATGTATTATCTTATAATGGTTATGTAATTAATGGTTATATGTTCTATATTGTTGGAACCCTTGTTTTAATGATCAAAAAATCATTTTTATTATGATATTAATGATTTTTATGTTTTATGGTATCACCTTACATTATAAGGAAGATTGGAGAAATTTAGCTAAGTGTGACTCTCCATTGAAGATGAGTCACCACCAAGGATGACTCATTGTCAGACATGACTCACCATTGAGGACACCGCCATAATGAAAATTTGGTTAATTATTGGAAACACCCACCATAATCTATGTTTCATTTCCATAACGGTTTTTTGGTAAAGTATGGGAAAGAATCACCGCCATTGGATGACTTATCATTGAACCGAAAATTTGATAAACTTTTGAAAAAACCTACCATCTGAGATAAACCATGGAAACTTGAAAAAGTATTGAAAACAATTATCGTTAGAGATGACATGTGGAAATTTGGATAAGTGTTAGAAATACCTACCATTACGCCAAAGTGACCATTAAAGATGACCTACCGCCAGAATGAAAAGTTGGATAAGTGTTGAAATGACCTACCACCAAGATGACTCACCACCAACCTTACTCACCGCCAGCTTAAGTCACCATCAAATATTCTCTCACCATTAAAAACATTCACCACTGCTATTTTTAATTATTTTAAATTAAATATTTCTAATGGTTATTCTATCAAACCTAATGGAGTGACTTATTTTAATGATTGTTCTTAATTTTATTTCAGAGAACATTAAATAGAATTTCAGAGATCGATATGAGGAGTAGAGGATCCAGTTGATTCTTCATGTATGTTGTAGTTAAAAAAAGAAGTATACTACCTCATATAGAGATGAATGTAATACTAATAGATGAGTGATATAGAGAGAGATACACATACACTAAATTGAGTTTAACCATATTTAAATAACTAGAATATTTCTACTTGTTGAGAGCTTACATGTTGCATCTTACTTAAACACGGCAATGAGGGTGTTGATGAGAAACATACACATTCTATAGTTACAAAAAACAGTTCACGACACTCTAATCTACTACATTTTCATAAAATCAACTCGATATCTTGTTCAAGCTACATTCAAAGAGTCATGATCTTCAAATCTTATCAAACAGAGCAACACCATCTTTTCTATACCCTTATTTTCTCTTTCTATATATTTTATTTACATTACAAGCATTATGGTTCTTCCTATTTATTTAACCCACAATGACTCATGCACTATAGCTAGAAGATATTATATATCTTCACAAGCACTGTTTACACTTTTTTCATGTGTTGTGGAAGAGGTCCTTATGCGACCTATCTTTGTCTTATTCCCATGGGTTTTGTGGAAGAGGTATTATGTGGTCTAGAAAACTTTTCTATTGTACACCTAATCTAGGTTGTGGATCATATATTATTTTATATAATCTTCTTGGAAGTAGGTGACTTCTAAGTGGATATTATTAGGTCTTGTATTAAGACTAAACCATTTTTATTTATTCTTCTGTGTGTTTTATTTATATTTGTTAAACTATATCTGTTTTAAACTATAAACAAAACCACTACTTTGATAGTTAGTCTTAATTAGTGTTTATATAAGGTTTTGATTAATTAAATTGATTTCAAATTTTAAAGTAGTTTTTATAATTGGTTTAACTGATGCATAATAAATCTTTGAGAAATCTTTCAAAAGATCAGAACTTATATCGATCTGATATTTTGATTAACTGGGAAATTTTATTTAATTGGGGGATTTTATTTAAAGTTGTTTTAGTAAAAAAATTATTGGGTACTCAATTCACCCCCCCCCCCCCATCTTGGGATACTCACTCCCACCAATATTTGGTAGCAGATGATTTCATAACTTTTCAACTGTGATTTTAGTTGTGTTTTAAAGATCTTAAATGTCTGTCATTTCTAAATTTAGTTATTTAAATGGAAAATAGACAAGGAGGTTCTTCTACCAACAGAATTCCATTTTTTAATGGAAATAACTATGCTTAGTGGAAGATAAAGGTGAAAATTCATATAGAGAGTATGGGTTTTGAAATTTGGTATGTTATATAGGATAAGTATGAGCTACCTAATACTACTAAGAATACTTGTGATTATACTACCAAACTTTCTTATAAAAATAATTGAAAATTCATGAATGCTCTTTATTTTTCTTTAAGAGATGAAGTGTTTAATAGAGTATGTTCTTTTAAAACTATCTATGAAATTTGGGATACTTTAACTATTTCACATGAAGGAACCACTAATGTTAAATAAATGAGATTGAATACTTATACAATTAAATATGATACTTTTAAAATGAAACCTAATGTGATAATTTATTATATGTATCTTAAGTTCAATGAAATAGTTTATACAATGATCTCCTTGGAGAATCTAGTGTTAGATAAAGAAAAAATCATAAGACTGTTGAGATGTCTTCTGGAGATATGGAGAGGGACATCTGTGTCTATAAAGGAATTATGCAACATCATTAAATCACCTATAAAAGAATTGATTGTGAATTTAATGATGTATAAAGAATATATTAAGTTCAACCATGAAAAAGATGATAAACCTAAGAGAAATTCATTAGCCTGCAAGACTACTTCATCAAAATAGAAAGGGAAATAACAAGTACAAGCTGAAAGTGCCAGTGATAATGAATCACCAATGGATGGTGATGAGGAAATGACCAATTTTTTCTAGAAGTTTTAAGAATTTCTATTAGAGGAATAAATTATTCAGTAATCTGGGTTATAAAGGAAAGTATAACATTGGAGGAAATTATAGTAAGTACTAGAAAAGATATGACAACACAAATGACATTACCTATTATGAATGTAAGAGAAAAGAACATGTTAAGGTAGACTACCCCAAGATGAAGTACAAGAACAAGTATAAGGATAAGGAAAGGATGTACAATAAATCCATGAAATCCATATGCAGTGCCTATGAGGATAGTTATAGTGACTCTAACTCAACTCATTAAGATAAGCCTGATAGATCTAACATGTTCTTCATAACAAACATATCTAAGGTACTTATTGCATCTTCTATACTTATTTCTAATCACTCTAAAAATAAAAATGATGATGGTATTTATAAAGAATAAATGTTTTAATAATAAAACATACTTTATGGTACCTTTAATGAGATTAAATACAAATATAAAGTTCTAAATAAATAACATGTTTTATCTACTAATGGTAAAATTTATCCCACTATAGAAAAAGAGAATAATGCTCAATTTTTAAAGGAAAATACTGAATTTAAATTGTAAAATGAGAAACTAAATAAAGACTTGGAGAGATTTAAAAATTGAATATAAACACTTACTTAAATTCTAGGAAAATAATTGCTTCTAAATACATTACTGGTCTAGGTTACCAACTGGGCATATAAGTGTTGTTAAGAGCATGTTTATTCAAAAGTCAAATTCAAGTAATCCTACTTCTTTTTTTTATTCTAGTTGACCAAATAGAGTTTTTATTTCAAAAAGTTTAAAATATTCTTATAGGAAACCTATAAAGAAAATGTGGGTTCCTAAATCTCTAATTAGGAACATATCTAGACCCAATAAAATTTGGGTACTAAAATTAATTTTGTTATACACTTTATTTTTTTTGGAAATCTCATTAAAGATATCTTGTAGAAATCTATGGTATTTGGACAGTGGTTATTCCAGGAATTTGAAAATATAATACTCAAGATTCAAAATCTTGATAAAGGTTGATGGTGTTAAGGTTAACTTTAGTGATAATTATAAAGGAAAGATCATTAGCCTTGGACATATTGGTAACATTAACTCGGTTTTAATTTCAAAAGTATTTTTTTATGGTATAAAATATAATTTTCTTAGAATCTCACAATTATATGATGATGGTTTTCATGTGAAGTTTGAAACAAAAATTATTGTAATAATTTTAATTCCAAAAATTATTTAGTATTTACTGCTTTAAAAAATGAGAATGTTTATACCATTAATATTGATTCTTTGATTTCACAAAATGTTTCTTTCTTAAGATACTTTCATAAAGAATATTTTCCTTAGAATAGGAGACTAGGCCACTGTAATATTTACTGACTTAGAAATCTTACTAGGAAAGGGTTAATCAGGGATCTACCCAAACTTAAATTCTCAAATGAAAAAGTTAGTAACTTTTATCAAAAAGGGAAACAATACAAGATATATTTTAAATTAAAGAAAGAAATTTCATTTTATCAACCTCTTGATTTGGTTCACATGGACCTTTTTGGACCATCTAGAGTTTCTAGTTTAAATGGGAAGCACTATGTCTATGTACTTTTAGATGGCCTTTATAGTTATACTTGGGTATTATTTTTAGCTCATAAAAGCTAATATTATTCTTATTTTATCAAGTATGAAAAATATTTAGAAAACTTAAATGGACTTAGACTTAATATATTAAGAAGTGACCATAGTCATGTTTTTGAAAATCAAGACCTTGAATCCATTTTCTCCAAAAATGGCTATAGTCGTAACTTCTTTGCTCCTAGAACCCCTCAATGGAATAGAGTTATAGAAAGAATAAATAGAACACTTCGAGAGATAGCTCAGACTATGCTTAATTAATATGACTTAACTGACTACTTTTGGGCATAGGCTATGAATATAGTTTTTTATATAATTAATAGAGTTTTAATTAGACCTACCTTGAAGAAAACCCCTTATGAACTTTGGAATAGTATAAATCCTAAGGTTAGTTACTTTATAGTTTTTTTTTTTAAGTCTTTATTATTAACACTAAGGATAATCTAGAAAAGTTTTCCTCCAAAAGTGATGAAAAATTTTTCCTTGGTTATTCAACTTCTAGTAAATCCTAAAGAGTTTTTAGAAAAAGAACCCAGAATGTGGAGGAGTCTGTTCATATAAAATTTTATGAGATAGATCCACATGAACCTAAAATCCATTTATAAAACCTTGAGGATGATTTATCCACTCTGAACATAAATTACAAACATTTTTATTCTATTATAAAACTATAGAAAATCATACAGTTCTATAGAACATCAAGAGACTAAACTTGAACCTATGGAGGACTATGAGGTGGCCATTCCTTTTTTTTCTAGAGTTGTTAAGACTCTTAAATTTCATCCTTTATATTTTATTGTTGGAGACTTAAATAAAGGTAAACAAACTAGATCTTCTCTAAGAAACCAAGTTGAACATCAAGCATTCTTGTCACAATTTGAACCAAATAACATCAATGATGAAATTAATGATGAATTTTGGGTGATGGTTATACAAGAATAACTAAATCAATTTGAATGAAATAAATTTTAGGAACTTGTTGATAGACCCAAATACACCTTGAATATAGTAACTAAATGGTTTTTTATAAACAACATTGATAAATCTCTCAATATAGTAAAAAATAAGGCTAGACAAGTTGCACAAGGGTATAATCAAGTGATGAAGATGCTGGGGAGGAGGAGTTCCAAGTGGTTAGTTTGGGTTTTATGTAATGTTTGAAGCCTACGGGCAGTGAATTTATCTAAGGCCTACGGGCCATGTAATACTTACACCTACGGGCCTTGTAAGGGTTCCACCTCACCCCTTGAAAGGTGGATTATTAAAAATCAATAAAAAATGAAGGCCTTCGGGCCATTGGAGGGTATAATAAAGAAGGGGGTATAAACTATGAAGAGACCTTTTCACCTATATCCAAACTTAAAGAAATTATAATACTGCTCACCTATGCAGAACATATATATTTAAAACTATATCAAATGGATATCAAAAGTGCATTCTTAAATGGGTGTATAGTTAAGTTTGTTTTTGTTAAAAAAACCCAAGATTTAAAAATCCTCATTTTCTAAATCATGTTTTCAAGTTAACAAATTCATTGTATGGTTTAAAACAAGCTCATGGATCTTGGTATGATAGGATCGGCTCTTTTCTTATTTCAAAAGGATTTTCAAAAGGTATAGTTGATCCAACCTTATTTATAAAAATAATTTCAAAAGATTTTTTAGTTGTTAAAATTTATGTAGATTTTATTATTTTTGGATCTTATAAAAATTATTTATGTGTTGATTTTTTAAATATGATGCAAAATTAATTTGAAATGATTTTAATGATTGAACTAAAATTCCTTCTTGGTATTCATATTTTTTAGAATAAAGAAGTAATTATTTTAAACTAAATTAAATAATAAAAATCTTTTATGACGTTTTGGATTTGATAGCACTAAGAGTAGTGATACTTATATGAGTACTACATGTAAGTTGAATCTTGATGAAGTTGGGAAATTAGTGGATCAAACTAGTTATAGATGTATGATTGGAAGTCTTCTCTACTTAACTACTAGCTGACCTAACATTATGTTTAGTGTGTGTGTATGTGTGCATTTTCAAGAAAAATCAAAATATTCCCACTTAGTTACTGTAAAAATTATTTTCAAATACCTCAAGTATACAACCAATTTAGGAATATTTTACCCAAGAGGACAGGAATTTGATTTAGTTGGTTATTTAGATGTTGGTTTTGGTGGTTGTAAGTTAGATAGAAAACGAACCTATGGAATATTTCATCTTTCAGTAAATTTTCTAGTTTCTTGGTCTAGTAAGAAAAAAATTGTTGCACTGTTTACTACTAAAGTTTAATACATAAATTCAGGTAGCTATTGTGTACAAATTTTTTGGATGAAATGCACATTCCTGGACTATGGATATCAATTATAACATGTCCCTATAAATTTTGACAGTACATCTGCTATAAAAATTTCTAAGAATCATGTTTCCCACTCTAGAATAGAACATATTTATTTAAGACATCAATTTTTAAGAGACTGTTTTCAAAAAGGTGATTTAACTCTTGAATACATTGGTACAAAACATCATCTTGTTGATATTTTCACTAAGCCTTTGAATTTTGAGAGACTTAACTACATAAAACATGAAATAGGAATGATTAAATTTGGTTAAGTCTAAATTTTTTTGACTCACCATTGAGTATTACCCACCATTCAATTTTATCCACTGTTTAATTTTACTCATCGTTAGAGTTACTCACCATTGGAAACTTTTTTTCCTTTTTCAATTTCCTCTTGTTTTTTTAAGTCATTGTTATTGATTTCTATTATTCAAATTTTTGATTTTAAAATTTATAAATCCCTAAATTATATAAAATTATAACCCATGTAATTTAAATGATCACCTCCCTCATGCCTTTCTCTCAAACATTATTGCTACCCCTTTCTCTCGTTCACTGACTTTCCTTTGCCTTCACCTAAAAAATAAGTTCAGGTCGAGTGGTTACTTTTGAGTAAGTATTTAGTAATCAGAGTACTACATGACCAAGGATGGTTAGAATGGTTTTCTTCTAACAAGAGGCCCTTATATCCTAGGTTTGTGTATCATTTTTATTCCTTCATTGAGTATAGTTTCTAGGAAAATTAATATTGGGTAAGAAGCATAATCAATGGTTGTAAATTAGTTTTTTCTTCAAGTAAGTGGGTTAAATGTTTGAGAGTTCCTCATGAAGGAGTTTCAAATGATTATCAGTTGAATTTTCTATATTATATTGATACTTTTTTCTATGAATATTCCTTGGTTGAGTTAACAGGATATGGAATTTTGAGAAGTCCAGTTGCTACAGAGCTTGATGGGGAATGTTGGTTTCTCTTCAATTTTATCTAGAATATGCTTTGCCCAAGGAAATGTTACTTTGAAACCACAAGGTATAAAGATATATATCTATTTTTTCTAATGAAAATAGGATAAAATATCAGTCTTTGTAGATACTTGATGACTCGCATGATGGAAATGTGCAATCCATCTTCAATATCAAATTCCTTAATCTGCCTAAATTTTATTTATGCTATTATAGAGTCCAAAGGTCAATTTGATGAAAATGATGAATCAATAGTGACTGTGGAAGTTTCTACATCACAAGGATAATTTTTAAAAGGATAAAAATTAGTTGGAATCCGTGGAAAAATAAATGGGTGGATTGTGGTGAAAGGATTTATAATGACTTCAATACGGTTGATCATCCATCTAGACCAAAGGGTCTTATAGACCCTAGCATAGTGAATTTTTTGAATATTTAGATGAAGAATATGTGGATACTTCCACTGGTGATAAGAAAAAATAATTGTCTATGGATGAAGGTAGTGACCCATATTTACCTTAGACCTCCTCAACTATATCTTTTATTGTTCCTAGTTCACCAAGGTATCTCCCTTCAAGAGAGACTCTCTTGAAATAAGGTATTGAGGAAGAAGAAATTGAGGTTTTGGTGAGGATAAATTCAATATTTCTTCCAAATCCTCTGTGGAATATGGAAATGGTGCATATGAAGAAGAATAAGAAAAAGAGTGGTGAAAATGGAGGAATGAAATAGTGATGGAGATTATGACCCTGATGTTCCTAGTGGAAAAATTGGTACTGAGGAAGTGGAAATACCTTAGGCACTTGTCCCTTCTCTAGGAGTATCAGTATCTAGATCAGAAGAGAGACCCAACCTTGTTGAAGATATAGACATGTCTACTAGATAAGAAAAAGAATAATCAGTTGAGGGGGAGTAATCTCCAATTCTGGTCAGTTATCCAGCTGATCCTATTGTTGGATATCTTGTTGTTTCTTCACCTGATGTGAAGAAAATTGGTGCACAGATATATGTGGATCAGTTAGCTACTAAGAAGATGGAAGTTGAGTCTACTATTGTTGAGAAATTTGGTGATGTGAAAAGATCTGTTGAGTAGTTGAGTGTGGTTATTACTATTGGTGAACATTCAGTTGTTTCCTCTTATATTGATAAGTCTAATGATGTTCCCTCTAGTAGGTTGATGGAACCTATGCTTGCAGAGTGGAATTATTATCCTAACTATGTTAGATTAGGCCTATATTACTTGGATTCTGATGAGAATAGAAGTCCATAAAGGCATAGTGGACCTACTAGTGGAGAAGTGGTGGATCCTAATGGATACCTAGTAGATCAGATCAATGATTTTTGTGAGTTGTAGAGGTTTTCTTATGATATTCATGCACCAACTGTTGCCTCTGTATCTTTTCCTTCACTTGTTTTCCTACTATTCCAGTTGATGTGGTAACCAAGGATGATCTTGAATCTTTCATAGATAATATTATTTCTGATATTAGTGATTTGTTAAAATATCATCCTCCTTTGATTTCCAATCTCATTAAGAAGGATGTGAGACATTTATTATCCCTTGTGATTCAGTATATCCAACTCAAGTGGATGTTTCACATTCATGAAGTGGAGGTGGAAAATATAAGTTTGGAAAATGAACTGGAATCTATAAGATCCATAGTGGATGAAATGAGGTCTTATTTCATAGATTCCATGGACGTTTTTCTAGAGAGGATAGAGAATCTTACTTCCATGTATTCTTCATCAAGTGAACCCCCTCCTCCTCCTATTGATGTTGAAATGATCAGGACAGTTATCAGAGAACAGCTTTGTGCTAATGCTATTTTAGGTGATGTACCAAACCTTCCTTGGGAGAATTTGAGAGAAATTAGATATAATAGTGACCATGTGCTTATTATGGATAGGGAGTGTATGAAATAAATGAAGTCTGGTAGAGATACCATAACAAAATCCATAAAGTGTTATCTTTCAAGGATATATACTAAGTATGAGTTGAATGATCATTTCAAGTTTCTAGCTGAGAATATTAGGATGCTTCGGTGTATCAAATGTTTAAAGAGAAAGTGAACTAGTTAAAGGTGATGACTCTTGGTCTCGCCCAAATTTACCCAAGTTTTAAGGGTCAAGCGGTCGCTTGTAGTGTAGCTTGGGTTGTCGAATCCTCAGAGACCTAAGAAGAACCTTTAGACACTCAATAAAAGAGATGGATTTTTGGTTATGAAGTGGCCAACTTGGGTTGATTTTATATTTTTTTGAAAAATCACTAAAAGAACTATGTGAATTCAAATTAAGAGAAAATGAGTTGATCCTAGGTTATGGCTCGGGTGGATTGAATGAATTCTTTTTTTTCGATTTTAATTTCATTAACTCGAGAAGGATTCATGCAATGAATTCAAACTAACCTCATCACTTACTGATTAAACACCTTCAAAACATATTATAATCACCTATACACTTTTAGGATCATTTTCATGAGCACTCCAAGGTAAAGGATGCAATTAGCACATGAAAGTGGTGTGAATAAATTCAATAAGGAAGAGGAAGAATAAAAATCATTGAATGAAAGAAACTCAATTAAAAGAAATTAATAACATTTAGGCATGAGAAATAATATTCAATACATCCCCTTGATACTCCCTTGTATCAACCCATAAAAGATCTAGCCCTCCATTGATTACAAGTTCTCAACGGAAGTGGAAAGTAGACTTATGAGGGTGGAATTGAAGAAGTAAAAACAACAAAAATAACAATCACTCCACCGTTGTGTGAACAAAATCACAAGGTTTGGTGTGAATAAATTCACACCTTGAGGCAACGGTATCAAGGTGATAAGGAGAAGAAAAGAAAAAGAGGAAATGAAGAACTTTTATTAAGAACTAATGTGATTCAAACAACTTACATGAGAATAAAGAACGATTACAACATCAAATGGATAGCATAACATTATAATGAAACAAAGCACCCAAGATCCCCAAATCCATCACCACTACTGCCTTAAATATGAAAAAATGAAGCCTTGGCCGAGCCCCCAACATACCATGTGCCTTGAATTAATTATGTTGGGAAAAGGTGGGTGGAACATTAATGATAAGAGACTTTTCCACTTCTTGCCCCGAAGTTGCAGCCAGCTTGCATCCACCGGAAAGACTCGCCTAAAGTACCTTCTCAAAGGCCGAATTTGAGTGGGCCCTAGAAGACTTAACTGAATCCCCGGATGTCCTCTAACAGCCTGTAAACTTTCAGCCCATAATAATTTGTGGTTCGGGAGATATGATTGAAATGGTGGGCTGTTTTTCTGGGCCGCAGACTCTGGCCCAAAATTAAATCTTCAAATTGGGCCACCTTGATCACCACCATTGAGGACGAATTAGCACTAGCTCCAGAATCATTATTTGTTCCCCTATATGTCTTCTAGTCTCCTGTAAATTTTGGGATTCATTGGGCCTGTATTGTGAGCCCCATAGTCCGATCAGTGGGATGATATCCAATCTGCCTTCTTCAGAATTGTTTCCTTTAATCGCCAAATATCTCCATCATAATTTATTAATAATCCATTGATCCCTGAATAAAAAATGTTCATAATTAAGTGAATATACATTTCCAAAAATGTAAAATTAAAACATAGATAGTTACATTCTTTAAAATCATATGAAACTTTGGGCCTAAATTGGTGCACATTGGGCATGAAGTGCACAAATGATGAGAATGGGTGTTCAAAATGTAAAATGCACTAAAATGGTATTTATGAATAGAAAGGCACATGAAAACTACATATATTAGCAACGAATATTAGCCTCTTGCAGTGGCTAATCACACCCCCCAACTTGAGTTTTACTAGTCCCGAGCAAAATATATCTCACAAAAATGAAATTCGAATGCCATTTTCCAAAAACATTTTAATACACATTTTTCACCCAAAGATTACATACCAAACAATTATGAAACCCATCAAAATCATTTAAAACAAGATATGTCCATAAGAATATCCCAATACCAAGCCCATTTCTTTGTTCAAATTCATTGTCATATTTCATCCAAATTCAATTAAGCATGATGAAGTGTTGTGTGTCACAATAGACATGGGGGTTCATTTTCATTCGAGGGATAAAAGATGGAAGCGCTAGGAGCAATCAAATTTTAATAATAAGATGAGTACTCATTTTTTATTTTTTATTTTTTTATTATTATTTTTTTGGTTTGTTTTTTTTTTTTTTTGCAATTTTTCCATGGTAATTGAAATTGAACTCAATCGAGTCAACCCATGTAGCAAGACTTTGCCGATGACTCCCAGGCTCAAAGACCTTAGGGCACCAAGTGAAGCTCACATACTCGGGCATCATCTCGAGCTAACTCAATCAAAAACAAATTCAAATTACCAAAAATAGAGATAAAATGCCCAACTCTGGGCCAGACAACTATGGAGTCGCGATCCCCAAGTGCCGAAAGCCACACATTAGGTCAATTCATTGCTCTACGCGCAATTTTTTTTTTTTTTAATACTCATGTCAAAATTAAAATGATCGCCAATCCTATGCTATTTATTATGGGTCCCCAAGAACTCAAACTAAAACCCCACAATCTAGAGGATGTGCATTGTGTTTTTTTTAAATGGATGAAAATATAACAGTGAAAAATCACATCGGACAACCGCACTTTCCAATAACTATGCACATGAACATAAACTTGCTTTAAAATCAGAATCAAGGCATGCAAAATTATTTGATATCCAATTTCAGAGTTTGGAATGTATGTTATCATGTTCAAGGTTAATGGCATTTTTCATTCCACACATTTTCATCGCCCCCCCCCCAACTTGGAATACACTGTCCCCAGTGTTGAAAGAATTGAAACATAGAAGTGGCAGGATAGAAGTGCAATGAAGACATTGAAAATGAAAATTATGGAATGAAGTCACCTGGTAGTTGATGTTGAAGATGCATTCCCATGTCTCCCTTCAGTTCTGGTTTATCACCCAATGGCTTGGACAGTTGTGACCAGCTTTTCCCAATGACCTATGACATGTCTTAAATTTTTTTTTTTTAATATATATATTTTTTGTATTTTTTTTTTAACCTAAAAAAAGTATAAAAATATAAATTGATGATACATTGTCTTCTCTTAAATTTCTGGGTAAGGTATTACTCAGGGATTACACCGCGTGACACGGATGAATACGGTGCTCCCCTTTCATACCCATCCTTACTCATAAAATAAGAACAGGTCAACAATCTATTTTTTTAAATACCTACAAAAAAGATAAAAATAAAATAAAATAAAATAAACTGATGATACATTGTCTTCTTTATATTTTCTGGGTAAGGTATTACTCAGGGATCACACCGTGTGACACAGATGAATACGGTGCTCCCCTTTCATACCCATCCTTACTCATAAAAGAAGATCAGGTCAATAGTCTATATTTTTTTTAAATAACAGAATGCAGAAGAAGGAAAAAAACGAGTCACAAATATTAGAAAGATGAAGACCACGGGTTGCCTCCCGTGCAGCGCTTTTTTTTAACGTCGTTAGCCCGACATGGATCCTAAATCTATCAATTTTTTCCTAGTTCATAGGTTGGATCTGTTAACTCTACCTCTATTTCCTGTTTATTGAATGATTCAATGAAAGGTTTTAACCTATGACCATTGACCTTAAAAATGTTACCACTTGTGGGATCCTCAATCTCTACTGCCCCATGGGGGTACACATAATGCACTATGAATGGACCTGACCATCTAGACCTTAACTTTCCCAGGTGTAAATGAAGTTTTGAACTATACAAGAGCACAGGTTTTCCCAGTTCAAATTGTTTGACTTTGATATTCCTAGATTGGTAGGCTTGAACTCTAGCTTTATTTATCCTTGAATTTTCATACGCCTCCATCCTAAGTTCCTCAAGTTCATTAAGATCTAACTTCCTCTTTTCTTCGGCTAAAGAAATGTCGAAATTCATTTTCTTGATTGCCCAAAATGCCTTATGCTCAATTTCAACAGGTAAATGGCATGCTTTTCCATAAACCAACCTATAGGGTGACATTCCTAGGATGGTTTTGAATGCTGTACGATATGCCCAAAGAGCATCCAAGAGTTTCTCAAACCAATCTTTCCTAGAGGGGTTGACAGTTTTTTCAAGAATTTGCTTAATCTCCCTATTTGCTAACTCAGCTTGACCATTGGTTTGAGGATGGTATGCAGTGGAAACTTTATGAGAAATTCCATACTTAGACATGAGTGAAGAGAATGGGCGATTACAGAAATGGGTTCCACGATCACTGATTATAGCCCTCGGAATTCCAAATCTATAAAAGATATGCTCTTTTAGGAATCGGATCACAACTTGATGATCATTAGCCTTAGTGGGAATGGCCTCAACCCATTTTGAGATGTAATCAACAGCTAAGAGGATGTAGAGGTATCCCTTAGAGTTTGAAAAGGGTCCCATGAAATCAATTCCCCAACAATCAAAGATTTCAATGACTAGAATGGGAGTGAGGGGCATTTGATTTCTTTTGGAAATGGATCCTAATTGCTAACATTGAGGAAAAATTTTGCAGTATTGGAAGGAATCCTTAGTGAGGTTCGGCCAGTATAAACCACTTTGGAGGAACTTTGCAGTGGTTTTCTTTGTAGAAAAGTGGCCTCCACATGCCTCTCCATGACAAAATTTTAGAATGGACTCTTGCTCAGACTCGAGAACACATCTCCTGATGATTTGATCAGGACAGAACTTGAAGAGGTAGGGATCATCAAACACATAGTGTTTGACATCAGAAAGGAATTTCCTTTTAGCATGGGTCCCCAAGAATTTTGGAATGTCACCCGTCACTAAATGGTTTTCTATGTCAGCATACCAAGGGAAATCACTCACTGAATAGAGGTGCTCATCGGGAAATGAATCAGACACAGAGAGGTGGTGTGAGTTGTCTTTTAATTCCATCCTAGAGAGGTGATCAGCTACAACATTTTCAACACCCTTTTTATCCTTAATGGTTAAATCGAACTCTTGAAGAAGAAGGACCCACCTAATCAATCTAGCCTTGGCATCTTGTTTTTGGAAAAGGTATTTTAGGGCTGAATGGTCAGTGAAGACAATGATGGGTGATCCTAAGAGATAAGACCTGAATTTCTCTAAAGAAAAGACAACAGCAAGCAGTTCTTTCTCAATGGTGGTGTAGTTTATTTGTGCATCATTTAAAGATTTGCTTGCATAAGCAATGACACATGGAGTTTTCTCACACCGTTGTCCTAAGACTGCTCCTACAGCGAAGTCACTTGCATCACACATGAGCTCGAAAGGAAGTTTCCAATTTGGAGATTGCATGATAGGTGGAGATATAAGAGTTGACTTGAGTGTAGAGAATGATTCCTCACACCTTTCTGTCCATAAAAATGGATCATCTTTTACCAATAGAGCACAAAGTGGTCGAGAAATAGAGCTGAAATTCCTAATGAACCTTCTATAAAAACCAGCATGTCCTAAGAAGGACCTCACTTCCTTAACAGTTTTAGGAGAGGGAAGGTGACGAATGATGTCAACCTTAGCTTTATCAACTTCAATCCCTCTACCAGATACTAGATGACCTAGAACATGTCCTTCCCTTACCATGAAATGGCATTTTTTCCAATTTAGTATGATATTCTTATCCTCACACCTTGACAAAACCTTTTCAACATTTAGAAGTCATCCCTCAAAAGTATCCCCAAAGATGGAGAAATCATCCATGAATACCTCTAAACAATCCCCCACCATGTTCGAGAAGATTCCCATCATGCACCGCTGGAAGGTACCAGGGGCATTACATAACCCAAAGGGCATGCGCTTGAAGGCAAAAGTGCCGAATGGACAAGTGAAGGTCGTTTTTCCTTGATCCTCTAAAGAGACTTCGATTTGATTATACCCTGAGAATCCATCTAGGAAGCAGTAGAATTGATGACCCGCCACTCGCTCGAGGACTTGATCAATAAAGGGCAAGGGGAAATGGTCTTTCTTGGTACAAGAGTTGAGCTTCCTATAGTCAATACAGACTCTCCATCCACTACTAACCCTTGTTAGAAGCATCTCTCCATCATTATTGGTTATTACTATGATTCCAGCCTTCTTTGGAACCACATGGATTGGGCTAACCCACTCACTCTCAGCTATAGGATAGATGATACCAGCTTTTAACAATTTCAAAAGTTCTTTTCTCACTACTTCCATGAGATTAGGATTGAGTCGTCACTGAGGTTGACGACATGGATTTGAATCGGATTCTAGAACAATTCTATGAGTCCCGATAAGTGGGCTAATCCCAGGAATATCTGATAGGGTCCATCCAATGGCTTTCTTGTGTCTCCTAAGGACATCTAGAAGCATCCTCTCATGATTGGCTTCAAGAGAGGAAGAAATGACAACAGTAAAGGATTGATTGTCCCCTAAGAACGCATACTTGAGTGATGAAGGTAAAACCTTAAATTCAAGATCAGAGTGGTTATCACTTTCCAAGAAAGGATGAGACTTTGCATTGAACTCAGTTTCTTTGGTCACATTTCTTGACAAAATTGGTTCCTTGTGAAGAGAATTTTCATCCACTAAATTAGCTAGAGTAGTTTCATAAAGGTATATGGACTCGATGTTATTGATTTCACTCATGGTATCATTGATTGGTGATTCTAGAAAATCACCAATAGAGCAATCTGAAAGAGATTCAAGCCAAGGAGACAAATTTCCCTCATGTGAACAAAGAAAATCAATCTCTTCTTGACTTAAACATCCTTCGGTAATTCCTTGATGTTCCTTGAGTTCACTATCAACACTACCCATCCAATTAACCTCATGGATCTCTTCATCATCCCCAATTTGAGAGTTTTCATTGTAGATGTTCAAGTCTAGACTCATGTTTCCTAAGGTGATGGTCATGTTCCCATTTCAGACTCAGATAACAGAGTTGATTGTTGCAAGGAAGGGACGACCAAGGATGATTGGGGTTTGCTCCCTAGGACCTAAGCTTGGGTGATTGTCAAGAACAATGAAGTCAACTGGGTAAATGAAATTTTCAACTTTCACCAAAACATACTTTAAGATCCCCTTTGGAACTCGAATACTACGATCAGCAAGTTGAAGAGTGACAGATGTGGGTTGGAGTTCTTCAAGCCCTAACTGACAATACATAGCATAAGGGATGAGGTTCACACTGGCTCCTAGATCACACAAGGCTTTCACAACTTTGTTCTCTCCTAGTTCAACATTTATGTAAGGGCATCCCGGGTCTTTCATCTTTGGAGGAAGGGTTCCTTGGATTGTTGTGCTAACATTTGCTGCCAGAAGGACTTGGTTCTTATGTGAGAATTTCCGTTTAAATGTGCAGAGGTCCTTAAGGTATTTTGAGTATGCAGGAATGGTTTGAATGGAATCGAGGAGTGTAATGTTCAACTTGACTTGTGAGAATATTTCCCTCAATGTTTCACTCAATTCAGGCTTGGTTTTCCCCCTCATGCGTTGAGGAAATGGGGCAGGTTGTGGGGTTGTTTTTTGAAGAGTTGTTTCCTTCACATTTTTATTAGTATCATCAGTTTTTTCATGTGTTTCATTTGAATTTTCATTAGAGTTTGAATCTTCAGGTGGGTTTTGAACTATTTGTTCAGGTTTCTCAATTGATTTCCCACTTCTCAAAACTGTCACAGCCTTTAGTTGTTCATGAGTTGTTTGAGTGCAACTTGTCTCCCCCCTTGATGTTTGTTGTGGAATGGCCTTTGTGGGCATGGGTACCTTTCTAGTTTTTATGGTTTGAAGTTCTTGTTTAAGGGATGAGACTTCTGAGTTCATCCTTTCCATTTGTTTGCACAGTTGTTCAAGGATTGGGAGAGGGACAGATTGGGAAGGGGTTTGTGTTGGTTGGGTTATCCCAGGGGGATACTTTGGTTGTTGGATGGGTTGTTGGTATTGGACTGGAGGATTTTGGTATTAGATTGGTTGTGGTTGGAATTGGTTATGGTTTTGAAAATTTTGTGTAGGGTAGGGGTTTGGTCCTTATGGTTGGCTAGGTTGTTGGTTATCTTTCCATCGGAAGCCTGGGTGGTCATTATACCTTGGGTTGAATGTGTTTGGGTATTGAGGCTTTTGAAAGTTTAGGGCATTGACTTCAGCAGGTGGTCCTCCTAAAAGAACATCCTTGATGGATGGAATGGTTGGGTAGTTGTCTATTTTGTGGTCATGTTTGTCACAGATTGTGCAAACAAGGTCTACAGTTTGGATTTCATTGATTTTCCTATGGTCTATCTCTTCAACCTTCCTAGAGAGTGCTGCAAGTTTCGCCCTAAGGATTTCCTCTTCCCTAAGTGTATGCATTCCAGTAGTTCTTTGAGGATTTTCAGAATAAGGTGATGTTCCCCATGTTTGGTTTTGTTCAGCAAGGATTTCTAGATACTCGTAAGCATCATTTGGGGATTTGTTTTTAAAGGTCCCATTACACATCATGTCAATGAATTGTTTGTTCCCCGGGCCCAAACCTTCATAGAAAATTCTTACTTGTTCAGGAATAGAAAAACCATGGTGTGGAACCATGTTTAGGGTGTCTTTGAACCTCTCCCATGTTTCATAAAATGACTCTCCCTCTTTTTCAAAAAAAAATTGGATGCTCTTTTTTAGTGCAATGGCTTTGTGATGGGGGAAGTATTTTTTGTAAAATTCTCTTTGCAGTTGGTTCCAAGTGTGGATTGATGAAGGTCTCAGGTTGTTTAGCCAATTTTTAGCTCGATCATTTAATGAAAAAGGAAAGAGCCTCATCTTAGTAGATTCTAGTTGATGTGGGGGACACATGGTTTCAACAATGTCGTTGAACTCTTTGACATGAAGTTATGGCATTTCTGACTCCATCCCATGAAAGGTTGGAAGGTGGTTTAGGACATGGGGTTTGAATATGTAGTTGGTGTCTCCTATGAAATTGTGTCTAATGCATGAGGGGGCATTGGTCCAAGCTGGAGTGAGGTAGTCGTTCATGGTTTGATCAACTACATTCCCTAAGTTTGGAGCTTCTTGGTTTTGGTTTCCCATTTGATTCCCCCCAGGGTTTACAATTTGATTTTGTGGATGACCCTCCATTAGACTTGTTTCAAGTTCTGACTTTGGGGTTTCAAGAGTATTTGAATCTGATTTAAACAATCCCCTAGGTGCACTTGACTCCCCTATCCTAGGACTATCCACCCTAACTAGTCTGTTTGAGAAATCGCGGGTGTAGGCGGACATGCGCCAAAAAAAAGCGAGAAAGGGACAAGATAAGAGATCTTGGGTGAGAGTAGAAGAATGGGGGTGAGGAAAGAAGGTTTTTGTCTAAGTAACTTACTTGGTCCCCGGCAACGGCGCCAAAATTTGGTCTCGCCCAAATTTACCCAAGTTTTAAGGGTCAAGCGGTCGCTTGTAGTGTAGCTTGGGTTGTCGAATCCTCAGAGACCTAAGAAGAACCTTTAGACACTCAATAAAAGAGATGGATTTTTGGCTATGAAGTGGCCAACTTGGGTTGATTTTATATTGTTTTGAAAAAGCACTAAAAGATCTATGTGAATTCAAATTAAGAGAAAATGAGTTGATCCTAGGTTATGGCTCGGGGTGGATTGAATGAATTCTTTTTTTTCGATTTTAATTTCATTAACTCGAGAAGGATTCAAGCAATGAATTCAAACTAACCTCATCACTTACTGATTAAACACCTTCAAAACATATGATAATCACCTATACACTTGTAGGATCATTTTCATGAGCACTCCAAGGTAAAGGATGTAATTAGCACATGAAAGTGGGGTGAATAAATTCAATAAGGAAGAGGAAGAATAAAAATCATTTAATGAAAGAAAATAAATTAAAAGAAATTAATAACATTTAGGCATGAGAAATAACATTCAATCCAGCCCCTTGCTACTCCCTTGGATCAACCCATAAAAGAGCTAGCCCTCCATTGATGACAAGTTCTCAACGGAAGCGGAAAGTAGACTTATGAGGGTGGAATTGAAGAAGTAAAAACAACAAAAATAATAATCACTCCACCATTGTGTGAACAAAATCACAAGGTTTGGTGTGAATAAATTCACACCTTGAGGCAACGGTATCAAGGTGATAAAGAGAAGAAAAGAAAAATAGGAAATGAAGAACTTTTATTAAGAACTAATGTGATTCAAACAACTTACATGAGAATGAAGAACGATTACAACATCAAATGGACAGCATAAGAGAGACCCAACCTTGTTGAAGATATAGACTTGGCTACTAGATAAGAAAAATAAGAATCAGTTGAGGGGGAGTAATCTCCAATTCTGGTCAGTTATCCAGCTGATCCTATTGTTGGAGATCTTGTTGTGTCTTCACCTGATGTGAAGAAAATTGGGGCACAGATATATGTGGATCAGTCAGCTACTAAGAAGATGGAAGTTGAGTCTACTATTGTTGAGAAATTTGGTGATGTGAAAAGATCTGTTGAGTAGTTGAGTGTGGTTATTACTATTGGTGAACATTCAGTTGTTTCCTCTTATATTGATAAGTCTAATGATGTTCCCTCTAGTAGGTTGATGGACCCTATGCTTGCAGAGTGGAATGATTATCCTAACTATGTTAGATTAGGCCTATATTACTTGGATTCTGATGAGAATGGAAGTCCATAAAGGCATAGTGGACCTACTAGTGGAGAAGTGGTGGATCCTAATGGATACCTAGTAGATCAGATCAATGATTTTGGTGAGTTGTAGAGGTTTTCTTATGATATTCATGCACCAACTGTTGCCTCTGTATCTTTTCCTTCACTTGTTTTCCTACTATTCCAGTTGATGTGGTAACCAAGGATGATCTTGAATATTTCATAGATAATATTATTTCTGATATTAGTGATTTGTTAAAATATCATCCTCCTTTGATTTCCAATCTCATTAAGAAGGATGTGAGACATTTATTATCCCTTGTGATTCAGTATATCCAACTCAAGTGGATGTTTCACATTCATGAAGTGGAGGTGGAAAATATAAGTTTGGAAAATGAACTGGAATCTATAAGATCCATAGTGGATGAAATGAGGTCTTATTTCATAGATTCCATGGACGTTTTTCTAGAGAGGATAGAGAATCTTACTTCCATGTATTCTTCATCAAGTGAACCCCCTCCTCCTCCTATTGATGTTGAAATGATCAGGACAGTTATCAGAGAACAGCTTTGTGCTAATGCTATTTTAGGTGATGTACCAAACCTTCATTGGTAGAATTTGAGAGAAATTAGATATAATAGTGACCATGTGCTTATTATGGATAGGGAGTGTATGAAATAAATGAAGTCTGGTAGAGATACCATAACAAAATCCATAAAGTGTTATCTTTCAAGGATATATACTAAGTATGAGTTGAATGATCATTTCAAGTTTCTAGCTGAGAATATTAGGATGCTTCGGTGTATCAAATGTTTAAATAGAAAGTGAACTAGTTAAAGGTGATGACTCTTGGTCTCGCCCAAATTTACCCAAGTTTTAAGGGTCAAGCGGTCGCTTGTAGTGTAGCTTGGGTTGTCGAATCCTCAGAGACCTAAGAAGAACCTTTAGACACTCAATAAAAGAGATGGATTTTTGGCTATGAAGTGGCCAACTTGGGTTGATTTTATATTGTTTTGAAAAAGCACTAAAAGATCTATGTGAATTCAAATTAAGAGAAAATGAGTTGATCCTAGGTTATGGCTCGGGTGGATTGAATGAATTCTTTTTTTTCGATTTTAATTTCATTAACTCGAGAAGGATTCATGCAATGAATTCAAACTAACCTCATCACTTACTGATTAAACACCTTCAAAACATATTATAATCACCTATACACTTTTAGGATCATTTTCATGAGCACTCCAAGGTAAAGGATGTAATTAGCACATGAAAGTGGTGTGAATAAATTCAATAAGGAAGAGGAAGAATAAAAATCATTGAATGAAAGAAACTCAATTAAAAGAAATTAATAACATTTAGGAATGAGAAATAATATTAAATCCATCCCCTTGATACTCCCTTGGATCAACCCATAAAAGAGCTAGCCCTCCATTGATGACAAGTTCTCAACGGAAGCGGAAAGTAGACTTATGAGGGTGGAATTGAAGAAGTAAAAACAACAAAAATAACAATCACTCCACCGTTGTGTGAACAAAATCACAAGGTTTGGTGTGAATAAATTCACACCTTGAGGCAACGGTATCAAGGTGATAAGGAGAAGAAAAGAAAAAGAGGAAATGAAGAACTTTTATTAAGAACTAATGTGATTCAAACAACTTACATGAGAATGAAGAACGATTACAACATCAAATGGACAGCATAACATTATAATGAAACAAAGCACCCAAGATCCCCAAATCCATCACCACTACTGCCTTAAATAGGAAAAAATGAAGCCTTGGACGAGCCCCCAACATACCATGTGTCTTGAATTAATTATGTTGGGAAAAGGTGGGTGGAACATTAATGATAAGAGACTTTTCCACTTCTTGCCCCGAAGTTGCAGCCAGCTTGCATCCACCGGAAAGACTCGCCTAAAGTACCTTCTCGAAGGCCGAATTTGAGTGGGCCCTAGAAGACTTAAATGAATCCCCGGATGTTCCCTAACAGGATGTAAACTTTCAGCCCATAATAATTTGTGGTTCGGGAGATATGATTGAAATGGTGGGCTGTTTTTCTGGGCCGCAGACTCTGGCCCAAAATTAAATCTTCAAATTGGGCCACCTTGATCACCACCATTGAGGACGAATTAGCACTATCTCCAGAAGCATTATTTGTTCCCCTATATGTATTGTAGTCTCCTGTAAATTTTGGGATTCATTGGGCCTGTATTGTGATCCCCATAGTCCGATCAGTGGGATGATATCCAATCTGCCTTCTTCAGAATTGTTTCCTTTAACCGCCAAATATCTCCATCATAATTTATTAATAATCCATTGATCCCTGAATAAAAAATGTTCATAATTAAGTGAATATCCATTTCCAAAAATGTAAAATTAAAACATAGATAGTTACATTCTTTAAAATCAGATGAAACTTTGGGCCTAAATTGGTGCACATTGGGCATGAAGTGCACAAATGATGAGAATGGGTGTTCAAAATGTAAAATGCACTAAAATGGTATTTATGAATATCAAGGCACATGAAAACTACATATATTATCAACGAATATTAGCCTCTTATAGTTTCTAATCAACTCTAGTGTTAAATATTTTTATAGAATACAAAAAGGATTTCTTCATTGATATGTAAAGGGGAGAAACATAATCATGGAATTCATTAATCTCATGAAGCCCTTTATTTATGTGTCTAGAACTATGGTGGTGGATCAGGATGCCATACCAATTATATCTTTTACGACCCCTATATCTATATCTCTATAGTAATTCAAGCATGGTGTGACCATAGATCCACATGAACTCTTTCCAGCTTGTTTTCAAACATTCATCCTATCTTCTAAAGAAGTGGTACAGCACCCCAGGCCAATCATTATCAAAGATCCCCCTTCTCTTATTGATGTTCCTATAGTAATTCCTATTATAACCTCAGTCTCTACTGCTTAGCCTTTATCTTCTGATAAAGGGAAGGGAAAATCTCTAGTTATACCTTCAACCCAAATTGAGAAGTGTTGAATTTGGAATTTTGTGTCTTTGATGGGGATGTTTTTTTTGTAATATTTTTATTATATCATTTTTTTTGTAATTTTATTTGATTTTAAATGGAAATTCTCTTATTCATATTCTTTTCTTCTTTATTTCCTTGTTTTTACTCTTTGATAATTCTAAAAGGGGATAAGTATCTAGGGAATTTATTGTATTTATTTTTACTTTTTAATAATCCCAAAAGGGGGAGAAGGATCTATGGAATTTGTTTTATTTATTTATTTTATATAGTATTATTCCTATGATATCAATCCTTTCATTCCATATTGATACTCCTTTCCTTCTATACACTATTAAATTTCCCTTGATATGCTATGTATCTTCTTTATCTTTGATGCCGTAGTGTTTTCTTTGATACTATCTTTTTTAACTACCTCTCATACTATAATTAACTTTGATGCCATGGTTTATAAAATTCCATGATTTTTTATCATTAAAAAGGGAGATATTGTTGGAACCCTTTTTTAATGATCACAAAATCATGTTTATTATTATATTAATGAGTTTTATGTTTAATGGTATCATTTTACCTTATATGGAATATTGACCAAATTTGGATAAGTATGACTCACCATTGATGATGATTCATCGCCAAGGATGAATCACCATTAAAGATGAGTCATCTCCAAGGATGACTCACCATTGAGGACACCACTAGAATAAAAATTTGGTCAAATATTGGAAACAGCCACCATTAGAGATGTGTCACCACCAGAATGGTTTTTTGGAAAAGTATGGGAAAGAATCGCCGCCAGAGGATGACTCATCGTTGAATCAAAAATTTGACAAAGTGTTGAAAACACCTACACTCAGAGATGACCCATTGAAAATTAAAAAAAAATATGTAAAAAACCTACCATTATTGGTGACCAATGGAAATTTAAATAAGTATTATAAATGCCTACCTTTATACTTAAGTCACTATTGAAGATAACCTACCACCAGAATGAAAATTTGGATAAGTGTTGAAATGACCTACCATTAAGATGACTCACCGCCAACCTAAGTCATCGCCAACCTAATTCACTGCCAAAGATTATATCTCCATTAAAAAGATTCACCACTACTATTTCTGATTATTTTGAATTAAATATTTCTAATGGATATATTATTGAATTTAATGCAGTCACATAAATTAATTATTTTTCTTAATTTTCTTTCAAATAACATTAAAGAGGATGTCAGAGCTCATTATGAGGAGCATAGGATCCAGATAATTCTTCTTTTATGCTGCTATTAAAAGAAGAAGTAGACTCCCTTAGATAGATATAAAAATAATACTAATATCTGCATGATACAAAGAGAGATACACATACACTAAAGTGAACTGAACCATATTTCAATAACCAGAAGAGTGTCACTTATTGAGATCTTATGAACTGCATCTTACTTACACCCAACTATGAGAGTAGATCCTAGAAAACATACGCATCCTACATTTATAAAAAAGAGTTCACGACACTCTTTTCTACCATAGTTTTCAGAAACTTGACTCGATCTCTTGTTCAAGATACATTCAAAGAGTCACGAGCTTTAGATCTTATCAGACAGAGCAAGACCATATTTTCTACACCCTTGTTTTCTCTTTCTGTTTATTTTCTTTAAATTATGAGCAGTGGGGTTTACCCTATTTATTTAACCCACATTGACTCCTAGATATAACTAAAAGATACTATATATCTTCCCAAACTCTCTTTACACTTTTTTTCCACATGTTGTGGAAGAGGTCCTTGTGTGGCATGTCTTTGTTTTATTCCCATGGGTTTTATAGAAGGGTCTTATGAGGCTTGGAAAGATTTTTTATTGTACACCTGATCCAAGTTGTGTATCATAGATTATTTTATATAATCTTCCTTCTAGAAGGTGATTACCAAGTGGAGAGGATTATGTCACAGATTGAGAATAAACTTCTTGTATTTATCCTGTTGTGTGTTTTGTTTTGTTTATTTTTTTTCAATGTTTTAAAATGGATCTATTTTAAACTATAAAAAACAAATACTTTGATAGTTATTCTTAATTAGTGTTTATATAAGGTTTTTATTAAGTAAATTAGTTTCAAAAGTTAAAGTAGTTTTTATAGTTTTTTTAACTGAGACTTAATCAATCTTTGAGAAATATTTTAAAAGATCAAAACATAGATTGATCATCTATTTTGATTAACTGGGTTGTTTTATTTAATTATGGGATTTTATTTAAATCTATTTTAGAAAGAATTTTTTATTGGGTACTCAATTCACCCCCCCTCTTGAGATACTCACTCTGACTAATATATACAAATTAGCATGATGAAGGCGGTACTATTAAAAATAGTGGAGTTACACTTTTGGATGAAGAGATGCATATATCTAGTACCAAGGGAAAAATCCAGTTTATGTGAATATGTGATACTTTGGAATAATCAAACAAATATGGTAGTTGGATTATACAACATTACAAGGGCCTATTTTTCAATGCGAGTGGGTTGATAATAGGAGTGATATTAAAATAGATGAATTAGGATTTTTGAAAGTGGATTTCATAAGGAATGGTATAAAGATGAACCATTTATAATGGAATCACAAGTAGTATAAGTATTTTATGTTATAGATCCCATAAACCAAAAGTGGTTAATTGTTCTATTATCGGCCAAACCCATTAAAGGTTCAGATGAAAATTCAATTAAGGATGACCCTTTCAACGGGATGTCACAATCATTTCATAGCATTCCTAATATATACGGGGTATTATATGTTACATGAGGCAAAAATTAAGGGATTTGGATACCCCATAGAGTGGTTAAATCACTTCAACCTTTAAAAAAAGAGATTTCAATAATCAATTTATATTTATTTTGTAATATATATTCTTTTTCCTCATATTATTATTTGTTCACTATTTTATTTATATAATATAAATTAAATCTTGAACCAATTTTGTAGATAACAACTTTTCAACGTGTTGATTCTCCGAATCCTGAGGAATAATAGGTTTCACAACATGTTGGTGCTCCCAGTGATGAGTAATAACAAACTTATCTCTATGTTTATGCTACCAATATAGAGGAACAAAATATTGATGATGTTAAACCTGAGGAAATGGTAGACAGTGAATAACCAATGTCCCAAAAAAATAGGATTATCTTATCATGATGGTGTTAGTAAAAATTATTAAGTTGAAAAACAAAGGCATAAAATTCAAGGTTTGGTGGAATGTGTGTGTCCAGCCTATTAACCCCAAAGCGTGTGTTCCCAATTTAAAATGACATTTTAGTAAAAAACACAATTGAAATACTCAAAACCATGAAAACACATTCATATTGTTTTGATACTTTAGTATAATTATCCACAAGTTATTTTTGATGTGTAGGAATCATATGAACCTCAATCCAATGCATGGTGTTACCAATATGACTCCAAGTGTGTCTTTTTATTTAAAATTGACACTATTTTTAGTAAAAAAGACAAGTGACATACTCAAAACTGATCAAATGCATTTGGATTGTTTTAATACTTTAGGAAAACAATCCATAATTAATTTTTTATGTGTAGGAATTATCTACACCAAAATTTGATACATTGTGTGCCTTATATGATTCAAAGTGTCTGTTATCGGTTTAAAATGGACATTTTAGTTCAAAAAGTGTGTCACTCACTAAAAATAAAGAAAACATGATCTATTTGTCTTGATTATTTATAAAAATTATTTATAAGTCATTTTTGACATGTAGGAATCAGTCTCCCATTAAGCTAACACACGATGTGACTGGTATGACTCAAAGTGTGTGTTTATAGTTTAAAATGAAATTTTAGTAAAAAAAATAAAATTGACATACTCAAAACCAATAAAAAGAATTTAAATTGTTTTTATACTTTATTAAAATGATCCATAAGTCATTTTTGACATGTAGGAATCATCCTCACCTCAATCTAATGCATAGTGTGACCAGTATGACTCTAAGTGTTTCTTTTTATTTAAAATTGACATTAATTTTAGTAAAAAGAATAAGTGACATACTCAAAAACTAAGAAAACACATTCTTATTGTCTTTATAATTTATTAAAATGATAAATAAGTCATTTGTGACATTTATGAATAATCTTCATCACAATTCGACACATGGTGTGACCGGTATGACTCTAAGTGTGTCATTTTAGTTAAAATTGATATTAATTTTAGTAAAAAGGAAAAGTGGCATACTCAAAACTGAGAAAAAGTGTTCATATTGTTTTTATACTTTATAAAAACAATCCATAAGTCATTTGTGACATGTGGGAATTAGTCTCACCATAATATGATACATGATGTACTTGATATGTATCTAAATGCCTCTTATCAGTTTAAAATTGACATTTTAGTTCAAAAAGTATATCACTCACTGAAAACCAAGAAAACACACTCTGATTGTCTTGATAATTTATAAAAATTATTCATAATTCTTTTTTGATGTGTAGGAATTAGTATCACATCAAACTAACATACGATGTGGTTGGTGTGATTCCAAGTGTGTGTTTCTGGTCTGAAATAACATTTTTGTAAAAAACACAAGTGACATACTCAAAACTGAGTAAATTCATTTGTATTATTTTGATACTTTAAGAAAATGATCCACAAGTCATTTTTTTCATGTATGAATAAATTGTTCCTTAATCCTATGCACAGTGTGACCAGTATGTCTCCAAGTGTTTCTTTTTATTTAAAATTAACACCAATTTTAGTAAAAAGGAAAAGTGACATACTCAAGACTGAGAAAAATAATTTTTATTGTTTTGATACTTTAAAAAATGATTTATCAGTCATTTGTGACATGTATGAATCATCTGCACCTCAATCAGATACATCATGTGCCCGTTATAACTCAAAGTGACTGTTATCAATTTAAAATTGACATTTTAGTTCAAAACATGTTTCACTCACTAAAAACTAAGAAAACGCAATTTGAATGTCTTGATAATTTAGTAAAATGATTCATTATTCATTTTTAATGTGTAAGAATCAATCTCACATCAAACTGACACATGATGTGACCGGTATAACCCAAAGTGTGTGTTTTCAGTTTAAAATGACATTTTAGTAAAAAAAACACAGGTGACATGCTCAAAATTGAGAAAATGAATTTGTATTGTTTTTATGATTTATTAAAATGATACATAAGTCATTTTTGATGTGTAGGAATCAACCGTACCTCAATCCATTGCATGGTGTGATCGGTATGATCCCAAGTGTGTCTTTTTATTTAAAATTGACATTTTTGTAAAAAAAACAAGTCACATAATCAAAACTGAGAAAATACATTTTAATTGTCTTGATAATTTAATAAAATGATTAATAAGTCATTTTTGGAATGTAGGAATTAGCTTCACCTCAATCTAGTACACGGTGAGCCTAGTATGACTCAAAGTGTCTGTTATCAGTCTAAAATTGACATTTTAGTTCAAAACATGTGTCACTCACTGAAAACTGAGAAAATGAATTGGTATCGTATTGATACTTTAGGAAAATAATTCATGAGTAATTTTTTATGTTTAAAAATTAGTCTCACATCAAATCGACACATGATGTGACTGGTATGACTCAAAGTATGTGTTTTTAGTTTAAAATGATATTTTGGTAAAAAAGAAAAGTGAAATTCTCAAAACTGATCAAATGTATTCAGATTGTTTCAATAATTTAGGATGTCAATCCAGAAGTAATTTTTTATGTGTAGGAATCAAATCCACCTCTATCCGACGCACAATGTGATTGGTATAACTCCAAGTGTATCCTTTTATTTAAAATTGACATTTTAATGATTTATTCTTTCATATTTATGTCTAATTTATTTCTTTATAGTATTACTAACATAAGAATTATTTTCTTATATAGATAGATTATTTTTCTTGGGTTGGGGTAGTTTTTTCAGAAACTAATATCATGATCAAGCTTTTTTGAGAGGGGGTTTTGAATGCCAAATATGATTAAACATTGATGTTTTTAAATGTTTTTGGATAGTAATTGCAAGTGTAATTATACAAAACATTGGTTGAAATGTATATAATATATTATTATTTTTTATTTTTGATGTAAATATTATTTCAACTAAATTATGAATTTACATACAGGTGTATTTTCATATAGGTGTATTTGAAAATAGATGTATTTGTTATAGTGTGATATTATTCAAACAATACACTACAATAGTAGGGCCTTTATCAGTGTTATTTCTAGTGTTGAGAAAGGGGTACCCCCTTTTAAAGGCACTAATTACAACATCTCTTTTTAGCATTGTTAAATCCATTTTTTCACATTATTAAAGGTCTTATATGTGGTAATTAAAGTATTTAAGGATTAGTTAGGTACCACTGAGAGGGGGGTGAATCAGTGGTACACTATTTTTACAAATTATTTATTTCATCCAACCAATGTGACTGATTAAAGTCTCAATACCTCATCTTTAGTTCTCTTACTTTCCCTAAAAGCAACAACAAAAAACAAGCACAACACAAACGGATTTTTATAAGTTTCAGTACTAAGACATAATCCTTTTTGAAATCAATTATACTCTCTAGTTATATATTTTTCAATATATTAAGGTGGTTATAATTAGAGAAAGTCTTATTCCCATCAACATTGAGTCCCTTAGTGTTCCACTCTAGAGTACCACTAGATATTACAAGTTCTCACCTATACACTAGCAACTCCTGAGTCCCACAGGAGGATCTTTATACTATATCTCATAGTGTTACCAGCATCCCACTGGCCTATTTCATAGTCTAAATGGAGGGTTATTCTACTTCATATTCCCACTTGAGACATCCAGTAATCTTGAGTCATGAAAGATATTATCCACTAATAGAAATATCTCTATTGGCTTCAGATTGCTTTTGCACTTCCTCGAGATGATGTATTTCTCCAAAAACAAATCAGATCACTTGGTATTCTTGTGTATAATCTTCAGGAACTTCAAGAACTTTAAACAAATGCCTGATCCTTCTCACTATTCATTGATCTTCAAAATGTTCTGAACCTTCTCAATTCACTGACTACTTGGGAATATGTCTTCTGAATTACACATGGCTTCAGTCTCAAAATATTCACTACATAGCTAAGTAGTGGGTTTTGTCCCCTTGGATAGCTAGTATGTATATGCTCACTTTTTTATCAAAGTATTTGGTATGTATATGCTCAATTTTTTATCAAAGTCCAACAAAATTATTATTCAAATATACCAAATCCAACCATACTCAAATATTCCAATGTAAGTAATCTCAAATCTTCATGCAAAATAAACATCATTTTGCCTGGCCAATTTTTAACTATTGTAAACATTATGTCACTTCAAAGAACCAAAGACACGTGTTTTCTAAACTCCTAATCAGTTCTGCAATCACTGCATTTAAAGGTTGAGGATATTTTCATAACTATCCTCATCATCACTTCATTATAGACATATTAAAATCAATTCCATAATAATTAAATCATCTTTATTCACAAAAAATACAATTCAAATCAAAGGGTACTTCAATATCCTCCTTTTAATTTGTTGTCAATACCACCAAACAAAATCAATATCAATATGTCTATTTTATATTACCCCCCTTATTGATAATGAATATAAAAATCTTGTATAGGGAATCATTTCTCATCAAACATTTTCTTCTCTCTTAAAGATGATACAACATATTTTCTTTTCCAAAGACCCCTTATCCAAACAACTCCAAGTCTACATGGGAAAACCTAGTGTATAAAACAAGAGTGTATAACAAAGGTGGTGAATTTTGTCCATAAACAATCATACATGTGATACCATTATCATACTACTCTCACTTCATACCTTGGAGCTGCTTGTCGCTTCGGTGGTGGTGTATTGGTGGGTGGTCGAGGGCCATAAAAATATTGTTCGATGAGGTCTGGGGTTCGATTCCTGGGAGCCTTCTCTTGGGGTAATTTCCACCTCCCATGTACCACTCACCTTGTCGGGTCATCTAGTGTCTCACTAGGTGAGCAGAATGGGTGCACTTCACCTGACTGATGGATTTTTGTGTCGAACCATCGTTGATCGAGGTGCTGCCCCATTGGACACTCTATCATATCGGCTGGTAACGACTCCTTCCCAGTTGGGGTATCATGACCTCTTCATGGGGAGGGGGTTCCTTAGAGTGGAGAATTCGAAAATGCCACTCCTGGGGATTCCCTTTCAAATAACATACCTTGGAGCTGCTTAGAAAATCAATTTATGAAAGAATATTTATCCTGTACTTGTCTAAAAAAACATATTATAAATTTCAAGTGAAAAAACATATATATCCCCTTTTTATCTCAACATTTAATCTATTTTTATAATTGTTTTTTAAGAATATTCATATTATGAATTTGAGAGTATTTATCATATTCACAAGACTTGTGAATACTTAAAATATTCACATCATTTATGCTCCCCCTTAAGGGATGCATCCATATCCTTTAATTCCCTGTATATTAGTACAAAATATAATATATAAGGGAATAAGGATGAACCTATTATATTTTTAGAAATAGCAATCAGGCTGAGAGTTTCCTCTCAACCTTTTTTGGTCCTTCTTTTTTATCTCAGATTTGGAGGATTTCACCTTCTCATAAATTGTTTCTTGATGTGGATTTGTTTTCTCCACATTTTTAAGTAAAGAAACTTTATTTTCTTTTGATTTCATAGAGTTATTCATGTCATGTCCAACTTTTTCACCTTGATTCTTTTGATCCACTAGACCGTCACAATAAGATTACTTCTTAAGATATTCATTTTCTTCTTCTAAAACAACTTTCTTACCCTCAACTATAGCATCAATTTTAGTTTTCTCCATTTTTTAGACACTTTCAGTAGATATTTATATGTAATCAAACATTCCTTCTTTATATGTTCAACCACTTTGGGTGTCTCACACTGATTCTCCAATTTTGATGACTTCCTCTCTCTTTTCTTCTATTGTTTCTTCCTATTCAAATCATAAGAAACCTATCTAGGTAATTTCTTCATGCAAACCTCATCTCTGTGGACTTTTAATCTAAATTTTTCTCCAATCTTTTAATTATATCTCCCCCTTGATTCATTCCTAATTCTTGGTAGTAATATGTTATACTAGCAATAGTAATCTTTATGCCCATATTTTCTACAACACTATAAAAATCATTTAAATTATAATATTCTATTCTGACGATAAACGTGTTCATAAAATTCATGTTTCTTTCTTTTTTTAATCCATTCTTGATTTTTATTATGTGGGTATGGTCTTCTTTCCATCTTCCTTTCATCATTTTATGTGGTAAAATGCACCTCTCATGACTTCTTGGTCCTCACAGATTCACCAACTTGAGATGACTCAACTTTTATCTCAACATACTTATTGAAGAATTATTTGTTCTTATTTAACTCATGTTGGATGGTTAGATACATTGATTGTGTATTATAAATCTATTCCTCCTTGTGGACTAGTTTATATTCAAGATCACTCACCGTATTCTCTAGCTCAGCTACCTCTAATCTATATTTCTTATTTTCTTTAATAAGAGCCATTTTACTTTTATCATGCTCTTCTTTTTCAAAAGATAATTTTTTATTTCCTTTCTTCAGATTCATATTCTCTTTCTTTAGTTGAGTATTTTTCTCAAGAGTAGCTTCCAAATCTTCTTTCAACCTCTATTCTAAATTTGTTTTGAAATCACTATCATGTGTACAACTTGAATAATTTGATCCTTTCTCAAAACTATCAAAGAAATTGAGTTCATCATCTGAAGAACAACTATATGAAAAAATTTCTTATGTATGCTTTCTTATAAAATTTCTCTTTTTTTAACTGGAATAATTCTTCTTCATATCATTTTTCTGTTTATGAGGTTTCTCACTTTCATCATCAGATTTTTATTTGACCATTTTTACTGAGAAATTTATAGAAAAATTTATAATACCATTACATCTAAATAACTTGAGTAGTTTCTTTGTTATTCCTTTCCATTTACCCTTTTTGAAACCTCTTATAATAAGATCAAAAAATCAATGAGGTACTCATCAACTTCATCATCATCAAAATAACTTGATTCCTCAACTTCCACTTCTTTGAACTTTCCTTTTCTTATATCCTCAAATTCTATATATTATTTTTCCTTATTTATAAAATATAGAGCCTTTATCATTACATATGATATAATAATATTATGTAAATCATATGATGTAATTTCTTCCCTATCTTCCAAGTCTTAAATCTTAGCATCAAATCTATTAGGGAAATTTATCATAATCATTTTCACAATTGTTGAATCATTCAGATTCTTACTAAATCCATAGATATTACATACTATCTCATTGAATCTAATTAAATAATATTCAATTATTTCTTTATATTTAATTTTAATATACTCAAAATTTAATCTCCATATTTTCATCTTAGGTTCATTGACTGTAATATTGTCTTCATAACTGCTTCTTAGTTTATCCCAAATCTCTTTGGCAGTTTGGAGACCCATCACCTTAGTGTATACTTTTTCTGATAAATCCATCAAGATTTAATTATGATCCATTCCATTAACTTATAGATTTATATTTTCATCTTGAGTTATAGAAACATCATCATAAATTGGTGGGAATCCCACTTTTGTTTCATCTCTAACTTCTAGTCCAAGAGATAGAAGAAAAGGAAGCATCTTATTCCTCCAACTGTGATAGTTTTTTCCACCAAAATTAGATATTCCTTGGTCGTTCGCTAAATTAAAATTCTCCATTTCAAAAAAAAAATCTAGATCTACAGAGGGAACCTTAACTCTAATAACAATTTAAGTTTCCAATAATTAGTTAGGTGCCACTAAAGGGGTGAATTAATGGTACACTATTTTTACAAAATATTTATTTTTAATAGAAACTCTATGAAAAATTAATGTCTCAATCACTTGTTTTTAATTATCTATCTTTCCTTGAAAGAAACAATAAAATATAATCACAACACATAGGTATTTTTATAATGTTCAATACTAAGACCTACTCCTTGTTGAAACTGGTTATACTCTCTGGCTATAGATTTTTCACCATATATAGGTGGTTATAATTCGGGAAATTCTTATTCTCATCAATACTAAGTCCCACATTGTTCCACTCTAGAGTCCCATTAGAGATTACAAGTTTTCACCTACACTATAAACTCTTGAGTTCCATAGGAGGATCTTTATACTGCATCTCACAGTGTTACTAGCATCCCACTGACCTGCTCTAAAGTCTCACTAGAGGCTTCTTCTACTTCAAAAATCCATTAAATACTTCTAGTAATATTGAGTCACACAAGATATGATCCACTGATAGAAATATATATGTAGGCTTCAGAATTCTTCTACACTACCTCAGGATGATGTCTTTCTCCATAAACAAACTGAATCATTTGATCTGTTTGTGTATAATATTCAAGAACTTTGTTAACTAATAAAAAACTACATGGTCCTTCTCATTTTTCACTAATCTTAAAAATGATCTAAACCTTCTCAATTTACTGACTACTCATGAATATGTATTCTGAATTACACCTGGATTCAGTGTCAAATATTCACTACACACTATACATGAAAAGTATATCACATGTGCATTTTTCAATCATCATTCATGTATAAAACAATTCATGGTCTTATCAACATATAACTTCTTTACTACGTCATAAATGTATACTTACTAAGAACATATAAAAATTAATGCCTTCTTGTTTCTTCAAGTGATATGCATGAGCTTTATCACATTCATGAAAAAACCATTCATAGTATACTTTGTGTGACCTTCTCAACTTATCTTCATGAAAAACTTAATACACACACACTATTCAATCATTATGCACAAATATGATCATACACAAGTTCTTCATATAAAACCTTAAATACTTCTTGTCTTTGTGAAATAATATCATGCAAAAGTGTCTCACTATATCTTCACACAACTCAAATAATAATCTACAAGACATTCATGAAAAACACCCTTCATGCATGGATATAATCTCATACATAGTTATTAAGATCTTTTCACGTGATAGAATATCATGGGTCTATCCAGATTTATCCTTTGTGAAACACAATTAATTCAAATGATCAACTTGTTGTAACTATCTCATGGAAATATAAAAATATCATGTGATTTTGAAGGAAGGAATACAACTCAAACACATGGAACCGTCTTGAGAAATCAAATCGCTACCTCCGCTATATTTCTCTCTCAAGAATTTCTCTCAGATGTGAGATAAAATCAACCAATAAATGGGTTGATCTGAGGTATTTATAAACAAACACTCTGACTCGGTTCTCCAAAAAACACAACCACGTGTTTATAAACTAATGTGCACACTTTCATAGCTTACACTTTGTAAGAAAATTCCATCACTGTAAAAAAAATTAACTCCACTTCTATTTTACTTCAATTTAATATTATTTTAAACATGAAAATAACATTTCATGTAGTTTTGATCTTATTTAAATCATCATAATGATCAAATGGAGCTTACAGGCTTCGACTGGATCTTTAGAGGTCACTTCATGAAGAAATCTAATGAACAGAACTCCTTGGGTAACCTTGAGGTTGAAGATGACGCGCAACGCTGATAAAACGGTCTGAATTTATCTAACTAGATGACATAGATTTTTTATATATATTTAATGATGGATAAATAGTACACCACACCTTGTGATCCCACATTGAAATGGAATTCAATTGCATAATCCTTTTTAATACAAGCTGCTTCTACTGCCGACCAGAATTAGTTAATAGTCTACTCCCACTACTTGCTGGAACCACCCCGTTCTGTCACATTTCTTCGTCACCGTGCCACCCCGCATGGTGGATCACCGCTCTTATGTGCCTCTTTGGGTGTGTTTTACACACTCTCTGTCTCCATGTTGGCCCGACTAGGGTTTGACTTCCCACCTAAGCAGTGGCTACAGTCCCCTTGGCTAGATGGTATGTATAGGGTCGATTTTTTATCAAAATATGGAAAATTTTATTCAAATATACCAAATCCAACCATACTCAAATATTACAATGAAAACATTCTCAAATCCTCATGAAAAACAAACATCATTTTTCATGGCCTCTTTTTAACTATTTTAAACATTGTGTCACTTCAAAGAACCAAAGAAACATGTTTTATGAGCTACTAATCAGTTCTGCAATTATTACATTTAAAGGTTGGGTATATTTCTATAAATATACTCATCATCACTTAATTATGGACATATTGACATCAATTCCATAACAATTCAATCATCCTTATTGATAATAAATTCAATTCAACTCAAAGGGAACTTCAATCTCCCCCTTTGAATTTGTTCTCAATACCATCAAACAACATCAAGCTCAATATGTCCATTTTACTTTCTCCCCCTTATTGAAAATAAATATAAATATCATGTAGAGGTGATCATTTATTATAAAAAAATCTTATCCCTTAAAGAAAATACCACATGTTTTCTTTTGCAAATACCCTTTATCTAAACAACTCTAAGTCTATGTGGGAAAACCCAATGTAGAAAACAAGAGTGTATAACCAAGGGGATCAATGTTGTCTATGACCAATCATGCATGTGATACCATTCTCAAACAACTCTCACTTCATACCTTGTAGCTTCTTAGACAATCAATTCATGAAAAAATATATATCATGCACTCATCTGAACAAAAACATTGGAAATTTCAAGTGTAAAGACATATATCTCCCCCTTTTTAGCTCAACATCAACTCTCTTTTGATAATTTTTTTAAGAATATTCAAATTATGAATTTATGAGTAATTATTAGGTTCTCAAGACTTGTGAATACTTCATAGCTTCACATCATTTATGATCTCCTTTAAGGGATTCATTCATCTCTTTCAATTCCCTGTATGTTAGTACAAAAGAATTTATATAAGGGGATAAGGAGTAACCAGTTAGATTTTTAGAAATAGAACTTAGGCTACCTTTGATATCATAATTGGAAGATTTCACCTTCTCATAAATCATTTCTTCATGAAGAGCTATTTTCTCCACCTTTTTGAGTATAGAAACTTTATTTTCTTCTAATTTCATAGAGTTCTTTATGTCATGTCCAACTTGTTTACCTTGATTATTTTGATTCTCCATACTATCATAAGAAGATGACTTATTAATATACTCAATATATTCTTTTGAAATAACCTTCTTGCCCACAACTATAGAATCAATTTAAGTTTTCTCCATTTTTTATCCAGTTTTATTTGATATGGCTATATAATCAAACATTCCTTCTTTATATGTTCATCCACTTTGGGTGTCTCGCACTAATTATTTGATGTACATGGATTCCTATTTTTTTATTCTATTTTTTCTTCCTATTCAAATCATAGGGAACCTCTCCAGGTAATTTAGTCATGCAAACATCATTTTTATGGCCTTCTAATCCACATCTTCCACACACTTATTTTAAGCATTCATACTTATTTATATTGGAACTTTGATGGATTTCTTTGATAGTTTGTTCTCATTTGTTCATTATAGATCCCCCTTGATTCATGTCTGGTTCATGTAAATGACATGTTTTACTATAAAGAGTGATCCTTATGCACATATTTTCCACAACACCATCAAAATCATTTGAACTATGATCTTTTATTCTATTGATAAACTTGTTCATAAAATTCATGATTTTGTCTTATTGTAAGCCATTCTTGATTTTTCTTATGGGGAAATGGTAAACCTGTAATCTTTCTTTAATAATTTGATGTCATAAAATAAACCTCTCTTGACTTATTGGTCCCCACATATTCACCAACTTGAGATGAATCATCTTTTATCTCAATGGAATTATTGAAGTCTTATTTGCTCTTCTTCAATTCAAGTTGGGATGTTAAATACATTGGTTGTGTCTCATATAACTCTTCCTCCTTGTGAGTTAACCTCTCTTCAAGATCACTCACCATATTTTCTAGATCATCTACCTCTCATCTATACTTCTTATTTTCATCAATAAGATCCATTTTACTTCTATCATGCTCTTGTTTTTTAGCACCTAATTTTTTATTTCCTTTTTCCAGCTTCCTCTTCTCTTTCTTGGGTTGAGTATTTTTCTCAAGAGTAGCTTCAAACTTTTCTTTCAGCCACCATTCTAGATATATTATGAAATGACCATCATCATCTATACTTGAAGAATTTGATCCTTTCTCAACATGAGCAAAGAAATTGAGTTCATCATCTGAGTACCTGTACACATGCACACATCTCCAATCCCACAAATGCTGAAATGTAAAAAACACTAAGAAACAAAATACATGCATAAAACTAAACCCAACCAATAGAGTATGATGGAAAGTAAAGTACTGAAAGCAAACTGGGCCAGAATACAAGCCAAACAAAAACAAGAGTCCAAAAACTAAAAAGTCCAACCTGTAAGCACAAAGAGGTACTGAGTCTGCTACTCATGGCCGTAGAAACACCTCAGCCCATAGGGAACTCAAAAATCTTGGTCTTGTCTTGGTCTGCCCTGGACTCTATCAAAAAGCTTCTCTTTTTCACATGACATGATACGTGTGAGCAAATCCCATGCATGGGTGAGTATAACAATACTTAGTAGAGGACCCCGAAAACCACAAATCAATACACAAAGGAAAGTTAGAATCATGTCTACATAGTATATGTCTACTAAACATATAATAGGTGAACCCAATCCAGATATACTCAAAACCCAGACCTATGGACTATATATAAGTCACACGACTGCATTCCCCCTGCTAGAGCTTCAGTTTGAAGATTCCACGAAGCACTCATCCGGGAGAACTCACTCCATGAGTCTGATAGCTTTGATGATGTCTGTCCAAGAAGTACTGTCCATTAGGAAAAGTCACGATAGATAGATACACTCATTCCGGGATAATTCACTCCTGAGTGGGGAAAGATCATGATACATAGATGAGGATCATTGTCAAGGCCTTAGTGGATACCGCGACTCATCTGGATTCACCTTCTAGGTAGAGGATCGGCGCCCTGTGGAAGTATTCATGTCGATACATGACTCTACCTAGGGTCAAGAATGGACAGAGGATCTCACTTCGGGCCTCTCAGAGAGATAGATAACTCTATCTCGGAAAGTCCAACTGAAGGGATCATACTCCTGTAGAAGGAAACGATACCTAACCTTCAGGGGAATGAGAAAACTGGGCACTAACCCAAATGAAACATGTACAAGATACGGTGGACAAGAAGATCAATCCATGCACTAAAAATTACATGACGTGTAGAAGTGTCACACGTCGTGTCTTTGGACCCCGGGTACTGCCCATGTACAATGGCTCGTGTCGCAAGGCTTGTCGTGTAGAAAGGTCAGTACATGGAATGTAATACAGATCACACACAATAATCGAGTAATTGGGGTCAGCTCCGTGTATGAGGCAGTGTGCCCATACATGGATTTATCCCATGTGTGCCATCCCGTGTAACCGGTACACGGGGTAACCTGTGCAGCCGGCCTGGTCTGGCCTTGTGGTGGAGTACATGGATGTGTACTCCATCTCATGTATGTGTATCACCCGAGATACACACCGACTTCCTCATAAGGACCCACATAGTATTTTCTTCAGAGAACATGTCATTTCATCATTTTGTGCATCGTGGAACCCTACCCACCACTGAGCCAGTCCCACATGGCATGTTCTTAGGGATACACGTCGTGTTCTTCAGGAATTTCCAGAAAATGTGGTTCTTCATCCGGTGCTCCGGGGGATGCTTTTTTCTTCGATCTGGCCGCCCAATCACCATGAAACTTAAGGGTTTTGGTCACCTCGACACAACGTAGCTAATTCTGTTGGTTTTGGACCTCTGATCGGCTCCAAAAACATGTATCAATCCACCTGTAGGAAGAATTCTTAAAGAACAGTCTCTCCCGATCCGATCTGATTCATCATCTTCCATCATCGTTGCACCTTCTCTAGGTCATTGTGATGTTGAATCTTCAATTTGGGATCATTGTGTTGTGAAATAGGTGTGCAATAATCCATTGTTCATCGCCCCACGAAGAACATGAAGAATACGAAGAAAATGGGAAGAAAAATCCAATAAACCAAATTGAGGAACGAACCTTCGCTGTCATTCATCACGGAGTTGATCCACTCCTATTAGAAGGATTTAACAGGTCGAATCAAAATGAAAATCCAAGAATTATCACATAATCAATTCCCGAATCAAACAACCCAAAAGAAAAGGAAATTGACGCCCTCCCATAAGAATGCCAGATCCGCGGATCACCCTGTTGGTGAGTTGATCCATGTTCGTTGTTTAATCCAAGAATGGGTAATAAAAAGAATCAAAAATAAAAAACCCCTACCTTTATTTTCGACGAAGAGGGAGATTGTTCATCAGTCGGGATTCGATCTCACTGCGCAACGATCCACATGTCGTCGTCCATCAGCGTCCGTCAAAAATCTTCCAAGGTTGGATTCTCTCCAAATCTCCAGAGGATTCAAGGGGAACACTCCAGGGTTATGAGTCTAACCCCAGGCTCCTTCTCATTTAAAGAAAATAATCATCATTGCATTATGGAAACATTTTAAAATAAAATAAATTATTAATTTATTTTATTTCTTCTAAAATGTTCCTTCTAAAATGCCCAAAAACTAACTTTTGCAGCCGACCTGCACCGATCGATGTTAGGCATTGCCTAAGGTAAAGTCGCTGCTCTAAATGCAACGGTGCCCTCAGATTTCTGATTCAGGCACCCATTTAAAAGTTATTCTACTTTTTTAGGAAAAATTCTCTCGCACACTGTTTAAAGTTTAAATTAATTCAAACATTTATTCTGAGCACTCCATGCCTTGGAATCACACGTTGTTGAAAGCTATGGTCTCAAAATAATTCTATATAATATTTAAAAATAATACACATAAAATCATAGACATTACATTCTCCCCACCTTAGGGATTTACATCCCGAAAAGCCAAAATAAAAGGCTACTCAAAAAGATGTGGGTACTAGGCACGGATCTAAGCCTCCCGCTCCCACATGCTCTCCTGAAGATTCTTGTGCTGCCACTAGATGCGTACCAAGGGAATCGATCACCCATGAAGGATCCTCTCCTACTTATCCTCGATCTCTACTAGGTACTCAGCAAAGGTCGCTCCATCCTCGATGTCCAGCTCTCCCCAGTCGATGACATGTGATGGGTCATGCACGTACCTTCTTAGCTGTGACACGTGGAAGACGTCATGCACCTGGTGCAACTGCAGCAGTAGAGCTAGGAGTTACGCCACCTCTCCAACTCTGCGCAATATAACGAAAGGTCTGATGAACCTCGGAGATAGCTTTTCACCTCATCCAAATCTCCATAACCCTATTTGAGGTGAGATCCAAAGGAAGATGTGGTCTCCCTCCTCAAACTCCATAGTTCTCCATCATTTTTCAGCATAAGACTTATGCTGGATTTGTGTAGTCTTCATCCACTCCTGGATGATCTGCACTTTCTCGCTGGTAGCTCTAACTAACTCTAGACCCATGAGTGCTGACTCTCTGGGGTTGGTCCAGAAAAACGGTGACCAACAGGGTCTCCCATATAAAGCCTCGAACGGTGCCATACCAATGGTGGAGTGGTAGTTATTATTATACGTAAACTTCACCAGTGGTATGTGGTCCTCCCAAATGTGACCAAGGTCCAAGATATAGGCCTGCAACATATCCTCCATAACCTTAATGGTCCTCTCTGTCTGACCATCGGTCTGGGGATGGAACGTCGTGTTCAAGCTTAGCTGAGTCCCAAAAGCCTCTTGTAATCCCTTCCACAACTAGGATGTGAAGCGGGCATCTTGATCTGAGACTATTGTCAAAGGGATTCCATGAAACCAAACTATATCCTGCACGTAGAGGCATCCCAAGCTCTCTACGGAACTCTTCTCCCTGATATCTAGGAAGTGGGCCAAATTGGTGAGTCGGTTAACGATCACCCAGATGGAATCGTGCCCCTTGGATGTCTACAGTAAGCCCATCACGAAGTTCGTCGATATTCCATCCCACTTCCACTCTGTAACTTCCAGGGGTGAGCTAATCACACTGGAACCTGGTGCTCAGCCTTCACCTACCGGCACGTAAGGCATCGAGAAACGAACTCTGTTATTGTCTTCTTCATGCCTGACCACTAAAACTGTCATCAGAGATCCTGGTACATCTTTACCACTCTAGGATGTACTGCTAAGGGGGATGTATGAAACTCCCTCAGGACCTCCTCCCGCGATGCCACTGGTACAACAGTGTATCCTTTGAAAAGAACTGCGTGCTCCCCACCTTGTGAATGTCCATTAGAAGAATATCCTATGGATAACTGAGCACATAAATCCTCATAGTTGACATTCCTAAGTTGTGTCTCCCTAACTCATTGTAAGAGTAAAGGGGTGACAAACATCGACTAAAGGTAAGCTGCATCCTTTTTTCCCACGAAAGATAACTATAACAAGGACAACTATTTCTTCGCCTCACTCAGAATATGTGAGCTCGATCCCCTGTTAAGAGCATCTGTCACCTTTTTCCCCTTCCCAGGAGTATATATGATCTCAAAATCATAGTATTGGAGAAACTATAGCCAACGCCTCTATCTCAAATTCAAATCCTTCTACGAGAATATGTACTTGAGGCTTTTTTGGTCATAGTAGATGATGAATCGCTCGACCATAAGGTAGTGTCGCCACATCTTTAATGCGAAGACTGCCTTTGCCAACTCGAGATCATGGGTCGTATAGTTCTGCTCATGTGGCCTAAGCTGGCATGAGCCATAAGCAATCACAGCCTGTCTCTACATCAGGAAACAGCCAAGACCATTCCCCGATGTGTTGCATAAAACTACGTATTCGACACCCTCCCCTGGTAATATCAAGATCAGGGCACTCATCAAACTCTACCTCAACTACTCGAAAGCCTACTAGAACTTCTTCGTCCACATGAAGGGTTTCCCCTTCCTGGTCAAGGCCATCATTGGTGCTAATATTTGGGAGAAATTAGTAATGAATCTCCGGTAATATCCTGCCAACCCAAGGAAGCTCCACACCTCTGTCACACTCTAAGGTGGCTCCCATGCTAACATTGCCTCCACCTTGTCTAGGTACATAGCTACTCCATCTATTGAAATGACATATCCCAGAAAGAGGACCTCCAGAATCCAAAACTGGCACTTTGAGAGCTTCCCATAAAGTTGGTGTTCTCGGAGTACATCCAGAACCATCTACAGGTGTCTCGTGTGCTTCTTCTCTGATGTCGAGTACACAAGGATTTTGTCGATGAATACCACTACGAACCAGTGTAAGTATGGCTGAAAGATCCGATTCATAAGTCCCATGACCACTAAGAGGTAGTTCGTCACACCAAAAGGCATCACCAAGTACTCATTGTGACCATAGCGTCATCTGAATGTCGTCTTTAGTATATCCTCATCCTGTACTATTAAATGGTGGTAACCTAACTGAAGGTCAACCTTCAAGAACCATTGTGGCACTCTCAGCTGGTCAAAGAGGTCATCGATCCTTGGTAGTGGATACTTGTTCTTCATTGACACCTGGTTTAGGCGCCGGTAATCCACGCACAACCTGAAACTCCCATCTGCCTTCTTGGAAAACAAAACTGGGGCTGCCCAGGTTGAAATGATAGGTCTTACAAAACCCTTGCTCTGAAAATACTCCAACTTCACCCTCATCTCATGAATCTCTACAGGAGACATCCGATATGCTGATGAATAAATCAATGTTGTCTTGGGGTTTAAGTCGATGCAGAAGTCGATTTCCCAGTGGGGAGGTAGTTCCATAACATCTTCAGGAAAGATATCCTCGTACTCCGCCACTACTATTGGGAACTGGAAGCTCACAACATCTACCACCCCGAGGGTAAGGCTATCCAACTCATGAGTGATTTTCCATACCCTCTTATATATGAGTTCATCTTGTGCTGCTTGAGTCTCCCTTTCACCGACAAAGAAAAACCTCGTCCCATTGCTGTGGACACACCGCACTCTTCACCTAAAATAGTCAATCTGGGCATGGACCGAGGATAAACAATCCATACTGAGAATGATGTCATAAAGCCTCAACATTACCACCAAGAGGTTCTAACTGAAACTCTAACCTCCAACGGTAATATCACACCATCTACAAAGGTGTGTGATTATTGAGTCTCCTCCCGTAGGTGTCTCCAAGCGTAAGGATCAAGTCAACGGCTCAACTGGAATGTCAAGGTTTTTCACAATACATGTAGAGGGGAAGGAATGATTGGAACCTGTGTCTATAAGTATGCCAGATAAGGTAGAGAAGACACAGATCATACCTCAGATCATCCCTGGTGTCCCTAGGTCATACACCTCGACCGCATGCATTTGTCCCCACCCATGTCCCCCATCTCCCTGATCCTGGTGTGGACCTCCTGGGGGTGGTGGTGGAAGTAGATCAAAGCGTCCTCCACCACCTGCAGGTCTCCCTACTCCTATTCCACGTCTGCTACCTGGTGGGTCTGTTTGATCCACTCTCTGTATCTGCCTCGGTGGTCCGTCCACTGTCGCCCTATCGGCAACTCAATGGGTCGGACAATCTCTATCGAGATGTCCCCTACCATCGCATGAGTAGCATCGCCTCTCCCTAGGCTGACTGGATCCAGCCTGAGAGCCTTGGACTATCAATCCCCTGTCTCGGGTCCTCCTATGATGTCTCCCACATCCTGATTCCTCTGCCTGATTTCAAATCCCTGCTGTCGAGGTCTCTACACCTATGTTTCTGCTGCTAAGTTTTGTCGGTTGTCTCTACTCCGTCAAGAAGCTCTCGATCACCAAGGCTTTCTCAAGCACTCCATCATAAGTTGAAATGCATAAAGGCACGACACTAGCTTGAATGTACTTTCATAGACCTAGCTCGAAGGTTCGAGCTTAGAAGTACTGATCCCAGACCATATCCATCGAGTACCTGGAAAGATTGGTGAACCTTGATGAGTAGTCAGCCACCATCAAACTGCCCTTCTGGAGCTGAAGGAGCTCCTAGATATGCACTTCTCTCAGCATAACCGGGTATAACTCCTCACTAAAGAGTTGCTCAAACTCCATCCATGAAAGAGTATCCTCGTCGTGAGTCTGTGTGGTCAGACTCCACCATCATCCTACCAAACCTTGAAGAAGGCTCGCTCCTAGGATCACCATCTGGTCCGCCAGTGTCCTCGGGAGATGGAAAACTCTGGTCACTGCCTCAAGCCAGTCCTCAGCCGGCTGAGGGTTAGGCTCGCCTCAAAACCTAAGGTGTCTATGTCTCTGGAACTCATGGAGTGCGCTCAGCCTGCGCCCCTCATCTGTTGGTACTACAGGTACCACGGGATGCTCCACTGATGGTGGTATAGTAGGTGCACCACCCGGAGGCAACACCTAGGGAACTGGTCCCTGTATCAAATCCTCATCACTGAGGGGGTCATCCTTGTGATCGTGCTGCTGAATCCTAGTGGGTATGCATCATGGAGGCATCCTGTAAGGAACAAGATGTATCATGGCTAAAGAGTATATCTGGATAGCTAACACAAAGGACATGGAAAACACAACTCATTCCTATATGATGCATGTACCAATATCTTATTTCCCCACAACTAGTGTTTCTATGTACCGAGTCAAAAATAAGGTTATCAGAGTCATGGTGTATGGATACGTCGGCTGCCCACACCAACATTGTAGTCTCTGGCCTAAAATTCGAGCTTGAAACACTTAACATTGTTTCCCCCAAACCAATCTCACAAACTCTTGGTCCTAAGGTAGAACTGGCCACCTCTGATACCACTCTGTCATGACCCATCCTAGTGGGGCCCACGTCACGACTCCCCAAGACCGCCTCTAATAGGCCAAGGGCTAGTGACTAGTACCGAGTAGGCATATTACTAAAATGGGAGGAATTTCCTAATAACATGTACACACGCACACATCTCCAAGACCACAAATGCTGAAATGTAAAAAACCCCAATAAGGAACAAAATGCATGCATACAACTAAACCCAATAAACATAGTATAATGAAAAGTAAAGTACTAAAAGTAAACTGGGCCCGAATACAAGCCCACCAAAATCAATAGTCTGAAAACTACAAAGTCCAACCTGTAAGCACAAAGAGGTACTGGGTCTGCTGTTCATAGCCGTAGGAACACCTCGGCCCGTAGGGAACTCAAAAAGCTCAGTATTATCCTGGTCCGCCCTGGACTCTGTCAAAAGGCTGCTCATCTGCACAAGACATGACACGCGCAGGAAAATCCCATGTAGGGGTGAGTATAAAAATACTCATTAGAGGACCCTGAAAACCACAAAGTAATACACAAAGGAAAGGCATAGTCAGCTCTACACAGTATATATCTACTGAACATATAATAGGTGAACCCAATATAGATATACTCAAAACCCAAACCTGTAGTCTAGAGACAGGTCACACAACTGCATTCCCCCCAATAGGGATTCAGTTTGAAGACTCCACAAAGCACTCGTCCGGGAGAACTCACTCCACGAGTCTGATAGCTCTAATGACGTCCGTCCGAGAAGTATTGTCTGTCAGGAAAAGTCACGAGATATAGATACACTCATTCTGGTAGAACACACTCCTGAATGGGGAAAGATCATGATACATAGATAAGGATCACTACCAGGGCCTTGGTAGATACCGCGACTGTCATGACCCGTCCCCCGGGGCCCATGTCGTGACTACCCCAAGCCCACCTTCCATAGGCCAGGGGCTGGAAACTAGCACCGGAAAGGCGTATCCCTAAAATGGGAAGGCATTTCTTTAAAACCTATACAAACACACAACCCAAGAACATAACAATAAGCAACCGCAAAGTAAACTGCTATAGAAAAACGAGTGCTGAAAGTAAAGGGGCTGGAAATACAAGCTCAACTATAAAGTACAAGTACAATCGGAAAGTACATATACAACTAAATGTACAAGAAGCTTCTGGATCGTCCACTGAGGATCTTACCTAAAGGGTAGGTAGGTACAAATAGTCTCCACAGCACTCCACGTAATCTCTTCTCCTCCATGTATCACCTAGTCCTGGCTCCCTCTAGACTCAGCTCTGCTGCTCGTCGTCTGCACAAGACACAATAAGGTACGGGAAAATCCTGTACAGGGGTGAGTATGAAGATACTCCGTAGGGACCCCAAGACCCCTGTAGGTCTCCTAGAGTTCAACAAATGAAATACCACAAATCAAGACATCAACTCTACTTAGGTATATTCTCATAAATATACCTAAGTTATCAAGATATACTCATATCATACATGAGGAAAGAATACCAAAAAGGTGACACCATGAAGGAAGAAGCACCACACAGGTAGAAGTACCACACAGGTACACCACGAAGGTAAAAGTACACAACACAAGTCAGCTCACACCAGTTATCACTTTAGGTCAAGGATGGAAGGGTTATCACATCATTGAACTATTCGACTACTGGAGAAATCCTTCTCTATCAAGTACAGAGGGCATGTTGGGTCACACAGAGCCGCTTCCCACTAACCTTGAACTATTGTGGTACCCATCCCTAATGGGTATCGTGGGCATGCTAGGTCACACAAAGCTGCTTCCCACCGTGGGAATGTTGGGTCACACAGAGCCACTTCCCACCTTGGTCAAACTGAGGTAATCCTCTTGTTGAGCATTGTGGGTCTGTCGGGTCACATAGATCTGCTCCCCACTATGGGTCTACTGGGTCACACAGATCCGCTTACCACTAGTTCAGTCATCAAGCAATCTTCAGGTCTCATCCAACCGCAGCGTTCCATACGTAGTTTGCTTGGGAGAACCACTCCTCAAGCCACTCGATGCATCTTGATATCCATGGAAGTCACCATAAGGTATATTCTAGGGTAGTAACTATAGCATCGTCTGTCACAAAACTTGAACTCCTCAACTGTTGTAGAACTCCTCCTCTATCAAGTACAGTGGGCCTGCCGAGTTATACAGAGCCGCTTCCCACTAACCTTGAACTATTGTGGTACTCATCCCTGATGGGTACCATGGGAATGACAGGTCACACAGAGTATCTTTCCACCATGGGCATGCTGGGTCACACAGAACTGCTTCCCACTAAGACATCATCAAGCAGTCTTCAGGTCTCATCCAGCTGCAGGGTTCTACACGTAGAGTGCTTGGGAGAACTGATCCTCAAGCCATTGGTCGTATTAAAACTCGTACAAAGTCTCACAAGGAAGTAACACGATGTTTCTCCATGTCATAAGGGTTCCAACACAATAATCGGTGCGTCAATCGGACGCCCGGTCTGTGCGTTATTGGGATTTCAGTGTCGAGGGCCCAGTTGGTTGGATTCTGGTGTGATCCAACCCATCCATACTCCAAATTTCTCAAAAAAAAACTCATGAGTAAATCAAAAGGGTCGTCTATCTCTAAGGATCCTAACATCCTAGACGGTTCGTCAAACGGACCTTTGGTTCTCAAGATAAGTCCCTTTTTTTGTTCCTAGGCAGTATTGGGTCCGGGTCCAGTCCGCCTCGGTCGGACCGGCCCAACCTGGCTCGGCATAGGCCAAATCGGTTCGACCTAGGTCAACCCGGACTGACCCGGCTAGGCTGCGGGTTGGCTCGATGAGCGGTGGGTCAGTCCGCTAGACCGACCCGGCGGTGCCACCCGCCTGGCGACACGGGCCCCCAAGGATACCCGGACACAGTGCGTCCGGGTAGAGATGACGTGGCACATAGCCACATCAGTAGGTCAACCCACGGAGGTTGAACCCAATGCGGTGCCACGGGGCACCGCGGGTCCTCCGTGTCGTGGCCGACGGGCTGCGGCTTTGCCGCCGACCGCGCCGCTGGCGCGCGCCCCGTCCCCCGACCGCCAGTCGATCCGGTGGCCCCTTGCTTCCGCTGCGGCCAACACGGTCCGTGACCTTACTGTCGCATGGGCGCGCCATTGGGGGCACGCCCCACCTACACTTCGCCAACTCGGTCGCGGCCGGCCAGCATGTCGGTCTACCTCTTCTCCGGTCGCCACAGCTGACGAGCCACGTCCCTCCTTGTTCATCGGCGGCACACGACGGCACGCCACACCTCCTCCATGGTCGGTCGGTGTCAGCCGCTCCGACGACCGTCGTGGATTTGTGTCACGGCCTCCTCTTTCTGCGTGCATTGACACACTATCCACCACGTAGTTGATTGGTGTCGTCATGATTTCAGTATTCCATGGAATCACAAGGATGTAACAAATATAGCGGAGGGTTTGGGTCAGTTTTGTTAGGCCCATGCCCTCTACGTTAGCTCATAACACAAGGGGGGTTAAGGGTTTAATAACAATTGAATTAAACAACCAGATAAACCCCACAAGATTCCCCGCAACGACCTCCCGTAAAGACGAATGAATCGCGGGTCAACCCGTTAGTCAGTTGACCTGCGTTCTTCATGTTATTCAAGAATGGGGAAGAGGAAATAAATTAAAAGAATAAATGAATTAACCCCTACCTCAAGTTTGTTGGAGAGTGTCCGCATTTTAGGAAGTGTCGGCGTTCGTTGTCCACGAAAAAAGCCTCCAACGACGTCGCTCGATCATCGTTCTTTGATTTGTGGTTTGGGGTCGCTCGTCACTGCCCGATGAAACCTGCTTCGTCCTCCAAGTGTTGGGAATCGTGAAACTTTACCAGAGCTTCGTCGCTTGGTAAATTCGTTCCAATTCCTCCCCCCAAGCTCCATATAAAGAAGAGGGGGAGGGTAAGTAACGATCGTGAAATTTATAAATGTTCATTTAATAGGAACCTTCCTAAATTCCAACGATGTTGTTACTTAGTATTTGAAGGGTCAAGCCATTTAATGGCTTGACTAGCCACTGGCCTCATGCTACTGCTTGTTCGTTGGTAAAAAAGAAATAAAATAGTGAGATTATTTTATTTCATTTTCTTTTAAAAGTCACCAAAAATAACTTCTTCTCCAGACCTACTGTAGTCCAAGTAAAGCCTCTCTTAAGCAAATCCTAGCGCTATAAATTCAAAGGTGCCATCATATTTTTAATCCGAGCACTAGTTCAAAAGTTAGAAAGCGCCGCTCGCGCGTTTACTAAACATACCCGAAAAAAAAGTTTGGAAAATTAATAACAGACACCCTTGACCCACGTTGGTCGAGGTTAGGCTCAGCCTAAGTGAAATACCTCCCAAAAAACCCAACAGTACTCTCGGTTTTCCAATCTGAGTTACCATTTAAAAGTTATGGATTTTTCAATAAAATAATTGTCACTTAATTATTTTATTTACGACCAAAAACTAACTTTCATTGGTGGATCGCACCGGCCAATATTAGTATCTGACTAAAGAAAGCATACCCTCACGAGTTCAGCGGTGGTCTCGTATTTTTAAACCAAGTTACCGTTTGTGAGTTATAAGCATTTGAAAAATAAAATAATTTATTTAATTGTTTTATTTATGGTTATGCCATTTTTGGGTTTTCTCATAGGAGGCCTGCTCCGACTAAACTTAAATCGGGAATAGGGTAAACTCATCATCCTGAATGCAATGGTTCCCTCAGATTTTTAATTTGGGCAACTGTTTAAGATTTATTCCACTTTTTCAGTAAAACTTCTTACGCGCGCTATTTAAAGTTTAACAAAACTTCGACGGACCATTCCAGGCACTTCGGGCCTCAGAATCACACGCCGTCAGATTTCGTGGTCTTGAAATAATTCTATATAATTTAAAAAAATATATACATAAATTACGAGACATTACATTCTCCCTAACTTTAGGTATTTTCATTCCCTAAAGCCATAACATAGACTAATGATACAAATGGGGGTACTGAGCACGAATCTGAGCATCCCACTCCCATGTGCTCTCCTGGAGGTTCTCATGCTTCCAGCAAACACGCACCATAGGTATCGACCGCCCATGAAGGACCCACTCTTGTCGATCCTCAATCTCTACTGGAACCTCCGTAAACATCTCCCCATCGTCTAAGTCCAGCTCACCATGGTCGATGATGTGAGATGGGTCGTGCACGTATCTCCTTAGCTGGGATACATGGAAGACACCGTGCACCCTTTCCAATTGTGGTGGAAGGGCCAAGCGGTATGCTACCTCACCTATCCTTTGAAGTATCAGAAAAGGACCGATAAACCTCGGTGATAACTTGCCACCTCAGCCAAAACTCTGTAGTCCCCATCGAGGAGAGACTCACAGGAATACATGGTCCCCCTCCTAGAACTCCAAGGGTCTCTGTATCTTATCATCATAAGACTTTTTCCAACTTTGTGCGTTCTTCACTTGTTGACAAGTGAGACATCGTGATACGACTCTTCCATTGCTTTCTTCATCCCTGGCCACCAGTACTGACACCAGAGGTCCTGGTACATATTCACCACACCAGGATGTACCACCCGAGGGGACGTATGGAACTCCCTAAACACCTCCTATCCAAGCACCACCGGTACCATGGTATGTACTTTAAAGAGGACAATGTGCTCCATACCTTCATAAAATATATCAGGTGCCTGGCCTGAGGATATCTGAGCACATCAAGCCTCGAAATCAATATCCCCAAGCTACACCTTTCTAACTCGCTGATGGAGTGGGGGAGTGACAGTAATAGACTAGGGTTAAGCTGTTCCATCTCTATTCACGAAGGATATCTACAGCGCGACTAGCTGCTCTGATGCCTCACTCAACAGTTGTAGAGTGCGTTTGCTACCACATTCCCCTTCCCAGGAGTATAGACTATCTCAAGGCCATAGTATTGGAGGAACTCTAGTCATCTTCATTATCTCAACTCTTGAAAGCTCTACTGACACTTCTCCATCCACAATAAAGGCTCCCCCTTCTTCGCCAAAGCTGACAAGGGTGACACTATCCTGGAGAAGTCTAGTTCAAAACTCCAGTAGTACTCAGCCAAAATAGAAGTCCCTCTCCCTTCGGAGAGGTAATCCTGGAAACATATTTTGAAAAGATGTCCCCACACTCTACCACTACTATTGGGATCTGAAAACTCAAAACTCTCGCTGCCACGAGGGTAAGGTTGGCCGACTCAAGAGTGATCGGCTGCACTATCCTATGTATGAGTTTATCCTGTGCTACCTGGGTTTCTTTTTTTTCACCGACCAAGGAAAACCTCATTCCCACATTGTAGATAAACCAAAACCTTTTTTCCTAATACAGTCAATCTGAGTATGAATTGTGGATGTCCAGTCATACCCAAACTAACGTCGTAAGGCCTCGACAATGCCGCCAAGAGGTTCCAACTGAAACTCTCGCCTCAAGGGTCAAATCACACTATCAGCGTAAGTGTGATTATCGAGTCTCATCCCAAAGTTATATACAGACATGAGGTTAAAGTCAATGGTTTAACAGGAAACTCTAGGTCTTGGACAAGATTCATGGAAGGAAGGAATGATTGGTACCTATGTATATTGGTATGGCAGCTAGTAGTAGACACAGACCATACCTCAAATCATTCCTAGAGCACTTGGGTCGCTCTCCTTGACTGCATGCAGCTACTCCCTTCCTCCGTCCTCCAGCTCCCTGAGCCTGGTGGGGACCACATATGGGGGTGGTTTGTAACATTTCGAAATGTACACCACCTCATGTTGTTCTCCTAGATTTTCTTCCATGTCTACAGCCCTACAGATTTGTCTGTCCCTAGCACTTCTTCTTCCTGAAAATTTTTTCTCACACACCCAAGTCTCTAAGACTGGCACTAGTTTCCTGCTTTCCCACTACTAACATTCACTGGCTGTATCCGCTCAGCCAAATAACATTCAGCTGCAAAGGTTCTCTCTAGAACCCTAACATAGGTAGGAATGCATAGAAGAATAGTGTTGGCTCGGACGTCCTTAAACACACCGTTATCAGAAGTCCAAGCCCTGAAGCACTGATCGTATCGTATTCATTGAGTACCAGGAATAGTCGGTATGCCTCGATGAATACCCAGCTACTGACATGTCGTCCTGCAGAAGCTGTAAAATCTCTAGAGAACTATCAGCCACCTCCTCAAGCTAGTCCTCAACTGCCAGTGAGTCAGGATTTCCTCAAAACCTGAGGGGTATCTGATGCTAAAACACGTGTAAGTCACTAAGCCTATATGTGTCCTCTACCAATATCACCGGTTGTAACTGCTGACCAACAGGCAGTGATATAGTTGGCACACTACCCGAAGGTACCATCTCAAGAAATAGTCCATGTACCGAAGCCCCATCACCATGTGGACCATCCTCATGGTAATGAACTGATAAAATTAGCATCTAGGTTCACCATCTGATCTGTTGGTGTCTCAACTAGGTGTAAAACTATAGCCCTAGCCTCCAGCCAGTCCTCAACTATCTGGGAATTTGTCTCACCTTGAAAACTCGGTGCCCTCTTCCGCTGGAACTCGTAAAATGTACTCAGTTGGCGTGCACCATCTACCAGCGTCTTGTGGTAACTGCTTCCCAATGGGTGGTGGTGCTACTAGTACACCACCCGAAGGTGCCAACATAGTAAAAGGGCCCTGTACCGGAGCCTCGTCGCTTGGTGGGCCGTCATCATGTACTCTCTCGGGAATCCTAGCTGGATTTCTATGTGGCAACATCCTGATAAGGAACAGGTGTGCCGCGGTCATTAAGTTATACCTGGTGAGCTGACTCCAAAGAAATCAAAAGAAAAACTTTTCAAAAACACACGCAATCAATGTTTTTGTGCACTGAGTCAGAAATCATAATTCAAGGTCCTGGTTTATGGATACGTCAGCCACCGCACCAACACTGGACTCCCCAAACTGAAAACAACACTCGTAATACTTAACAATATTACTACATAGAAAAGATTGAAGTACTAGTTATTTGGTAGAACTGATACCTCTGATACCACTTTTTCATGACCCATCCCCCAGGGCCTGTGTCATGACTACCCCAAGCCCACCTTCCATAGTCCAAGGGCTGGCGACTAGAACTGGAAAGGTGTATCCCTAAAATGGGAAGTCATTGCCTTTAAACTAGTACAAACACACAACCCAAGAACATAACAAGGAGAAACCACAAAGTAAACTGCTATAGAAAAAAGAGTGCAGAAAGTAAAGGGGCTGGAAATACAAGCCCAACTGTAAAGTACAAGTACAACTAAAAAGTACATATAAAAATAAAAGTACAAGCAGCTTCTAGATCGTCCCCTGAGGATCCTACCTAAAGGGTAGGTACAAATCATCTCTACAGCACTCCACGTCAGCTCGTCTCCTCTGTGTACCGCCTGGTCCTGGCTCCCTCTAGACTCAGCTCTGCTGCTCGTCATCTGCACAAGACACAAAAAGGTGCGGGTGAATCCCATTCAGGGGTGAGTATGACGATACTCAGTAGGGACCCCAAGACCCTTGTAGGTCTCCTAGAGTTCCAAAAAAAATACTACAAAGAAAGACATCAACTCTACTTAGGTATATGCCCATACATATACCTAAGTTATCAAGATATACTCATCTCATACATGAGGAAAGAATATCACAAAGGTAACACCACAAAGGAAAAATTACCACAAAGGTAGCACCACATGGGTAGAAGTACTACACAGGTACACCACGAAGGTAAAAGTACACAACACAAGTCAGCTCACACCAGGTATCACTTTAGGTCAAGGATGGAAGGGTTATCACATCATCGAACTCCTCGGATGCTAGAGAACTCCTTCTCTATCGAGTACAGTGGGCCTTTCGGGTCACACAGAGCCGCTTCCCACTAACCTTGAACTGTTGTGGTACCCATCCCTAATGGGTACCGTGGGCATACCGGGTCACACAGAGCTGCTTCCCACCATGGGCATGTCGGGTCACACAGAGTTGCTTCTCACCTTGGTTGAACTGAGGTATTCCTCCTGTCGAGCAACATGGGTCTGTCGGGTCACAAAGAGTCACTCCCCACTGTGGACCTACTAAGTCACACAGAGCCTCTTCCCATTGGGCCAATTGTCAAGCAGTCTTCAGGTCTCATCCAACCGCAGGGTTCCATATGTAGTCTGCTTGAGAGAACCACTCCTCAATCCATTCACCGCATCTTGATATCCATGGAATTCACCATAAGGTATATTCTAGGGTATTAACTGTAGCATCATCTGTCACAAAACTCAAACTTCTTAGTTGTTGGAGAACTCCTCTATCGAGTATAGTGAGCCAGTCGGGTCACACAGAGCCGCTTCCCACTAACCTTGAACTGTCATGGTACTCATCCCTAATGGGTACCATGGGAATGATAGTTCACACAGATCCACTTTCTACCATGGGCCTACTAGGTCACACAGAGCCGCTTCCCCCTGGGACATCGTCAAGCAGTCTTCAGGTCTCAGCCAGTTGTAGGGTTCTGTACGTAGCGCGCTCGGGAGAACCGCTCTTCAAGCCATCAGTTGTATTACAACTGGTAAAAAGTATCACAAGAAAGTAACCTTATGTATTTCCACATCATAAGGGTTCCAACGCAACAGACAGCACATCAATCGGACACCCGGTTTGTGCGTTATCGGTATTTTAGTGTAGAGAGCCCGTTCGGATTCGGGTGCGATCCAACCCAGCCGTACTCTAAATTTCTCAAAAAAAACTCATGGAGTAAATCAAAAGGGTAGTCTTGCTCCAAGGATCCCAACTCCATAGATGGTTCGTTAAACGGAGATCTGGTTCTCAAGATAAGGCCCTTTTTGTGTTCCTGGGCAGTACTGGGTCCGGGTCCGGTCTGCCTCGGTCGGACCGCCCCAACCTGGTTCGGCATAGGCCAAACCGGGTCGACCAGGGTTGACCCAGACCGACTCGAGTCAACCCAGCCTGCTAGGCCCGGCCCGACCCGGCTGGGTCACGGGTCAGCCCGCTGGACCGACCGAGTGGTGCTACCCGCCTGGCGGCGCGGGCCGCCAGGGATACCCGGACACGGCGTGTCTGGGTAGGGCTGATGTAGCGCGGAGCCATGTCACCGGATCAACCCGCGGGGGTTGACCCCAATGCGGCACCACGAGCCACTGAGGGTCCTCTGTGCCGCAGCCGATGGGCCGCGGCTTTGCCGTCGGGCGCGCCGCTGGCGCGCGCCCCGTCCTCTGGCCGCCGGTCGATCCGGTGGCCCCTTGCTCCCACCACGGCCAACACGGGCCGCGACCTTACTATCTCATGGGGGCGCCGCTGAGGGCATGCCCCACCTCTGCTCTGTCGGCTCCATCGTGGCCGGCCAACGTGCCGGCGGACCTCTCCTCTGGTCGTCGTGGCTGACGAGCCACGACCCTCCTTGTTCATCGGCGGCACGCGGCGGCGCGCCGCGCCTCCTCTACGGCCGGCCAGTGTCAGCCGCTCTGACGACCATCACGGATTTGTGTCGTGGCCTCCTCTTGCGGCGTGCGTTGACGCGCTATCCACCAAGTAGCTGATCAGTTTCATCGCACTGTCAGTATTCCATGGAGGCATAAGGATGTAACAAATATAGTGGAGGGTTCGGGCTGGGTTCGTTAGGCCCACACCCTTCGCGTTAGCTCGTAAAATGATGGGGGGTTAAGGGTTTAATAACAATTGAATTAAACAACCAGATAAACCTCACAAGATTCCCCGCAACGACCTCCCGCAAAGACGAATGAATCGCGGGTCAACCCGTTGGTCCGTTGACCCGTGTTCTTCGTGTTATTCAAGAACGGGGAAGAGGAAATCAATTAAAAACATAAATGAATAAAACCCCTACCTCAAGTTCGTTGGATAGTGTCCGTGTTTGAGGAAGTGTCGGTGTTCATCGTCCTCACAAAAAACCACCAACGACGTCGCTCGAGCATCGTTCTTCGGTTCGGGGTTCGGGGTCACTCGTCACCGCACGCTGAAACCGGCTCCGTCCTCCAAGTGTTGGGCATTGCGGCACTTTACCAAAGATTTTTCTCTTGGTAAAGTCATGCCAATTCCTCCCTCCAAGCTCCATATAAAGGAGAAGGGGAGGGTAAGTAACGATCGTGGAATTTATGAAGGTTCATTTAATAGGAACCTTCCTAAATTACAACGACGTTGTTACTTAGTATTTGAAGGGTCAAACCATTTAATGGCTTGACTCACTGCTAGTCTCACACGACTGCTTGTCTATTGGTGGAAAAGAAAAAGAATAATAAGATTATTTTATTTCATTTCCTTTTAAAAGTCGCAAAAAATAACTTCTTATTTTGACCTACTGTGGTCGAAGTAAAGCCTCTCTTAAGCGAATCTCAGTGTTGCGGATTCAACGGTGCCCTCAAATTTTTAATTCGAGCACCAGTTCAAAAGTTAGAAAATGCCGCTCGCGCGTTTACTGAACGTACCCGAAAAAAAAAGTTTGGAAAATTAATAAAAGTCTCCCTCGACATGCGCCGGTTGAGGTTAGGCTCTGACTAAGTGAAATACATCCCCAACGAACCCAACGACACTCTCAGATTTCCAATCTGAGTTACCGTTTAAAAGTTGTGGATTTTACAATAAAATTATTATCACTTAATTATTTTATTTACGGATAAAAACTAACTTTCACTGGTGGCCCGTGTCAGCCAATGTTAGTATCTACCTAAAGAAAGCATACCCTCACAAGTTTAGCAGTGGTCTCAGATTTTTAATTCGAGTTACCGTTTCTGAGTTATAAGCATTTTAAAAATAAAATAATTTATTTAATTATTTTATTTACGGTTATGTCATTTTTGGGTTTTCTCACATGAGGCCTGCACCGAATAAACTTAAATTGTGCCTAGGGTAAACCTGCCATCCTAAATGCAATGGTGCCCTCAGATTTTTAATTCGGGCAACCGTTTAAGAGTTATTCCACTTTTTCAGGAAAACTGCTTACGCGCATTATTTAAAGTTTAACAAAACCTCAACGGACCATTTTAGGCACTCCGGGCCTCAAAATCACGCACCTTCAGATTTCGTGATCTCAAAATAATTCCATATAATTTTAAAAAAAATTATACAAAAATTCTGGGACATTACAGCGACTCATCTGGATTCACCTGCTAGGTAGAGGATCGACGCCCTGTGGAAGTAGTCACGTCAATACCTGACTCTACCTAGGGTCAAGAATGGATGGAGGATCTCGCTCCAGGCCTCTCGAAGGGATACCTGACTCTATCTTGGAAAGTTATGCTGAAGGGATTATACTTTGGTAGAAGGAAACGATACCTAACCTTCAAGGGAACGAGAAAAGGGGCATTAACCCAAACGAAACATGCCCAAGATACGGTGGACAAGAAGATCAATCCATGTACTGAAAAGTACACGGCGTGTAGAAGTGGAACACACTGTTTCTTCTGACCCTGGGTACTGCCTGTGTACAATGGACTGTGTTGCCAGGCTTGTTGTGTAGAAAGGCCAGTACACGACATGTAGTACAGATCACATGTCGTGTCCGAGTAATTGGGGTCAGCTCCGTGTACGCGGTCGTGTGCCCGTACACAGCTTTATACCGTGTATGCCATCCTGTGTAACCGGTACATGGGGTAACCCATGCATTCGGCATGGTCTAGCTGTGTGGTGGAGTACACGGTCGTGTACTCCATCCCGTGTCCGTGTATCTCCCGAGATACACGCCGAGTCCCACATAAGGACCCACACGTCGTGTTGTTTGGAGAACACGTTGTGTCATCGCTTCGTGTATCACGGAACCCTAACTGTCACTGAGCTAGTCCCACACAGTGTGTTCTTAGGGATACACGTCTTGTTCTTTAGGAATTTCTAGAAAACGTAGTTATTCGTTCGGTGCTCTGGGGGATGCTTCGTTCTTTGATCCGGCCGCCCGATCGCCATGAAACTCAAGGGTTTTGGTCGCCCCGACACCACATAACCGATTCCATTGGTTTTTCACCTCTGATCGGCTCTGAAAACGCGTATCAATCCACCCATGTGAAGAACTTTCGAAGAATGGTCTCTCTCGATCCGATCTGATTCATCATACACCATCATCGTCGAACCTTTGCTAGGTCACTGTGATGTCGGATCTTTAATTTGGGATCATTGCATTGTAAAATGGATGTGCAACGATCCATTGTTCGTCACCCCATGAAGAACGCGAAGAACGTGAAGAAAAGGGGAAGAAAAATCCAATAAACCAAATTGAGGAACGAACCTCCACCGTCGTTCGTCATGGTGTTGATCCACTCCCATTAGAAGGATTTAAGAGGGTGAATCAAAATGAAAATCCAAGAATTATCACATAATCAATTACCGAATCAAAACCCCAAAAGAAAAGGAAATTAACGCCCTCCTGCAAGAATGCCTGATTCGTGGATCACCCTGTTGGTGGGTTGATCTACATTCGTCGTTTAATCCAAGAATAGGGAAACAAAAGAATCGAAAATAACAAACCCCTACCTCTGTCATCGACGAAGAGGGAGATCGGTCATCGGTCGGGATTCGATCTCACTGCGCAACGATCCACACGTCATCATTCGTCAGCGTCCATCAAAAATCCTTCAAGGTTGGTTCCTCTCCAAAGCTCCATAGGATTCATGGGGAAAACTCTAGAGTTATGAGTCTAATCCTGGGCTCCTGCTCATTTAAAGAAAATAAGCGTCGTTGTATTATGGAAACATTTTAAAATAAAATAAATTATTATTTTATTTTATTTCTTCTAAAATGTTCCTTCTAAAAAGCCCAAAAACTAACTTTTGCAGCCAACCCGCACCAGTCAATGTTAGGTCTCGCCTAAGGTAAAGTCGATGCTCTGAACGCAACAGTGCCCTCAGATTTCTGATTCAGGAACCCATTTAAAAGTTATTCCACTTTTTTAGAAAAACTGCTCGCCAGCGCTGTTTAAAGTTTAAATTAATTCAAACATTTATTCAGGGCACTCCAGGCCTCAGAATCGCACGTCATCAAATGGTCTGGTCTCGAAATAATTCCATATAATATTTAAAAATAATACACGGAAAATCTGAGACATTACAGAATTCGTGGTACATTGTTTTTAAAAATTATTTCTTTTTAATCCAACCTTTATGACTCATTAAAATCTCGATCTCTCATCTTTAATTCTCTACCTTTCCCTAAAAGCATCAATAAAAAACAAGCAAAACACACGAATTTTTACAAGGTTTGGTACTAAGAACCACTCCTAGCTGAAATCGGTTATACTCCCAAGTTACATATTTTTCACTATATGCAAGTGGTTACAATTAGGGAAAGTCTCATTCACATCAACACTGAGTCTCACTATATTCCACTCTAGAGTTCCACTAGAGATTACAAGTTCCCACCTACACTAGCAACTCCTGAGTCCCATGGGAGGATCTTTATACATCCATCCAAATTTAAATTTTTATTATTATGCCATTTTTTAAGGGAAATGGGGAAATCAATGTTCACAACCAAGGACCACTGTGTAACACCCCAAGATTTCATAGTATATTATCTCTTCAAAGTAATTCAATAACTTGTGCTACACGCAATACCGAATTCGAGCGCACCACGACTTACCAAACTAACCATTCAAAAAACGGTTATGGATAGTATTAACTGCATTTTGAATTTTATATACTCTATATAATTTTAACATCCATATTATGTGTTTCTTAGACATAATATAAGAACAAATTCAATTTTTCAGATAAAGAAAGTATTTTTCAGAAAATGAAATTTTACCGCCTTTTAATGGTGAACCCTTTTTAAATCTAATATTTGAAACTTTTATATATTCAATTTTACAAAATAAACTTATTCTTTAGAATCGAGACATAAAAATTTAGTTTTTGATAAATTTTTTGTATTTTTCTGATAACTTTCGTATTTTGGTGAATAGTGAAAAATACTAAATTTTAATTAAAAACAAATTTTTTAATCGAAATAATTTATAGTGTTAAATTATTCATTTTAATGGTTTTGAAGTATAATTAGATTATATTTTTACCATTTAATACAATTTAGGTCATTATAATTAATTTCACTTTGAAATTGGACATAAACAAGTGTCAATCTTTTGATAGATATTGTTTCTTAAAAACACGTTATTTGTTTTAACAACGAGAATTAATTTTAAATTAATTAATGGAAATTATATGTTTTTAATTTGGTAAAATAGATATCATTTTTGAATTTGGAATATCACATATAGCTTAGGCTGAAATTTTGGTATTTTTCTGAAAACTTTCAATTTTTGATGAATAGTGAAAACACAAAGTTATTGGTTAAAACCGACTTTTTATTTAAATAATTATTTATTTTATTTAACGTTATTTTAGGTCAAAATAGATAAAAAATACCTATATAAGTTCAATATAATTCATTTGAGTCATTTTATAATAATTTTAGATATATAAAAATTGTATTGAACTTTTTACCGTCTTTTACCCACCTCCTAAGAGCATTTGCAAATTTTCATAAAACTTAATTTTACCGCTTCTGTGAGTTAAATTTAAAAAATCTAAGAGACACGGTTAACCTCGGAATGTAAAATGTGGTTCAATAAGATGAAAATAATTTTTGGTGAATAGTAACTTTTGACTTTTATTTACCGCGGTTAAAGGTAAATAGGGTGATTCAAGGTAAAAAGAATATCATAATAATATAATATTACCTTAACACTTATCATAACATTATTTTATGAGTCATGTATGACCATAGGAATATTTGGGTTGATTTTGGGACCCCATGGAGCCACTTATGAAAGATACTGACACTTTATTTTAATTAACTTAAAGTAAAGGCAAAAATGAAATAAACAAATATCTTTTAGTAAATTAATTATTACATAGGGTTATATAAGTTATATTTTAGACTATAAATATTCTTTGAAAATATAAAACGTTTTCCTACATCATGGTATTTGTTTATAATTTTTAGATATCAAATAAATTAAATTATTTATGACACAAAAATGATGCAGTATTTACCTCATTAATAAATGATTTAAATAAATAAGATTATAAATATTAAAATAACTTCCAAAACCTATCCAATTATTATTGGATGAATTTATTTTGACCATGATTCATCTTATCTTCTACCTTAATGAGTTTTGAACCTTTAGAAACTGAAAATCATTATATAATAAAATAATATTTTCACACTTTCCTCAAGAACCCCTCCCCCCCTTATAAAAAGCTCTCACTTATAACCCATTCCTCACACTTCTCAAGCCCATTGGATCATCCAACCCCTTCCCAAATAAGCTCTAAAGATACCTATATTACACCTAGAAGCCTTACCTTAGGCATAATTCACTTCAAAAAGTCCTTTTGGTTCAAACCAAAGGAAGTTACCCAAATTAAAGGTAACGGTTTCTCTTAAATTCTTTTCTTTTATTTTGTTTTATTTTACTTCTCCAACCCCCCTAAACTCTTTTTATTACTTTATTTTATGAAAAAACCAGTATAATCAATATAATAGGATTTTTTTATGAGAATGATTTGAACTAAACTTACACACACCTCCATCTAATGGGTGAAGAACATACTATTTTTGTGGTTCGCAGACTAAGGCCTCACGAAACGATGATTGTTCGATTATATCCTACCACCTCACATGGTGGCCATTAATATGGCACTGTATTTATATATGATATATATATTATGTTTATGTTTTCTTTTTACTTCTGTGTTTTCCATTTATATCATACCTTTATGGTTTCCATTATGGGTAAAACACGATAATTTCATTTGAGGAAGTGCGGACTACCGCCCCCTCAAAGTGATATGACTCATTAATGACTTATGTGGGATGTATAAAGTATGGATTTAATGATATTATATATGATATTATACTGGAATTATAATATACCAATGTATCATTATGTTTTAATTCCATTAAAATACAAAATAGAAATGAAAGTAGCGTTCATGCGTACGTACGGCTTACTGTCTCCATGAACGGTGCATTTCATTTCTTATCTCCAAATGTTATGTACTGTTATAAATACATATATATACTGGAAATATATGATATATATGAAATCTAAATGAGTAATATCATTCTATATATAATGGAATTTTGAACACATGGATAATTTATAACTATAACAAGTTCATTTTTGACTCAAGTTCCGAACATCGACAAAATGTCCGATATGAACTCAAATAATTAACTAATTGTTATATCAAGGTAATAAGTGATATAAAAGGAATAATAAACTTGAAAATATTCTTAAGAAATTAGAAATTAACTTAAGTTTATTATTCAGGAAGAACAAGGAACATATGAGCGAGTCAAGTCGGACACGTGGTAAGGGGTTTTCATCTCACTCCTTATTCCCATGAGATTCATGTTATATTGCCACTATTTCTTTTTGTGTGGTATATGTACTATCTATAATTGTATTCTTTGTGTAATACACTTTAATTTATTTGTATTTACATCTTCATTTTATGATACTTCTTTCATGGGGTTTATGTTTCATAAGTTACCAAATTGGTAAGGGTTAATTTCACAATCTCTTTATTCTCCGAGGTTGTTTTTACGTAAGTATCTACTGGGACATATTTATTATCCATGTACATGTTTCATAAAAGATTTTTAAAAGGGAATATTTTTAAGGTAATTTTTACTAAAACATCATTTTTAAATGTTTTAAAGATTTATTCTTCTAAACCTTTCTCATTAATGTTCATACTTTCAAAATGGTTTTAAGGATTTATTTATATGGACATGAATATTTTTAAAATGTCAATTCCTTTCAAAAGTTTCAAAGTGGTATGAGACATTTTGATTCAATATTGTCTTTAAATTTATTCCCATATAAATAGTGTGACTCTTAAATTATTTCAAAATAGAAAGAGATATTTCTCTCAAATAGTTTTGATTTCATCTATGACAACATCCTTTGATAAATTTTACACATGTTTGAAGTTGATTTATTATGATACAAATATTCCATCTTGTATTTAAGGTTTTATGATATGTTTGACTATGGATGAGTTATTTTTATTCCATTCATGGTTTATGATTAAAGTATTGACATTTCGTATGCAAGTTTTAATACGAATGTTTATGTTATATTTCAACCCCTTCTTAAGATAAATGTGTTAGAATAGTATGTTACAGGTTGGAGACCGGTAAAAGTAAGACCTCCGGGTTGGGGTCCGGTTACAATAGACCCTCTGGGTTGGAGTCCGGTTACAGAGGCTCTCCGGGTTGGAGTCCGGTTACAGAGGCTCTCTGGGTTGGAGTCCGGTTATATAGGATCTCCGGGTTGGGGTCCGGTTACAGTTTGCCCCTAGGTCCTGGCATGAGGCCTTGACATAGAAATTAATGTCCGGCATTATGGATTCCCTCATTATGAAATTATTTATTACATGTGATTATTCGAATAGTAGAATATCCATGTGCATGTTTATATGGTAATGTTTGATTTATTTTTCCCATATTATGTTTAAGTTTATGTTTGGAAGGTTGTTGTTTTATTACACATCTTGCCTTAAAAGTTTATAGCTTCCTCTAAATTATTTACCCTTACTGAGCATCTGAGCTCACCCCTTTCTTAAGTTTTATTTTCCCAGGATCCCAAGAAGTGTTTTATGTTTGAGATGCAGGGTTAATATAAGGGAATAATGGCATTCTCAAAGGATTATTTTTTTGTGTTGTATGTTAGAAAGTGTAATGTAACGTTCATGTTTGTAATCTATTTTCCAAGACTGCTAAATTGATCGGTCTTTTAGGAATTTATTCCTTGTAATCATGCCAATGTATTAAAATAATGCACTGACTCTGGGAATCTAGGGTCGGGGCGTTACAGTTGGTATCAGAGGAAGTTTAGCAACAACCTTGGAAATAGATTTAGATAAACTCTGGTTAGATAACATTACCATAAGATAGAATTTGAGGATTAGTATAGAAGAACTTCCTAAAATTTTGGTAATTTAGAGATTTTGTGAGTTTTCCAAGAAATAAATCCTTGTTTGGATACGAGCAGGTAGAGGCGGCTCTGGCACAGATGTACCTAGGGGTAAAACCCGAAAACACCGCTTTGAGCTAGACTCAAATGAGAACTGGTGCACGACAACGGGCCTTGCTGCACTCTTGGTTACGACACTCCAGGGGGATATGCTTAGTATAATTCTCATTTTCTTTAAAAATCATTATAAAGGATTTATGATTATATACATCCTCAAAGAAAATATTTTTATGATTATGGATTATATCCATAAACTGTTCAATTTACATCAGGTATTTTACAAGTTTAGAATTATTCATTGCAATTCATAAACTGATCTAGTGTATGCCATTGTATAGAAATGGCGTCTGGTATAAGGAATGAGAACTCCAGCAATACATATGATCCAAAGAGTAAGAATGATCATATCATTCATGGTATTAATCCAACATTTAGAAGGGAAATAGTCTCCCATGTATTCTCAACATATGAATAAATAATATCATTTTTTAATAAGATAAGTAAATAATTCTCTAAGTCCTATGGCTTTGAAGGGAAGCAAGAGAATAAAAGGATGGTAGAGAGAAAGATGGATAAAGGGAAGAGGGGAAAGAAGGATTTTCTCATATGTGATAAATGTGGAAAGAATCACCTTGGTAAATGCTTGAAGGGAATGGGAGTTTGTTATAAGTGTGGAGAAAAAGGACACCAAGTACATGATTGCAAGTGTAAGAAAAAGGTTTCAAATGTAAAATGCTTCATCTGCAAGGTGTTAGGACACTACGTGAATCAATGTCCCAGTCATCAAAGTATACCGCAAATGATGCTATTGGATAATAATCAAGTTGTGATACTACCTCAGATGAAGAGGAATGACTAGTGTTCTTATGTTGTTATTATAGAATTATTTCATTTGAGTATTGTATCAACAATATACTGGTTATATGAATTATGGAGATAAATAAGGATTATACTGCAGTACTATTTTATTGAGGATTTGAGATTATATGGTTCTAAGGAAAGTGAATTAATAGTAATCTACACTTTTTGGGAAATACATGGTTGAAGGAAACACTACTGGAAAATGGACCTATCCCCACGGTTCTTCAAAAAACTGTGGGTATAGGGTACCCTGTACCCACGGTTTTCGAAAACCATAGGCATAGAGATTATATAGGAACCTATACCCACGGTTTTAGAAAACTGTGGGTATAGGTCATCTATACCCACGGTTTTTCCCAAACCGTGGGTATAGGTATTTCTCCTAAGGCCTATACCCATGGTTTTTTCCAAACCGTGGGTATAGGGTTTTTTCAAAAGGCCTATACCCACGGTTTTGAAGAACCGTGGGTATTGGTGTGTTTTTTCGAAAGACCTATACTCACGGTTTAGCCAAACCGTGGGTATAGCTTTCCTGTAAAATGGCGGGAAAAAAAATTGCGGGGGAAGAAAAATATTTGGTGAAAATATGGTTTTCATTAATATAATAACAAACATACACAACTAAATACCAAAAGTATTCACAGCTTGGTTGGTCAGGTATATTTTCATTTGAGTCGATCCACTGTTCGAATCTCGCTGAGTTTTTTTTTCTAATAAATTACTTATAATTAATATAAGTAAATAGATGTCTGAGTAAATCAACAATATTCCCGCAGCTTAGTTGGTTCGACGACTTATATCCTACAGTCGGTGCTGTGTTCGAATCGCGTTGTTCTCATTTTTTGATATGCGGTTATATTATTATATTAATATATATATATATATATACTTATATATTAAATGTGTTGATAGCTCAGTTGGTCAGAGAGGGGCGTGTCCAGTTGAGGCGTTCCGTGTTCGAATCCCGTGAAGTCCATTTTTGGAATATAAATACCCACGGTTTTCAAACCGTGGGAGCAGTGGTGTGCCACGCTGGTACATCAAGGTGTCGCACGGTGACATTGCTATACCCACAGTTTGGGCAAACCGTGGGTATAGCCTCAGACCCCTATTTCGACACCTCTCAGCCCCATGGCTCCCAAAAGCGTGGGTATAGGTTATACCCACGGTTTTGGGGGCTATACCCACGGTTTTGAACCATGGGTATAGGTCGTATTTCCAGTAGTGAAAGGTAATCCTTAATATGGTCCTGATAATGAGGTAGTTATTTTTGAATAAGAGATGGTTGATTTGGATAAATTATATTGGATATTCTTGACTTCCTTGGAACTGATTAATAGTTTGTTTATTTAATCATTGTTGGAATATTCAAAAATTTTGAATATAAGGAATATATCCAGTATTCTATAAATAATAAGGGAGCGTGAATATAATAAATAAGTTTTTATGGTATTTCAGGGTGTTACTATGTTTTAAAAGAATACATGATGAAGTTGTTCACATGTTATTACGTGACAAAAAGGATCTTTATTATGTTTAACTTCCTTATAAATTTTGGATTGTGAATTTGGATAGAAGTATTTTGGATAAGTATAAAGGTTGGAATGGATTAAGTTTGAAATTGGATACAATTGTTAAGGTTATTTTTGGATTGTCATAAAAAGGACAACCTAGAGGTCGGGCGATAACCAGTCACATCCGGCAAGGCCGCGAGACTTAAACCCGCAACCGAAGGGCGACAAGGGTGCATCACCTACCACTGGCTTAAGTGATGTCCTAGATTGTATAATGTAGTTTATTTTTTAAAAGGTCTGATAGGTGAATTATAAATTCATTATTTTTGGAACCCTATACGATTAGGATAAATAGAATATTTTTTTGAAATCTTTTGGAGTGAAAGATGAGTTTGTGGTAGGAATTAGTTAAAGGATGTAACTCTACTTATCAAGTATATATATATATATATATATATATATATTCCCTCTTATTCTATGACTAAATTAGTTGTTAAACTATAGTTAAGGGACTTTGCCTCAATCTCCTTTTATTGAGGCATCCTTTGATTTCTAAATGACCTTCTTTTATATGGTGTATAAAACCCTTTGAGCTTTCATTTCAAGGGGAATCTTTTTCTACGAAGTGTTTTACTAAACGACAAAAAAAGGAATGTTTTTTTAACGTAAGCGGTGACAATGACCTTTCTGCCGCCATGAGTTTTATTTGATTTTTAGCTTCCTTAACAAGCCAAAAAAAATTTAAAGAAAATAAATACCATATACTCTTTTTACGTATTTTGGTATTGAAAATGGATTTGTTATATCAATATATTTAAATGATATATTGTGATTGATGACCTCAATCACTCCCTATAAGTATTTATATTTTCCCTCCAATTATATGTTTGTAATTGCCACCAATGTTCTCTTATTTGAAACCCTAAGTTGTTGGTGACTTTTTCCTTTCTCTTTCCCTCTTATTAAGACTAAATTTTATTAACCTTATTTCCGATGTGGGTTTTCCACAAAGGTATTTTCTATTTTCAACCTCTTATTTTATAAGAATAATTTCAAATTGTGAGGATGCAATTTATTGAAGGAGGGAAGAATGTAACACCCCAAGATTTCATAGTATGTTATCTCTTCAAAGTAATTCAATAACTTGTGCTACACGCAACACCGAATTCGAGCGCACCACGACTTACCAAACTAGTCGTTCACTACATTTTGAATTTTATATACTCCATATAATTTTAACATTCATATTATGTGTTTATTAGACATAATATAAGAACAAATTCAATTTTTCAGATAAAGGGAGTATTTTTCAGAAAATGCAATTTTATCGTCTTTTAATGGTAAACCCTTTTTAAATCCAATATTTGACACTTTTATATATTCAATTTGACAAAATAAACTTCTTATTTAGAATTGGGACATATAAATATAGTTTTGATAAATGTTTGGTATTTTTCTGATAAATATTTGGTATTTTTCTAATAACTTTCATATTTTGGTGAATAGTGAAAAATACTAAATTTTAATTAAAAACAAATTTTTTAATGAAAATAATTTATAGTGTTAAATTATTAATTTGAATAGTTTTGAAGTATAATTAGATCATATTTTTATCATTTAATAAAATTTAGGTCATTATAATTAATTTCACTTTGAAATTGGACATAAACAAGTGTCAATCTTTTGATAGATATTGTTTCTTAAAAACACGCTATTTGTTTTGACAACGAAAATTAATTTTAAATTAATTAATGAAACTTCTATGTTTTGAATTTGTTAAATAGAAATAATTTTTGAATTTGGAATATCAAATATATCTTAGTCTGAAATTTTGGTATTTTTCTGAAAACTTTCAATTTTTTATGAATAGTGAAAAACATTAAGTTATTGGTTAAAACAGATTTTTTATTTAAATAATTATTTATTTTATTTAAATTTATTTTAGGTCAAAATAGATACATAATATCTATATAAGTTCAATAAAATTCATTGGAGTCATTTTATAATAAGTTTATATATATTTTTTTTTTATTGAACTTTTTACCATCTTTTACCCACCTCCTAGGAGCATTTGCAAATTTGCATAAAACTTAATTTTACCGCTTCTGTGAGTTGAATTTCAAAAATCCGAGAGACACGGTTAACCTCAATAAGTAAAATTTGGTTTAATAAGATGAAAATAATTTTTGGTGAATAGTAACTTTTAACTTTTATTTACCGCAGTTAAAGGTAAATAGGGTCATTCAAGGTAAAAAGAATATCATAATAATAAAAAATTACCTTAACACTTGGCCTAACCTTATTGGATGAGTCATGGACGACCATGGGCATCTTTGGGTAAATTTTGGGACCCCATGGAGCCACTTATGAATTATAATGACACTTTATTTTAATTAACTTAAAGTAAAGGCAAAAATAGCATAAACAAATATCTTTTAGTAAATAAATTATTACATGGGGTTATATAAGTTATATTTTCAACTATAAATATTCTTTGGAAATATAAAAAGTTTTCCTACAACATGGTATTTTTTTATAATTTTTAGACATCAAATAAATTAAATTATTTATGACACAAAGATGATGCAGTATTTACCTCATTAATAAATGATTTAAATAAATAAGATTATAAATATTAAAATAACATCCAAAACCTGTACAATTCTTATTGGATGAATTTATTTCAACCACGAGTCATCGTATCTTTGACCTTAATGAGTTTTGGACCTTTAGAAACTAAAAATCATTATATAATAAAATAATATTTTCACACTTTCCTAAAGAACCCCTCCTCCCCCTTATAAAAATCTCTCACTTCTAACCCATTCCTCACACCTCTAAAGCCCCTTGGCTCATCCAAACTCTACCCAAATAAGCTATGAAGATCCCTATCTTACACCTAGAAGCCTTACCTTAGGCAGAAGTCACTTCAAAAATTCTTTTTGGTTCAAACCAAAGGAAGTTACCCAAATTAAAGGTAACGGTTTCTCTTAAATTCTTTTCTTTTATTTTGTTTTATTTTACTTCTCCAACACGCCTAAACTCTATTTATTCCTTTATTTTATGAAAACACCAGTATCCTCAATATACTAGGATTTTTTTATGACAAGGATTCGAACTAAACTTACACACACCTCCATATAATGGGTGAAGAACATATTGTTTCTGTGGTTGGCAAACTAACGCCTCACAAAACGATGATTGTTCGATTATCTCCTACCGCATCTCATGGAGGCCATTACAATGGAACTATACTTATATATTATATATATATATTATTTTTATGTTTTCTTTGTGCTTCTGTATTTTTCATTTATATCATACCTTTATGGTTTCCATTATGGGTAAAACGCGATAATTTTATTTGTGGAAGTGTGGACTACCGCCCCCTCAAAGTGATATGACTCGTTAATGACTTATGTGGGACATATAAAGTATATATTTAATGATATTATATATGATATTATACTGGAATTATAATATACCAATGTATCATTATGTTTTAATTCCATTAAAATACAAAATAGAAATGAAAGTAGCGTTCATGCGTACGTACGACTTACCGTCTCCATGAACGGTGCATTTGATTTATTATCTCCAAGTGTTATATACTGTTATAAATACATATATATACAGGAAATATATGATATATATGAAATATAAATGAGTAATATCATTCTATAGATAATGGACTTTTTACCACATGGACAATTTATAATTATAACAAGTTCATTTTTGACTCAAGTTCCAAACATCGACAAAATGTCCGATATGAACTCAAATAATTAACTAATTGTTATAGAAAGGTAATAAGTGATATAAAATGAATAATAAACTTGAAAATATTCTTAAGCAATTATAAATTAACTTAAGTATATTATTCAGGAAGAAAAAGGAACATACGAGCGAGTCAAGTCAGACACATGGTAAGGGGTTTTCATCTCACTCCTTATTCCCGTGAGATTCATGCTATATTGCCACTATTTTCTTTTGTGTGGTATATGTACTACCCATAATTGTATTTTTTGTGTAATACACTTTAATTTATGTGAATTTACATCTTCATTTTATGATACTTCTTTCATGGGGTGTATGTTTCATAAGTTACCAAATTGGTAAGGGTTAATTTCGCAATCTCTTTATTCTCTGAGATTGTTTTTACGTAAGTATCTACTGGGACATATTTATTATCCATGTCCATGTTTCATAAAAAAATCAAAGGGAATATTTTTATGGTGATTTTTACTAAAACATCATTTTTAAATGTTTTAAAGATTTATTCTTCTAAACCTTTCTCATTAATGTCCATACTTTCAAAATGGTTTTAAGGATTTATTTATATGGACATGAATGTTTTAAAAATGTCAATTCCTTTCAAAAGTTTCAAAGTGGTATGGGACACTTTGATTCAAAAACGTCTTTAAATTTATTCCTTTATAAATAGTGTGACTCTTAAATGATTTCAAAATAGAAAGAGATATTTCTCTCAAATAGTTTTGATTTCATCTATGACAACATCCTTTGATAAATTTTACACCTGTTTGAAGATGATTTATTATGATAAAAATCTTCCATATTGTATTTAAGGTTTTGTGATATGTTTGACTATGGATGAGTTATTTTTATGTCATTCATGGTTTATGGTTAAAGTATTGACATTTTTTATGCTAGTTTTAATACGAATATTTATGTTATATTTCAACCTCTTCTTAAGATAAATGTGTTGGACTAGTATGTTTCGGGTTGGGGACCGGTAAAAGTAAGCCCTCCGGGTTGGGGTTCGGTTATAGTAGACCCTACAGGTTGGATTCCGGTTACAGAGGCTCTCTGGGTTGGAGTCCGGTTACATAGGTTCTCCGGGTTGGGGTTCGGTTACAGTTAGCCCCTAGGTCCTGGCACGAGGCCTTGACACAGAAATTAATGTCCGGTATTATGAATTCCCTCATTATGAAATTAGTTATTACATGTGATTATTTGACTAGTAGAATATCCATGTTCATGTTTATATAGTAATATTTGATTTATTTTTTCCATATTATGTTTAAGTTTATGTTTGAAAGGCTGTTGTTTTTATTACACATCTTGCCTTAAAATTTTATAGCTTCCGCTAAATTATTTACCCTTACTGAGCATCTGAACTCACCCCTTTCTTATGTTTTATTTTTCCAAGATCCCAAGAAGTGTTTTATGTTTGAGATTCAGGGTTAAGCTAAGGGAACAATGGCATTATCAAAGGATTATTTTTTTGTGTTTTATGTTAGGAAGTGTAATGTAATGTTCATGTATGTAATGTATTTTCCAAGACTGCTAAACTGATCGGTCTTTTGGGACTTGATTCTTTGTAATCATGCCAATGTATTAAAATAATGCACTGACTCTGGGAATCTAGGGTCGGGAAATTACAAATTAGTGCTAAAAGATCTCACAAAATGATTAAACACAAGACTAAGATTACTTGAATCATATACTCTATATAGTTCCCAGTGCAGTGTACTAACCTAGGTATCTAGATCCTCTCTGATAAGATCTTCAAAGTGAGTAATCTTCTATTCCATTGTCTGAATAAATTCCTCTAAGTTGATTTTACTTTGATTGAAACCCCGGGATAGTATTCGATCTTGTTTTTCTAAAAACACTTCTTGCTCCTCATTGGAATCCACTTACAACCTTCGTTCATAAATTCTTTTAATCTCCTCTTCTAAGAAATTAGGTCATACAGCTTGTTTAAGCATTTCTTCATAGTCCCACTAGAGGCTTCTTCTTCTTCAGAGTATCACTGAAGACTTTCAGTAATCTTGAGTCACATGAGATATGATACATTGATAGAAAGATATTTGATTACTTCAAATTGTTTATGCACTGCCTCGAAATGATGTCTTTCTCCACAAACTAGGTCACTTGATCTACTTGTGTACAATCTTCAAGAACTTCAGCAACTGATAAACAACTCTCTGATCCTGCTCACTGTTCACTGATCTTCAAAATGATATGAATTTTCTCAATTCACTGACTACTCGGGAATATGTCTTATGAATTACACCCAACTTCAGTCTCAAAATCTTCACTGTACACTATACATGTTAAGTATATCACATGTAAATTTTTCAATCATCATGCATGTATAAAACAATGAATGATCATCTCAGCATATAACTTCTTCATTACCTCGTAAATGTATATTGCCTAAGAACATATACAAAGTATTTCATTCTTGTTTCTTTAGGTGATGTGCATGAGCTTACTCGCATTCATGCACATACTATTCAAAGTATACTTTGTGCATCCCTCTCAGCTTGTCTTTGTTGGAGTTGGTGGCCTAGAATCAACTACTTTGTACTTTATTCATTAAATAAACATCTTATCACATCTTGATTGTTCTTCTGCGTGACAATTAATGTGATAATGTCCCAAGTATAGTTGTTTCATTAAAGGGTCATAGCAGATCTCTGCTATGATGAGAACCCAGAAGTGTCATAACACTGTTCTTGAATATATGTTCTATGGCCAGATGATGTTATTTGAGGGACACAAATAATAGAGGCCATTAGGGGTTAGGAATCATAAAACTTTGAGGCACCTTCTCATGGTGTGCGCCCTTGGTAATATCCATGAGGATATTATGAGAACGAGACCCGCCAGTAGGAAATCCACATTTCATAGTGTCATTGGATGTTCCTATCCACGGATGTGTGTATTGGTCCTTAGACTTTAAGATTATTATTAATGAGTATTAAAACTCACTCACTTAGATGTATTGATGAAAACTGTGACAACACACTATTCGCAGCGAGGTAGGATACGTTGGGTGTGTCACGAGTAATACTACATTAATAGATAATGTGAGAAAGGATGTCACGAACCGAATCTGGTCACCACCAATACTGGCACCAAACCCAGCCCATGACAAGGCTTGAAGGTCATTCCCTATCCCCACGGGCTGGAACAATTGATTGGGTATCATTTATCTTGGTTTGGGAACTATTTACCCAAATTAGTATACATAAAACATCAAAAATATTTGATAAAATGAATCTGAAAAATTCATACCAACAAGGTTTATACAAAAATCCAGAATTGAATACATAAGTTCAAATGAAATACAAAAGGTCCAAAGATATAATGAAACAGAAAAAAACAGCCCCATGGACTCCACGTGATAATGGGTCATCACCCTCAAGTTGTCTCCACAACTCTTCCCCAAGGATGGGGACTAACACCCTGAACCGCCATCACCCTTAGCATTTCCTTTACCTGAGTCAAACATAAACAAGTCTACTTACACCCAAGGGGTGTGAGTAGGGTGTGAGCCTAATCCCAATAGTATACCACCCAATGATTCCAAATATCATGCAATACAATGTGGAAAAGCAAGCATTTTTAATACACAAAGAAAAGCAGTGATAAAATCCAAGAAATGCAACTTTCAATTGAAAACATTTTTCAAGCTAAAGTTTTCAGAATGTTCACACATTTAAATATACATGTCATCTAGTTTAAATTACTACCAAAAACACCCCAATACATGGTAAAATACCACAAACACAATGAGAAACAAAATTGGGAACACCCCTAGGCACTAGATAGTCTCGAGCCCCATGTACCTCATACCTCGGTGTAAAGTAACCATAGTAAAATTTGTTCTCGTGCACGATCCAATAGTAGGGAACATACCCATAACCTAGTGGTCCCCAATCATCATACAAATAGTTTATTTAGAGCTTTCTTTATCCAAATTCTAGGTGAAACAGGGACAAAACTCATCTGGTCCACTAGTCGTACTAGTACACATCCGCCCCACCTAGGTAACCGGGCTTCCCCCTTTGTGCTCAAAAAATTTCAGAATGATACATATATCCATTTACATATAAAACACCACTAATGGTCACATATAATCAGTACAGTAGCTACACACATTTTATACCATTTAAAACACACAACAAAACACTTTGAGATTCAATAAAACAACTTCTCCAAATCTTTCTTTGTTTTGCACCCAAAACTCTTTGAAAATCCCACTTGAACACCATATTCATACTCATATTTATCAAAACAGAATACAAAACACCCTAAAAATTTCATTAAACTCATTACATGATTTATAAAACAATCCCAATAAGCATCGCATAGAATACCCATGTAAAACACCCAATTCAACACCAAATTGGTACTCAAAAAACATTTTCTTAACAAACGTCACCCAAAACCAATTTCGCAGCAACAACCAAAGAATAATAACATTTAAAACATTATTTTCAGAACTAATACATTTCAATAAGGTCAAATAAATAATTAAAAGGCATCCCTTAATCGACCAATAAAAGATTTATATATAAAAAACGCACAAATTTCACATGAAATTGGCCCTTAAAATTCACTTGCATTACAAACACCACTAAAACCAATTTTTTTCAGCACAAAATCAATGTGTTAAATATGAAAATATAATAAACACAGTATCTATGTCACAATTATTGCATACAAAGTGTAATCACCTACCAAAGTAATGAAAACCCTTGAATCAATGTGCGAAAATCAAGTCGCACCACCACCGCACCATAGGGACTTAGAACAAACCTAAAACCACAAAATTGGACTAAGAAAACCCAAGGTTAAACCCTAGGTTCTAAACCCTACCTCCTGTTCATTTGGTAATTCAAAGAAAAGGGAATAAACCCCAATCAAATAGAATGAAACCCTAAGCAATTTGAAAGAGGAATGGAAGAGACTCACTTACTTGAGGGATCTTAAAGAATCGCCCCTAATACACCAGTAGCTGAAATTTAAAATAGTCAAAACTTTAAGTAAGGTTAGAATAAGGATGAGGAGGTAATTTAGGAATTGGAATGGAGGGAAAAGAGTAATAATTAAGAGATTTATGATGGAAAGCACTTACCTCCTCAAATCTGCCCGATTTTAGAAACCCTGAGAATTTCAGCACTCAATCGCGATGAAGAAGAGCTCCAAATAGGGGGGAGAGATGTTGGATGCGCGGATGGGTTCAATTGTCTCTTGTGAGATTTATAATCACCAAAAAATACTTAATATTGAATAAGTTATTAAATAAATAAAATTCATTTTTTAAAATTGGATATGGGCTTCCGGGCAGGCTCAATTCCTTAAATAAAAACCAAATTACACCATGTTTATGGATATCTAAAGGTTCCAAATTTTAATTTTGGTGTTAATATATCAGGGGAGAACATTTAGGAATTGTAATGAGTGAAAAATATTAAAAAATGAAAAAGTTATAAAAGAAACAAAATTTATTTTTAAATTTGGAATTGGGCTCACGGTTTAGTCCAATTCATGAAAACTCACCTATTCCTCCATAAAACCTTGGGAAACCCCCAAAACAAAGCATTAATGGAAATTAAATGAAAAATACCTTGAAAATATTTCATGCATATGACAAAGGATTTGTCTCTTTTGTTCCATAACTGAAGTAGATATCTCATGCCCTTTGATGGAATTGATATAGCCTAAATAAATTCATGGTCATGGTAAGGAATGGGCAAGTTCAATTCCAGAAAGTCAAAGAAAGAATAATCGAGCACATGGGTTGATTACACTAGCATGCAACTTGTTTGATTAGAGATATCAAGATAAATGGATTATATTACACGGTAAGCGTTCATATGAGGTGACACGTCAATGCGGCGTCAACTTCTTTCTTTTGGGTGCCTTGACTCGTTGCTAGACAGTAATCTTGCACTTTAGGCAAGCCCGCCTAATTCCAACGAGAAAGAGGCCTAGAGGGCCATACACTAAGTGTGTTCATGTATCTCAGTTAAATATTAATTTAACAAGTTAAATAAAGATTATTCCTGACTGTGGTTTAATAATTATTTAAGGATGCCTGATCGGATTTATTTCAACACTAGTTATTCGAGAGAATATATTGTGGACGAAATAAAATATATTTATTAGCGAGTAATGCAGTTACATTTATTTAAGAAATAAATAGTCATTACTCAAGGTCTAATAAATGTGGTGGAGGAAATAAATAAAAATGGAAAATAAAAGTACACGCTGTGTATATTAAATATACACGCCGTGTGGTTTTATGGAAAACGAGTACACACCGTGTACTAATGATTACACACCGTGTAGTTTTTTCAGTTGGGATTTTGAGGATATAATATTATTTTTATTAAATTATATTTATTATAATCAGCGTGAGTGCATGTCAAGGAATTAATAATTCGACATGGGGGTTTTCAATAAGAGTTAATGAAATAAATAAAACGCGTGATGCATTTATTTATTGTCATGACTCTGTAACCTCAAACACGATTATAAATATCCTCACAACCCCAACACTTTTCCCAATTGTTGTGCACAACAATTCTGGAGAATTCTTTCAAGGCCGAAAGAAATACTTCCTCTAAGAACGCGCTCAAGACCGAGAGAAATCCTCCTCCATCGGATCAAGGCGATCGAAGGCGGACATCGCAAGCGAAGGTTCTTCCGCGCTAGCACCCGGAGATCCCTTCAACAACGTCCAGAGATACGTGGCACACATGTAGATCTTCACTAGAGGAATCCTACACTTGGATTATACGACGCAACGACGGATCACAAGATCATGACCGGATACATCAACAAAGAAAGAATTTCACCAAGGTAATTCTTGTGAATTAATTAAATTAATTATAACCAACATATGATGATCCTATCTCTATGGTTCTAGGACTCCCTATTTTGTTTTCTGTTCTTCGTTTTATTCTGAAGATCCGGCATTTTATATCATGAAGGATCTCGGTTTGAACGTTGTTTAAGGCTAAAATTAAAGTTGGGCAATCTCACCAATGCGCTTCCGCTGCGCCTGAAACCTACAAGTGGTATCAGAGTGGTCATATCATTGATTATAATTATTTAGTTTTTTGTTGGTGATTTACGCATTTAATAATTTAGTTGTTTCAATTCAAGTTAATCGTTCTTTAAATCTGAATCTCGAGATATGTTCCTCCTCTATCATTTCTCGTTCACCATACAGAAATGACCTTTTGTATTGATTTTTTATTAAAATAAAATAGAGGATCTCATCTGAAGGAGCCAAACGTTCCTGACCGTACAACACGAGAATACACGACGTGTATTCAGAAGTACACGTCGTGTAGTCTAGGTTCATGCATCGGACTGGTCTATCAAATCAGTTCGTGTATTGATCCAATCTAAGTCATTTATGACACCGTGTGTTGACCAGGAATAGGTGGCACACGGTTTCCAGATTACACGTCGTTTGGTCTAACAGAACATGGTGTGTAGTCCCTTCGGGTTAGGGTTGGACCGTGTACCCCATACACGGCTTGCCCAGCTAGAAACCGTGTAACGCGGAAACTACATGGCGTGTGTCCCACTGAACACGCTGTGTACTCTGAAAATTTCCAAAGTACATTAACACACCATGTCTCTGGGTGTGTACTTCGGATGGACGGTGAAGAAAAGTACACGCCGTGTAGTCGGAACTACACGTCGTGTACTCACCCAAATTATTCAGATTTATTAAAATTTATTATTATATTATACAAACCCTTGAGACATGTACCATGGTGTAGGTGTAAAGCTGAGGCACAACACGTGATAGGTGTTTTATATATATGTGTTTAATTTAACATCTGCGTAATGAACGATAATTCACCGGGTTGCCTCCAAGGTCCAAGGTACAAGTTACATACAAGGATAATTTTAATTTATTTAAAATTATGATGGATGAGAATCTCAAGGAAATTCAAAAAAAGGGTTTAAGATAAAAGGATTGATTGATTAAAGATAATTAATTTATTCGATCGTGATTTATCTTAAACAAGAACGATTAAAGAATTGAATGTTAGCTTTATTTATGCGTAAATATCGTTGCATGTATGGATGATCATGATCTAGACCAAGACCTTTGTATGTGAATGATTTCTTTAATTTATTTATTAAATTTGTTGGCATGAGAGCCTTCTCCTCATTAATATGTAGGGCTTGCGCACCCAAGGATTATTTTATGTAAAAACCCCTTTTTACCCCTCACCTGCATGTGAGATAAATGCATATGTAATGAATGGAGCTCCCAAGCTAGTAGAGGTGGCTCAAGTCAGGAGCCAAGGTGAAACCAATTCAAGGAGATACAAAGGTGGACAGGTGGAAAGCTATAAACACGAACCTGAAAGGTTCAAGGTGTTTCTCCCCTAGGTCTTGGGTTAGTTTATCAACCGCTAGATAAACTAACCAATAGAACAAATCTCATGATCATTCCATTTATTTTATTTCTGTCAGTTGCATGGTTTATTTATTGTGGGTGTGTTGTCATGATCACACAATTAATGAATTAAACAAGCATACAAGATGGAACTAAAATAAGACCGGCTTATGCGTAAATATTATCTTGACATGGTTAATCACTTAAGTATATCCCACTTAATATTAACAAGCATGTAATCAAAGATTATAAAATGGAAATTTACGTATGAGGATAAAATCCCTCAAAAGAAATATTAAGTCGGTATAGCCTTCCATAATCTTGGTTAGAATCGAACCATAGTTCAAAGTGCTTGACCAACCCTAGTTGGGGTGCTTTCAATTATCGAGGAATTCTAATTCAAGGTTTTGGGTTGACTTGACTTAGTTTACATCAAGGGTTGACTGCTACAGCAGGACTTGGTGTGACCAAGAGGTAAAGGTTGAGTAAATCCAAAATAAAAGGATTTTAGGATTGAGGAGTCCACTCAGCGGATCAAGGAGTTGTGAGTTAATGCAGTTGGCATTTGGAATACCTACCTAAAACCCTTCAAGTTGCTTGACAAACCCTAGTTGGGGTAATACGAAGGGCAATATGGATCCTTGCCACTAGAATATTTAGGCAACAGAATATTCCGAAGTCAATGGTGATGGCTATTGGATTTAGATAAAATAGTGGGAGACTAATAAGTATTAATTTATTTATTTGTCTCAGTTTTGTAATAAAGCACTAAACATTTGCTCATATTAATTTGTAGAAACGACAAGAAAATGACTGCAAACGCATCATTGTGAACCATACTCGAGAAGGAAAACCTTCTCACCGACACCAATTTCCAAGAGTGGCCGAGGCGTTTACGCGTCATCCTTCGCCGCGAAAGGAAATTGTATGTGCTGGAAGAGCCTATTCCAATTGCACCTGGAAAGTAGGTCAGTGATGAGGAACTATCTCTCTACATGAAACACATGGATGATTCCACAAATGTCCAGTGTTTCATGCTATCATCCATGTATAATGAGCTCTTGAAGCAACATGAAAACATGGATGTGTATAGCATGATGTCTCACCTTAAGGATCTCTACCAAGAGAAGGCGAGACAGGAGAGGTATGAGATCTCCAATGCTTTTTTCACAACTAAGCTTGGAGAGTCTGCGCCAGCTGGGCCTCATGTAGTCAAGCTTATTGGCTACATTGAACGTTTGGACATCTTAGGGATTAAATTACCAGATGAGTTGCGTACAAATCTTATCCTATCATCACTGCCCAAGACCTTCTCTAGATTTATTGTCAACTACAACATGAGAAACAATGAGAAGAGTCTATCGGAACTTCTAACCTTGATTTTCTAGGTAGATAAGGACATGGGGAGTGACAAAATCATAGTCCTTATGGTGAATAGGAAAAGGAAGGACAAGGAAAAGGGGCCAAAGACTTATAAACGGTCTGAAGCCCCCGAGCGTCGTCCCTCCAAGAAGGGTAAGATCCAGAGGCAAGGCAAGGAACGGGAGGCGGTGTGTTTTGCATGTGGCAAGCAAGGCCACTGGAAGAGGAATTGCACCCAGAAGCGTGGGGATGCTAAAGATGTGTTCTTTATCGAGTGTAATCTTTCTATTTCTACACATTGGGTATTAGATACAGCTTGTGGGGCTCACATCTGTATTCAAATGTAGGAACCAAGTAGATTTAGAAAGATTGCCAGAGGAGAGGTGGATCTTTGAGCTTCCAATGGCGCAAGGCTGGCTGCGTTGGCTATTGGCGATTACCACCTCTCATTGCCAACTGGCATGATTTTGGTTTTACAAAACTGTTATTATGTGCCTAGTGTTACCAAAAACATAATTTATGTATCTTGTTTGGATATGGATGGATTTATTTTCAAGTTTGGAAATAAGGGTTGTCTATTTTATAAGAACAACGTATGTTATGGTATGGCACATTTAAATAATGGTTTGTATGTATTAAATTATGAAAACCAAGTGTTGGCAATCGATAACGAAACAAACTCACATGACTCATACATCACCCAGCTGTGGCATCACCGTCTCGGTCATGTAAACAAGAAGCGCTTGACAAAGCTCTGCCAAGATGGATATTTAGAATCTACTGAGCTAAAACCACTTGATAGATGTCACGCTTGTTTACAAGGAAAAATGACCGAGCCTCCTTTTGGTGGACAGGGTGAAAGGGCCATAGAGCTTCTAGGATTGGTACACACGGATGTGTGTAGACCATTTCCAGTAGAAGCTAGAGGTGGATATTCTTACTTCATTACTTTTACTAATGATTTAAGTAGATATGGCTATGTCTACTTAATGATGTATAAGTCAAAGTCCTTAGAGAAATTTAAGAAATTCAAGAATGAAGGAGAGAATCAGCTTGGTAAGAAGATAAAGAAACTTCGATCGGATCGAGGTGGAGAATATCTGAACCAAGAGTTCATCGATCTTCTACGGGAGTCTGGGATTTTATCTTAGCTCACTTCTCCTTATACACCATAGTGGAACGGTGTTAGTGAAAGTAGGAACCGCACCTTGTTGGACATGGTGAGGTCGATGATGAGTCATGCAGATCTTCCATTATCCTTTTGGGGATATGCATTACAAACTACAGCATACACATTAAACTGAGTACCAACTAAGGAGGCAAATGGAATTCCATCTGAGTTATAGAATGGAAAGAAACCCATTTTGTCACACACACGTGTATGGGGATGCGAGGCGTTTGTTAAGGCCTTCTCGGGCAACAAATTAGCACCCCGGGGCACGAAGTGTATCTTTATAGGATATCTCAAGGAAATGAAAGGATATTACCTATATAACCCTTCAGACAAGAAAGTGATTGTTGCCAGACAAGTTGTCTTTCTTGAGAGGGAGCACATCCTCAAAAAGGATAGTGGGAGCAAGATTGACTTCGACGAAGTTGATGCTCAAGATACACAGAAGTTGGTACAGGAACAAGTTCCATAGGTCCTCATGGAAGAGGTTCCAGAAACACAAGTACTGCGTAGGAGCTCAAGAGAGGTAAGGGAACCAGAGAGATTTGGTTTCCTAGTCACCGAGGATGGTGAATCATTATTGTTGGACAATGATGAACCTCTCTCCTACAAGGAAGCAGTAGAAAGCTCGGAAGCTGCAAGATGGCTAGAAGCTATGAAATCTGAGATGGATTCCATGTATCAGAACCAAGTATGGGTTCTGGTCGATGAGCCAGTTGATGTAAAGACCGTTGGATGCAAATGGGTATTCAAGAGAAAACTGGACATGGAAGGTCAAGTTAGCACCTATAAAGCAAGGCTAGTGGCTAAAGGATTCATACAGCGTCAAGGAATTGACTATGATGAAACCTTTTCGCTAGTTGCCATGTTTAAATCCATAAGAATCATACTTGTCATGGCAGCTTACCATGACTACGAGATTTGGAAAATGGATGTCAAAACAGCATTCCTTAACGGGAACCTTCATAAAGATGTCTATATGACACAACCAGAAGGGTTTGTGACACCAGGTGAAGCCAAACGGGTTTGCAAGTTGCAGAAATTCATTTATGGATTAAAGCAAGCATCTAGGTCATGGAACATTTGATTTGATGAAGCCATAAAGGAATTTGGGTTCATTAAGAACGAATGTGAGCCATGTGTTTATAAGCGGTTTAATGGGAATGCGATCGTTATCCTAGTAATATATGTTGATGACATATTGTTTATTGGAAACGATGTACCAGTCTTACAGTCAGTTAAGGACTGGTTGAACAAGTGTTTCTCTATGAAGAACTTGGGTGAAGCAGCCTACATTCTAGGGATCAAGATCATTCGTGATAGATCCCAGAGGCTGTTTGGAATAAGTCAGGGTATATACATTGATCAGATACTAAAGAGATTTAGTATGGAACAATCCAAGAGGGGATTGGTTCCAGTGTCACATGGCCTACATCTTTCTAAGAAAATGTGTCCTCAGACACAACAAGAGAAAGATAGAATGAGTAAGATCCCATACGCTTCGGCTATAGGATCCATCATGTATGTCATGTTATGTATCTGGCTTGATGTTGCCTATGTACTGAGCATGGTAGGCAGATATCAAGCAGATCCAGGAGAACAGTATTGGACTGTTGTTAAGACTATCCTTAAGTATCTGAGAAGAACTAAGGATATGTTCCTGGTGTATGGAGGAGACGAGGAGCTTGTCATCAGAGGATATGTTGATGCTGGTTTTCAGACAGATCAGAATGATCTGAAGTCGCAATCTGGATATGTTTTATGTCTCAATGGAGGAGCTGTGAGCTGGAAGAGTTCAAAGCAGCCATTTGTCGCCGATTCTACAGCGGAATCCGAATATATAGTGGCTTCTGATGCAGCCAAGGAAGCCGTCTGGATTCGGAACTTTGTCAGCTTGATGTGGTGCCTAGCAGTAAAATTCCTATCATGTTGTATTGTGATAATACTGCAGTGGTGGCTCTTGCGAAAGAACCAAGGTCACATCAACGGAAAAAGCACATACTTCGAAAGTATCACGTCTTGAGGGATTTTTATCAAAGGGGTGAAGTTGCAGTGAGCAGAGTATCCACGGAAGAGAATGTGGCGGACCCCATGACTAAAGGTCTATCTCAATAGAAGCTTGAATATCATATGAGTGCTAGCTGGTTAAAGGTTGTTAGCAGTTGGCTCTAGTCCAAGTGGGAGTCTGTTGGAGTTGGTGGCCTATAACCAACTACTTTGTACTTTATTCATTAAATAAACATCTTATCACATCTTGATTGTTCTTCTGCGTGACAATGCATGTGATAATGTCCCAAGGATAGTTGTTGCATTAAAGGGTCATAGTGGATCTCTGCTATGATGAGAACCCGGAAGTGCCATAACATTGTTCTTGAATATATGTTCTATGACCAGATGATGTTATTTGAGGGACACAAATAAAACAGGTCATTAGGGGTGAGGACACATAAAACTTTGAGGCACCTTCTCATGGTGTGCGTCCTTGGTAATATCCAGGAGCATATTATGAGAACGAGACCCGCCAGTAGGAAATCCACATTTCATAGAGTCATTGGATGTTCCTATCTGTGGACGTGTGTATTGGTCCTTAGACTTTAAGATTATTATTAATGAGTATTACAACTCGCGCACTTATATGTATTGATGAAAACTGTGACGACACATTGTTCGCAGCGAGGTAGGATACGTTGGGTGCGTCACGAGTAATACTGCATTAATAGATAATGCGAGAAAAGATTTGTCCCTTCTGTTCCATAACGGAAGTATATATATCAGGCTCTTTGATGGAATTTATATAGCCTAAATAAATCCATGGTCATGGTAAAGAATGAGCAAGTTCAATTCCAGAAAGTCAAAGAAATAATAATCGAGCACATGGGTTGATGGCACTAGCATGCAACCCGCTTGATTAGAGATATCGAGACAAAGGAATTATATTACACGGTAAGCGTTCGTATAAGGTGACACGTCAATGCGGCGTCAACTTCTTTCTCTTGGGTGCTTTGACCCGTTGCTAGACAGTAATCTTGGACTTTAGGCAAGTCCGCCTAATGCCAACAAGAAAGAGGCCTAGAGGGCAACACACTAAGTGTGTCCATATATCTTAGTTAAATATTAATTTAACAAGTTAAATAAAGATTATTCCTGACTGTGGTTTAATAATTATTTAAGGATGTCTGATCGCATTTATTTCGACACTAGTTATTCGAGAGAATATATTGTGGACGAAATAAAATATATTTATTAGCGAGTAATGTAGTTGCATTTATTTAAGAAATAAATAGTCATTACTCAAGGTCTAATAAATGTGGTGGAGGAAATAAAGAAAAATGGAAAATAAAAGTACACGCCGTGTATATTAAATATACGCGCTGTGTAGTTTTATGGAAAACGAGTACACGTCGTGTATTAATGATTACACGCCGTGTAGTTTTTCCAGTCGGGATTTTGAGGATATAATATTATTTTTATTAAATGATATTTATTATAATCAGCGTGGATGCATGTCAAGGAATTAATAATTCGATATGGGGGTTTTCAATAAGAGTTAATAAAATAAATAAAACGCGTAACGTGTTTATTTATTGTCATGACTCTGTAACCTCAAACTCGATTATAAATATCCTCACAACCCCAACACTTTTCTCAATCATTGTGCACAATAATTCTGAAGAATTCTTTCAAGGTCGAAATAACTACTTCCTCCAAGAACGCTCTCAAGACCGAGAGAGATCCTCCTCCATCGGATCAAGGCGATCGAAGACGGACATCGCAAGCGAAGGTTCTTCCGCGCTAGCACCTAGAGATCCCTTCGACGACGTTCAGATATACGTGACACACGTGTGGATCACCGCTAGAGGAATCTTACACTTGGATTCTACGACGCAACGACGGATCACAAGATTGTGACCGGATACATCAACGAAGAAAGAATTTCACCAATGTAATTCTTGTGAATTAATTAAATTAATTATAACCAACATATGATGATCATATCTCTATGGTTCTGGGACTCCCTCTTTTTTTCGTTCTTCGTTCTATTCTGAAGATCTGATGTTTTATATCGTGACGGATCTCGATTTGAACGTTATTTAATGCTAAAATTAAAGTTGGGCAATCCCACCAACGCGCTTCCGCTACGCCCGGAACCTACAGTCTTCACACAAAACTGAATACACACACACTATTCGATCATTTTGCACAAATATGAGCATGCACGGGTTCTTCGCATAACACCTCAAATACTGCTTCTCTTTGTGCAAGAATATCATGCGCAAGTGTTGTGATGTATCTTCGTTCAACTCAAATAAGATGCCGCAATACCTTCCCGCAAAACACCCTTCATGCATGGATATAATATCATGCATAATTCTTAAGCTCTTTTCGGATGACAGAATAGTGTGGGTTTGTCCAACTTTGTCCTTTGTGTAACATAGTTAATTCGCGTGATCAGCTTCGTGTAACTGGCTCACGAAAACAGAAAAACATCATGTGGTCATGATGGAAGAAATACAACCCAAATGCATGGAACCATCTTGCAAAATTAGGGTGTTATCTCTACTTTGTTTCTCTCTCAGGAATTGCTCTCGGATATGAGATAAGCTCGTACCAACAAATGAGCTGCTCAGAGGTATTTATAAACAAACATTGTGACTTATAAACAAACTCATGTTCACACTTCCACAGCTTACCCTTTGCAAGAAAACATTGTCACCGAAAAAATATTTAGCTCCACTTTTGTTTTTCCTTCGATTTAATCTTCTTTTAAACATGAAAACAATGTTGCATGTAGTTTCGATCATATTGAAATCATCGGGATGATCAAATGGAGCTTGAAGGCTTTGGCTGGATCTTCGGAGGTCGGTGCCTGATGAAATCTGATGAACATAACTCCTCGGGTGAGCTCGAGGTAGAAGACGACACACAACACTGATCGAACGGTCTGAATTGATCTGATCAGACGACGCAGCTTCTATCTGTATCTTTAATGACGGAGCAACAGTACACCGCACCCTGTGATCCCACATCGAAACGACATTCGGTTGCACAGTTCTTTTTAATACAAGTCGCTCTTACTGCCGATCAGAATTGGTTACCAATCTATTACCACTACTCGCTGGCACTGCCTCGTGCCAGCACGTTAGTTCTGTCATTGCGCCGCTCCTATGAGCCTCTTTGGGCGTGCTTCGCACACTCTCTGCCGCCATGCTAGCTCGAATAGGGGCCAACTGCCCACCTAAGCGGTGGGGTAGTCCCCTTGGGTGGTTGGTATGTATATGCTCAATTTTTTATCAAAGTCCATCAAAATTATTATTCAAATATACTAAATCCAAGCATACTCAAATATTCCAATGCAAACAATCTCAAATCCTCATGCAAAATAAACATCATTTTGCATGGCCTCTTTTAACTGTTGTAAACATTGTGTCACTTCAAAGAACCAAAGACAAGTGTTTTCTGAACTTCTAATCATTTTTGCAATCATCGCATTTAAAGTTTGAGGATATTTTCATAACTATCCTCATCATCACTTCATTACATATATATTGACATCAATTTCATAACAATTCAATCATCTTCATTGACAACAAATGCAATTCAACTAAATGGACACTTTAGTAGTGGCACCTGAAACATGTGGTGTTCCTATTGACATGTCAGTACTCGTGATCTCATTTACTCGAGATCCCCAAGTACAAACTTAATAAAAAGTCTTACTGATTATGAATCTCTGACACCTGATAGTCGCACGTCATCTGCGTCATGTCAACGTGATATATTTGGATTGTAGGACATAAGTTTAAGAATAATGTTATACTATCTCTAAGTTTTCATTATAAGAACTGCTATAATATTTTGATACGACATATTATCTATGGATATTACCATTTAAATAGTGGACATAAAAATATCAACATTATTATGATAAATATATATTATGCATAATTCACTGTATACATGATGTGATAATAAAAAATACAGTTCAAGTTAAGCGTAGCACACCCACTTTTTACACCATTTCATTCATTATTTCAAAATATCATACAGATTTTTGTAAGAGAAAATGGCGGAACAAATTTTATTTTATGTCACCATTGGGCCACATGTAGTCAATTCATGCATGATGCATGCGTGATACAAAAAAAAATGTAAAATATTTTTCCCATTTTGGGACATGAGGGAACCAACATTCTATAGGGTTTCAAATAATATCTCATAATTCGTAACTTTAACATTTATTAACATATATTGACCGAAACTAAACAATTAAAAAAATACATAAAATATTGCTGAAATTAGAATTGATGATAATATTTATGTGATCAAAGTTAAATTTAGCATAAATCATTATTGATTTTTCAATATAATGAAACGTGATTAACAAATGCAACGATTATGTGAATATAACTCATTAATTCAGTTTTAAATACTCCACTTATATTATTAAATCTTTTACATGTGGATTAATTTAGTTGAAACCGATGCATTTCACTACACCTCTGTATTTTAAATGGACACGAGGATCGAAGGAATGGTTCGAGATTGATGAAATTATATAATTGCCATCCGGTCTCCCAGCTTTATCTTAATATATTTATTCTTTTAAAATCAAAATCAAATGCGCTTTTGCCCGCCTGCCCCTGCTTTATCGATTCCCCGCCCACCTTACCATTGTCGCGTATATATATATAAATAAATGAAAAATAATTATAATTATCTTTGTAAAAATTAAATGAATTTCGAGGTAGTGAGCGTGACGAGGACGCGCCTCACAGACAGACATGCCCTTCCGCCTCCAGCTGGCCGTCAAAAGCGGGGGAATCCCGCTTTTAAAAGCGAAAGCTGCGAATCCTCCGCTGTTTTCCACGTATGCACCGGGTCCGAGCCCCACGCTTCTTGATGGCGCGTGTCATGTAAAATGTTCTTATTTCCACGCTGCTGGCCTGGCGCGTATCATCCTATTTGGATGATTATATATAAATTATATTCAAATTATAAACATATCATTATATTATAACACAAGGGTTTTAACGTGGTTATATGAACAATCAATGTTAAAACACTTTTTAATGTCTATTAATACAAATGTTGTTAAAACTCCCACACAAATTATATATTTTTTACTAGTGAGGTTAATAAAAAGTGGCAGTTCATATTTTTCATGAAGAACGTTGGGAAACTTCATTTTCACCATCTTGATTTTCTAAACAGACCTATTTGTTCCAAATTTTAGATGTCAAGATGTATCCAAACACAAACACCCAGTTGCCAATTAAGGGATATTTTAGTGATATGTTTGTTTTAATGGGTCTAGTTCTCTAATTATTAGGGAATTGGGTGTTTGGTTAAAACCGCAAAGCGGCACTTAGTGGTGGCGCTTTAATGTGTTTTTTTTGGGTCTTATTTGTATATGTTTTATTTATATATTTACATATAAATATTATAAATATTGTAATTATAAATAGTTATATATATATGTAGATATAAATATTTACATATAAATATTAAATGAATTTGTATTTATAAATATATATTTGTGATTATATTTATAAATACATAAATATATATTTATAATAATAAAGAACTATATATAATGTAAATAAATATAAGGAATTGTGATTACGTATTTATAAATATAATTTTAAATATATAATTATAAAAAAGAATTTTTTTTATATAAATATATATATTTACAATTATAAATAAATATAATTTGAAATATATATGTGTATAAATATAATTATGTATATATATAATTAAATATAAATATTTATAAATATAAATCTATTTATATTTATATATTTAAATAAAAAATATATTTGTAATTATATAATTATAAACCTATCTTTATAAATAAATATTTATAATTATTTAAAAATAAATATATTTAGAAATATACAATTATGAAAATATCGTTACATATATATTTAAAATTTATTTATAAATATATTTAATATTCATATATAAATATACATATGTATAATTATATTTATAATTATATTTATACTTATATACTTATAATTATATATTTGTACATATATATATAATTTTAAATCTATAATTACTAATCTATATTTATATAGTTACAAGTATTTATTTATAAATAAATTTGAAATATCGTTAAACATTTAATAAATTGTTAATAGCAACAGTATTATTAAAGACTATAAAATATAAACTATATGACCAATATAAATGAAACTTAAAACATGGATTAAACATATAAGAAATAGTTGAAAATAAAAAGAATTTCGTAAACAGTGTTGACTAAAAATAATTTAGTCTTTTAAAACCACCTACTTGAAACTTAAAAATGTTTCAAGTATGTGATTTTGAAAGCCTATAAAACATAAACTATATGACCAATATAAATGAAACTTAAAACATGAATTAAACATATAAGAATTAGTTGAAAGTAAAAAGAATTTTGTAAATAATGTTGACTAAAAATAATTTATAGTCTTTCAAAACCACCTACTTGAAACTTAAAAATGTTTCAAGTATGTGACTTTGAAGAGTATAAAATATAATTATAAATTATACAATAATTAATTAGTTAATTAATAATATAATTATTAATTATTATTCGTCGTTATAATTATTAAGGGTTAATTATTGGTTATTTAATTACTAATTAGTAATTTACATTAATAAATATATTTACTAGTATATAATTATAAATGTAATGTTTTTAAATATTTAAGTTGTCATGTAAAATATTTTTGTTTACTATATGTTTATTTTTCTTTTCATTTTTCGAGAAATTATTATATGTTTAGTCTGTGTGACAGTTTTTATTTAGATTTTACTTGTACTTTATAATTTATACACTTCTAAAATCACATACATTAAGCATAATAATGTTACAATTATGAGACTTTGAAAATATATAAATTATTAATAGTTAATTTTAATTACTTTATATTTACTATATTTTTTATTTTCTTGTTATTTGTCTTAAACAACAACAACTTATCATAGTAAATAGGTTTTTTAATATATACAACATGACACCCGAAAACATCAATGACGATGCCCCCGGTACCACAACGCGACGTTCGAATCTCACTTCCTCTCTGCGTCCGACATTCGTGTCGCTCTGGTGTCCTAGCTGCGGGTTCCTCCTCTTCCGGTGCTTCTGGTGCCTCCCCATGGTGCTGTGTAGAGGACTGACCAAAACCATGTGAGGAGGACGACCCAAAATCATATGGGGCACCATATGGCTCCAAAGCTCCTATAAATGGTAGAAATGAGGCACTGAAGAAGGCCTCATCGGGAGAGGGGGCCGCCATAAGTTGTGTGACCGCACCCAGATCGAAGTCTATAGTAATCTGTGGAGACGACATATGTGGTATAGAAGTGTCTCCCTGCTGTACAATATCATCAGTCGGTTGGGCCAAATCATCTCTCTGTGGTGCGACAACATATGCAGGAGCCACTCTCGGATGTCGATGTCGTCGCCTTTGCCCCTCATGATGTTCTCGTCTCTGTCGTCTAGCTGGCGGTGGTGGTGGCGGTGCATCGTCCTCAGCAGGCATAGTAGGGATATCATCATCCTCGGGAGCTTCAGCTGGAGGATATAGATCGGGATATTCCTGTGGCTCCTCATCAAAAAAAAATGTCACGTATCAACCGGAGATGATCGAGGAGAGTCAACGCATCCCGATGAACTACATCCCGCCTAATATATGCATTCTCCTGAGGTTGTGTGGTATGTGCAAGATGACCAATGACGTCTGCCTGCAAATGAAAAAACATTCAAATTAATACAAAAAACGAGTTAAACAAAAATAACAAATCTTAGTAAACATACCAACAACTGAATGTCAATCCCCTGACGTATAAGGTGCATAATGGTGTGACGTCGATACCGGTTTGCATAATCCCCCTGAGCAGATAACTGTGAGCGTGTTGTGGTATATCCAAATGGAAAGATATTGTATTGGGCACGCGTGTCCCAAAGCTCGATATAAGATGCATGAGTATGCCGCCAGTTTGTCGTCTGTCTACCTATAAGCACAATCGAATGTAACTCGGCAGACTATCCTGGTGTCATCGAGATATGCTGTATATAACCGAACCGACGCATGACTCGGTCTGGCTGGTGCCACTCAATAATGTGGAAGTGAATGAGTGACACTACTGCAACACAATCTCCAACCATAGCTGTGCAGTATGGTGCAAGTGATGCGTAGACAAAACCTGTATACGGAGTCCATGAAATCTGAAATGTAAACTCAAAAAATAAGTCATATATTAGCATGATAATTTTACTGAGTTTATATTGAAATAACTTAAAATAGTGATAAAAAACAAATTTACCTACAAAAAAGTACTGTTTAACTTACATCAGCTGGCACTATGGCGTTGAATATTTGTCGGAAGTTGTGCAGAACATGTCTCAGAGTATGTGAATACTTCTGAGACTGACTCCACTTGGTTAAAAAAGAGTAATATATGGTAAGTTTATAAAAAACAATAACAAAAGTACTAAATAGTTGAAAGTAATGACGTAGACATACCATCGTCCCCGAGGACAGTCCTGAAATAGCTCTAGTGCAAGTGGTGCGATAGCTCGAGGAGTGATGCGTGAAAAATGCTCATAAGCCCACATCTGTACTAACACCATGCAACCTGCAATTTGATGTGAATCGGCCTGACAACTAGTACAGTGACATATGTACAGATGTGCTAATACAGCTGACCCCCAACTATATGTATCCGTCTGATCCAGATCCTCAAGTAATAGGAGGTACATCATATATACCAAAGCGTTGGAGTAGTCGGCGCACGACATGCCTCTGAGCAGCCGCAAAATGTATGCACGTGTGTGCTGAATAAGCCTCTTCTTGGCTACATCATCAGGAATGACGTCAAAATGCCGATCAAGCCACCTTATGTGCAAGCGCGAACCCTGGAGGACACCTCGTGCGCCGGCGACATCAATGCCTAGTAGCCTCTGTATGACTGCAGCTCAGTCGCTATTACTGGCACCCGTAACTGCATGTCCATGGATGGGTAACCCCAACAAGTATGCGACATCCTCTAAAGTAATAGTCATCTCCCCCTTCTGAGAGATAAAATGTGTGTGTCTCTGGCCGCCATGTCTCAACTAACGCAACAATAAAATGGCGATCAATGGTCTTGAAGTCACACATAACGACTTTATAAAATTTTGCATGTCTAAGTTATGCACAAATAACTATTGGCGGTGCCTCGTGATGGAAATGATGTGCTCTCCGAATAGCAAGATATCTAACAGGTTGTCGCGCCAACACATCACGCGACACATGCGTCTCCTGGGCGAGTGACTGCTCCATCTGAATGTACAAACAATAAAACATTAATTTCATGTAAGATATGACATTTATCATTTTAATTTCATAGTTCAAATGGTTTTGTTTTTTTGAATGCGAACCTTTAAATGGTTAGCACTGCATGGGTAGCTTTAAACAAACAACACTAACTCAAAAAAAGGAATCTACCTATATAAGAAAACATTTATGCGTTATGTGAAGGTTCATTTAAATGTTGTATTTTGGTTATTATTGTTGTTGTTTCTACTGATGTAGTGTGTTGGAAGAATACTGATGTTTATTTGGATTCATTAATCAATGAATCCAAAACATGGATTGGTTGTGCATCACTCCCAATTCTAATAAACAAACTACAGATTCTCTGTGCACTTCACTACTGTCGGTTAACTATCGCTTAACAATCTATGTTAAGTGATAGGTAACCGATAGTAGTGAACTGCATAGAGAATCTATAGTTTTTTCTATTAAATTTGAGAGTGATGCACAACCAATCCATGTTTTGGATTCATTGACAATTTGGATTGTTTTTGAATGTATGTAATAATTTGTATTTATGTAATTCTATTAACCAATGTTTGAAATGTTTATAATATATAAGTACATTTTTTAAAAGTTACCCTATATACAAATAAGACAAATATGATTAAAAATGGTGATAATGATAAAAATGATTACATATATAAATTTTTATAGTAACTGATAGAGTACTTGATTCATTTTAACCATTAGATGATTGTCATATGTGTCTAGGGAAACCTGTCTTCGTATGACCTTCCTGGCGGCATATGTTGCACCTTCGTCCAGCTGGCTGTTCACTAGGCCAATCCATCTCATTCTGAATACGAGTCGAATTTAGCCTTCTTTTAAGTCGAAGTCTAGTGTTGTTTGGTAGAAGCGTGGGTGCGCCATCAGAAAACTGAAAATTCTAATATTCCCCAATTGAAATCCAATGAGTACTGTAGCAGGAGTTGGTGCTCTCAAGTCGACAAGCTGGATCAACGAACTGCTCCCAAGATACGTGTACGTTAGCACATGATGCAATCACATGGACGCAAGGATATCTTAGTGCCTGAAAGTTTCCACATTCACAGTAACGCTTCTCCAGTAAAACAACTCGCACACGACCATTGCTACAAGCCACAACATCACCGGGCTCAGCAACCTCAAATCATTGCTCTGGACGATTAAATGCAGTTACACGGTAAGTTGCAACCTCCTGAAGAACTGTATCTAGCTCGCACTGGAAATGGTGTCCATAGCGCATCCCTCTGTTCAATCCCTCTTCAGCCTACTTTCCTCATTCCAGAAAGTACTTTACACTCCGATAAAAGATCTCTTGTACCAAACCTATAATTTAGATTTAAGACATTATACTAATATTATATTATAATTGTAGCTCTTCTGAGTAACATATAATCAAATATTCGTATTTACCTGTGATAGGTAATTTTCGAACTCCCTTGAAAACTCCATTTATACATTCTACGATGTTGGTCGTCATATGACCATATCTCCCCCCATCATCATATGCCAACACGACCATTTCTGCTTTGGGATTTGCATCATGTAATCATACACTTCCGGATTCACTCTGTGAATATCTTGAAGATGCTCCTCCATCCTTTTTTATTGAGGCTCATATGCTATCAAACAAGAACTCATCTGAATAGATATGAAAATAACTAAGACAAAAAAATTTAAAACGCAAAAGGATGTTCATACCAATTTTTAAGATTGCCTTCTTCATCGACTCATTCTTGAACTTTTTTTTGCAAATTACTAGCAATGTGTCGAATACAGTATCGATGATGGGCATAGGGTGGTCTCCACGAAAGACCCTCAGACTATACTACCTCCTTGATTGCATGGTAACGATCTAAAATAATAAAAATCCCTTCCGCATCCGTAACAAACTCTCGAAGACATGCTAGAAACCAGCTCTATGATGAAAAGTTCTCTTTCTCCACAATTGCTAATGCCAAAGGTAGAGGGGCTCAATTTCCATCTTATGTGGCAACAATTAATAAAGTTCCTGTATATTTTCCATACAAAAATGTGCCATCAATCTGTATAAACTGCTTGAAATGTCTAAAAGATGCCACACATGGTACAAATGTCCAAAATAATCTATTAAACACAACCATTGAGCGGTCAACTTGGTTGTGTTGGTTCACATATTCAATAGTATGAATCCGATAGACCACTTGATTATTGTGGAATAGAAGCTCCAAAAGTTGTGGTAAAACTCGATAAGAGTCATCCCAATCATCATACAATTTCACAATAGCCTTCTGTCGTGTCGCCCATGCCTTCCAGTAAGAGATTTGATACCAAAAAAGTTGTTTGATTCACTCCATCACCAGAACCATATGAACATCTTGACATGCTCTAATCATTTCAACAATAATAGTTAAAACAAACTCAACATCTAATGAAGAGTGTTCCCATGACAATCTTGGGTTCACACAGGTATGTGGAGTAAATCTAGTGATGCTCCAGCTATGAAAAGTGTTATCAATTATAGCTCGCAGATGCATTTGACAGTTCAATTCATATTTGTCACAATGGATCAAATGGTAAGACCTATTTAGCTCTTCTACAACATAAGAGTAATGTATTTCAATGTGATATTGTTTTATTACATTTTTCATTGCTTCTTTTCTCTCAAACTCTCTGCCAATATATAGAACACCTTCATCTAACACTCGATTTGTGCCACCAATGATTCCTTAAAATTCTGAACTGGGAGTAATAACTGACCAATCAAATTCTGGCAAGTGATTCATGCCTTCAGTCGACCATGAATCCAATAGTGAAGGATGGTTCAATGGTCGGTTGAACCTCACATGAGTGGGAACATACTGATCTTCTGCATGCTCTTCTTCTTCTTCAACTTCCTCTTTATATTCTTCTTCGAAATTGTCATCATCCTCAAAATCATAAACCAATGCACCTGAAGTATGTGGAGGACTATCCATTGAAATGGTGGCCAATGGAAATGATGGAACAACTACTGATGCTGGTGGAACTTCTTGATGTGTACGAGTATATGACATAGTCTCATGAATTTGAGATGGGCCAACTTCCAATGTCAATATAACCTCCATTGTAGCTATAATGACATACAACTCCATCATTTGATTCCCAAGTAGATACTTAACTAATGAAAGTACTTATTCCCAATCATCATCATTATTTATCGGATATTCCACACGCCAAAACCTATCTATATATTGCAGATGTCTGAATGTGATGGACTCTATCACTTGATTCCTCGCCTGTTTTAACTTTAGATGAATTTTCGTTTTCACAACTTCCAAAGTTGTACATCCTCCAAGCATCACAACAACTTCTGGATGTATACTATAACTACATCCTTGCTCTGTCTCAATTATTTGATCGTTGTAATAAATATAGGCAGCATCCATCTTTTTTATCTAAAATAAACCATTGTTATTAATTAAATCTGATTAGAGAATCAATTTATGTATGCATGCTTCTAGTAATTCAGGTTGGAATCCTAATCCCTCAACCAAATCAATATGTTCAAACCATATTGATGTGTAACTATTTACACAACCCAAAATTCTGTTTCACTTACCCAAAATTAGAATTCAAACATATTCATACACATCCACATGCATTATATGCATGAGGTACACAAACACGTCATGTAAAAGCATAGAGTTGTATGAAATTGAAAAACTCCACATGAGTAAGCCCGGAGCGACAAATAACCAACCCCATTCACTTTCCTAAACAAGGCAAACCTCTAGGAAAGTAGGTGGTCCAACCCAAAGCCCCTCTATCCAGGGATACTTTACTCAAGAGAGTATTCATTTAATGACAACTCTAACACTTAATATGCACAAAATATATTCAACTGCTAAATTCAAGTTCATAACTTCAATTGTAAACTGAGGTCAAGGTAGATGGAAAACTAAATTGATTATCATACCTATAATGTAATGCAATGATACATTTTAGAAGCAATTTATAACTACTTCGCTACTTAATATAACTAATTCGCTAATTAAGATAACTACTTCACTAATTAAGATAACTACTTCGCTAATTAGATTTAATTAATTGCCTAATCACCTTTAATTAATTGCCTAATCACCTAATTAACATTAATTAACCCAATTACCATTAATTAATCACCTAATTACCATTAATTAATCACCTAATTGCCATTAATTAATCACCTAATTAGTATTAATTAATCACATAATTACCATTAATTAATCACCTAATTACCATTAATTAATCACCTAATTAGAATTAATTAATCATCTAATTAGAATTAATTAATCACCTAATTAGAATTCATTAACCACCTAATTATAATAAATAAATCACCTAATTAGAATTAATTAATCACCTAATTAGAATTAATTAATCACATAATTAGAATTAATTAATCACCTAATTAGAATTAATTAATCACCTAATTACCATTAATTAATCACCTAATTACCATTAATTAATCACCTAATTAGAATTAATTAATCACATAATTATAATTAATTAATCACCTAATTAGAATTAATTAACCACCTAATTAGAATAAATAAATCACCTAATTACCTTTAATTAATTACCAAATTAGATTTATTTAATCACCTATTTAGAATTAATTAACCACCTAATTACCATTACTTAATCACCTAATTAGAATTAATTAATCACCTAATTACAATTACTTAATCACCTAATTATAATTAATTAATCATCCAATTACAATTAATGAATCACCTAATTAGAATTAATTAATCACCTAATTAGAATTAATTAATCACCTAATTAGAATTAATTAATCACCAAATTAGAATTAATTAATCACATAATTACCTTTAATTATTTACCAAATTATAATTAATTACTCACCTAATTAGAATTAATTAATCACCTAATTAGAATTAATTAACCACCTAATTACCATTACTTGATCACCTAATTAGAATTAATTAATCACCTAATTACCATTATTTAATCACCTAATTATAATTAATTAATCACCTAAATACAATCAATTGCTTACCTATTTATAATTAATTTATCACCTAATTACAATTACTTAATCACCTAATTATAATTAATTAAACACCTAATTATAATTAGTTAATCACATAATTATAATAAATTAATCACCTAATTATAATGAACTAATCACCTACTTATAATTAATTAATCACCTAATTACAAATAATTAATCACCTGATTACAAATAATTAATCACCTAATTATAATCTATTACTCACCTAATTACAAATAATTAATCACCTAATTATAATTTATTACTCGCCTAATTACAATTAATTAAACACCTAATTACAATTAATTAATCACCTAATTACAAATAATTAACCCTGTGGCTACCACGCCACCCAACCCATTCTTTTACACCTCTCAACCCAACACATGATGGGGATTCTGCTGCTTACTGTCTCTTCTACCGCATACCTACCATTCATACTTTATAAATATTAATATAAAAAACAGTTAGGGCTTTTAGGCTATGTTTTTTTTGACATTGGATAATGCATATCCATGTTCATAGATTGTTTGGTTGGGATAAAAAAACATTCGTGAATCTTTCTTGCTTTCACTTATGGGGACAAAACATGGCATTGAGTCCCAATAATGGAAATGGATGCCAAAAGTGATCAATGGAACGAAACAGAAGGGGAAGTCTGTTCATGGGTATGTTTTTTATTAATTAATTGTATTCTATTTTAGTGTTTTTTATTTAAAATGATTGGGTTAAATTTCAGTTCACAAATTATCTCTTAAAAGCATGGGGAAGAACGAGTATCAGTAGGGCTGGTTTATATTTTGTTATTTATCAATTCATATACAACATCTCTTGGTATTTTCAATAAAATAAAACCATTATACATGGGTCATATGCACTCTTTTTTCATGGAGATTAAATTGGTGTGTTCTAAATTTATGATGTGTGTGTTCCTAGTTATATTTGGATGTATGGATATGGGTAGGCTAATGAGCCAAAATTGTGTTGGTGTTTCATGCATTAATAAATCTTGTCTTGTGATCACGGTCTAGGAAACATTACCAATTCCAATAAAATTATGATTAATAAAATCTGAAATAAACATTAAATACTTTTAAATATAGAGTAGTTACACTTTAGTTTGGACAAAAAAAATGGAGTTTGTTTACGTCTTGTTAAGAGAAAGGTAAATATTTTAGGGTCGAAACTATTTTGAAAAATAAGTACCTAAAAGTGTGAACCTCATTTACGCTTCTGCATTAGCCTGGAAGCATGAATGAGGTTCGCTTGTCCATCACCTAGGCTAGAGGCGTGAACCTCGTTCACTCTTGTGCAACACACAACGAGACATGAACAAAATTCACGCCTCCTAGCAAGAAAAAACTATCACTACTACAGAATATGGTTTTAACATCGCTAAAAAAGCATTTATCAGTGCCAAAAAAATGTTGATAATCGAAGCACTATTAAAAAAGGTCCACTTTAATCATTGCTAAAAAATCATTGATAAAAGCTCATTTTATCAATGCAAAAAAATGTTGAAAAAAGGGTATTTCATCAGGGTTTTTAGTGCTGATAAAAGTCAATAAAAAATTAAAATAAATTAAAAAAAATCTACAAATCAGAGGGTAGACCCACCCCCTTTAACAGCGCTAGGTGCACCCCCCCTCCCCCCACCCTTTAACAGCTCTAGCCCCCCCCTTCACCCGCCCGTGCACTCCCGGCTCTGCTTGGATTCAAACCCGAGACCACCACTTGTGTGTCTGCACCCTTACCACTCATCCATCTTATTTCGTTCTCAATTTAATAATATATCCATTTATATATATATATAGTTATATTTATTCATACATTAATATATATTTATATTTATATTAATATATATATATATATATTCAGTTATATTAATATATATATATATATATATTTATATTTATTCATATATTAATATATTTATATCTATTTATTTATATATTTTTTGTTATATTTTTTTATCCGTATATTTATTCATATATTAATATATATTTATAAGATTAGTTTTAAATACATTTATAAAATATGTTTTTGTGTGTCTGTTTATAAATAAATAAATACATACATACATATACATACATATATGCATACATATATATGTTATATGTGTATCTGTAAGTATAATTATATATATATATACACATGTCATAATATATATATATATATATATATATATATATTATCAATTTGTTAATACAGACACACAAATATATGTACACACACACATTATATAGGTATACAAATATTCATACATTTGTATTTTAAATAAAATGGACATTATTTTTTATTTAGATAAGGTTTATATATTGAGAAATATATTTTATATGAAAATATGTTTAATTATTTATTTATAAAATTAAATTTTTATGGGTGAATATATAAAAAAATATGTATATATTGTTGCATATATATTTTTTACATTGTACAGGGGAGGGGAAAACAAAGGAAAAATATTAACTATTTGTGTATAGGGAGGCTCGAAACCGAGACCTCCCGAAATACCACCACAGTGCACAACTATATATTGTTATATATTTGATTATAAATAACATTAAATTGTAAAAATGATAAAATTTTAAAACCATAATGTAAGAACCCAGGTTTTTAGAACGAGTCAAAATCCCGAACCTGTTTGAATTTTTGACTTGTTTCCGAGGAAATTGGGTTAAATGGGAAGTTTCTGGAAATTTCCAGACTACACGCCGTGTATATGTTAAGCGAGTGTCGGCTGTGTGCTCGCCAAGTACATGTCGTGTGATGACCGTGTATAAATTCCTTACTACACGGCGTGTAGTTTTAAACACGCCGTGTACCCTCGACTGTGTAGAGGCCATACATGGCGTGTAGTCCTGTTGGATGGGTAGAACCAGGTACACGCCGTGTTCCCCTTGGACATGCCGTGTAGTCTAGCCGTGTATGAGGGATATACATGACGTGTGGGTAAGTCGGCGAGGAAGATAAGAGAAACCCGGTACACACCGTGTACCCATCGGTACACGTCGTGTACGCATGTCGGCATGTTCGGAAAGTAAGTCGGCGGAATCCAACCGTCTTATGAACAGTTAAATGACATACATGGCATGTAGTCATGAAGTACACACCGTGTAGTTTCTTTTTTTGTATTAAAATGAGCAGTAGCCTCGTATTGAGGCATAACCTCAATATATCGCCCGGTTTTGCGAACCAAGTCGTCCGGACCTTGTTCCTTCTCCCGGATCTTCGTCTGAAGTCTGATTTGAACTCCGATTGATGCGTTGGAACCCCCTCAGTAAGGCCTTGATTCCTCTTTGGACTTTTTGTTTGATTTTCATTCTGAACAAGTTATAGGGGTTTGAGCGGTTTTGAATCTTTTGTAGATTTACCATGTTTTAGACCGAATTGGTGGCTGTTACCAGAGGAGTAGCATCGTACGAGTCTCAGGTAGGTGGTACATACCTCATTTTGTGTTTTTGTGGTTGTTTGGGTGACATGGCCTTCGACGCGTTTTCAGGAATTTTGAGCGGGACCCGTTTTATCTGCTGTTTATTATTATATTGCTTGTTGGACCTATGAGATGCCTTTGGGTATGCCTTGTTACCAGTTTGCGTGAGCGGGCCGGGTGAGGGGTTGTTGCTCGTCGTGGCATTTTGGTCAGGGAACGCCAGAATAGTTTTAATTGAAATATTAATGTGTTAAACTATTGAGTTTAATTTATTAAATCGTGATATAAATTGTAAGAGGCATTTAAGACCTCAGTGCTGGTATGGGGCAACACCTTGCATAGTGTAATTCAACTGTTTAGTTTTTTTTCCAGTTTAGGTTTTCTATTTAAATATGTTATATATGCAATTGCTGAATTGCATCTGCTGGACCCTTTGGGTTGTGTTGAGCTTGGCCCGGTTACGCTTGAGTGATGTTGATCACAGGTTGGGCTTGGCCCGGGTTACTTTGGGTGGTTTGACCATGGGATTGGGCGTCATGGATGTCGTCTTGAGGTAGTATAACTGTTAGGTTGGGCATGACCCAGGTTACTAGGATGGTGATGCCATCAGACTTGAGCAACATGGTCGCAGGGACATGAGGTGTCAGATGTGTTGGTGGATTAGGTATTATTTTTGGTGATTACTGCTCACCCGGGACTTTGAGTAGTGTACACATAGAGATACTCCGCGATGAGGTGGTTTTGACCACTCGTGTGGGTAGAGGCCCCCGTAGTTTCGGTTAGGTATTTTGGTTGGGGGTGCTTGCCGTAGAAATCCATGTGGGAGGTGAGGAGCCTTCAGGGGATAACATTGAGACTATCAGGTTGGGGGATGAGGCTCGCCGTGATTTGAGGGAAGACATCGTTGTTCCTCTGGTTATCCTTGGGCGTGCCTTCAGGACGTCGGTACTTGAGACACGAGGTGTCAGGAGGAACATGGTGCCGGGTTACTATCCTTGGGCGTGCCTTCGGGACGTCGGTACTTGAGACACGAGGTGTCAGGAGGCACATGGTGCCGGGTTGTTACTTCTTGGGCGTGACTTCGGGAAGTCGGTACTTGAGACATGAGGTGTCAGGTGGCACATGGTGCCGGGTTACACGACAGAGATTCCGACATTGGCCGAAGCAGGTGACACTCCATGGTGGCTGTTGAGCACCAGTGGAGTTTGTGTTTACTTGTACACTGCACTGTTTATTGCTTTCCCTGTAAATGCATGATTGCTTAAACACATATATGTGGTACGCACCATTGGGTGGTATCCTACTGAGATTTGTCTCACACCCTGTATGGGCCCTTCGGGACGTGTGCAGACTTTATGGATCTACGTGCAGGAAAGAGGCCAGCTTTAGGAGCTGGGATGCGTTAGTTGTTACACAGAGATGGTATGGACCTTGAGGTCATGCCAGCTGGGGTTTACTTTGTTTTGTTTTCTTTTCTGTATCGGCATGCTTACTTGTTGTAGCTACTGTTGGTTAGCCATTGACGCCCTTTTTATATTCAGTTGTATATGACCTGCTTTGGATGCATGTTTTACTGTTCAGAAGTAGTTACATGTTATCAGCATGCTGTTGTGTTTAATTCCAATGTTGTTGTTTTATTTACTACTTCTTCTGTTTATCTATATTGATTATGCTTCCGCTCTGCGGGTTTGGTTTGAGTCTGCTGAGTCTTTAATTCTGCTACATCTTACTGTTATACTCGGACTAGTACCGTTATTATGATCCTCCGAGAGGGTATAGCCTCCCCACTATACCTAACAGACCCTCACTGCTAGTCGGCAGCCTTTGGCGTTCAGGGGAGGTACGCCTAAGGTAGTAACACCCGACCCATTTGGCACTGTTCGGGTGGCTGGCCGGGTCCGGACCGTTACAAAGTGGCATTAGAGGAGTTCTTGAAAAGGATTTAGTAGCAGTGTTTTTCTGGCTACTAATGAGATTGAGACTTCTCTTTTTTATTTCTACTGGTTTTACTATTTGGGATATGGTAGACTAAAGATAGGTTGTTGTTACTAGAACTGGGTTTCTAGCTTGTGTTTGGGTGCGCCTGCAACCCCAGGTATGAGGGATGGACCAAGTTGCCAATGGGTGGGAATTGTTGTTTGCTTTTTTCTCAGATTACAGTTTATATGATTTCCACCTTGGTGGCTCACTTGGTGTGTGAGGTTATTTATTGTGATATGTGACCCTTGACCCGGTATGGTAAGGGAGAATGGGACCTTGGCCTGGTATGGCGAGACTACTTTCCTTGGTTTTTGATAGGCACATTTTTAGGGTATTTCAATTTCATAATTGCACGTATGCTTTGTGAAGTGATAATTCCATGTGAATAAAAAAATCAATTTCCATGCTTTATATGCTTTGAAATATGAATTGGTGAAATTCCTGATAGAATTTCTAGTTGTGCAATGTTTATGCCATGAATTATATTTTGAAAAATTTCATGTGGCGGGATATTTGGGTCTGAATCTTATGAGGGCAGGCAGGTACTATGGTTGAGGCAGTGTAACTGTTAGGATTGGGTGACTCGGTCATCGGTTTGAGGCAACGTGAGTTGTCAGGATGGGAATGGCCTGAGGAACTTTTGATACTTGGCTCTATTGAGGGCGGGTAAGGAGGCCATGAGGCCGGGATGCCGTGGGGCATGGGTTGCGGTGAGGGGGAGTAAGGGTAGTTGTTATGCACTTCCTTTTACTGCTTTCCTCATTTGCATAGAATATATTGTTATATATATATATATGGGTTGTCTGACCATTTATGGTATTCAGCGGGTTACTCTTTCACGACTCAATGGAGCGTTAGGCAGGAGATGATACAGTGTCGCAGGCCAGGGATTCAGTTAGACCACCTCGTGATAGTTCTTCAGTGATTTGCTTCCAGTGTGGACAACCGGGACATGTTTGGGCACAGTGCGATAGGCCTTCGAAGGAGTGCCGGGCATCTGGGCAGGATGGGCATCTGGAGAGGTTTTGCAGGCAGCCTTCGCAGATAGCCGACAGGCAGGGATCAGGACAAACTATAGCGTCTGGAGTTGGTTCAGGTTCGGTACCTGTAGAGGGTATTCGAGGTTCAGCTGTGCGCGAAGTTCGTGATAAAGATAGTGGGACCCAGTTGAGGGGTCAATGGCTAGTGACTGAAGCATCATCGCAGGGAGGTTAGGCGTCAGGCAGCCGTGTTTCAGGCCAGGTGCACGCCGTGGAGCTGCCAGAGGCTGAGCAGGCTGGTGAGCTGATGGCGGTTAGAGGTACACCGCGGTGTGGCCGTGATCTCCATGTTTCCTTTTTGGCATGACCTGTAAAGGCATGTCTGTTTTGAGTGCATGTGGTGCACGTGATCTATGTGGACTGACTAGATGCTAGTCAGTGGGATTGGCACCATATCGGGTGCGTGATATTATATATATATATATATGTATGTATGAGATGTGTGGCATCAGGGCATCGAGGATGTGGGTTACTTGAGATGTTGTGGGCATCGGGGCATCAAGGATGTGGGTTACTTGAGGTGCCTTGGGCATCGGGGCATCGAGGTTGCGGGTTATTTGAGGTGCTAGGCACCAGGACCTCGTGGAGGCGGACACCGATGCGGTGCGGGCTACGTTGGGTGTCAGAAGCAACACAGAAGCACCAATGGGGCGCAGGGGTGACGATGCGTCACAGGAGGACTATGCGTCCGGAAAACAGGTTAGTAAACCTTTTTTTCTTTAAGTTTTGTTGGTTTGAGACCGAGTTAGGAAATTCCTAAGGTGGAGATCCCCTTGAGAAATTTAGCCGGAACCTTGAGACTGGGGGAGTCCGGGTTTCTTTGAATGGAGTGGTATGTTTGGTGCCATCTTCGGGTTTCATTGATATCTCGGGGACGAACTATGTTAAGGTGGAGAGTTTGTAAGAACCCAGGTTTTTAGAACGGGTCAAAATCCCAACCCTGTTTGAATTTTTGACTTGTTTCTGAGGAAACTGGGTTAAATGGGAAGTTTCTGGAAATTTCCAAACTACACGCCGTGTACTTTTAAGTACACGCCGTGTATATGTTAAGCGAGTGTCGGCCGTGTGCTCGCCAAGTACATGTCGTGTGATGACCGTGTAGAAATTCCTTACTACACGACGTGTAGTTTTAAACACGTCGTGTACCCCCAACCGTGTAGAGGCCATAAATGGCATGTAGGCCTGTTGGCTGGGTAGAACCAGGTACACGCCGTGTTCCCCTTGGACAAGCCGTGTAGTCTAGCCGTGTATGAGGGATATACATGGCGTGTGGGTAAGTCGGCGAGGAAGAGAAGAGAAACCCGATACATGCAGTGTACCCATCGGTACACACCGTGTACGCATGTCGGCAAGTTCAGAAAGTAATTCGGCAGAATCCAGCCATCTTATGAACAGTTAAATGACCTACACAGCGTGTAGTCATGAAGTACACACCGTGTAGTTTCTTTTTTTGCATTAAAATGGGCAGTAGCCTCGTATTGAGGCAGAACCTCAATATATCGCCCAGTTTCATGAACCAAGCCGGCCCGAACTTGTTCCTTCTCCCAGATCTTCATTTGAAGTCCGATTCGAACTCATATTGATGCATTGGAACCCCCTCGGTAAGGCCTCGATTCCTCTTTGGCCGTTTTGTTTGATTTTCGTTCTAGAACAAGTTATAGGGGTTTGAGCGGTTTGAATCTTTTGTAGATTTACTGCGTTTTAGACCGAATTGGCAGCTGTTACCGGAGGAGTAGCATCGTACGAGTCTTAGGTAGGTGGTGCATACCTCATTTTGTGTTTTCGTGGTTGTTTGGGTGACGTGGCCTTCGGCGCGTTTTTGGGTATTTTGAGTGGGACCCGTTTTATCTGCTATTTATTATTATATTGCTTGTTGGACCTATAAGATGCCTTTGGGTATGCCCTGTTACCAGTTTGCGTGAGTGGGCCGGGTGAGGGGCCATTGCTCGTCCGGGCATTTTGGCCGAGGAACGCCATAATAGTTTTAATTGAAATATTAATGTGTTAAACTGTTGAGTTTAATTTATTAAATCATGATATAAATTGTTAGAGGCATTTAAGACCTCAGTGCTGGTATGGGGCAGCACCTTGCATAGTGCAATTCAACTGTTTAGTTTGTTTTTCCTGTTTATGTTTTCTGTTTAAATATGTTATATATGCAATTGATGAATTGCATCTGCTGGACCCTTTGGGCTGTGTTGGGCTTGGCCCGGTTATGCTTGAGTGATGCTGATCACAGGTTTAGCTTGGCCCGGGTTACTTTGGGTGGTTTGACCACGGGATTGGGCATCATGGACGTCGGCTTGAGGCAGTACAATTGTCAGGTTCGGCATGACCCAGGTTACTAGGATGGCAATGCCATCAGACTTGAGCGGCATGGTCGCAGGGACACGAGGTGTTAGATGTGTTGGTGGCTTAGGTATTATTTTTGGTGATTACCGCTCACCTAGGACTTTGAGTAGTGTGCAAACAGAGATACTCCGTGATGAGGTGGTTTTGACCACTTGTGTGGGTAGAGGCCCCCGTAGTTGCAGTTAGGTATTTTGGTTGGGGGTGCTTGCCGTAGAAAGCCACGTGGGAGGTGAGGAGCCTTTAGGGGATAACATTGAGACTATCAGGTTGGGGGCTGAGGCTCACCGTGATTTGAGGGCAGACATCGTTGTTCCTCCGGTTATCCTTGGGCGTGCCTTCGGGACGTCAGTACTTGAGACACGATGTGTCAGGAGGCACATGGTGTCGGGTTACTATCCTTGGGCGTGCCTTCGGGACGTCGGTACTTGAGACACGAGGTGTCAGGAGGCACATGGTGTCGGGTTGTTACTTCTTGGGGGTGCCTTCAGGACGTCGGTACTTGAGACACGAGGTGTCAGGTGGCACATGGTGCCGGGTTACACGACAGAGATTCCGGCGTTGGCCGAAACAGGTGACACTCCATGGTGGCTGTTGAGCACTAGTGGAGTTTGTGTTTACTTGTGAACTGCACCGTTTACTGTTTTCCCTATAAATGCATGACTGCTTAAACACATATATGTGGTATGCACTGTTGGGTGGTATCCTACTGAGATTTGTCTCACACCCTGCACGGGTCCTTCGGGACGCGTGCATACTTTATGGATCTACGTGTAGGAAAGATGCCAACTTTAGGAGCTGGGCTACGTTAGTTGTTGCATGGAGATGGTATGGACCTTGAGGTCATGCCAGCTGGGGTTTACTTTGTTTTCTTTTCTTTTATGTATCGGCATGCTTACTTGTTGTAGCTACTGTTGGTTAGCCATTGGCACCCTTTTTATATTCAGTTGCATATGACATGCTTTGGATGCATGTTTTACTGTTCAGAAGTAGTTACATGTTATCAGCATGCTATTGTGTTTAATTCTGCTGCTGTTGTTATATTTACTACTTCCGCTGTTTATCTATATTGATTATGCTTCTGCTCTGCGGGTCTGGTTCGAGTCTTCCGAGTCTTTAATTATGTTGCATCTTACTGTTATACTCAGACCGGTACTGTTATTATGATCCACCGAGAGGGTATAGCCTCCCCACTATACCTAACAAACCCTCACTGCTAGTCGGCAGCCTTTGGCATTCAGGGGAGGTGCGCCTAAGGTAGTAACACCCGACCCGTTTGGCACTGTTCGGGTGGCTGGACGGGTCCGGGTCGTTACACATAATATCAATATGAACATAATCCCTATGAATAAATTTAGTACCCATTGAAAATGGGTAAAAAAACCCCCTTAAACAAGATTGAAATTCCATCGAATGTTAAAAAGTTGGGGTAACCCGACTAAAAACTCGATTTTGGAGGCCTTCTGAGCATTTTTTGACCTTAAAAAATGTGATAGAGGGCACCTCTTTATTATTAGTGCGCATAACTGATCACAGGATTCGATTTGATATGTGATAAAACCCAAATGAACACCCAAATCAAAAGTCATGACGATTTGAAATTCGAGTTACGTTTTCAACTTATTTTCGATCTTTTATTAATTTTTTGATTTTTTTATATTCAAATTGTTATTAAATGACTATTACTCAGTAATAATTAACAAATTATTAATTAAAAAAATATTTTTAATTATTTTATAAATCATTTTCACTAATTATCTTATATATTAAGTATAAATGTCTGTTTAGCCTTATCTATATATATTAGCTATTTGGAGGTACAATTACATTTAAACATACAACACACAACACACACACACCACACACACATGCCGGAAAGACAAACCATAGCCCCCCCAAGGAGATAACTCACCCATCAAGCCTTATTTATTCAGTACATGACATGTAAGCTTAGTGGGCATGAAGCCCATTACATGGCATGTAGCCCCAGTGAGCATGAAAGCTCATTACATGGCCTTGAAGGCCCAAAATTTTAACCCAAAAGCCCTTCGGTGAATAGTGCTGCTACAGTACTCAAGCCGCTATAGTACTTGCTACAGTGTTTTCACCGCTACAGTCCCTGCTACAATGTCCTCCATCACTATAGTGCCGCTGATGCTACAATCTGCCACCACTGCAGTGCTGTTATAGTACCGCTAAAACACTTTTTTAGTGCTATTAAAGGTACCATTTATCAGCACTTTTTTTAGCGTTGTTAAAGGGTGATACTGCGAAAATCTGTTTTTGTGGTAGTGTATAAAAAGGGTAACCCACCCTCCCAATTTATCATTCTATTTCTCTAATTTTATTGTGAATCTTTAAATTTAAATCAACTAAAAAAACAATTTCTCTTTAAATTGCAGTTTTCGAGTTGTTTATATTGTTTATTTAGTTATTTAAATTACTTAATTTTTTTACTAATAGTTTGATTTAAATAATATGTTGTTTATATGATTTAAATGGTATTGAATGATTTACTAAATTTAAATATCACTACAACAAAACGACGCAAGGGATGCATCGACTTTTATCAATGCTAAGAAGAAAGCACTGATAAAAGTCTCATCTTCATTGACGTTAGCTAAAAATGCTGATAAAAGTAACTTTTATCAGCACTAAAAAAGCGCAGATAAAGAATCACATTTAGCAGTGCTTTTTTAGCGCTGATAAAGGTTAGATTTATCAACAATATTTTTAGCGTTGATAAAAGGTTTTAATAAAAATTATTATCAATATATATATATATATATAATTATTATATTTATATTAAAAAATAATTTTTATTTATATACATTAGTTAAAAAACACACGTTTATAATTATATACAAATATTTATAAATATATTTATAAATATATTTATTTATAATTATAATTACAAATAAACAAATATATATAATTATAAAATTATAATAAATATATTTATTTTATTTATAATTTTATAATTATAATTATTAATAAATATATTTATATTTAAATAATTATAAAATTATATATATATTTATTAGGTGTTTGAGGGTAGAACTATAATCAATCACACACAAACACTCACCCACCAAGATAAAACTCAGTCCATAGCCCCCATGGATAGACCAGACAAACTCTGGCCTTATTTATACATATATATTTATATTATACGGGGCAACAGGTGTACCCCCATCCTCATGTTGGCATCGCCAACCCCATGACGTCATCATTGTTAGCCTTCTGCTGGCCAGGGTCACTATCCCCCACCATCGGGTGGGGGCACCACTACCATGCTTGCAATCTGCCAGTCGACCGTTCATCGCCCCTCTCGTCATCGGGCAAGGGACCAACATCATGCTGACCCAATGGGACCACAACACTCACCGTGAGCCACCGCTCCACCCACAAAGACCGCAGGATGCACACCACAACCGGAGACCACCGATATGTCAACCTCATGTACCCGCCGGTTGAAAGCCTCCAACCTTCCCTCGTCAGAGACCTTTCTCGTCGGCCACACAAGCCAATCAGAGACCGCCATCCCCGCCTGACCATATGGATACCACAATCTATAGCCGAATGCCACTTGTAAAGCCCACTGCTGGCAGAACACCCAGTCCAACCCTCCTGCACGCAACAATCATGCACTGCCCCAATTGTCGAGCAGGGGCCCACAAACCACCTGCAGAACATAGGCTAAACTCTCAACGCTGGTGTCAATTGATACCAACCACCATAACAGTTCCTCAAATAAATATATATCTATTTATAGTTATAAAATTTTAATAAATTTATTTAAATAATAAATATATTTATTATATTTATAATTATATAATTATATATAAATACTTTCTGTGGGATCTTTACATCCATGACATGCCAGGTTTCAACCTAATTATGGCTATGGCCTGGCTAGTAGCATACTAATCTCACATAGACTGTTACCGTATGAGAGTAACTTTTACATCTCCTGAGGAAGACAAGTATATTCATTGTAGAGAGTGGGATATCAAGGCGGGTCGTGCAAGGCCAATTACTCAAAAACCAGGGGATATTATTGCTTAGGTTTCTAGTCTGTTTCTAGATGATCATGGTGTTAAGCAAGATGTTTTTTCACATATAGTGAGCCAATTTCAGGATGTGTTTTCTGAATACTTCTCAGGGCTGCCACCTGAGAGAGATGTAGAGTTTACTATTGAGCTCATTCCTAGGGTTGATCCGGTTTCTATTTCACCATATAGAATGACATCGACAGAGCTTCAAGAGCTCAAGACTCGATTAGAGGAGTTGGAAGATAAGGTATTTATCTTTCCAAGTACGTCGTCGTGGGGTTCACTAGTTTTGTTTTCCAAGAAGTCTAACGAGAGTTTGCGCTTATGTGTCAATTACCAAAAGTTGAAATGGATTACTGTGAAGAAACAATATTCTCTTCTATGTATCATCAATTGAGAGGGGCTTGTCTCTTTTCCAAGATCGACTTGAGATCAGGGTATCATCAATTGAGAGTTTGGACTTCTAATATACCAAGGACTGCTTTCAGAAGAAGGTATGCCCTATATGAGTTCATCATAATGTCGTTTGGGTTGATGAATGCAACAAAAGTGTTTATGGCCTTGATTAAAAGAATCTTCCATTCGTACTTGGATCATTTTTTGGTAGTGTTTGTGGATGAAATCTTGGTGTAATCTAAGACTTATGACAATCATTCCCAATACCTTGACATCATCCCGAGTACACTGAGAGAGCATCATCTATATGCCAAGCTTTCTATGTGTCAGTTCTGAATTGATCAGGTACACTTCTTGGGTCACATCATCTCAGAGGAAGGTGTGTCAGTGGACCTAGTGAAGGTTCAGAAATTGGTTTCTTGAAAGCAGTCCAAGAAAGTATTTGATATTCGTATCTTTCTAGGGTTAGCTGAATATTATCGGAGGTTCATTCAGAAATTTTCCCATTTGGAAGAACCTCTTTAGGTCTTGACCAAAAGGGGATAAAGTTTGAATGGTTTGGAGAATTTGAGAATTCCTTCTAGGAGCTGAAGAAGCAGTTGACATCGACACCAATCTTGATCCAACCTAATCCAAGTGAGGAGTTTACGTTGTATTGTGAAGCTTTTGGGATATGGCTTGGAGTAGTGTTAATGCAGGGGGGTCGAGTTGTGGTGTATAGGTCTCGACTGTTGAGGCTACATGAATGGAATTATCCCATGCATGACCTCAAGTTAGCAGCAATTGTTTATGCTTTGAAGTGTTGATGACATTATCTATTGGGCGAAAAGTTTACTGTGTATACATATCACAAGAGATTAAAGTATATATTTTTGCAGTGAGATTTGAGTCTTTGGTAGTAGTGATGAATTGAATATATGTAGTCATTTTATTTTGAGCTAGTATATATGCCCAGAAAGGTAAATAGTGTGGTTGATGCTTTGAGCAGGAAAACTCTGACTCAGGTTGTTCATGAGTCTAGTGTTTAGGGGAAGATGATGAACTTTCTAGCTGAGATGCATGTTGTAATTCAAGAGAGTTAGGAGCAGATGAATCATATATCAGTTTTAGTGGAGTTCACACTTGATCTGGATTAGAGATAAGCAATATGAGGATCTAGAGTGCTTGACCTTGAGGGAAATCCTTGAAGGTGTGGAGGCACCTTCTGATTGGTGCATAGATGACAATGAGATCATCTATGTTAGGAATTGGGTTGTTATGCCTATGATCATGTGAGAGGATCTTATGCATGAGTTTTATGCACTACCACAAAACTGGGTTTCCGCATCACCACCCTTTAACAGCTCTAAAAAAAGTGCTGATAAAGGGGGGGCCTTTATCAGTGCTAAAAAAAAGCACTGATAAAGGGGCACTTTTAACAGTGCTAAAAAAAGCGCTGTTAAAAGTGACCGTTTATCATCACTTTTTTTAGCGGTGATAAAGGCCCCCCTTTATCAGCGTTTTTTTAGTAGTGCTGATAAAGGGGGGATTTATCAGCGCTTTTTCCTAGCGCTGATAAATTTTATATTTCAAAAAAAAAAAATCATGAAAAATAATATATTGTTATATAATTATATTTATATTGATATAAATATAATATATATTTTTTAAATATGTTTTAGAAAAGTATAAATAGACTACTACATTTAATATATAAGAAATTTAGTGAAAATGGATTTAATTTTTTTTTTAAAAATATTATTAATTAATAATTTACTAATTATCATAGATTAATAACCATTTAATAACAATTTGAAGACACAAAAAAATCAAAAAAATCAATAAAAGATCTAAAATACGTTGAAAATGTAACTCAAACTTCAAACGACCATAACTTTTGATCCGGGTGTCCGTTTGAGCTCTACAGTATATCAATTCGAAGCCTGCGACGAGCTCTACGCAATGGTGACCTAGGAAAAGCCTTTGTCACATTTTTCAAGGCCAAAAAAGGCCCATAAGGCCTCCAAAACCGAGTTTTTAGTCGGCATACCCCGATTTGTTAACATTCAAGCAGGTATAACTTCTGATCCAAATGTCCATTATCCCTGTACCACATATCATATTGAAGATTGTTTCATTTTCTTCAATTTTTCTGGTTGTAGAGTTGAAACAGGATTTTGGATTATAAGTTATGGTCGTTTTAACATTTTATGGCTTTTCAAATACACATATATATGTATTTATTTGTAAATATATATATGTGTGTGTGTGTGTTGTATATATGTATGTATTTATTTATTTATTTATAAACACACATAAAAAACTTTTATAAATGTATTTAAAACCAATCTTATAAATATATATTAATATACAAATAAATATACGGATAAAAAATTGTAACTACAAATATATATAAATAGATATAAATATATATTAATATACAAATGAATATATATATACTAATATATGAATAAACATATATGTATTAATATAACTAAATATATTTATATTAATATGAATCTATATTAATATACGAATAAATATAACTATATATATATAAATAAATATAAATATATATTAATATACAAATATATATATATATATATATATATATTAATATATGAATAAATATATATGTATTAATATAACTAAATATATTTATATTAATATGAATCTATATTAATATACAAATAAATATAACTATATATATATATAAATAAATAGATGTATCATTAAATAGATAAAAAACGAAATGGCTTAGTGGTAAAGGTGCAGACGCGCAAGGGGGAGGTCGCGGGTTCGAGTCCGGGTGGAAGCAAGGAGGGGCGCGCGGACAACTACAGGATGCCCAGGCAAGGGCAGCGTGTAGGAGTGAGAGGGCCTAGCGTTGATGGGGGGGGGGTCAAGCACTGTTAAAAGCTCCCTCAGAATATAAATTATTATTTATTATTTATTATTTTTTTGACTTTTATGAGCGCTTTTTAAAAGCGCTGATAAAAGTCCCATTTTATCAGCACTAAAAAAGCGATGATAAAAGGGGTCTTTTATCAGCGCTTTTTTTAGCAATGATAAAAGGGGTCTTTATCAGAGCTTTTCTGAGCGCTGATAAAAGGGACCACCCCTTTATCTTCGCCTCAATTAATAACGCTTTTTTAGCACTATTAATGTGCTTTTCTAGTGCTGATAAAAGCCATGTTTGTAGTAGTGATGCCTCGAAGTGGGTGGTACATCTAGGTGGAACCAAAATGTACCATGACCTATATCGATAGTTTTGGTAGCCGGGCATGAAAAAGGAGATAGCAAGGTTCATGACATGATGATACACTTGTAAATAGGTGAAGGCTAAGCATTAATGACCTGGTGGTTTACTACGTCTTTTTTCCTTTCTAGAATAGAAGTGGGATGACATGACTATGGATTTTGTGGTAGGTCTTCTGAGGATGCCTCAAAAGAATGACACTATCTGGGATATTATGGACCATTTGAAAAAGGTAGCACATTTCATAGTAATATGGGAGACTTTATTGGTGGATTAGTTGGGAGAACTGTATGTTCAGGGGATAGTCTTTCTGCACGGGGTTCCATGGACTATTGTTTTAGACCAAGACTCGTGTTTTACTTCATTCTTCTGGTAGGGATTACAGAAGGTGCTTGGTACATATTTTTTATTGAGTATGACTTTCCACCCATATAAAGACAGGCAGTCGGAGTGTACTATACAGGTTCACGAGTATATGCTACTAGCATGTGTCTTACACTTTGGTGGGACTTGGTAAAAGCACCTATCTTTGGTAGAATTTTCCTATAATAATAGTTATCAACCAACTATTTAAATAGAACCATACAAGGCACTTTATTATAGGCTATGAATATATTATTTATGCTGGATGGAGGTAGGTGAGTTAGAGCTATTGGGATCAAGTCTTGTGTAATAGACGTCGGAGCAGGTTCAAATTATTTGAAACTGTATGGTTACGACTTAGAGTAGAAAGAATTTGTATGCTGACAGATGTCGATGACCACTAGAGTTTATAGAGGGTTATCGTATATTACTTTGGGTGTCTCCTAGGTTGGGTCACCATTTTATATAGAGACAAGGTAAGATGGTGTGTAGGTTTGTCAGACTGTTTGAGGTTGTGGAGAGAATCAGGCCGGTGGCATACTGATTGGCTCTTCCACAAAGATACAGTGCTATGCATGATGTTTTCCATGTGTCAAAAATTCAAAGGTATCACCATGAACATTCTCATGTGATCGATGTGGATGATGTTGAGATTGAGATATATGTGTCCTTTTAGGAGCATCTGATACATGTGTTGGATCGCAGTGAGAACGTGTTGCGGGGAAAGACCATGTCGATAGTTCATGCATTGTGGAAACATGTTTGTGTTCAGAAGGAAACTTGTGAGAGAGAATCAGATGTGAGGGCTCAGTGTCCAAATCTTTTTGACTCAGAATCTTAGAGATATTAGGGAGAAATCTTGAGGAAGAGCTATTATAAAGTGGGGGATATTGTAAGATTCTGACCTTTTATGGAGATGTCTCAGGATTTTTACAGGTACTATTTTTCCTTATGTTGAGTAATTTTCATTTGGGCTTTACCTTGGGGAACGTTTGGGTGAAAATTTGAGAAAAATTGAAGAAATAGGGAAGTGCACGGTTGGGTCATGGTTTTCCCCATCCCAACAAACCGTGTGAACCCAAACAAAGAGGATTTATACAGCTGACACATGATTTATCAAACTGTGTGCTCTCTTAGGAGTGATCATGCACCCCCTAGAAGAGGCACATGGTTAAGGTACATAGTTAGGAGAAACCATGCACCCCAAGTAGCAAACCATGCATGTGGGATTTTAATTCCCCAAAAATTATTTTAAAATTTTATGAGCCCCCATTTTAACCCCTATTCGGCCCTAACTTGACCCCTAACACCTTTGCACGATTTTGGAGCCACCCTGACAGATTCCAAGCCATTACAAACTTTTTTATTCACAATCTGAAGCCTGGACTAAATATCTTCACCCCTAACAATAATAGGATATCATACCATGTGTTTTCCTTTCACTTTTCATTATTTCCCATCTATTATAGGGTTGTTCTTACTTGTTTTTGGTTGAATCTATATAACAACCCTGCTCTCTATTACATACTTAATCATGATTTATTACATAAAACCTTCACTTGATACAACATAGAAGATTGAGAGGTATAGTGTATTTTTGGATTGGGAACATTTCATAAAAACTTAAATCATATAACACAACATCTTATTGAAAACTTCCTTTACATGACCTCTACATCCCCTCTTACTTAGCATTACAAAGGATAACCTGAGGACATGGATAAAAAAAGGGCGAGCAATAAAGCCCAGTAAGGGAATAAACATGGAATAACATGAGGAATTAAATACATATTATAAAATAGGAATATCAATGGATCATAAGAGAACCATGAACATAAAGGCATGATAAATCATGATAATCATAACATGGAAATGTGGCAACAACACTTAACAAGGAATTAGCATGAGCCAATGCTCATTGCACATAGAGCATGAATAAAACCTCATTGCACATGAAGCACGAGTAAACTCTCATTGCACTTTAATTATCATGATTAAACACCAATTTAACATGAAGTATCGTGATAATATACTTTACCCAATGCATTGGAGCGCTATCAGGGCACACCCTTCTTAAACATTTCATTTCATGCATAAGTGTGACACATGGATCATACAACATGGAATCAATCATCATCATTTATTCCACAGTAAAGGGTTTTGAAATACATACATAAAAATTTATAATCAATAAGTAAATTTTCATAAAGGTGAATACCTTTGATAGAGAAATGAGCATGGTATTCACTACACAATGACATTGGCTTGGAAAATTGGTGCAATTTCGGCAGCGTAACGGTGTGACGTAAGAACTCATAAAAATGGTTGATGAGAGAGAAATGAGTGTATCATCATATGTACATGAAATTGAAAGTAAGGGGGTAATATAGATACATGTACCAACAATTTTAATGGAATTTAGATTCATGATACAAAGGAATTACTTGAATGTAAATGAGGGGAGAGAAATTCCTTACGGAATTTTAGCATGGTAACAGGTATACATGAAAGGAATTAATGAGAGAGAAAGGGGATATATCATTATTCAAAAATTAAGAGGGTATTATGGGGGAGGTGAGAAATCATACCCCAATATTTATAATTGAAAATAAAAGGGCATAACAATATAAGAAAACTTGGACATAAATAAGGAAAGTTAGAATCCCTTACTTGGAAGTGTGATCCCAAAAGCTTGGGAGAGGCTTTTTGGGAGATTGGGGAACCTTGGGAGGATTATAGAGAGAGGAGGGAAGGTTTTGGTTGAACACCAAAGGCTTTTAGTGAAGAGGAAGTGAGATCTTGGGTGGGTTTATATAGGAAAGGAGAGGGGATTCTTTATTATTTAGGTTTGGGACACCACACATTAAACTAATCAAAACCACAAACCAGCCCATCATTTTTGCTCATGTTTTTTTCCAAAGTGGAGTGGAAAAAAATATTTTATAATTAAATTGGCCTAAATTCTTAAAATAATAGGGTTACTTATGTGGAGGTGAGTCACACTCTCAAAGAAAATAATTTAAAAAGACAAAATATTTTATAAGCCTTGAAGGGTCCACTAAAGCTTTGTAAAATAAATAAAACAAACCCAAAATCATATTATTTTAATGGTAAAACATATATTGTCCAAAAATAATGTTTATAGTATTTTATTACATCACTATTGGGTCATTATGATGTCATAAAACACATTATATATTTAACGATATTTAATTTTTACCCAAAAATTCGACTGTCTCAGAAAATTATGAAAAATTCACCGTAGGATAATTTTGACATCCTGATTTCAAAAATAATATTAATTTTATCTAAATAATTTTTTAAATATATGAATTTTAACTTTTAAAATAAAAACCGACATTTATAGAAAATTAATGGGTTTTGACAAAAACAACTTTCAAACCTTAATAAAAATTAAAATTGTATTAATAAAATTATACGATCATTTATATTTAATAAAAATTAATTTAATAATAATAATAATTTATTAAAATATTATTTAATTCAAAAATATATTAATTCATCAAAAATATATTTCTTAGTTGAATATTAACTAAAAATACTATTTATGCTTTAAAAACTATTTACAAAGTAACAATAATAAAAAGAATGTATATTATCTATAAAAAAATAATGTACATAATCAAAGTACAAGGGTATTATTAAATAACCCCTTAAAACACCCACATAAAACCTTAGGGTAAGGTGCGCGATGGTGACAGACTCTTGGGGTGGCTCAAATAACATTGCTCGAGTGATAATCTCTATCAACTTCCACTTATCTTGTAGGAGGTTCTGCTCGAGCTTAACATATTCAAGCTCGGCTTGAGATTGGTCAAGAGTGAAGCCCAATGATGTCACCTCCTTTCTGAGCTCCGATAAATGGGCTTCATATTGGGCAATTCTACTAGACGAGGTCATCACTTCCTTTGTCTGAGTAAATTGTATTTGTTATAGCCCTATATTTATACCAATCATGTGATCACTGTTCAATGGATATATTAGCAACTGTCACAATTCTTAATGGTATTTTAAAATCCAAAACATAGAACCAAATAAGTGCATACATTTTACATAACCATAAGAAGAATTTTAAATAGACCAAGAGGAATTTTCATTAATAAATTTTTGGGTCATTACAATCTTCCCCCCTTAAGAAATTTCACCCTCAAAATTTACTTTTCCCACACTAAAATAGATGTGGGTAAAATTTCTTCATCACTTCCTCTGATTCCCTTGTCACTTATTCAAACTTGTGGTTTTTCCACAACACCTTGACGAGGGGAACCATCTTATTTCTTAGAACTTTTTCTCTACAAGGTAAGATCTTCACTGGTTGCTCCTTATAAGAAAGATCATCCTCTAGCTATACTACCTCTGACGAGAGTACATATGAAGTATCTGGTATGTACTTTATTAAGAGGGATACATGAAAGACATCATGTACTTTGTCCATGGTAGGTGGAAGTGCTAGTCGATAGGACACAACCCTGACACGATCAAGAATCTCGAAGGGGCTGATATACCTAGGACTTAACTTCCCTTTATTTCCAAACCTCATGACCTTATTCCATAGAGATATGCATAGAAATACCATTTCTCTAACTTTAAACTCAAGGTCTCATCAATGGTTATTTGCATAACTCTTCTGTCGACTCTAGGCTGCCTTGATATGCTGCTGAATGGTTCTCACCTTATCCACCATTTCTTCGACCATTTCTGGTCCTAACAGCTTACGCTCACCGACTTCATCCCAACATGCTGGTGTTCTGTACCTCTTCTCATACAGGGATTCATAAGGTGCCATTCGAATGCTCGAGTGGAAATTGTTATTATAGGAGAATTCAACCAGAGGAATATGTTGATCCCATCCTCCTTTAAAGTCCATTGAACACGATCTTAACATATCTTCCAGTGTCAGAATAGTTCACTCAGATTGGCCATTAGTTTGAGGATAATAGGCCATACTAAAGTTCAGTTTAGTATCCAGAGCATGTTGAAGACTCTTCCAAAACTTAGAGGTGAATCTTGGATCTCGATTAGATACAATAGATAGTGGTACTCCATGCACCCTTACCACTTCCCTAATATATATCCGTGTCAGTTGATCCAATGAGAAATCCTCCCGAATTGAAATGAATTGTGCAGACTTTGTAAGATGATCCACAAAAACCCGTATTGTGTTGTTGCCTTTGGATGTCTTCGGAAGTCTGGTGACAAAGTCTATATTGATGTTCTCACATTTATATGCTGGTATGGGAAATGGTTGCATCATCCCCTTAGACTTCTGCCTATATGGATTCACTTGCTGACATACCAGACACTTTAATGTATATTCAGCAATATCCTTCTTCATATTATCCCACCAATAATTCTCTTGAAGATCTCAATACATCTTTGTGTTTTCTGGGTGAATAGAGAAATTTTAACTATGCACATCATCTAAAATTTCCTTCTTTAGCTCCAAACTTGATGGAACACATAGTATTTTCACAAATCTCACAATTCCTTCTTCATTAACATTGAACTTTGAGGATTTCCCTTTTTTTATAGCTTCCACTTTCTTTTGAATTCCTACATCATCCTTTTGAGCATCCTTTAACCTATCCAAAAGAGATGGTTGAGCAATCATCTGTGAAAGGATTGATGACGTTCCCTTAATTATGATTCCCATGTCCATCTTCATCAAATCTAAGAAGATTGGATCCTTTTCAATTCTCATCAATGATAGAATCACTGGGTCCTTTCTACTAAGAGCATCCACCACCTTGTTCGCCTTCCTAGGGTGGTAATGGATTGATCAGTCATAGTCTTTGATCAGCTCTAACCATCTTCATTGGCACATGATCAACTCTTTCTGTGTGAATATATAATTGAGGCTTTTGTGATCCGTATATATTTCACACTTCTCCCCAAAGAGATAATGCTTCCAAAATTTTAAACCAAAGATCACTGTAGCCAACTCCAGATCATGTGTTGGATAGTTCTTCTCATAAAATTTCAATTTCCTTGGAGCATAGAAAATGAATTTTTCATTTTACATCAACACACAACCCAAGACCTTCTTCGAAGCATCACTGAATACCAAAAAAAGTTCTCCACTTATGGGTAATATGAGAATGGGTGTAGTGATAAGCCTCCTTTTCAACTCCTTGAAGCTTTCTTCGCATTCATCACTCCAAGAAAACTTTACACCCTTCTGAGTTATCTTGGTAAGAGGGTTGGAAAATCGTGAGAAATTTCTCAAAAATCGTCGATAATATCTAGCTAGCCCCAAGAAGCTATGGATATCTATTACCGATGTTGGACTCATCCATCCCTTTATTGCAACTGTATTGGAGGGATCCACAGATATCCCATTGATTATGATTATATAGCCAAAGAATGAGACCTCCTTCAACTATAACTCACACTTTATTTACTTTTCATGGAGCTTCTCCTTTCGCAAGGTCTCTAGTATAGTTCTTAGATGCTCCTCATGATCCTCCTTGGTTTTGGAGTATATTAGAATATCATCAATAAATACTACCAAAAATTTGTCAAGGTAATCTCTGAAGACTCTATTCATCAAGTCCATGAATATTTCTGGAGTATTGGTGAGTCCGAAAGGCATTACTATGAATTCATAGTGCCCGTATCTTGTACGAAAAGCAGTCTTGGGGATATCTCCCTTCTTTACCCTTACTTGATAATATCCCAACCAAAAATTCACCTTGGAGAAGTATTGTGCTCCACGCAGATTATCGAACAAGTCATCAATTCTTGGGAGAGGATACATGTTCTTTATCGTGATTTTGTTAAGCTCATGATAATCGATACAAATGCGCATTGATTCATCCTTATTCTTGATGAAGAGGACTAGTGCACCCCATGGTGAAGCACTTGGGCATATAAACCCTTTATCTAGATTCTCCTTTAGTTGTTTATTCAGCTCCTCAAGCTCTACAACAGTCATTATATACGAATTCTTGGATATTGAAAATTCCCTAGGTATAAGATCAATTGAGAATTAAACAACTCTTCTAGGAGGAAGACTAGACAATTCCTCAGGAAACACTTCACCGAATTCCCTCACAATAGGAATATCTTCAAGAATGGTTGTTTCCTTGTACTCAATCATCTGTTCCAGATACGCATGATCATAGGGAAGTAATATCCATGCTTGAGATGATGGAACAAAAGAAGATTTATCCTACTCCTTGAACTTGTACATAATTGGAGGTCGATTATCCACACGGAGAGTGATTTACCTCTCACGGAAATTTATGTTGGTTCTATATAAGGAAAGTCAATACATGCTGAGAATTACATCAAATTCCACCAGAGGGAGTATAATGAGGTTCTCTAGGAAGTTAAATCCACCAATTATGATAGGGGAGGAGTTATATTCATGGAATGAAATGATTTCCCCATTTGCCATACTAGCCGACATCTTTACTTCCATGATTTGTGGTGGTGTTGGGATTACTCTACTAAACTTTCAGGATATAAAAGAATGTATAGAACCATGTAAGATAACCATACCTTTAACTTTTTTTATTCTAGTTCTACTCTATCCGATATATACATAGGGATGGGTATCTTAAAGTATTAGCACATAAAGGGGAATATAAAGAAAAAAATGGATGACTTATAAATAAATTTTATTTCCTTAACTTATGAATCTATAGGCTTAAATCTATGTTATCCATGATCTAATTTCTAACATATATTATTAGGGGAATTTTTTTAACTCTCTTAATAATGATTCATACTAATCTTGTTAATTTACCAAAGCATATCCCCCAGGAGTGTCGTAACCAAGAGTGAATCAAGACCCATTGTCGTGTACTAGGATACCCTAGGTCAAGCCTGAAACTCCTTATCAGAGTTTTCACTCCTAGGTACATCTGTGCCAGAGCTGCCTCTACCTGCTCGTATCCAGACAGAGATGTATTTTCTTGATAAACCACTTACTCAATACTCACCAAAACTTATGGATTTTTTATTATACTTAGTCTTATCCCTAAGGCTTCACTAGTTTTTTCTAATCCTAATCCCAAAAAATAACTAAACCTATCCTCTGATACCAACTATAATAACCCTTCTCTTTATTACATACTTAAAAATGATTTATTACATAAAACCTTCACTTTATACAACATAGAAGATCAAGAGGTCTAGTTTATTTGGGGATTAGTAACATTACATAAAAACTTAAAGTATAGAACACAACCTCTTATTGAAAACTTCCTTTACACGACCACTACATTCCCTCGTACTTAACATTGCATAGGATAACCTGAGGACATAGATAAAAAAGGGTGAGTTATAAAGCCCAATAAGAGAATAAACATGAAATAAAATGAGGAATAAAATACATGTTAGAAAATAGGCATATCATTGGATCACAAGATAAATATGAACATAAATGCATGATAAAGCATGATAATCATAACATGGAAATGTGGCAACAACACTTAACATGGAATTAGCATGAGCCAAAGCTCATTACACATGAAGCATGAGTAAACCCTCATTGCACATGAAGCATGAGTAAACCCTTATTGAAATTGAATTATAATGAGTCAAAACCCATCACACATGACGTATCATGATACTATACTTTACCCAATGCATTGGAGCACTATCAGGGCACACCCTTCTTAAACATTTCATTTCATGCATAAGTGTGCCACATGGATCATACAACATGGAATCAATCATCATCATTTATTCCATGGTAAAGGGTTATGGAATAAATACATGAAGATTTATAATCAATAAGTAAATGTTCATAAAGGTGAATACCCTTGATAGAGAAATGGGCATGGTATTCACTACACAATGACATCAGCTTGGAAAATCAGTGCAATTTTTGCAGCGTAGTGGCATGACGTAATAAATCATAAAAATGGTTGATGAGAGAGAAATGAGTGTCTCGTCATATGTACATGAAATGGAAATTAAGGGGTAATATATATACATGTACCAACAATTTTAATGGAATTTAGATTCATGATACAAAAGAATTACTTGAATGTAAATGAGGAGAGAGAAATTCCTTATGGAATTTCAGCATGGTAACAAGTTTACATGGAAGGAATTAATGAGAGAGAAAGGGGATATATAATTATTCAAACATGAAGATTATAGTGTGGGGGAGGTGTGAAATCATACCCCAACATTTATAATTAAAAATAAAAGGGCATAACAATATAAGGAAACTTGGACATAAATAAGAAAAGTGAGAATTCCTTACTTGGAAGTGTGATCCCAAAAGCTTGGGAGAGGCTTGAGAGAGGCTTCTTGGGAGCTTGGGGCACATTGGGAGGATTATAGAGAGAGTAGGTAAGGGTTTGGTCGAATTCCAAAAGATTTTAGTGAATAGTAAGTGAGATCTTGGGTGGGTTTATATAGGAAAGGAGAGGGAATTCTTTATTATTTAGATTTGGGACACCACACATTAAACTAATCAAAACCACAAACCAGCCCATGGTTTTTGCCCATGTATTTTTCTAAAGGAGAGTGGAAAACAATATTTTATAAGGCTAATGTCATAACTTCTTATAATAATAGGGTTGATTATGTGGAGGTGAGTCACACTCTCAAGGAAAACAATTTAAAAAGACAAAATGTTTTATAAGCCTTGAAGGGTCCACTAAAACTTTGTAAAATAAATAAAACAAACCCAAAATCACATTATTTTAATGTTAAAACATATATTTTCTGAAAATAATGTTTATAGTATTTTATTACATCACTATTCGGTCATTATGATGTCATAAAATACATTATATATTTAAACAGTATTTAATTTTTACCCAAAAATTCGACTGTCTCGGAATATTATGAAAAATTCACCATATGATAATTTTGACATCCTGATTCCAAAAATTATATTCATTTTATCTAAATTATTTTCTAAATATATGAATTTTTTACTTTTATAATAAAAACCGACATTTATCGAAAATTAATGGGGTTTGACAAAAAGAGCTTTCAAACCTTAATAAAAATTACAATTGCATTTATAAAATTATACGATCATTTATATTTAATAAAAAATAAAATAATAATAATAATAATTTATTAAAATATTATTTAATTAAAAAATCCATTAATTCATCAAAAATATATTTCTTAGTTGAATATTAACTAAAAATACTATTTGTGCTTTAAAAACTATTTACAAAACAACATTAATAAAAAGAATGTATATTCTCTATACAAGAATAATGTACATAGTTGTAATACTAGGGTCTTGTTACATAACCCCTTAAAACACCCACATAATATCTTAGGGTAAGGTGCGCGATGGTGACAAACTCTTGGGGTGGCTCAGATAACATTGCTCAAGTGGTAATATCTATCAACTTCCACTTATATCATAAGCGGTTCCGCTTAAGCTTAAAATATTCAAGCTCAGCTTAGGATTGGTTAAGAGTAAAGCCCAATGATTCCACCTCCTTTCTGAGCTCCAATAAATGGGCTTTGTATGGGGAAATTCTACTAGAAGAGGCCATCGCTTCCTTTTTCCAAGTAAATTGGATTTGTTAAAGTCCTATATTTATACTAATCATGTGATCACTGTTCAATGACTATATTAGAAATGATCACAATTCTTAACAGTATTTTAAAATCCAAAACATAGAACCAAATAAGTGCATATGTTTTACATAACTATAAGAATAAATTTAAATAGACCAAGAGAAATTTTCATTAATAAATTGTTGGGTCATTACAATCTAGATCTAGAATTGTGGATGTACATCTAGAATTATGGGATCTTGATTCATATGATCTTGAATTTATATTTAATATACAGATCTCATTCTACGTCGTTATTCTATTCAAATTGGGTATTTCTGTTGGGAAAATGCTCTTCAATGAATTGAAATAGGTGGTCTATTATTCAAATATCATTATCATGATTTCAATTACATTTATGTAATTATATAATTTTTAGAGTTTGTTTAGTAATTGAATTAATTAATTTGGTGAATTAATTAAATAAGGAATTTTGATTTGGGGATAATTAATTTTTTAGTTAACTATCGAAATATTAAATTGGGATTTGGAGATAATTAATTGTTGAGTTAATTATTGGAATATTGAATTTGGATTTGGGGATAATTAATTGTTGATTTAATTAATGATATTGATGTGCTTAATTAATTGGGTAATTAATTAAGGGGATTTATGTGATGAACTAATTGTTGAATTAGTATTGAGATTGTGAGTATGAATAATTAATTTTTTAATTAATTATGAGATATTGAGGTCTTGGGTATGAATAATAAATTCTTGAATTAATTATGAGATATTGATATTTTGAATTAGAATAATTAATTATTGAATTACTTATTGATATTGGGATTATGAATTAGAATAATTAATTGTCAAATTAATTATTAGACATTGAGATTGTGAGTTGATTAATTAATTGTTGAATTAATTAATAGACTTGATGTGATTAATTTATTATTTGAATTAATTAATGGAATTATGGGTATGTGTAATTTTTTAATGTGATTAATTAATAGGAGAATTAATTAATGTGATAACTATGTGTGGGACATGGTTTACTACATAAAAAGCCTATAGTGTGATAATAAATGATGAATGGTAACAATGGAATTCACATGTGATAATTGTGTGTGGGACACGGTCTGCTGCATCAAAATACCATAGTGTAATAAGAAATGATGAATGGTAACAATGACATTCACATGTGATAATTATATGAGAGACATGCTTTGATTCATCAAAAGCCCACAATGTGATAAGAAGTGACGAATGGTAACAATGACATTCACATGTGATAATTTTGTGTGGGGCATGGTCTGCTGCATCAAAATCCCATAGTGTGAATTGTGATAATGAATGGTAACATTATAATTGAAATATATGGTATCCCTTGGGGATCACTTAGGCTCTATCATGGGCCGAAGTAGGTATTGAGAGTTCAGGTTCCCTCATGAACCCGAGTGTTATGTGGTTAAATAAAGAGTAATTTAATAAGTGTAAATTGTTTACTTTATTGATTTTATGTATTCTTTATACAACTACATGCACTTGTTATTAATTGGATATTATTTTAGACGTCGTTGGTGGTGGTCTACTGAGTTGTACTCAAACCCTAATCGGGCTTCCTGATCAATAACTAAATAAATTTCATGGTTGTAGTGCATGATAAGGGAAAAGGCCCAATGTTAGATGGATGAGTCATATGGAGCATGGATGAGGGAACCAGATGTGGTTTAGGACCCACTTGGGAGTTATCAATGACTTTACCTTTGAGTTTTCATTTTTACACTTGACATGTACTTCGACATGACATATCTACTGTTCATTTTTGGTATTGTATTTTCCTGTTTAGTCTTGTGATATTGTATTGGTTATATGCTATTTTTTTATTGTTTCTTATTTTTTTTCTAGTGTATTACTCTGATAAAAGAAGGCATAGTCTCCCCAAGATTTATATTAGACCCTCGATGCTAGTCGGAAGCCTATGGTGTATGGGGAGGTGCACTTGAGGTCATGTGACTGACCGACTTAGGGCACCATTGTGTGGAACCCAGGTTGAGACGTTACATGGGATGTGTTTTAGTTCACATGAAGTGTCAAGGTGACATGAGTACTCTGATCAATATAATGGATCATACCAAATAGTCATTGATACCAAATGTTAGTAATGTCCTCTAGTCAACACAAGAAGTACACACAATAAAGTCTTAGAATGTGAAGGACAAAGAAAGAAAATATAAGGGATTTTTTATAGGATAAATCATGGATATGTTTTCTAGTGGACTTCAATTGTTTTATTTTAAAAAAACATTCGTATTCAAATTATTTTTAGGGAATAAAAATGAAATACTCAAAGAGTATTGGTGGAATAAAGGGGCATGTTGATAAGTCCAGAATCATTGAAAGAGGAATAAATAAACAACTATAATAGATGTTCTAAATTTATTCTAAATTATTTCCCATGGTGTAATGTCTAAAATAAGAGATAATAATTAATGTATCTCATTTTAATATGGGTTACTACCAAATTTCTATTATTTTTATGGTTGTTTCATCCATTCATTGAAAATATGTAGGGTTAAGTTGGCTAATGTGGATAGGAGAATCATATTGTAATATGGACCTTGGTTTCGATCTAAGGATATAAGGTTTTATATTATTTCAAAATATAATAAAGCACAAAATATAAATAATTTTAAGATATATAAGCAGAAAAAGACACTAGTAATTATAATATTCTTCATGGGTTTAGTATAGGGCCACCTGTAATGTTTTAGGAGTTTAGTACTTCTATACAGAATATTTGACAACACTACACATTCAAGGAAAACTAATGAAACAGAGGAGTTGATGTTTACCTTAGTTATTTTATAATCATAATGTAATATTTAGGCTAGGATTGAGAATTTAAATAAGTGATATTTTTAATAAAACAGTAAAGTAATTTCCTCACTTAAAAGATAACACGATCATTAAATCTATTACAAAGACAAATTCACATTCAAGTACCTGCAGAAGGATTGGTTGAGAATGTATTAGGGGGGGATATCTAAAATAATTCCAAATTAAAGATACATTTGGATAAAGTTTTGTTGGATGAAAATATTTCAACTAAAAAATGGGTGAAATCATTTGCAGAACTGATGCATTTTGATATTAGTATAGTAAATGTTGGTGTAGAATAAAACCACTAAGAGGCCTAAAAATCCTATATTAGAATTTTATGAGACATTAAAACCCCTATATGTTCCATATTATTCATTATTAGAGTGTTAAAAATTTATCATATTTATATGGTCTTCATGTTTCTGACTATAACAACAACCAAGGGCCTAACATTTTTGAATTTCAATCTTCGATTCCCAAATACAATTTTTTTGGATAGGTGTTCCCATGTAGTTGGATTTATATTGTTATATTAAAATTATGCCAATATATCCATTAAAAATGATTTCAATATATCCATTCAAAATTTCTCATTTGATTTTGATCTAACTAATTTATGATCCATTTATATGTCTACCCTTTCTAATAATTTGATATCCCTACTCATTTTGTTTCTCATTTCCATAGGTAATCATAGACAATGTTATTTTTTGAAGGAATACTTATCTAGATACATATTTGGGAGATATTATTGTTTATTACACATGATTCACACTTTTGGTTTTAGTAAGAGATGGATCCAAGAGTAACTAATATAACAATGGGTGCGATGGACAATGAGGCAACTATCCCAATAGGAAACAAAATGGGAAGAGATTGGGAATGAAAAATATCATGATAATACTTACTAAAAATTCTTAAAAAATGAATAATAATATGAACCATTTCAAATTCCGAAGCATGATAAGGATGAAACCAATCACCATGGATTCATTCATGCGTCAATGCCCTCTAACCATTTGAGTTACTCTGATCAACTAGTTTTGAATAAATGGATAATCATTTAGAATTTGGAAGGTGAAGTTGATAAATGGTGGGTGATGATTATTAATATAAGTGAAAATGAATAAGTTTATAGTATGAAATGGGATGTGTTTAATGAAATATTATTCCCCAAATATTCTCCCCAAACTACTCAAAACAAATTTTTTTTTTAAAAAAAAGTAGTTTAAATCCATTGGTACCTATAAATGAAACCTCATGAGACTCGCAAGGTACACCTAGAGTTTTTCTGTTAACCTTAAAATCAAGATCGATCATTTCATCAATGGAATAAAATAGAATAATTTTATAATTTTATACTTTCATAAATTTTACTTTTATATATTATAATTTTATACTTTTATAAATTTTTAAAACTACATACTTATATAAATTATGTATACTTTTATAACATATATGTACTTTTATATAGTTTTATAAATTTATATACATTTATAAATTTTGTATATTTATTTAAAAAATATATTTTTTTTATAAATTATATATAATTTTATACTTATATATACGTATATAATTTTATATACTAATATAAATATATATACATTTTTAATTTATACTTTTATATCTATATACTTTTTTCAATTTATCAATAGTTTAATACTTTTATACTTTCATAAATTCAATATGAGTGTTGAAAATATTTTTAAAAATATAATAATTTTTTTGAAACCATTATTACATTTAATATTTGTATTTTCTATTATGAAAAGGGTTTTAAATAATATAGCTTCTTTTTCCCATTATTACATTCAATAGCCATATTTTCATTTTCTTTCAAGCAATTAATGATATCCATATTCAATTGAACATATTTTGTTTATTTATTTTGTTAAATATTAATATTACCAAATCAAATATGATAAATATGAATATAGAATGGATGGATGTCAATCATATGACAAAAGAGTATAAAGATGAGGTGAAAGAGTTCATCAAGTTTGCAGAAGATCATGTATGTGGCCCTTCTCAAATCATTTGCCTATGTTTACGCTGCTGTTATTCAAGACAAATTAGTCCAAAGGAGTTGGAAAAACACTTGATCTATGCTGGAATTGATCAGAGTTATAAATGTTGGAATAAGAATTGGGAAAACATGAATACATCTAGTGAGTGGGATAACACTAAGTTTTATGGATCATATTATATGATTATATGTATGGACAATGAAGAAGACCATATCGAGGATGTGATTATAGGTGTGATTGACGATGAAGACCATATTGAGGAAATGACAATGACATTTGAATATGAACTTCATGATTATCTAATTTTTTTTGAGAATTTAAAGAGTTGTGCAAATATGCCATTATATACTGGTTGCACTAAATATATAGTATTGTTAGCCACACTGAAGCTGTTTAATTTAAAAGCTAACAATGGATGGAGTAACACCAGTTTTACTAAACTACTTTCTCTCTTTAATGATATGATCCCAGAAGATAACGAGCTCCCTAGTCGAACATATGATGCTAAATGAATGCTATGTTCAATGGGTATGATCTCTATGAGAATACATGTTTGCCCAAATGACCGTATAATGTTTCTCAAGGACCAAAAATCACTAAAAGAATGCCCAAAGTGTGGTGCTTCTCAATACAAGAAAGATGAATCAGATCTTACAAAAGTTGTATGGTACTTTCCAATCATTATAAGGTTTAGGTGCCTATATGGAAGTGAGGATACTACAAGGAAATTGACATGGAACACTGATATAAGAAATAAATATGAGAAACTTCATCACCCGACAAACTCTCCTCTATGGAATAAAATTGATCATGAGTATACTGAATTTTTAAATGAGCTAAGAAACCTTCATCTCGTGTTATCTATAGATGGTGTGAATTCTTTTGGTTTTCAAAAAAGCACTCATAGTACAAGGAAAATTATGTTGGTAAATTATAAATTTCCATCATGGTTATGCATGAAACAAAAATACATTATGCAATCTATGATTATATTAGGTCCAAAATAACCAGGTAATGATATTGATGTTTATTTGGATCCATTAATCAAAGATTTTAAATTATTGTTGGATTTAGGTGTAACGTTGTATGATGCTTACAGAAATGAATATTTTACATCGAGATCCATATTTTATGGGATGATAAATGAATTTCCTACTTATTTAAATTTTTTAATATTTAGCATTAAAGGAACTAAAGGGTGTCACATTTGTGAACAAGGTACACTTTCAATTAGGTTGAAATATTCATCAAAGAATGTGTTTCTAGGATATCGCAGATTTATACCCCAACAACATAAGTATCAATATTGGACAACATCATTCAATATAAGTTCATAAGAACATACATCACAATTTCCAATAACATATGATCAACTGTTTGGGAAATTAAAATATGTGGACACTGCTTTTGGTAAACCATTTTCAAAAAAACCTTATGAAAATCGATTAGAAAACATGATCAGTTTTTTTAAATTACCATATTGGAATTGTTTGTATGTCAGACATTTTATTTATTTTATTCATATTGAAAAAAATGTATGTGATAGTGTAATTGGTATATTGCTAAATGCACCCGAAAAAACATAGAATGGAATTAAGTATAGATTAGACATGGTTGACATGAGAATATAGGAATAATATCATGTTAATGATTGATTTAAAGTTAAAGGATCTGAAATCACATGGATGTCATGTTTTTGATGAAAGATCTAATTCTTGTATCTTTATGGTGTATTTTTTCTAAGAATGTTCATCATACAATAACCAAGATCTATTTATTTTTCAAATCTATATACAACAAAGATATATACCCAATGAAATTGACAAGTATGGAAAAGGAAATTTCCATCATATTATGTGAATTGGAAATTTTCTTCCCACCAACATTCATTGATATGATGGTTCAATTGGTGAGAGAGATTCGACTATGTGGTCCTGTATATTATAGATGTATACACCCCGTTGAACTTTATATGAGTATTTTTAAAGGGTATGTCAAAAATATAAGTCATCTAGAGGGTTGTATCATGAAGCAATATATTTTTGAGGAAGTTTTTGAATTCTATACCGACTACCTTTTGTCATGTGTAAAGCATGAGTCTACTGAAATCTCATCACATTGGGTGGATTGTGGGTGAAGGAATTTATGGAAGCGATGTTGTCACAATCAATATTATAGGTCAAGAGCAATCCCACCTTTACATTTTGTATAATATTTTAGAGGTTTACCCATATGTTGAAGCCCACAAATAAATTCTTAAGAATTTGAATCTATCAAGAGCTGAAATATGGATATCAAATACATATAATCAACAGTTTATATGATGGTTTTGAGACCACATTTTTAAGGAGTCATATAAAAATCTAGTTTAAATTTCAAAATGGATTTGATATTTAGCTACAGGACCAAGTGTGTATGTATTGTATTAAAATGTTTATGTAATTAATGGTTATACATTCTATACAAATGAACATGATGAAGGTAGTACCATGAAAAATAGTAGAGTTACACTTATGGATAAAGCGATGCACGTATCTACTACTAAGTATAAAAATAAAATTTATGTGAATATTCTATACTTTTTCATCATCAAACAAATATAGGATTTGGATTATACAAAATTCCAAGTGCTTATTTTTCAACGAAATTTGGTTGATAATAGAAGTGCTGTTAAAATATATGAACCGGGACTTATGAAAGTATATTTCAGTAAGGAAGAGTACAAAGATGAACTATTTATAATTGAATCATATGAAGTACAAGTATTTTATGTTCTAGATCCCTCAAATTGAAAGTGGCCAATTGTTCTTTTATCGACCAAAACCACTGAAGGGTTAGATGAAAATTCAATTGAGGATAACCCTTTAATTGGGACGTCAAAATCATTTTTCAGTAATCCCAATGTAGTCGGGGATTTTTATGTCATAGGAGACCATAATGAATGGATTTGGGTACTTTATAGAGGGTTTAAATCACTTCAACCTTTAAAAAAAGTGAGTTCAATAATTAGGTTATATATATTTTTGTAATATACATTGTGTTACCTCATGTTATTATCTGTTCGATGCTACATTTATGTAATCTAAATTAAATGTTAAAACACTTCTATATATAATGACTTTTACACATGATGGTGTTCCCAATCCTAAGGAAAAATAGGTTTCTCAACATGATGCTACTCCCAGTGTAGAGGAACAATAACCTTCTACACATGTTGGTGCTCCCAATATTGAGGAATAACAAGTTTTTCAACCTGCTTCTAATCCTAGTTTAGAGGTACAATGACTTTATACACATGATGTTGCTACCAATATAGAGGAAAAACATATTGATGAGGTTGAATCCAATAATTTGGTAGGAGACAAAGAAACAATGTTGCCTAAAAAACCGGATCATCTTAGTGTGATAGTGTTAACAAAAATTATTAAGGTGAAAATAAAAAGCATCAAATTCAAGGTCAGATGAAATGTACAGGGCTAGGATTTAACCCCAACAAGACCATGTTTAGTATTTACATTGATCTCATCACTCAATATCATGTTTCAGTTTATGTAGATTCATGGTACTATGTTGTGCCCATGTTTAAGGCACTCATTTAGGAAGTGATTATGGTAACATTATGATATCCTTCATCATCCTTTGCAGAGTGAATTTATAATAGATGACTCCCATAATAAATTTGTATTAATGCTTGATGGAAGTATTCATAGAGGCTTTCACACAATTCTAACAAGATTTCGTCTTAAAGATGCTGAAGGGAAAATAAACCCACACCCATCGCTTATGTATGCACACCTAATAACCTAAGAAGCATGGGATGTATTTACTGATCATTGTGAAAATATATATTTTAAGGTACATTGTGGCTAGTAATACATTATTTAGAAATACATGTATTTATCACTTTTATTGAGATTTTTTTTATTTATGAAATAGAAAATGAGTGTTGAAAATAAGGAACGAGCTACAAAACCAACATACCCCTACTGTAAAGAAAGGATGAGGTATGTTTAACTTGAAAAAAATTGTATGTATTTTAAATCTACTATAGTACTTTTATGTGACATTAAACAAAAATATAATTATATTCTACTATTTATATGCATATTGATGAATCTAAAACCAAATTCACTCCATCCCACATCATGTGTTATGGAAGGAGGCATGTGTAAATAAATATGGGATACTAATAGATGAAGACACAAAAAAAGTGTGGGAAACATGTGTAAGTATGAAATAATAAAAATTTGTTTTGATTTAAATCACCATTACATAATAATGAAAACTTATTATCATATAATTTAAATCCAAATTAGACATAGAAATCATCAACACCCATACCATATGAACACCTACTATCAGTGGCTTTGAAGTGGCTAGAACAGTATGACCACGTCAAAGGTGCGGGTTTTGGGGTGACACCCTAAACATACTTTGAGAAAAAAACAATAGGAGGATAATGATAAATAAATGGTAGAGATGAAAGAAAGATTAGATACCTTTGAAGAACAATTTCATTGGAAGACTGAGTTACTAGAAAATTTTATGGTGAGGGAATCAATGAGAAGAAATATCTCAAGAACAACCAGTGCATGAAGATCCCGCCCCACCCCTCACCAGCTTTGAGGTGAGTTATTCCCCTCAAAGAGGTGTCTTAGTTGAGTTGATCAATATTATAATAATTGTTTCAATGAAAAGTGAATCATATAGACACAAATACATTTCCTATACTGATATTCTATAGGGTGAGAATGATTGTGATTTATATCTATCAATACCCACCCATCACCTTATTGTGATGGCTACCGTGTTCAATATCCAAGATGAAAATCTACACAACAGACCACTCCCAATAGGTCATGTGAGAGTGGGGATTACCGTAGCTTATGATCTGAACACCAAGATACCTGTTTCACTTTATGATGAAGATATTTATATGTTCAACCAAGCTATTGGAACATTTGTAACATGGTCATCAGATCTTGTAAAAAATATATCAACAAAGAGGTTTTCATTTCCAATTTATTTTTCATGCTAAACTTTTAAAAATTAATGAAAAAATGTTTAAATCAGTGAATGTTATTATAGACGGACAATGGGAAGGGGGTGAAACTAAATTTTGACTAAAAACCATTTAAAGGATCAACCAACCGATTGAAAATATCTTCTCAAATCACCTTTACCCCACCTATTCTATATCTATATTTATTAACATTGAAGGTTCATGTAGATAAAAAGTTACAAAATAGTAGTAGTCACATATTTTATTTTGAAGAATGTATAGAGAGGACATTACAAACTACATTTCTCTTAAAAATTTAAGTGAAATATTTAACTATGAATGTCTATGAGGCTCAGTTGTAAATGTAAACATGAGGTATGTTTTCATGATTTGTTTTTTCAAAAGTGGATATACTATGTTAATTATTAATAAATACATTTCATATTTTTTATAGGTGTATATATCAATACCAATTGACTGGATTACCCTATGAACATAAATTTGGACTCATTATTCCTCACGTCACTTATATAGAAAAAAAAAACAGATTAAAAAGATGAATGAAATAGTGACAAAACTAGCCAAATCATTTAAAAGAAAACTTATGGATGACAAGATCTTATTAATACTAACATTTTAGCGGTAAAAATCTATAATTTAATCATATCAAATATATTTTCATATATTTCATTACTTATTCTTTTTTATGTTTTTAGGTAACATTGGATGCTCATTGCGGTCAATTTAGATACTCCAAAGATTTATTTTCTGGATTCACTGGATGGATATGTAAAGACCCAAAAATTTCAAGGAATTTTTTTTTCTTAATTTATTTGGAATTATACGAGTACGTAGTTACTAACAGCACCTGATTCCGAGGCCCGGTGTGCCTAGAATCAATTTTCGAAGTTTAGCTTGGGTACGTTCAGTGAACAAATGAGCGGGTTTTTCTAACTTTTGAACCGGTGCTCGGAATCGAAATCTGAGGGCACCGATGAAACCGCAGTGCTGGTAATTGCTCAAGAGCACCTTTTCTGAAGGAGTGTTTGCTCGGGAGGAGTTGTTAAAAATGTGGTTTTAGTGAGGAATAAAATAAAATTGTATTACAATTTTATTTCTTTTCCTCTAAGTAGTTATATCCTAAGTAAGGGTGTTGGGGGTGGGAGCCACTTGTTGTTAACTAACCTTGAGAGGATAAAGGTGGGGTGGGGCCCACATGAGCCCAACCCCTCACATTCTTAACTCTTAAACCCCTCCACCTCCCAAGAATTAATGGGGCCATATCTCCTCTCTTAATGTGTTCCAACCCACATAGTCAATGGCTTGAATTAATTTGGGTGTTTATAATTCTTTTTGAATTTTAAACCTTTCACCCTCCTCTCTCTATTAAATATGCCAACCCATATAATTAATACTTCTATTAATTATTTGGAGTGTCAACAATTCTTTTAATTGTTTCTTTTTTCATGGAAATGTTTTTTTAAAGGGGCCTTGTAAAATATTTGTGGAGAAAATATTTTGGGTGGGGGAAAACCTCTGGATAATTTGGAGGAGAGCTCCCTCCTTCCAACGAAGAACGTTCTTGACGAAGAACGCCGCCGGTGGAGAATGCGAAGTCACCGATGACGTGCCTTATCTTCTTCTTCCTCCAGGTCAAGGGAAGAGATACCACCGCGGGGAACGTTGCCATCGACGACGATTCTTCCTCCAATGTCAATGAAATCAGCACTGATCTACCGTGACGTCCGATCATCACGACGCTTGCCTCTTTCTGTGGCTCGACTCTGTGCGATGACTTTACGAGGTAGGGGTTTTTCATCGTTCAAGAATTATCATTGACACTCTTACTCATTTCTTGGACGCATGTTATCGGATCAAAGGGAGGGGGTCGGACCGCACAAACATGGCTGAACCTCCTCCCCTTTGTTGTTGTGTCTTGTTGCGGATTGGAACGGAGGTAACGCGGTGTCGTCGCACTGCGTGGGAACTGGGTAACCGCGGTCGGAGTGGGCCACGGCGAAGAAGCGCGGCGCCGTTGCGCTGCGCCGAAGCCAAAGAACCCGCGGCCAAGGTCGGGCTGTGGCGGAGGGGCGCGGCGCCGTCGTGCCGCGCCGAACGGATAAGTGCCGCGACTGTGCAGGGGAGGGCGGCCGGAATCGCCGGCCGATAGCGCTTCGGATGAGGGGGACCGCAGGGTCCCGCGATGGCGGCACCGACTGGCCAACCGGGCCGGCCGTTCGGAGGAGGCTGGGGGTCGTAACCCTCGGCGGCAGACAGGCGGGCCCCCTCCACGTGGGGGGGCCGCCGTTTCGAGACAAGGGGGGAAGCGCCCCCCGTTTTGCGCTCTGCCAAAACGGTCGAGCTGCTGGCCACGTGGGTCGTGCCCACGTTGGCCAACCGGCCGCACCGGGCCGGGCCGCGCCCTAATGGGCCAGACCCGGGTCGGGTCGACCCAGTTCGGGCCAACCCAGGGGGTTTTGGGCCAGGTCGGTCCGGGCCCAAGCCCCCTAAAAACGGGCAGATTCGTTCAAACACCCGTAAATTGGAATAAGGACCTCAGATTGACGTAATGTCAGTTGCGATGTGATCCTTGGATCGATACGGTCGTTTCGGTATATTACACTCAAGGTTTCAGAGAACTTTGGGTACGGCCGGGTTGGTTCGAACACAAAACCAACCGGGCCCTCGGAGCGGAAACACTTATAACTTGAGCTCCAGACGTCCGATTGACGTGCCATCGACTTTGTTGGTTTCCTCTTAGTGAGATGATCCTTTTGGATTACTACACTTGAGGTTTGGACGTAGATGGGGTATGGTCGGGCTGGTTTTATCCTAAAAACCAATCGGGCCCCTGGGACGAAAAAGCCTATAACTCTCAGACCGGACGTCCGATTGACGCGCCGTTTTTCGCGTTGAGTTCCTATTGACAAGATAGAACTTTGGGATACATCAACTCCGGACTTCGTGTTAGTTGATGTATCGAACCCCCTTGGATCGTGGAGCGGACCCTTCCGGAATCGAGCGTGCTGTGTCCGGGAACCCTAGAGCTGCCTGCGATGAAGATGACTACCGCACTGGGATCCTCTGTGGGTTCGACGAGGATGACTACCATACTGGGATCCTTCATGGGTTCGATGAGGACGACTACCGTACTGGGATCCTCCGTGGGTTTGACGAGGACGACTACCGTACTGGGATCCTTCGTGGGTTTGATGAGGACGACTATCATACTAGGATCCTCCGTGGGTTCGAAGAGGACGACTGCTATACTGGGATCCTCCGTGGGTTCGACTACCATGCTGGGATTCTACGTGGGTTCGACGACGATGACTAATATACTTGGATCCTCCGTGGGTTCGACAGCAATGACTACTAAACTTGGATCCTACATGGGTTCGGCAGAGGAGATGATTCAGAGGCTACATCTGATCATCTTCACCCCTCTTCGTAAATGGATACCTGTGTGAGCTGAGTCTTAACTCACAATCATTATCATCGATATGATTGTTGTGTTTTCCTATGTGGATTGGGTTGTGAATTCCTATGTGGAATGGGTTATGTTTTCTTGTGTGGATTGGGCTGTACTTGGGATCGTGTGCTGAAGTCGAGTTAGAACTGATGACTTAGGTATATGTATGGGCATATACCTAAGTAGAGATGGTTGTTACTTTTTTTTTGCATCTTTATTTCATGGTTTATACTTCGTGGATTCTGGGAGACCTTCGGGGGTCTCAGGGTCCTTACTGAGTAGCGTATACTCACCCATGCATGAGCTATGCCCGCACTACGTTGTGTTGGATGTAGACGACGGACACCGCTGATCGAGGTAGGAGCCCATGGAGCTGGATGGTACCTAGAGGTGGATCACTGGACGAGATGTACACGGAGTGGACAGCTGGAGACGAGGAGCTGAGGAGACTATCTGTACCCACCCTTCAGGAGGGATTTCCAGAGGACGACTTGGCGTTGCTGCTTTACTTTTCTACCTCTGTACTCTCTTTTCAGTTGTATTCACTTTCAGTTGGGTTTGTATTCTGGCCCATTTACTTTCTAGCACTTACTATTGTACTCAGTTTACTTAGTGTTTACTTCTGCTTGCATACTCTATGGTGTTTGTTTTCTTACATAAAGGAAATTCCTTCCCTTATATTGGGAATTACGCCTTTGGTGCTAGTCGCCAGCCCCTGGCCTATGGAAGGCGGGCTTGGGGTAGTCACAGCACGGGTCCCGAGGACGGGTCGTGACAAATTGGTATCAGAGGAGTCGGTTCTACCGCAGAACTCAGGACTCTGATCTTTCTTCTATGTGAAGCAATAGTGTTAAGGGTATTGAGTGTGGTTATTAGTCCAGAGAGTCCAGTGTTGGTGCGGTGGCCGACGTATCCATACACCAGGACCCAGACTTCTGATTTGCGACTCAGTGCATGAAAACATTGATTTCATGTGTGTTTCAAAAGTTTTCTTTGTGATTACTTTGTGTCAACTCACCAGGCATACTGAATTGACCGTGGCACACCTGTCTCTTTTTAGGATGGACCCACGACGGCAGCCAGCTAGGGTTCAAATCTTTGTGCGAGACGACAGCCCACCGAGTGACGAGGCCTCGGTGCAGGGCCCTATTATAGCGGAGGCACCGACGGTACCTCTACCCGCCGAGCCACCGATGCCACCATCCCCAACTGTTGAGAGTGCATGTTGCCTTAGTGCACTGCACGAGTTTTAGCGTCAGAGACCGCCCAGGTTCCACGGGGAGACAGACCCTGAGGCAGCCGAGGATTGGCTGGAGGCTGTTTTATGAGTTTTCAGGTTAGTGGGGACACTAGCTGACATCATGGTGATCCTTGCAGCGAGTCTCCTGCACACAGAAGTAGGTAGATAGTGGAGCCTGATGCTCCAGGTGCACGACGAGGCATCTATCCATTGGTCAGACTTCGAGAGCCTCTTCCACTAAGAGTTCGTTCCAGCCACCCTTCGTGCGGTGCGCATTCAGGAGCCACTGCAGCTGAGGCAGGGCATCATGATGGTAGCCCAATACTCGGCGAGATTTACCGATCTCTCACGCTACTCCACGAACATGGTACGGGACCCATTCTTCTGGTCTCGGACCTTCGAGCAGGGACTGAGGCATGAGATCAGGGCTTCGATGATCTCCCTCAACATTCCGACGCAGGCGGGGGTGCTGGAGAGAGCCCTTCTAGTGGAGAGTTTTCTCGCCGAGCAGTCACCAGCGACGGGACCCTTCGCAGGACGACCCGTAGCGGAGTCTTCTAAAGCTAGCAGTAGACAGATGACTCAGTGGTCCAAGCAGGCCATACCATCAGATGAGAAATATCAGGATGCAAATTTGGTTGTGCAGGGCACACGAAGGAGAGCTAGCCACACGAGGAGCAGGAAGTTCTACGCATGCGGCGGGCAGGGTCACATGGCTTGAGACTGCCCGACCCGCCCAGCAGATGAGCAGTAGGCGGTAGAGGGACCTCCCAGGAAGAGGTTCGACCGTGGCAGTCCGCAGAGAGTAGGTGGACGAGGCAGAGGAGCTGGCCAAGCAGCGGATGGTGGGTGACACTTTGAGGCCCTACCACCACCACCACTAGGAAGACCACCCCAACTGCAGGGAACAGGTGGACATGGGAGAGATCAGCTTCAAGCAGCTGAGGCCTACGACCATGGAGCTCTGGGAGCAGATATACAGGAGAGGGACTAGCTCCAGACATGGAGAATTTTGTTCATGATGCTTCTAACTTTGTTGATGTATTTGATGCTTTGTGTCTTTGTAATTTGAGCTGGAGTAATAAAAGACACTTGTTCTTGCAACGTTTTCTTCCCTGTCCTTTCTATGTAATTCATATTGAGAGGTTCCAGTTTAGATTTTTGACTTGACCCTCACTTTTGAGATACCTACTGGAGGAGACCCAGTGACCACACACTGATGCCGACAGTGTAACTCAACCCTTAGAGGTGAGAGTAACAGTTGGATCTCTTGGTAGTAGCGTCGAGGCCTTACGACGTCATCCTTGGTATGGATTAGTATCATCCATATCGGGATTGACTGTATTAGGAAAAGAACGTGGTTCATCCAGGGGATGAGACCAGATTTATCTTATCGGCAAAGAAGAAATCTTAGCTGCTCTTATAGGACCAAAGAAGGTTCAGGTCATCCAGGAGCGGATGAGGACAGCTCAGAGCCAACAGAAGTCTTATACTGATAGGAGGCGGAGACCATTAGAGTTCGAGGATGGCGACCACGTTTTCTTGCGGGTCTCACCTCGACGTGGGTTACGGAGATTTGGTCGGGGTGACAAGTTATCTCCGTGCTTCATAGGACCATTCCAGGTTCTCAGTAGGATAGGCGAGGTGGCTTATCGCCTGGCTGTACCACCTCAGTTGCACCGGGTGCACGACGTCTTCCACGTATCTCAGCTGAGAAGATACGTGCATGTTCCGATGCATATCATCGACCATGGGGAGCTAGACATCGATGACGGGGCGACTTTTGCGGAGGTTCCAGTGGAGATCGAGGATTGACAGGAGCGGGTCCTACGTGGACAGTCGATTCCTCAGGTGTGCTTTCACTGGTAGCTCGAGAACCTCCAGGAGAGCACATGGGAGAGGAAGGCTCAGATGCATGCTCAGTACCACTTTGTTTTCCTCAGTGTGTGTTGAAGCTTTACGGGGACGTAAAGCCCTGAGGTGGGAGTAATGTAAAGACCCAGAAATTTCAAGGATTTTTTTTTCTTAATTTCTTTGGAATTATACAAGTACGCAGTTTCTGACGGCACCTGATTCCGAGGCCCGGTGTGCCCAGAATCAATTTCTGAAGTTTAGCTCAGGTACGTTCAGTGAACGGATGAGCGGGTTTTTCTAACTTTTGAACCAATGCTCGAAATCGAAATCCGAAGGCACCGATGAAACCGCAGCGTCGGTAATTACTCAAGACCATCTTTTTTGAAGGTGCATTTGCTCGGGAGGAGTTGTTAAAAATGTGGTTTTAGTGAGGAATAAAATAAAATTGTATTACAATTTTATTTCTTTTCCTCTAAGTAGTTATATCATAAGTAAGGGTGTTGGGGTGGGGCCCACTTGTTGTTAACTAACCTTGAGAGGATAAAGGTGGGGTGGGGCCCACATGATCCCAACCCCTCACATTCTTAACTCTTAAACTCCTCCACCTCCCAAGCATTAATGAGGCCATCTCTCCTCTCTTAATGTGTTCCAACCCATTTAGTTAATGGCTTGAATTAATTTGGGTATTTATAATTATTTTTGAATTTTAAACCTTTCACCCTCCTCTCTCTATTAAATATTCCAACCCATATAATTAATACCTATATTAATTATTTTGGAGTGTCAACAATTCTTTGAATTGTTTCTTTTTGTATGGAAATGTTTTTTTAAAGGGGCCTTGTAAAATATTTGTGGAGAAAATATTTTGGGTGGGGGAAAACCTCTGGATAATTTGGAGGAGAGCTCCCTCCTTCCAACGAAGAACGTTCTTGACGAAGAACGCCGCCGGTGGAGAATGCGAAGTCACCGACGACATGCCTTCTCTTCTTCTTCCTCCAGGTCAAGGGAGGAGATACCACCGCGGGGAACGTCGCCATCGACGATGACTCTTCCTCCGACATCAACGAAATCGACACCGATCTACCGTGTCGTCCGATTATCATGACGCTTGCCTCTTTCCGTGGCTCGACGTCGTGCGATGAATTTACGAGGTAGGGGTTTTTCATCGTTCAAGAATTATCATTGACGCTCTTCCTTATTTCTTGGACGCATGTTATCGGATTAAAGGGAGGGGGCCGGACCGCACAAACACGGCCGACCCTCCTCCCCTTTTTTGTTGTGTCTTGTTGTGGATTGGAACAGAGGCAACGCGGTTACGTCGCACCGCGCGGGAACGAGGAAACCGCGGCCGGAGCGGGCCATGGCGAAGAAGCGTGGCACCGTAACGCCGCGCCAAAGCCGAAGAACTCACGGCCAAGGTCGGGCCGCGGCGGAGGGGCGCGGCGCCATCGCGCCGCGCCGGACGGACAAGGGTCGCGGCTGTGCAGGGGAGGGCGGTCGGAATCGCCGGCCGCCAGCGCTTCGGAAGGGCGGGACCGCAGGGTCCCGCAACGGCGGCACCGACCGGCCGTTCGGAGGAGGATGGGGGTCGTTAGACCCGGCGGCAGATAGGTGGTCCCCCTCCACGTGGGGTGGCCGCCGTTTCGAGACAAGGGGAGTAGCGCCCCCCATTTTCCGCTCGGCCAAAATGGTCGAGCTGCTGGCCACGCGGGCGACGCCCGCGCCTGGCCAACCGGCCGCGCCGGGCCGGATCGCTCGCGCGGGGCCAGGCCGCCCGCGCCGGGCCGGGCCGCGCCAGCCGGGCCGGGCCACACCCTAATGGGTCGGACACGGACCCGGGTCGGGTTGAACCGGTTCGGGCCGACCCAGGGGGTTTTGGGCCGGGTCGGTCCGGGCCCAAGCCCCCCTAAAAACGGGCAGATTCGTTCAAACGCCCATAAGTTAGGCTACGAACCTACGATTGATGCACCGTCAGTTGCGATGTGATAATTGGATAGAGATGGTCGTTTTAGTATATTACACTCAAGGTTTCGGAAAACTGTGGGTACGGCCGGGTTGGTTCGAACACAAAACCAACCGGGCCCTTGGAGCTGAAACGCTTATAACTTGAGCTCTGGACGTCCGATTGACGTGCCGTCAACTTTGTTGGTTTCTTATTAGGGAGGTGATCCTTTTGTCTTACTCCGCTCTAGGTTTGGACGCAGCTAGGGTATGGTCGGGTTTGTTTTAGCATAAAAACCAACCGGGCCCCTTGGACGAAAAAGCCAATAACTCTCAGACCGGACGTCCGATTGACGCGCCGTCTGTCAAGTTGAGTTCCTATTGACGAGAGGGAACTTTGGGATACATCAACTCTGGAATTCGTGTCAGTTGATGTATCGACCCCCTTGGATCGTGGATCGGACCTTCCCGGAATCGAGCGTGTTGTGTGCGGGAACCCTAGAGCTGGCTGCGATGAAGATGACTACCACACTGGGATCCTCCATGGGTTCGACGAGGATGACTACCATACTGGGATCCTCCATGGGTTCGACGAGGACGACTACCGTACTGGGATCCTCCGTTGGTTCGAGGAGGACGACTACCTTACTGGGATCATCCGTGGGTTCGACGAGGACGACTACCGTACTGGGATCCTCCGTGGGTTCGACGAGGATGACTACTGTACTGGGATCCTCCGTGGGTTCGACTACCGTGCTGGGATCCTCCATGGGTTTAACGATGATGACTAATATACTTGGATCCTCCGTGGGTTTGGCAGCAGCGACTACTAAACTTAGATCCTACGTGGGTTCGGCAGAGGAGATGATTCAGAGGCTACATCTAATCATCTTCACCCCTCTTCATAAATGGATACCTATGTGAGGTGAGTCTTAACTTACAATCATTATAATAGATATGATTGTTGTGTTTTCCTGTTAGGATTGGGTTGTGAATTCCTATGTGGAATGGGTTATGTTTTCTTGGGTGGACTGGGTTGTACTTGGGCTCGTGTGCTAGAGCCAAGCTGGAACTGATGACTTGGGTATATGTATGGGAATATACCTAAGTATAGATGGTTGTTACTTCGTTTTTGTATCTTTCCTTTTTGGTTTATCCTTCGTGGATTCTGGGAGACTTTCGGGGGTCTCAGGGTCCCTACTGAGTACCATATACTCACCCCTACATGGGATATGGTCGCACTACGTTGTGTTGGATGCAGACGACAGACAACGCTAATCGAGGTAGGAGCCCATGGAGCTAGACGGTACCTAGAGGTGGATCACTGGACGAGACGTACATGGAGAGGACGGTTGGAGCCGAGGATCTGAGGAGACTATCTGTACCCACCCTTCAGGTGGGATTTCCAGAGGACGGCTTGGCATTGCTGCTTTACTTTTCTGCCACTGTGCTCTCTTTTCAGTTGTATTCACTTTCAGTTGGGTTTGTATTCTGACCCATTTACTTTCTAGCACTTACTATTGTACTCAGTTTACTTAGTGTTTACTTCTACTTGCATACTCTGTGGTGTTTGTTTTCTTACATAAAGGAAATGCCTTCCCTTATATCAGGAATTATGCCTTTGGTGCTAGTTGTCAGCCCCTGGCCTATGGAAGGCGGGCTTGGGGTAGTCACGACACGAGTCCTGAGGACAGGTCGTGATAGGATACCCAAAAAACTTACCACACATGATGATGTTTGTCAATTTTTAATACACTGCATCCAACATTTTAGAACTAAACTTTTGGTTATATATTTTATATTATGTTTAATGAGAACTCTTTTATGACAGGCTGGTGTATAAATATCATGAAAATCATGGCATGAGGACAACCATTGCACACAAGGAGCCTGATAAGTTCTAAAGGTGTGAAACTATCAGGAAATATATTATAATATTTCACTATCCAAGCACATATCAAAACAAATTACTTATTTTTCTCAATGTTTCTGCAGTTTTTAAAACAAATAAATGGAAAAGACTATTGTTATTATGTTTGTGAATTTAGAAGAGAGATTATATTCTATAAAAAACTATCATCCCCGAAGATGTATTTTCAAAGATAATTATTATTTCATTTAAAATATTTATTAATCCTTTGTGTATTTATATTTTTAAGATACTAATATAATGATATAAAAATCTTATATTCACAAGACGATGTATATTTGTTTAGAAAAGAATGGGTAACATACCTGATGGTAGAATGCACAGAAATAGCATGAAGATGCGACTTCTATAGAAGTAATGGATCATTTCATATTGATGCTTAATTTATTTATTTTTAGTATTACTACGATAAGAATTGTTTTCTTATACAGGTGAATTCCTTTGTTCGAGTTGGGGTGGTTTGTTCGAAGATGCTCATGCTTGTGAGAGATTGGACTTTGAGGTTACAACTAAGAGTTCAATGAGAAGGTTAAATTCTTTTTTAATATACTATGTTTTTCCTTATAATATTTTTGTTTCTATACTAAATTAACATTATATAAATTAAATATTTCACTACTCATGTAGATAATATATTTTGCACATGATGATGTTACCAATCCCGCAAAATAATAGACTATAATGAAGGAAACCCTTTGAGAAGATGTAAAGGTAATGTTATGATATGCGTTTTCTATTTTACTAAAAAATTATATACTGAAATGTTTATTTGATTTTCATTATTCATTGTAGATTTTGTTTATGCTAGAAGATTTATGTCTAACTTTCATTTATTTTAACACCAAAACTTCCACAAACTTCTTCTCCCTCAAAAATGTTTCACCCCTGCAATGTTAGAATTTATCACTTTACTCCAAGTTCCCTCAAATACCTTTGTAGAAAGAGAAATGATTCTCCCTTTACTCAATTATAGAGATAATCTTGATGATTTCACAATAAAATCATTATCTATAGAAATAATGCATTGTTTCATATTTATGTTTAATTTATTTCTTTTTAGTACTACATTCATAAGAATTGTTTTCTTATACATGTGGATTATTTTTTTCGATTAGGGGTCGTTTGTTCGAAGTTGATCATTCTCATCAAAGACTAGACTTCAAGGCTACAATTAAGAAAATGAAAACAAGGAAATGGGTCAAGAATGTATACAACCATCATGAAAATTTCAATTCCAACTACTTATTTAAATAATTTTTTCATTATTTATCTAATATTTTTAAGTTAATTTCCTTATCATTTTTATCTAATAATTATTTTGTTTTTTTTTCAAAAATCTTTTGAGAAGTCATATTTTTCTTTCAACTATTAGCAATAATCCAAAAAATAGATAGCATGTTTCTTATGCCACTGTTACCATGCTTTCCATTTCTTTTCATTTTCAAGCTGCTAACACTGAATATTGATTCGATGTGTGGTGTTGGTAGTTCAAAAAATAAAATAAATGGTACGGTGTGACCTGTATGACTCCAGGTGCATCTTTTTATTTAAATTTGACATTAATTTTATTAAAAAATACAAGTGACATGCTCAAAACCAAGAAAATGTATTTGAATTTTTTTGATACTTTAGAAAAACAACCCATAATTCATTTGTGATGTGTATGAATAATCCACACCTCAATTCGATGCACGGTGTGACCGGTATAATTCCAAGTGTGTATTTATTTAAAATTGACATTAATTTTAGTAAAAAGAACAAGTGACATACTGAAAACTGATAAAACATATTCGTATAGTTTTGATAATTTAAGAAAAAAAATCCATAAGTCATTTGTGATGGTTAGGAATCAACACACTTCAATATTATGCATGGTTTCACTGGTATAACGCCAAATGTCTCTTTTTATTAAAAATTGACATTAATTTTAGTAAAAAGAAAAAGTGATATACTGAAAACCAAGAAAATGCATTTGGATTGTTTTGATACTTTATGAAAATGATTCATAAGTCATTTTTAATTTTTAGGAATCAAACAAAACTCAACATGACACACAGTGTGACTAGTATGAATCTAACTGTGTCTTTTTATTTAAAATTGACATAAATTTTAGTAAAAAGAACAAGTGACATACTAAAAAATGATAAAACACATTCTTATTGTTTTGATACTTTAATAAAATGCTTCATAAGTTATTTTTGACATGTAAGAATCAACAGATTCTAAAACTGATGCACAGTATGACCGGTATTACTCAAAGTGCCCGTTATTAGTTTAAAATTGACATTATTCATCAAAACATTCCACTCGTTTAAAAAAATAAAACACACTCCAATTGTCTTTATAATTTAGGAAAACAATTAATAAGTCAGTTGTGATGTGTAGGAAGCAGTATCATTTCAAACCAACACATGATGTGATCGGTGTGAATCAAAGTGCATGTTTCTAGTTTCAAATGTAATTTTAATAAAAAAGAAAAGTGACATACTCAAAACAGAGAAAACACATTTTGATTTTTTAATACTTTAGGAAAACTATCTATAAGTCATTTTTTATGTTTAGGAATCATCCAAACCTCAATATGACACATGATGTGACCGGTATAATTTAAACTGTGTCTATTTATTTAAAATTGACATTAGTTTTAGTAAAGAGAATAAGTGACATACTGAAAACTAAGAAAACACATTTAGATTGTTTTGATACCTTAGTAAAAAAATAAATGAGTTATTTTTGTCATGTAGAAATTAGATGCACCTCAATCTGACACATGGTGTGACTGGTATGATTCCAAGTGTGTCTTTTTATTCAAAATTGACATTAATTTTAGTAAAAGAAAAAAGTGACAAACTAAAAACTGAGAAAACAAATTTGGATTGTTTTGATACTTCATGAAAAAGATCCATGAGCCATTTTTGATGTTTAGAAATTAACTTCACCTCAATATGATGCATGATGTGATAGATACAAAACAAATTGTGTCTTTTTATTTAAAATTCACATTAATTTTAGTAAAAATAACAAGTGATGTACTAAAAACTAAGCAACAAACATTCATATTGTTTTGACATTTTAAAAAAATGATCCATAAGTTGTTTTTGATGTGTAGGAATCAGTCACACCTCAATCCGATGCATTTTATGACTGGTATGATTCTAAGTATGTCTATTTATTTAAAATCGACATTATTTTTTGTAAAAAGAACAAGTGACATACTGAAAATTGAGAAAAAGCATTTATATTGTTCTTATACTTTAGTAAAATGATTAATAATTCATTTCTAACATTTAGAAATTGACTGAAACTCAATTTGACGCAGGTTATAACCAGTATAACTTGAATTATGTCTTTTTATTTAAAATTGACATTAATTTTAGTAAAAAGAACAATTGAAATACTGAAAACCAAGAAAAAACATTTCTATTATTTTGATAATTTATTAAAATGATCCATAAGTCATTTTTGACATATTGGAATCAACCACACCTCAATATAATGCACGAAGTCACCGATATGAATCCATTTAATTGATATGAATTTTAGTAAAAAAAATAAGTGACATACTGAAAACCGAGAAAACACATTCAGATTATTTTGATACTTTATTAAAATGACTCATGAGTCATTTTTGATGTGTCGGAATCAACCAAATTTTAATCCGATGCATGATGTGACTGATATGACTCAAAGTATCCATTATTAATTTAAAATTGACATTTTAGTTCAAAATGTGTGTCACTAACTGAAATCCAATAAAAATCACTCCAATTTCCTTGATAATTTAGGATTATGATTCATAATCCATTTTTTATGTGTAAGAATAAATATCACATAAAATTGACAAATGATGTGATCGTTATAACTCAAAATTCATGTTTCCATTTTGAAATGAAATTTTATTCAAAAACACACAAGTGACATACTGAAAACCAATAAAACACATTAGGATCATTTTGATACTTTAGAAAAACAATCCATAATAATTTGTGATGTGTAAGAATCATCTAAACCACAATTTGATGCACGGTGTGATCGATATAACTCCAAGTGTATCTTTATTTAAAATTGACATTAGTTTTAGTAAAAAGAACAAGTGAATTACTGAAAACTAAGAAAATACATTCACATTGTTTTAATAATTTAGAAAAATGATTCATAACTATTTTGTGATGTGTAGGAATCAACCCCACCTCAATATGATGTATGGTGTGACTGGTATAACTCTAAGTGTGTCTTTTTTTTAAATTAACATTTTCTTAATGTATTCTTTCATATTAATGTTTAATTTATTTCTTTATAGTATTACTGACATAAGATTTGTTTTCTTATATTGGTGGATTCTTTTTCTCAGGATGAGGTAATTTTTTGGACAATTAATACCATGGGTGGACTTTTTTGAGAGGGGATAGCGGGTGACAAAATATGAAACATTAACTTTTTAAAATGTTTTTGATAAATGTAATTATACAAAACATTATTTGAAATATATATAGTTTTTTTGTATACATGATTTAAAATTTATTTCAATTAAATTGAATATTTTTCATACACTAGTTACAGGTTTTTTATGGGTGTACTATTATACAAACAACACACTACAACATGTTGGGCCTTTATCAACACTAAACTAGCACCGATAAAGGGGACCCCCCTAATGGTGCTGAGGACAAAAAAACCTTTTTAGCACTGTTAAAGGCCTTTTTGAATGTTGTTAAAGGGAATATCTATAGTAGTGTACATTTTTTGGGTGATTTAATAAATTTATATCAATAATTGTATAACCATTGCAAATAAATACTGAATTATGAAATATAATTTGTCATACAGGAAAGTATATATCACATGGAATAAATATGTCTTTATCATGAATAATGCATGTCAATATATATCTCTATGTTTCTATCATGATAAATGCATACTCAAATCATGCCATACCAAGCCAATAGTATAAATCTGAAGAATCAATAACATAAAAAATAACAATCTCACACTGTAACGACCCAAAGTTTCATTAATGGAAAATCCCTCTTGATCCAGTTAAATGTCTCTTTATAAAAAATGTTTTTATAAGATGTCAAATTCTTTTGTTTTATGATAAGAGTTGTGGCCGTTACTTTTATAGCCGTTGAATAGTGATCACATGATTAGTATAAATATAAGGCTTTAACAAACCCAATTTTACTCAGACAAAGGAAGCGATGTCCAGATCCAGTAGAATTGCCCCATACGAAGCCCATTTGTTGGAGATCAGAAAAGAGGTGGCATCCTTGGGCTTCTCCCTTGACCAAGCCCAAGCTGAGCTTCATTATGTCAACCTCGAACGTGACCGTCTACAGGAAAAGTGGAAGTTGATAGAGATTACCACTCGAGCGATGTTATCTGAGCCACCCCAAGAGTCTGTCACCATCACACACCTTACTCTTAGGTCTTATGCAGCTATTTTAAGGGGTTATGTAACAAATAAGTAGTACTATGTTCATGTACATTATTTTTTTATATAATAATGAATATAATTTCTAGTCATTTTTGATACATTGTAAATAGTTTTTAAAGTACAAATGGTGTTTTTAGTTATTATTTAATTAAGAAATATATTTTATTAAATTAAGGGATTTTTGAATTAAATAATATTTTAATAAAATAATAATATTTTTATTAAATTAATTAAATATAAATGATCTTATAAATTTATGAATGCAATTAAAATGTTATATTAAGGTTTGAAAACTATTTCTGTCATAACCCGTGAATTTTCGATAAATGTTGGTTTTTATTTTAAAAGTGAAAATTAACATATTTAGAAATTTTTTTAGATAAAATAAATGTCATTTCTGGAATCAGGACGTCAAAATTATCCAACGGTGAATTTTTCATAATTTTCTAAGACAGTCAAATTTTTGGGTAAAAATTAAATACTGTTTAAATATATAATGTGTTTTATGACATCATAATGACCCAATGGTGATGTAATAAAATACTATAATCCTTATGTTCGGCCAATGTATGTTTTACCATTAAAATAAAGTAATTTTGGGTTTGTTTTACTTACTTTTCAAAGCATTAATGAACCTCTCAAGACTTATTCAACACTTTGCCTTTTTAAATTAATTTCCATGGGAGTGTGACTCACCTCCACATGAGCAACCTTATTATTTTAATAATTTCGGACCTTGGCCTTGTAAAATATTTTTTTCCTATTTCCTTTTCCAGAAACCATGGGCAAAAACCATGGTATGTTTTGTGGTTTGGATTAGTTTAATATAAGGGGTCCCAAACCTAAATAATAAATAATTCTCTCACCTTTCCTATATAAACCCACCCAAGATCCCACTTCCTCCTCACTAGAATCCTTTAGAGTTCATCCAACCTCTGCCCTACTCTCTCTAGAATCCTCCAAAGGTGCCCCAAGCTCCCAAGAATCCTCTCACAAGCCTCTCTCTAGCCTTTGGAAGCACACTTCCAAGTAAGGGTTTTTTCTTCCTTTCTAATTTTTGTCAATTTTATTTAAGTTGTATTGCCCTTTTAATTTCACTTATGAATGTTGGGGTATAGTTTTTCACCTCCACCATACTTCCCTCTTAAGGTTTTAATGATGGGAGACCTCTTTCCCTCTCATTAAATGCCTCCCATGTACACCCGTTACTATACCGAATTTCTGAAAGAAACTTCTCTCTCTTCTTTTACATTCAAGCAATACTTTTGTATCATGAATCTAAATTCCTTTTCAATTGCTGGGACATGTATCTATATGACCTCCTTACTTTCCATTGCATGTAAATATGATGAGTAACCCCTTTCTCTCTTATCAACCATTTTTATAAATTCTTATGTCACGCCGTTACGCTGCCGAAATCGCACTGATTTTCTAAGCCAATGTCATTATGTAGTGAATACCATGCCCATTTCTCCATCAAGGGTATTCACCTTTATGCACATTTACTTATTTATTATAAAGTTTCATGTATGAATTCCACATTCCTTTATCGTGGAATAAATGATTATGTTTTATGAATCCATGTTTTATGATCCATGTGGCACACTTATGCATGAAATGAAATGTTTAAGAAGGGTGCGCCCTTATAGCGCTCCAATGCATTGGGTAAAGTATAGTATCATGATACGTCATGTGAAATGAGTGTTGAATCATGATAATTTAAGTTTAATGAGGGTTTACTCATGCTTCATGTGCAATGAGGGTTTACTCATGCTCTATGTGCAATGAGCCTTGGCTCATGCTAATTCAATGTTAAGTGTTGTTGTCACATTTCCATGTTATGATTATCATGATTTATCATGCCTTTATGTTCATGTTTCTTTTATTCTATATTGATATGCCTATTGTCTAACATGTATTTTACTCCTCATGTTATTCCATGTGTACTCCCTTATTGGGCTTTATAGCTCACCCTTTTCTTATGCATGTCCTCAGGTTATCCCATGCAATGCTAAGTACGAGGGAATGTAGTGGTCATGTAAAGGAATTTTTCAATAAAGATGTTGTATTTCATGTTTTAAGTTTTTATGTAATGATCCTAAGCCCCAAAGACACTAAACCTCTCGATCTTATTTGTTGTATCAAGTGATGTTTTATGTAATGAATCATGTTTAAGTTGTAATAAAAAGAAGGGTTGTCATAGTTGGTATCAGAGGATAGGTTTAGTTATTTTTGGGATTAGAAAAACCATAGTAAAGCCTTAGATACAAGACTAAGTATAATAAAAACATCCCTAAGATTTGGTAAATACTAATTAAGTGGTTTATCAAACAAATACATCCCTGTCTGGATACGAGCAGGTAGAGGCGGCTCTGGCACATATGTATCCTAGGGGTAAAACCCGAAAAGACTGCTTTGAGCTAGACTCGAACGGGAACTAGTGCACAACAACGGGCCTTGCTGCACTCTTGGTTACGACACTCCTGGGGGATATGTTTTGATAAATTCACAATCTTGGTATGAACCCTTATTAAGGGAAAAATTCCCCTAAGAATATATGTTAGAAATTAGATCATGAAAAGCCTAGATTGAATCCTATAGACTCATGAGTTAAAGAAATTAAATTTTATTTATAATTCATCAACTTTTGTCTTTGGATTACCCTTTATGTGTTACCCCTAACTTTCCTTTTATTCCAGCCAATGGCCGGTAATAGGAGGACTCGGGATAACAACTGTTGTGAAGATCAGTGTGATGATTGTACTAATGAGATGCCCAATCCAATGGGAGCCGGAATCACGAACTTTGTCACACTTCTCTCTCAGCTAACTCAAGTTTTGAATAGAAACACGGGTCAAGAGGAATGCTCAAACCCCCCCTAAGAAAGAACAAGTCACTATAGAGAGCTTCATGAGACAAAGGCCTCCTACTTTTAGTGGATCATCAGATCCCACAATCGCTGAACAATGGATCAACTCCATTGAAAAGATATTCTCCATCCTCCAATGTTCTGAACAAGAGAAGGTTCTCCTGGAGGCTTATCGTATGGAGGGTGAAGCTGATCAATGGTGGACGTTGATGAAAAATACAAAGCATGAGGAGGAGATCGAGGCTTTGGAATGGAAGGAATTCCGGAAGATGTTTTTCGATAAATATTTTCTGTGCACCATCCGTTTTAAGATGGAAAGGGACTTCCTTTCCCTCAAGTGAAAAGATGAAGAATCTATGGGAGATAACGAGGAAAACTTCAAAAGACTTTCACGATACGCTTCTATCTTTGTTGTTACCCCCGAATGCAAGGTTTACCGCTTCTTTGGTGGGCTGAAGCCTAGCTTGCGGAAAGCATTAGCGATCCGTGACTTCGACAGCTATGAGGAAATTGTATGATGTGCCCTCAAGGTCGAAATGGAGATCAGATAATCACAGGGGTATCATGGGGACAAGAAGCATAAGGAGGACTTCAATGCTGGTGGTCCGATGGAAAAATCCAACGACGCTAAGAAGTTCCAGCACCCCACTTGCCAAAAGTGCGGAAAGAAGCACCCTGGAAATTGCCTTAAGGGGACGAGAAAATGCTTCAGGCGTGGAAGAGAAGGGCACCAAGCTATTAACTGTCGACAAGAAGGACCCGCGGCTGCGACAGAAGAGAGGAATGCTCCATTCAAACCTCAACGCATTGTTCAATGCTACAAATTCAAAGAACCGAGTCATTTTGAAAATCAGTGCCCTAATCCAAGGGTTATCGGAGGCAACCAACAACCTCCAAGACAGCAAGGAAGATCTTTTGCCATCACTTCTGCTGAAGTGAACCCTGACAATGGAGTGGTGATAGGTACACTAGTTATTCATTCAAAAATAGCGAACATACTTTTTGATTCAGGTTCTACGCATTCTTTTATATCTCAAAAGTTTAGTAGAACAATCCCAACACCACCACAAATCATGGAAGTAAAGATGTCGGTGAGTACAGAAAATGGGGCAATCATTGCATCCCATGAATATAAGTCCTCCACTGTTATAATCTGTGGATTGAATTTCCCGAAAAACCTTGTCATACTCCCTTTGGTGGAATTTGATGCAATTCTTGGCATGGATTGGCTTTCCTTATATAGAGCCAACATACATTTTCGGGAGAGGTAAATCACACTCCATATGGAGAATCGACCCCCGATTCTTTACAAATGTCAGGAGGAAGATGAATCTCCTTTAGATCCATCATCTCAATCATGGATATTACTGCCCTATGAGTATGCGTATCTGGCTCAGATGATTGAGTCCAAGGAAGAAACCATCCTTGAAGAAATTCCTATTGTGAGAGAATTCGCTGAAGTGTTTCCTGAGGAACTATCTGGTCTTCCTCCAAGAAGAGATGTTGAGTTATCAATTGAACTTATACCTGGGGCCCTACCAATATCCAAGACTCCATATATAATGGCTGTTTTTGAGCTTGAAGAGTTGAATAATCAACTATAGGAGAATCTGGATAAAGGGTTTATACGCCCAAGTGCTTCACCATGGGGTGCACCAGTCCTCTTCGTCAAGAAGAAGGATGAGTCAATGCGGCTTTACATCGATTATCGTGAACTTAACAAAATCACGATAAAGAACAAGTATCCACTCCCATGAATTGATGACTTGTTCGATCAGTTGCGTGGAGCACAATACTTCTCCAAGGTGGACTTGTGGTCGGGATATTATCAAGTAAGGGTGAAGAAGGAAGATATCCCCAAGACTGCTTTTCGTATAAGGTATGGGCACTATGAATTCATAGTAATGCCTTTCAGACTCACCAATGCTCCATCAATATTCATGGACTTGATGAATAGAGTCTTTAGAGATTACCTTGACAAATTTGTGGTAGTCTTTATAGATGATATTATAATATACTCCAAAACCAAGGAGGACCATGTGGAGCATTTAAGAACTGTACTGGAGACTTTGCGTAAGGAGAAGCTCTATGAAAAGTACAGCAAGTGTGAGTTCTGGTTGAAGGAGGTCTCATTCTTGGGCCATATCATCACAAGCAATGGGATATCTGTGGATCCCTCCAAAATAGATGCAATTGAGGGATGGCCGAGGCCAACCTCGGTAACCGATATCCGTAGCTTCTTGGGGTTAGCTGGATATTATCGACGATTTGTGAGAAATTTCTCACGATTGTCCAAACCTCTTACCAAGCTAACTCAAAAGGGAGTAAAGTTTTCTTGGAGTGATGAATGCGAAGAAAGCATCAAGGAGTTGAAAAGAAGGCTTATCACTACACCAGTGCTCACTTTGCCCACAAGTGGGGAGATTTTTGTGGTATTCAGTGATGCTTCGAAGAAGGGATTAGGATGTGTGCTGATGCAGAATGATAAAGTGATATCCTATGCCTCAAGGCAGTTGAAAATCCATGAGCGAAACTATCCAACACATGACCAGGAGTTGGCGGCGGTGATCTTTGCCTTGAAAATCTAGCAGCATTATCTCTATGGAGAGAAATGTGAGATATATACTGACCACAAGAGTCTTAAATATATATTCACACAGAAAGAGCTTAATATGCACCAGAGAAGATGGATAGAGCTCATCAAGGATTATGACTATTCAATACTTTACCACCCTGGGAAAGCGAACAAGGTGGTAGATGCCCTAAGTAGAAAGGATCCAGCGATTCTATCAATGATGAGAATTGAGAAGGATCCAATCTTCTTAGACTTGATGAAGATGGACGTGGGAATCATAATAAAGGGAACATCATAAATCCTTTCACAAATGATTGCTCAACCATATCTTTTGGAAAGGTTAAAGGATGCTCAAAAGGATGATGTGGGAATTCAAGAAAAAGTGGAAGCTATAAAAAAGGGAAAATCCTAAGAGTTTAATGTTAATGAAGAAGGAACTGTGCGGTTTGGTAAAAGAATATGCGTTCCATCAAGTCCGGAGTTGAAGAAGGAACTCTTAGATGATGCACATATTTCAAATTTCTCTATTCACCCAGGGAGCACAAAGATGTATCAAGATCTCCGAGAAAACTTTTGGTGGGATAATATGAAGAAGGAGATCGCTGAATATACATCAAAGTGCCTGGTGTGTCAGCAAGTGAAGGTAGAGAGGTAGAAGTCTAAGGGGATGATGCAACCATTGCCCATACCAGAATGGAAATGGGAAAACATCACCATGGACTTTGTCACCAGACATCCAAGGACATCCAAAGGCAACAATGCAATCTGGGTTGTTGTGGATCGTCTTACAAATACTGCACACTTCATTGCTATTCAGGAGGATTTCTCATTGGATCAACTAGCACGAATATATATTAGGGAAGTGGTAAGGTTTCATGGAGTACCACTATCTATTGTGTCTGATCGAGATCCAAGATTCACCTCTAAGTTTTGGAAGAGTCTTCAACATGCTCTGAATACTGAACTAAACTTCAGTACGGCCTATCATCCTCAAACTGATGGCCAATCCGAGTGGACTATCCAAACACTTGAGGATATGTTGAGAGCGTGCTCAATGGACTTTAAATGAGGATGGGATCAACATCTTCCTCTGGTTGAGTTCTCTTATAATAATAGTTTCCACTCGAGCATCCAAATGGCACCATATGAAGCCCTATATGGGAAAAGGTACAGAACACCGGCATGTTGGGATGAGGTTGGTGAACGTAAGCTGCTTGGACCATAAATGGTCGAAGAAATGGTGGAGAAGGTGAAAAACATTCAGCAGCATATCAAGGCAGCCCAGAGTCGACAAAAGAGTTATGCAGATAATCGTTGATGAGACCTTGAGTTTAAAGTTGGAGACATGATGTTTTTACACATATCACCGTGGAAGAAGGTCATGAGGTTTAGAAAGAAAGGGAAGTTAAGTCCAAGGTACATTGGCCCCTTCGAGATTCTTGATCGTGTTGGGGCTGTGGCCTATCGACTAGCACTTCCACCTACTATGGCCAAGGTGCATGATGTCTTTCATATATCCCTCTTAAGGAAATACATACCGGACCCTTCACATGTACTCTCTTCTGAGGTGGTACAATTGGAAGATGATCTTTCTTATGAGGAGTAACCAGTGAAAATCTTAGATCATAGAGAAAAATTTCAATGAAATAAGACAATGCCCCTCGTCAAGGTGTTGTGGAGAAACCATAAGTTTGAAGAAGCAACTTGGGAGTCGGAGGATATGATGAAGCTGAGTTACCCACATTTGTTTTAGTGTGGGAAAAGGAAAATTTCAAGGGCGAAATTTCTTAAGGGGGGAATATTGTAACGACCCAAAGATTCATTAATGGAAAATCCCTCTTGATCCAGTTAAATGTATCTTTATAAAAAATGTTTTTATAAGATGTCAAATTCTTTGGTTTTATGATAAGAGTTGTGACCGTTACTTTTATAACCGTTGAATAGTGATCACATGATTAGTATAAATATAAGGCTTTAACGAACCCAATTTTACTCAAACAAAGGAAGCGATGGCCTCATCTAGTAGAATTTCCCCATATGAAGCCCATTTGTCGGAGATCGAAAAAGAGGTGGCATCCTTGGGCTTCTCCCTTGACCAAGCCCAAGTTGAGATTCATTATGTCAAGCTCGAACGTGACCGTCTATGGGAAAAGTAGAAGTTGATAGAGATTACCACTCGAGCGATGTTATCCGAGCCACCCCAAGAGTCTGTCACCATCGCACACCTTACCCTTAGGTCTTATGTGGCTATTTTAAGGGGTTATGTAACAAATACGTAGTACTATGTTCATGTACATTATTTTTTTATATAATAATGAATATAATTTCTATTCATTTTTGATACATTGTAAATAGTTTTTAAAGTACAAATGGTGTTTTTAGTTATTATTTAATTAAGAAATCTATTTTATTAAATTAAGGGATTTTTGAATTAAATAATATTTTAATAAAATAATAATATTTTTATTAAATTAATTAAATATAAATGATCTATAAATTTATGAATGCAATTAAAATGTTATATTAAGGTTTGAAATCCATTTCTGTCAAAACCCGTGAATTTTCGATAAATGTTGGTTTTTATTTTAAAAGTGAAAATTAACATATTTAGAAATTTTTTTAGATAAAATAAATTTCATTTCTGGAATCAGGACGTCAAAATTATCCAATGGTTAATTTTTCATAATTTTCTAAGACAATCAAATTTTTGGGTAAAAATTAAATACCGTTTAAATATATAATGTGTTTTATGACATCATAATGACCCAATGGTAATGTAATAAAATACTATAATCTTTATGTTTGGCCAATATATGTTTTACCATTAAAATAAAGTGATTTTGGGTTTGTTTGACTTACTTTTCAAAGCATTAATGAACCCCTCAAGACTTATTCAACACTTTGCCTTTTTAAATTAATTTCCATGGGAGTGTGACTCACCTCCACATGAGAAACCTTATTATTTTAATAAGTTCGGACCTTGGCCTTGTAAAATATTGTTTTCCTCTTTCCTTTTTGAGAAACCATGGGCAAAAACCATGGGATGGTTTTTGGTTTGGATTAGTTTAATATAAGGGGTCCCAAACCTAAATAATAAAGAATTCTCTCACCTTTCCTATATAAAACCACCCAAGCTCCCACTTCCTCCTCACTAAAATCCTTCGGAGTTCATACAACTTCTACCCTACTCTCTATATAATCCTCCCAAGGTTCCCCAAGCTCCCAAGAAGCCTCTCACAAGCCTCTCTCTAGCCTTTGGAAGCACACTTCCAAGTAAGGGTTTTTTCTTCCTTTCTCATTTTTGTCAATTTTCTTTAAGTTGTATTGCCCTTTTAATTTCAATTATGAATGTTGGGGTATGGTTTCACACCACCCCCATACTGACCTATTATTGTTTGAATGATGGGAGACCCCTTTCTCTCTCATTAAATGCCTCCCATGTACACCCGTTACTATGCCGAAATTCCGAAAGGAACTTCTCTCTCTTCTTTTACATTCAAGGAATACTTTTGTATCATGAATCTAAATTCTTTTTCAATTGTTGGGACATGTATCTATATGACCTACTTACTGTACATTATATGTAAATATGATGAGGAACCCCTTTCTCTCTCATCAACCATTTTTATGAATTCTTATGTCACGTCGTTACGCTACCGAAATCGCACTGATTTTCTAAGCCAATGTCATTGTGTAGTGAATACCATGCCCATTTATCCATCAAGGGTATTAACCTTTATGCACATTTACTTATTTATTATAAAATTTCATGTATTAATTCACATTCCTTTATCATGGAATAAATGATTATGTTTTATGAATCCATGTTTTATGATCCATGTGGCACACTTATGCATGAAATGAAATGTTTAAGAAGGGTGTGCCCTTATAGTGCTCCAATGCATTGGGTAAAGTATAGTATCATGATACGTCCTGTGCAATGAGTGTTGACTCATGATAATTCAAGTGCAAAGAGGGTTTAATCATGCTTCATGTGCAATGAGGGTTTACTCATGCTCCATGTGCAATGAGCCTTGGCTCATGCTAATTCAATGTTAAGTGTTGTTGTCACATTTCCATGTTATGATTATCATGGTTTATCATGCCTTTATGTTCATGTTTCTTTTATGCTCTATTGATATGCCTATTTTATAACATATATTTTACTCCTCATGTTATTCCATGTGTACTCCCTTATTGGGTTTTATAGCTCACCCTTTTCTTATGCATGTCCTCAGGTTATCCCATTCAATGCTAAGTACGAGGGAATGTAGTGGCCATGTAAAGGAAGTTTTCAATAAAGATGTTATATTTCATGTTTTAAGTTTTTATGTAATGATACTAAGCCCCAAAGACACTAAACCTCTCGATCTTCTTTCTTGTATCAAGTGATGTTTTATGTAATGAATCATGTTTAATTTGTAATAAAAAGCAGGGTTGTCATACACACAATATGTGAATCACCCTGCGTGAAATAACATCAACTGTAATAAGGAAACAAAATAGATGACAATCCATCACTAGACACTCAGATTTTCCCTTGGACATGGGTTATCTACTCTAATGCAAAATCTCATTACCAAGTCCTGACACATCATAATCTCATTTTTACCTTTCTCAAATAGTAAAGAAAAAGAAAAGAAGAACATATTTGATACCACTTTGTAACATCCCTCGATCGAGCACTCTCTCACATGGCCAGAAAGGTTTGGTTACAAGACCTTAAGTGCGGCTCCCCATATGCCAGAGGCTACAAACTAGCAGTGGGGTTGTGATCAGTATAGTTGGGATATTATATACCCTGTTATAGAGTTACATTGTAGTAGAAATAAACAATATAAATTACATAATCAAAGTAATAGACAAGCAAAAACAATATTTCATATCACTGAGAAAATAAAAGGATGAAAAAATAAACCAATAATAATGAATCATGTAATGACTTGATGATATGTATCTAAATGTCAAACTGAAAACAATATAATAAAATAATTCAGCAGACATATGTAAACCCAAAATTCTCTACTCCCTAACCCCATGTCAGTCTCATCTCCAAACTCGAGCTCATCCAACAAACAAAAAATCAACAATAAGGTCCCTTTCCCTTGACAAATATTGTATTCATGTAATCTGCTTGGGTACCAAATGATGATCCAAGTAGGGTGTGAGTATAACTCAGTAGGTCGAAACCACTGTGTCTAACTAGTATGATAATGAATGTATAAAAAAAAGTAATAAAAATGTGTATTAATTAATCAATTAATACAATATATAAAACAACCTTCTTCAGCCCCTTGTCGGAATGTCTCTGATCATGTAGCATAATCATGCCAACTAATAACCACTACCACAAATTGACTCATGGGAAACACCTTCTTTTATCAATGCTAACCAAAAAGCGTTGATAAAAAGGGAACCTTTATCAGTGCAAGCTAAAAGTTCTAATAAAGGTAACTTTTATCAGTGCTAAAAAAACACTGATAAAGGTTGATCCTTTCAGTGCAATTCTTAGTGCGGATAAATTTTTATAATAAAAAACATTTTTAATATATATAAAATTATTATATTTATATTCAAAAATAATATTTATTTATATACATAAATTAAAAACCAAATGTTTATAATTAATATAAATATGATATATTCACCCCATGGGGCACGGTTCAGTGGTAATGCCCTACTGTACCCATGACAGTGAGTTGAGGAGGTCCTGGTTTCGAACCTCCGCATCTGTAGATTTCTTTCCTTTGTACCCCCACCCCATACCTACCATGTATAAATATGATATATTAATATATATATATTAATAATTAAAATATACATATAATGTTTTCAAAAAATTATTTATAATATTATAAATATATATATAATTAATTAATTATAAAATTATAATAATTTTTTAAATAATTATTATTTTTATTATTTTTTAAAATTATATATATTTATATATTATGAAAAAGATCCAGCCAAAATCCATATCTCCTATCCATTTATTAAATTAAATAAAAAAAGAGAACAAGTAAAATATAAGATGTACGAGATCAAACAAAAAGGCCTCCCCTCATCGATAAAATAAAGCTACATATCAAGAAAATCGGGATCATTCCCATAATAATGGTCAGATTCATCATCATCATCCACAATTTCCCTCTCTGACTGTGATTTTATTTGATTGAAGATCACATAGTACTTATCCTTGATCTTTTATAACTCTTGGGTCATATGTCTCTTATATTCATTGGGAGAAGACATTCTAGACACACTTTGGTCGTGCCCTCGTACTGCATCCCAATCATCTCAGCCACATCCTCAGCCATGTATTTTTGGATGCCTACCCTATTTCCAAGATCTTTTATGCATATTCTTTTAGATTCTTCCTTCTCAACATCCAAATTATCCTTTAAAAAATGATCCTTACAAGGAAGGTCATCAATGGAAGAATATGGTTCACCACTAGTGTCCAACCCTACAATGAGATCAGTAGAAAAAGAGTCCACCTTTGTTGACTCCTCATTAAGTGATTCAATCACACCAAAGCTATTTTCAGGTGTTTCCAGCTTCTGATTAGAAGACTTATTTGGATCAGAGGAATTGGTTTTCCTACATGTAATCATATAAAAATATTCATTGTCCACAGAAGCATTATCCTTCCTCTTCTATTTGGATTTAATAGGGGAGTTGAAACTCACTTTCTGCTTACCTTTATCGCTTCTTGAGACAACCATTTTCTCATGCGTGAAGTATTCATCAGTCATAGCTTGCACACCAATCTCTCTAATGTATTGTTCATCAAGGAGTTCCTTCATAATTTCACTTTTCCCAACATCATCATGAGATGAATTTCCTTCAGCAATGATATCTGAATAGAGTTCCTTATTATCCAAGCACTATATAGGAAGTGTGGTGGACTGGATTTCCTCTATATATGAAGCCCCTATATCCATTTGCTTGATTTCATTATCAGGTTGTTCTCCAAATTGAAAATTAGCATGCCCTGTATTAACATTATAAGAAGCAATCCCTAACAACCAAGATTCAATACCTTCATGTTGAGAACCGTTATGACCAAGAAAAATAGGAGTAACTGGTTTCTTACTTATTTTAAAGTGAAAATTTGTGTCATGAATATGAGTAGAACAATTCTCATAGAAAAGAGATATCCTACAACTAGCATGATCATTTTTGGTTATATTACATTCCAGATAGAATTTATGGACCCTCTCATAAATAATCCTCATTTAGAACTCCTCATCATCAATAGACAAGAACACCCAATCAACTAAGGTTGTACTCGGTTCAACCTTCACCAGAAAATGGGCAAAGTGGCCAAACCACACAGCTTCGGTTTTTTTATCCATTTTAATGGGAAGAATAATTGACATGGAAATTTCATATAGTATCTTTGGATGCCAAAGGATCCAATAAAGATAGTAAACCTTTATGCATATTTGAACAAAGGAATTCCCTATATTCAGCAGATCAAATTTCTTTTCCCATTCCTTCATGTGAAGGAAACCGGGCTTTAGAGAGATAGAGCTAAATCTCCATGCCCACGTCTTCAACTCCTTAGAAGGGAAGAGGAGGTGATAGAACCTACGTCCTAGCAAAACACATCTCCAGTTAAATAAAACCCAAATATATGATAGCCGATCAACCAAATCACCTACCTTCAGTGGCTTGGAACCCCTAGACAATGTAAGTCGAGCGATAATCAAATGTTTACCAGTTACGATTCATTCAGACATTATAGACTAGTCTTCCATAACATTGGTTACTCTTCCCTTATGCCAAATAACAATGGAAGCCTAACCTTGGTAGAGAGAGAAGAAGCACTTAGTTACACCTACGTCAGCCTTCAATACCTCCTCACGATTGAGTTTCTTCAATTTTGATCCAGTATAGAATGGTTTGAAGGTGTCGAAGTGCCCTTGTGTAAGAAAGTTCACCATAGAATGATAAGAAGAATCAAATGCTTTGGGAGAACCCTAATCACCATCGCTATGAGAGAGGATCTCCCATCGTCGATACATATTCCCTCTGTATTTTTGTATTAATAAATGTATATATAATTATATAATTATATAAATATATTTATATTTATATACAAATATTTATAAATATATTCATTTATAATTATAATTATAAATAAATGTACATATAATTATATAAATATATTTATATTTATATTCAAATATTTATAAATATATTTATTTATAATTATAATTATAAATAAATAAATATATTTAAATAATTATAAAATTATAATAATTATTTTTAAATAACATATATTTATTATATTTATAACTATATATACTTATATATTAATAAATATATATAATCATATATATATATATATATATATATATCATTATATAAATATATTTATAATTATGTAAAACTATTAATAAATATATTTATTTATAATTATAATTAATATATATATATATTTTTTAAAATAATTTTATATATAAAAAATTATCAAATTTATTTTATTTAAAATGTTTAATAGTTTATTTATATACATTGATTACAAAATGTGTATATAATTAAAATAAATATAATATATTAATATTTTATTTAAACAATTATATAATATATAAATGAATATATTTATTTAGATATATATTTATATCTTTTGAATAGGTTGGGGTTGAGATCCCTTTTATTAGAAAAAACCAAATCCTCTTTTAAACAGGGTTGAGGTAACCATTACACGATGTGAAGGCCTAGAGCCCCATAGGCCCAATGCGAGATGGCCCGAAATCCCAGACCCAAAAAAACATGGCCCCAAGCCCCAAAACCAAGATAATAGAACCCTAGGAAACAAACCAACACTCCCATCACAGAATATACGACCGACTAGCTCAACCTTCGTCACTGCAATGCGCCATCTACCTCGATCGTCACCATTGTGAAGCCTCGACGAGATCAAAAACGTCACCGAAGACACCACCACCTGCCTCATCCACCACCACCATGTTGCCCCAACGACATCATTTCCATCACTGTTGACACCACCTCCAACTTCGTATGTCATCACTGCCATCCAAAAACATCGCTGCAAAGGATCCCCATCCTCAGGCTTTTAGGTAGTGTTGTTTCTTTTAAGGATGTTGCCATTGGAAAAGGAAAGAGTGATCCTCCAAAAGGAAGGACACTAAAGGATTATTACAATATTCCAAGGAATGTTTCTACTAGATCTTCTTTTGAGGATCCAATGGTCAATCTCACCCTAGAGCAAGAAAGGTCCAAGGTAGGGATCCTTAGGATTCTCAACCAAGGTAATTCATAGTCAGAGTGGGAAACTTCTGATGAATATGATTATGACTATGGTAATGATCCTTCCTTTTTATGATTACTAAACTAGTTTTCTTGATGAGAGAAAGTCTCTTTTTTTGACCCCATTCACTTCTCTTGTCATCTTTTTCTTTCTTTTAATAAATGATCAGGATCTCTCCTTATAACTAGATCTTTTTGGTATGAGTGTATATACATGCGTTTATATAAATTTGTGTGTAGATGTGTATGTGTACATATGGATTTTTTTATTCAAGTAAATGTTACGAATTCAATTTTTTAATATTTTTTTGTAATTTATTTAATTTAGTTTATTCATTTATTATTATAAATTCATTAATGATGTTAAAAATATATTTAATCATTCCGTAATATTTATTTATACATATATTTATTTACTATATACATATCATATATTTTCAATATGTTTTTAATTTATATGAATAATATTTATTCATTTTTTATTTATTAAGTTTTAACATTTATAATATGTTTGAAATTTATATAATTAACCTATGTAAATGATTTTTTAATAAATTTTTAATTTAAATATTTAATTATACAATTAGAAATATATATAATTTTTTAAAAAAAGTATTTATGAAATTATAAATAAATAAATATATATTTAAATAATTATAAAATTATAATAAATATATTTAAATAATAAATATATTTATTATATTTATAATTATATATTAATATGGAGAAGATGAAGATCTAGATTCTACTCTCCTCTCCCCATGAGAATTGTTATTAGGGTTTGTTGTTGTTGTGATGAGTTCATCCTTATATCCGGTTTCTTTTTTGGTGGAGACTCTTTCCCTTATGAATGCATTGGAGGTCAGGACTAACTCAAGGGAGGTGCGGTTGTGCAGGACTCGTGATTCACATCCTGATTCGTTGGTGGATGATTTCTCCGAGGTAATATCTGCATCGTGAGATTTCTCCTCTTCTTCAGATCTGGTCCCTTCTCCAGTGGAGGATCTTGCAGATTCAAAGGCAGTGGAGCTTGGTTCTGGATCACGGGAGGTTAGATTGTGATATGCAGATGGAGATCGAGACTCGAAGCTGGTTAATATCATTTTTAGGACTTTGTATCCCCATTTTTTTGATCCTTGAAGGAGTTATTTTCATCACAAGCTATGAATGTTTCTTCTAAGAGAGTCTTCCCTTACTCCCACTCAAATTCTTCTACGCATAGGTAGATCTCTAAGAATGGTGTTTTTTTATTTTTTTAAGCCATGCCTAATATATTTTAGGAACATATGGAGGCTTTCCAACATTCTATTATTGTACGACACACTTCACAAGTGAAGATAGAACCCTAGAAGCTGGAATATTTGAGAAAATGACTGGTTCATATTTGGGTTTTTAGTGATTGGAATATTGTGTCGATCAGGTTGGGTTATTTTCACATTACTTTAAATTCACAAGACCTCAAGCTAACGGTGTGTAGTTTTGGGTATGTTAATATTAAGAAAGGGGTCCTTAGATTTTAGGACTGGGATCCCTGTTTTGATCCGTATCGGGCCAATAAATTTGTTGTTTGGTCTTGAATTCAGGTGAAAAGTCTAAATTGGTTTTTTTAGCATCTGATTATTATCTGGGACATTTCTCTAGCTATAGGTACATTAATTAAATTTGATAAATAAATGGATATGGTAAGTTATGGTCACTATGTTAGGATCCTAGTTGAATTTGATATTAATTCGACATTATTTGAAATGATTTATTTGTTCATTGGAGACTTTAAATTTGAGATTGATATTGAATATGAGTATTTTTATGAGTTTTGTGGTAATTGATTCTATATTGGTCATATTAAAGAAATCTACCATAGAGGGTTGAGATGTACCAACTGTAAAAAGTATGGTCATCAAATTGAAAATTGCAAGTAAAAATTACTTTCCCCTAATTCAGCTAAATCTATGGAGGAAGTCAGGTAAGGATGGATTGAGAGGAGTTTCTCCTATTCCAACACAGACTTACAAGCCTATGAAAGGAGTGGTATTGATCCTTCAACCAGTGCCCATTGACTTGTGGCTTCCTTTGCTAATGTGGTATCTGGTGTCAACAAGGAGAGTGATGGGAATCTCAATGAGGTTTCCAAAGGTACTGGACTTAGTGCTCTGATGGAGGTTGAAGGAAGGTGCAGTGATGATGTAGTATCACCTGATTTTTTCATGTGGGGGAAACTACCTAAGGATGCCCTAAAACTTGATATCAAAGTTTCTATTGACACTCAGGCCAGGGAAATTGCTCGTGCAAATATGACTACCAACCATCCAGGGAAGAAACCTATTGATGATTGTGATGTTGTAACACCTATGGATAATAATCATTTAGTAAATGTACTGGTTCAGGATGCAGTGTATAGGGAACAAACTTTGAAAAAAGGAAAAAATGTTATAGTAGATGATAAGAGATATCAGTTGGTTACCCATAGGAAAGTATGTTTGTGGCTATCCTTTACAACCAAGGAATCAGACAAGGATGGAGAGGCTGGTACTGAGGATGCATCCGGTGACCTAGTGTTTGGTGATACGCTAGGAGGGAAAGAGATAGATGTCACTATCCCATCAAATCCTGATTTGGGTAAAATTTCTATTCTTGATGTGTTAAATAGGTCCATGATTAGGGATGTATTCCATGAAGAATTTGGTGTTGTTCATGAGAACATAAGTAACCCACAGGATGACTCTGGATTGCTATTAAATATTGTTTCCATGGGAGATCATTTTGATACTAAATCACATATTGAGGATGATGATTCACTAAGTGTGGATGAGCTTGACATCACCTTGCATGATCCTAAGCAATGAGAGCATGGTAGACATCTGAGAGGAATGGGTGGCTCCTGAGGAAGGGGAAACATACATAAAAGGAGGTGAATGAATGGTCTTTTCCTATTTAGTGGCACTACCACTTTCATCATATTACTTTCCTTCAGTTTATATGTTTTTGTAATGTCTTTTTATTAATAAATTTTTGGGACCATGTGATTTAACCCATGGTTTTTTTAAAGGTTGGGGCCAAAGCCTCAATTTATTATTAAAGCAAAGACCTATTTAGACTAGGTAGAGGGAGACCCATTACATAGCCCGAAGGCCCAAGGCCAAGTGGCCTAAATACAAGGCTTGAAAGCCCATTTTTGGCCCAAATGACCCCTTGGTGAACAGTACTGCTACAGTACCCGCACCACTACAGTTCCTTCTACAGTACCGCCACCGCTACAATACCTTCTACAGTCCCTCCGCCGCTACAGTGTCACCACTGCTACAATACTCTACTACAATACGGCTACAGTATCCCCCCGATTTAGTAACCCAAAACCATGATCCCACAAATTTATTGAAAAAAGTAAAGGCAATACACACACACATAGATACATGGTTTTTCAAGATATGGATTAAGGTTAGGGGCCTTAACTATTTCTTTTAGAACCTAATAATTCTCTGGGAAGTAGCTTCATATATGGGAAAACCCATTAAATTTTACAAATAGACTGTGATTGAAAGGAATGACCATTATGCTAGAATTATCGTTGAGGTGGACCTTAGAACTCCTCTCATTGAAACTGTGTTTTTAAATTCCAATGAATTTAGGTTACAACTCTCAGTAGGGTATGAGAGATTGCCTTATTTCTATGGAAACTTCCAATACATTGGAAATTTGGCTGAAAATTGTCGTAAGGATTTGAAATTCACCAACTACAAAAAAAAATCATTTGATTGAGTACTATAAATTCAAGAATCCTATTATTGATCTCAAGCTGGTGAGATCTGGCTAGCAACGTAGGCCCAAGGTTTTATCTTCTAAATATGTAGTTGCTCCTATGAGAAATCCAAGGAAGTCTAGTGCATTTTTTAGTGGTCTATCTCATGTTCCAGAACCCCATGTGAAGAGACCTACAAGGTCATTTGTTAAAGTGGTTTCTAGAGTTGATTGTGGTGATGATATCCCTAGTCCAAACACATCTGAAAATACTGAATAAAATATGGGAGATCAGGCCATAATTAATGCTCAAAATTAGGATGACATGAAGTTTAAAGTTGAGCCTGATGTTCCTAATATGCTTGATGACATTTATATGTCATCAGGGAATAACAAGGGAAAGAAATCGCTTGGCATGGATAGGGACTTTCTAGTGTAGAATTTAGGGAAGAAGATGAATACATCAGATTTAAACTTAAGGAAGGACCACACTCCAATGTTGGCTGAACAGATCCCAAGAAAGGTGTGGGCATATCTTTTTGTCCCTCAAAAAGGAATCCAACAGGATGTTTTGAGGGCCGGCCTGACAGACAAGGATATTATCAAGAAGCATACCCTCTTGAAGGTTGGTCATCCCATCATAGAACCTCTGACTGCTATTGAGAGGGCACCGACAGAGACAATGAATGGAGCATGTCTTGTTAATATTCAACAATGTCCTGCTATGAAAAACTACCTTCTTTAAAAGATGAATTTAAGAAATACCAGGACAAGGAAATGGGAGGGAATTATGCAAGATTATTTTCTATGTTGGATTCTATCAATTAATTTGAATTTGATAAGATCTTCCTTAAGATCCTTGATAAGTAGGGTTGTAATAAGAAGAGGAAATCTTCAATCTCTCTACCTGGTAGTGATACTGATCATGAGTTTGTTAAGAATTCCATGAAAGGTGCACTGAAGGATGATTACCCTCAAGATGATCCCATGAAAGATGATGAAAAAGGCCATGATGAAGGTCTAGAACTGAATCTAGGATCTCTAAAGAAACTTATAGAAGCTCAAGATGAGGAAGAGGTAAATGTGGATATAGTTGAGCCAACTTATCGACATCATCCCCAATGGAGGATATGTTGGAACTTGACATCTTGAGGTAGATCTCAGGGTAGGGGAAGTCGACACCAAAAACGATAATTTATTTTTTGTTTCTGTCATCTGTGCTTCGGTGGCATTGTTGTGCCACATGACTTTTTATTGCAACCACCATGCATCCTTTTTTTACTTTTTCTTTTATTAATAAATTTGAGGACCGATCATGCTCGACCCTGAACCTTTGGAGCATAAATAAATAAATAAATTTATTTAAATAATTATAAATTTATAATAAATATATTTATTATATTTATAATTTTATAAATATATATAATTATATAAATATATTTATAAATATATACAAATATCTATAAAAATATTTATTTATAATTATAATTATAAATAAATATATGTATATTTATTATATATATAATTATATATATATATAATAATAATTTAAATATATTATTAAGATTAGATATTTATCAGTGCTTTTTTAGCATTGATAAAGATACCCCTTTATCAGTGATAAAAAAGCACCGATAAAATGTGTCTTTATCAGTGCTAGAATTTTAGTACTGATAGAGAGTAGTTTTATCTGGGATTTATATTTTAGTGTTGATAAAACTACTCTTTATAATCATTTTTTGAAGGAACTGATAAAAGTCTTATGGATTATTTTAAAAAGAACACTAACAGAGTGATTCCTCCACTCATACCTTCAATATTTCACTGAACCAGAGTTCTGCCGTCGCTGTCACCAAACCCTTTTGCTATCGCCGGTCATTTTTCTCGATGAATAGATCTCTCCAAATATAAGGTATGTTCTGATTTTCAAGTTACCACACTATTTATTCAATCACACCTTGCTGAATCATATTGTGTGTGTCTTCAATTCTTCTCGACAAATCGAATAAATAGCCCCAACATCGATCTCTACGTTAGTACAACAAAGAGGTATCATTATTACGATGCACCACACTTGCACATCGATCCTCTCCCTATGAAGTGCACTTCCAGCATCGAGCTCCCCTATGGATCGACCGCCCTTTCTCCACCCTATAGTGGACCAACCCAACACCCCTTCTCTTTGTTTTCTATGCGTCATAGGCGCCTGATGTCACCTCATTTCCACTTTATTACAAACTGAGATCAATCTACAGGCACGACACACTGAAATAAATTGATTTATTCCTTCATTATCATCTCATTCACACACAAGGAAACAAGCATAGAAAAAATTCATTTCATGACGATTCTGGTGTGTGTTCTATTGTTGGAATTTCACACAAGCAGTCAGTTTGTGTCGAGATCTGCATTTGCCTAGAGATAACATGCCTGTAAGTTTCGGTCCCACTTGAATTCATTCTTCATCTCCTTTGCAACAACCTAACACTCACCCACACACAACTAATACCCAAAACCTATAGAAATTTATAATTTTTATTAACTTCAATTATTAATTTTATAAATTTATAAATAATAATCAATAGAAAATTATAATTTTTTATATGTATAATTTGTTATATTTATATTTATAGATATAATTTTTTATACTTATATATATATATATCTCCAAATTATATAGTATATCTTATTATATTTATATAATTTATATATATAATTTTTTTAAACATTTATAATTGTATAGTTTTATATTATATTAAATTCTTGAGGGCATAATTACATTCAAACACACACACACCGCACACTCACAAGCCTAAAAGGCAGGTCATAACCCCCCTGTATAGTTTTGTATGTTTTTAAATTTATATACTTTTATAAATTTTATAGTATATCGTATTATAATAATGTAATTTAATAATAATTTTTTATTAAACATTTATAATTTTATTGTTTTATTCATTTATACATTTATATACTTTTATAAATTTTATAGTATATCATATTATACATATATAGTTTAAATATAAAATTTTATTTATTATTTATACTTTTATATTTTTCTAGATTTATAAATTAATATAAAATTATAGTTTTATTCGTTGTAGATTATTATAATTTTATACTTTCATAAATTTTACTTTTATATATTATAATTTTATACTTTTATAAATTTTCAAAACTACATACTTCTATGAATTATGTATAATTTTATAACATATATGTACTTTTATATAGTTTGATAAATTTATATATATTTATAAATTATATATATTTCTTTAAAATATATATTATTTTATAAATTATATATAATTTTATACTGCTATATATATCTATAATTTTAAATACTAATATAATTATATATAAATTTGTAATTTATACTTTTATACATGTATAATTTTTATATACTAATATAAATGGGTCAATAATTTATACAACCATCATAAAAAGATGAATTTCTACTACTTATTTAATTAATTTTTTGTCATTTATCTACTATTTGAAAGTTAATTTCGTTATCATTTTATGTAATACTTATTAGTTTTTTTCATAGATCTTTTGGGAGGTCATATTTTTATTTCAACTATTTACAAAAAGCCAGAAAAGAAAGAATACGTTCCTTTGTGATGGAAGAGGAAACCCCATGCTTCCTGAAATGTGAAGTGTTTCAAAGAGCATGGGGTTTCTCTTCCATCATAATGAAACATATGTTCTCTTTTATAGATTTTTTTAGATAGCTAAAAGAAAAAAACATATTGCATACTCAATCAATTGCACCTCAATCCGATGCACAGTGTGCTCACTATGACTCAGACTGTATGTTTTTAGTTTATAATTCATATTTTAGTTCAAAACACACATCACATACTCAAAACCTAGAAAACACATTAATATTATTTTGATACTTTAGTACATGAATATATAAGTGTAAGATTCCAAACTTTTCTGGAGTCATCTCGGGTGCATTTTCAGTTACTTTTTGAATTTTGTAAGTACCTTTGTTTTGGAGTAGTGACTTGGGGTATGTTTGGGTGAATTTTTAAGAAAAACTAATGGGCAGTGGTCTATGCACTGTTTGTGCACGATTTGAAAAACCATATGACTAAATTGTGCCAACCATGAAAACCTCAACAGATATGTCCACACAGTTTGTGCACAGTTTAAAAAACTGTGCAACTAAATTCTGCCAACCATGCAAACCTGGATAGAGAGGTCCACACGGTTGGTGCACAATTTTCCCTAACCATGCGGCCTTTCCTGGGAAACTATGTGCATGAGTTTAAATATCCAAAAATCTATCTTAAAACCACCTAAACCCCTCGAGACTCCCATATTTCGACCTTGGCTTTGTATTTAAAAATTCTAGGTGATCCCAAAACATTCTGAAGGGATTCAAAGGTGATTCGAACATCGTTCTTTGAGATCGAAAGCCCATATTAAAGATCCTATCTCTTCTCGGTAAGTGGATTTCATCCCATTGCTTCTCCCGTTCATTCCTTTATCTTTCCTTGATATTTTCATGGAAGATCTCCACCATTTCCATGTATATAAACCTATTAGTTGAGATCTAGATCTAGGATTGTGGATCTAGATCTTGTTTTAAAATATCTTGATGCCTTTGATCTTAATTTTGGTTTAGGGATTTAGATCCGGAGCTTGATCGATGACATTGTTTCACTCAGATTTTGGGGATTTCTGTTGGGATAACATCCATCAATAAACCGAGGTAGGTGGTCTAAATAGAATTCCCATAATCATGGATTTGATATGTGACTGATATGTTAATGTGAGTTCATGGATTTTCTAGCTTCCCTTGATAATTTATTTTCTAATTTGGAGTAATTAGGAATGTGGAATTGACTTGTGATTGCCTTGGTGATTAATTGATAATTGAGTCATGGAACAAACAAAGGGGGGTTTCCCATATAGATATTTGTTTTAGAGATTGGTTATGGGTTCAGATATTGTAATTGTGATATTGAATTGATTGTGGTAAGATAATTAATTGGGGGAAATTAATTATGAAATGATGTTTGGATATGTAAGATAATTAATTGTGATAATTAATTATATGCCATAATGTTGATCAAAGATAATTAACTGTGATAATTAATTATCACCATTTTATATTTGATATGGATAATTAATTGTGATAATTAATTATGGAATGATAATTGTGTTTATTGATTAATTAATTGATGAATTAATTAATGGGTTATGTGATTAGTTAATTTTTGAGTTAACTAATGGCCATTGAATTGTTTATCTAATCACTGGATTAGTAATGGAATGATGTGGTTAATTATTGTGAATTAAAGAATGATTAAATGGATGAGATTTTTTTGGTGCTAGAAATTGCGTTCTAGACCGATTAAAAGTTGGGACTTGGACATGGGATTCCTCCATAATAGTTATCAAAGCTTGAGATTATGGGGTGCTAGGCATGAAAACCTACACCGAATGAGATATGGAGTGTTAGGAATGAATACCTACACTGAATAAGATTTGGGGTGCTTGACATGATGTTCAACACCAAATTAATGATAATAATGAATGACGATTCAAATGGAAAACATGAATTGAAACTGGTCATAATGTGATGATTAAAGATTAAATGACAATGCAATAACTGTTTAATTATGAATTGTATTTATTGCTTCATAAAACTACATACACTTTCTCTTAAATGGACTTGTTTTAAACACTGTTGGTGGTGGCCTACTGAGTTGTACTCACACCCTATTCTGGCCACCTGATTGTCACCTTAGTAGACTTTGTTGTTGCAGAACAGAATACGGGCAATGCCCTAGGATGGGTTGTTGTTTGGGATTGAAGCATGGGAGAGGGAACCAGATGTGGTTTGGGACCCTCTTGGGAGTCGTAGTGTATTTACTTTTAGTTTAATTGTAGACACTTTACATTCGCATTGTTATAACATGTTTTACCTTTCAGTTGAGTATTGTATTCTCTTGTTTTGAATATCATATGACATGGTATTGTTTTGGTTATTTATACTCTTCCGCACTTTTTTATTATTGTTTGCTTCTGTTGGTGTTTTATTCTAATAAAAGAGGGCATAATATCCCCAAGACTCACTTACCAGACCCTCACTTCTATTTGGTACCCTCTGGCATATGGGGAGGTGTGCTTGAGGGCATGTGGCCAACCGGATCAGGGCACCGTTTAGTGGCACCCGAGTTGGGACATCACAAAGTGGTATCAAGGGGGGTTTCTTTTCTTGCTTATTCTTTTGTATTAGTGTTTTGGGAAAGGTATACATGAGACTAGGAAGAGTCGAGCCTTGGTAATGAGATCATGCATGGTAGTTGCAAACCCATGTATGGGGGAAAATCCAAGTACTCAGGCTGGGCTTGTTGTGATTGTTGTTTGTTGTTACAGTTGGATATTATTTTACCTTGGGTGATGCACTTGTGGTGTGATGTGATATTTGTTTTGATAGTTGTTGAATTTTGATTCATGGCCTAAAGATGCATGATACTTGAGTCTGCATGCATCATTCTAGGCACTCATGGGGAAACGGATTATGGGTAAGTTGTTGTGCTTGAACTGGTTTTCCTTGTTGTGAGATTGAAATAATGATGCAAAATGAGAATAAATGGGTGTCTAATGAGAACCCTGATTGATGAAATGAGTACTATTAATTAATTAATTGTTGAATTAATTAATTTTAGATAAGGTGTTTAATTAATGTTTGAATTAATTGATGAGAATGTATGTACCCTTGTTAACCAAGACCTAGGAGTAGGATGGTTAAGGGTAGTGATAAGGCATCGGTGTTGACCGTGTGGTGAGAAAAGGGGTAAAGGACATGTTGAAACTTGATGTGTTAGTTTATACTCTTATGTAAATGTTATAAGGTCATGTTATGAGACTTAAGACGTGTGTTTGGATTTGTAGAGATATGCCTTTATGATGCTTGTTGAGGGAGAGACCAAGGGGTATGGCCTGGAATAAACTTACAGATAGGGAACTTGAGGCACCATTGGTGAAAGATGAGGAGGAAGGGGAATAGTTCTGAGAAAACTTTTCTTATTTCACGCAATTCATAGAGAGAGACCTAGGGAGGGTTCTGAAAAGAATGTCTGAGTTGACAAGGGAATTTCAGCTGCATCACCCTTCTACTTTTACTAGAGAGGTGGACCTGAGGGAGCTTAATTTTGGATTGAATCCATAAAGACGATACTTGACCATTTGGAGACTCTGACTGGGAGGAGGGTCAATTTGGCTGCTTATATGCTACGGGAGTCAGCGAAGTGTTGGTGGGACATTCAGGTAGGATCTGGATAGAATGATGATATGTTATGGAAGGACTTTCTGGAGAAGTTCTTGGAGTAATTCTATCTAGAGAGACTGAGATAAGAGAAGGCTTTAGAGTTTATACACCTAACCTAAGGTAGCATGTCCATAATGGATTACGCTTAATGTTTCACAAATTTACAACATTTTTCTCCAGCTTTGGCGGAAGATGAGGCTTCTTCGAAAAAACGATTTCAAAACAAATTTAGGTGTGAAATTAGGTATCAATTAAATATATTTAGGCTGAATAAATTCTCAGAAGTGGTTAATCGGGCTCTCATTTCATAGGGGAACCTGAATGAGGCTTCTAGTACTGGACAAGTAGCTGTCACTGGACAATCAAGGAGTGTGCCTTTCAAGATCAGAAAGCGTCATTACAAGAACCTTAATCAGGACAGTAGAAAGAAAGGTAGATAGCTAGGAGGAATAGTTGCACCAAATCTTACTCATGTGCTTTGCCACCAGTGCAGTAGGTAGGGACACTATCATAGACATTATCCTTGACCACCAGTGGAGTTCCAATTTTGTGGCAATATGGGGCACCTAGAGAAGTTCTATAGGAAGCAGTGGCAGGTTGGTGCTGAGGGATCAGCTGCTCAAAGTTAGAGTGTGGGAAGGGGGTCTTCTACACCATAAAGGTTTGGAAGCTAGAACACTATGGGCCGAGGCAGTAGAGGAAGTGGATGTGGTACTTCAAGGTATGATCACCCGTATCATCAGAGTGGTGCTACTCAAAGGAGTTAGACAACACCACAAGGAAGAGGGTTAAGATAGTTACATGTAGTGCAACCTATACTTATGGAGAGAGAGGCTGGTCCATCAACAGTGATAGGTAATATTTTAGTTGATTCTACTTTAGCTACTACCTTGTTTGATACTGGCGCCTCTCATTCCTTTATATCTACAAATCTTGTTAATGGTTTGAGCCTGGAGTTGGAGTCCATAAGCAAGGCGATGAATATCAATAAACCATTGGGATCACAGTCTAGCGATATCTATTTATGCAAGGAATTTTTTCTAGAGATCAAAGAGTATAATTTTCTTTGGCATATCTATGTCCTTGATATAATGGGCTTCGACCTGATTATGGGTATGGACTATCCAGTCGCCTACTGAGCCCACATAGATTGTTACTACAGGAGAGGACCTTTGTATCTCTTAAGGGTGACCAGTATATTCATCGTGGAGAATGGGATATCCATACAGGCTGAGCTGGTCCAATTACTTGGCAAATGGGAGAGCTCACAACCCAAGTTACTAGTCTTTTTCTAGATGATGGGAGTGGTAGGCAAGATTTCCTTCCACTAGTAGTAGAACTGTTTTAGGATGTGTTTCCTAAAGACTTTTTCAGTATTTATACCTTATAGAGATGTGTAATTCACTATTGATCTCATGATAGGGGCTGAGCCAGTATCTATTCCACCTTATAGAATGGCACTGATTGAGCCTCAAGAGATCAAAATGTAGTTGGAAAAGCTGGAGGATAAAGGGTTTATCTGTCTAAGTACAACACCTTGGAGATCACCTGTATTGTATGAAAAGAAGGCCAACGGGAGTTTACACTTATGTGTCAATTACCAGAAGTTGAATAAAATGACCGTGAAGAACTGATATCCTCTTCTGTATATCAATGATCTATTTGACCAGCGGAAGGGGGCTTGTGTGTTCTAAAGGATGAATCTGGGATCAGGGTATCATCAGTTGAGAGTTCAGACCTCTGATATACCAAAAAAAATCTTTCAGAAGTAGGTATATCCTTTATGTGTTTGTTTTAGTGCTGTTTGGGTTGAAAAATGCTCTAGCAGTATTTATGGCCATGATGAATAGGATATTTCATCTGTAGTTAGATTAGTTTGTGGTGGTGTTTGTGGATTACATCTTGGTGTACTCTAAGATGCATGTTGATCATAAACAACATATTTACATCATCTTAGGTACACTGAGAGAGCATCGGCTATATGCCAAGATATCTAAATGTCAGTTTTGGATTGATAGGGTACACTTTTTGGGGTATATCTTCTCGGAATAAGGTGTGTTAGTAGACCTAGAAAAAGTGTAGGTGGTGATTTATTGGGAGAAACCCAAGAATATTTTTGATATCTGAAGCTTTTTGGGATTAGATGGTTATTACAGGAGGTTTATCCAAGGCTTTTCCTGATTGAAAACACCACTTTCAGGTTTGAACAAGAAAGGGATAAAGTTTGATTGGACATAGGTATGCAAGAATTATTTCTAGGAGATGAAGAATCACTTGACATCAGCACTAATTTTGATCTTACCTGAGTCAGGTGAGAAGTACACGGTGTATTGTGGTGCTTTTGGGATCAGACTCGGATTTGTGTTTATTCAAGGGGATTAAGTCATTTCTTACAGGTCTCGGCAGCTGAGGCCACATGAATGTAATTACCCTACGCATGACCTCGAGTTAGCAGCAGTGGTTTATGCTCTTAAGTATTGGAGACACTACCTTTTGGGTGAAAATTTTACAGTTTTTACATACCATAAAATCTTGAAGTATATTTTTCACAACGTGACTTGAATCTTAGGCAGCAAAGATGGGTAGAGTATATGGAGTCCTTTGATTTTGAACTAGCATATACACTCGGAAAGGGTAATAGTGTGGCTGATGCCTTGAGCAGAAAAACTCAGACTCAATTGGTATATGATTCGAGTGCGGAGTGGAAGATGATGAATTTTCTAGTAGAAATGCATGTGGTAGTTCAGGAGAGTCATGAGAGGATGACTCTGGTTTCTGTAGCAGTGGATTCTACACTCTTGAGATGGACTAGGGACAAGAAGTATGAGGATCTGGAGTGTTTATCCTTAAGGGAAAGCCTTGAAGGTTGGGAGACACCTTCATATTGGATAATAGAAGAGGATGAGACCATCTATGTGAAAAATAGTGTTGTTGTACCTATGATAATGTGAGAGGAAATCAAGCGAGAATTTTATACCTCAAAGTGGGCGGTACATCTTGGGGTGACAAAAATGTACCATGACCTGCGATGACAGTTTTGGTGGCCAGGCATGAAAAAGGAGATAACGGGGTTGGTAACAAGATGTTTCACCTGTCAGTAGGTGAAGGCAGAGCATCAATGACCTGGAGGCATATTGCAGTCATTGCCTATTCTGGAATGTAAGTAGGAATGACGTGACTATGGATTTCATGGTAGGACTTCCAAAAAAACTTAGGAAGAATTGTTCTATTTAGTTCATTGTGGATCGACTAACGAAGTTATCACATTTCTCGCCTATCAGGGAAACCTTTACAGTAGAATAGTTGGGAGAACTGTACATACAAGAGATAGTTCGTTTTCATGGGGTGCCACAGACTATTGTTTCAGATCGTGATTTGCGCTTTACTTTCCACTTTTGGAAGGGGTTATAGAAAGCACTTGGTACACTGGTTTTGTTAAGTACGACCTTACACCCATAGATAGATAGGCAGTCGGAACGTTCCATATAGGTTTTAGAGGATATGCTGTGAGCATATGTGCTTGAATTTGGTGGTTCTTGGGAGAAGCACTTGACTTTAGTGGGGTTCACCTATAACAATAGTTATCAGGCAACTATATAGATGGCACCATATGAGGCACTTTATGGTAGACCTTGTATATCACCTCTATGTTGGTTAGAGGTGGGTGAGTCAGAGCTGTTGGGAGCAAGTCTTATTCAGGAGACATCAAAGCAGGTGTAGTTGATTCAGAAACGTGTGACTATGGATCAGAGTAGGCAGAAGTCATATGTTGATAGACAAAAATGACCCCTAGAGTTTACAAAGGGAGATCGTGTATTCCTTCAAGTGTCGCCTAGATTGAGTCACCATAGGATACGAAGGCAGGGAAAGTTGTCACCCAGGTTTGTAGGACCGTTTGAGTTGCTAGAGAGAATTGGGATAGTGGCATACCAGTTATCCCTTTAACATAAATTCAGGGATATGCATGATGTTTTCCATTTGTCACAACTACAGTGGTATCATTTCGACCCTTCTCATGTGATTGATGTGGAAGAGGTTGACCTCGAGATAGATGCGTCCTTTGAGGAGCATCTGATACGTGTGTTGGGTCGTAGTGAGAAAGTGTTAAGGGGAAAGAGTGTGCTGTTATTTCATGTGTTATGGAAATTTGGAAGTGTTCAAGAGGAAACTTGGGTGTGGGAAGTAGACATGAGGGCTCAATGACCCAATATTTTTGGCTCAGAATCTTAGATAATTCCAGGAGTGCAGCTTGAGAATGATCTGTTATAAGGTGGGGAGATTGTAAGATCCCAGACTTTTTTGGAGTCATATTAGACATGTTTTCAGGTAATTTTTGAAGTTTTTAAGTATCTTTGTTTTGGAGTAGTTTCTTGGTTTGCGTTTGGGCGAATTTTTAAGAAAAACTAACGGGAAGTGGGTTGTGCATGGTTTGAAAAACCGTGTGACTAAACCGTGCCAACTATGCAAACCAGGACAGAGAGGTCCACATAGTTTTCACACAGTTTAACAAACCATGCGACTAAATTGTTCCAACCATATAAACCTGGACAGAGAGGTCTGCACGATTGATGCACGGTTTTTCCTAACTGTGTTCCCCTGCCCAGGAAACTGTGTGCGTGGGATTAAATATTTGAAAATCTATTTTAAATCCACCAGAACCCCCTGAAACTCCCATATTTTGACCTTGGCTCTATCTTGACAAATTCTAGGTGATCACAGATCCTTCCGAAGAGATTCCAAGGTGATTTTAACATCATTCTTCGAGATTGAAGGCCTGGATTGAAGATCAGATCTCTTTCAGGTAATTGGATTTCATCTCATTTATTCTCTCGTTCATTCCTCTGTATTTCCTTGATCTTTTCATGGAATATCTACACTGTTTCCATGGATCTAAATCTATGAGTTGATATCTAGATCTAGGATCGTGTATCTAGATCTATTTTTGTAAGTTCGTGATTCCTTCGATCTTAATTTTGGTTTAGGGATTTAGATTTGGAGCTTGGTCGATGACGTTGTGCCACTCAAATTTTGGGGATTTCTGTTGGGCTAACACCCATCAATAAACTGAGGTAGTTGGTCTAAATCGAACTCCCATAGTCATGAATTTGATATGTGAATGCGAGTTTATGAATTATCTAGCTTCCCTTGATAATTGATTTCCTAAATTTAAGTAATTAGGAATGTAGAATTGACTTGTGATTTCCTTAGTGATTAATTGATAATTGAATCACAGAACAAATGAATGGGGGTTTCCCATATAGATATTTGTTTTTGAAATTGGTTATGGGTTAGGTTATTTAAATTGAGATATTTAATTGATTGTGTTAAGATAATTAATTGGGGGAAATTAATTATGAAATGATGTTTGGCTATGTAAGATAATTAATTATGAGAATAATTATATGCCATTATGTTGATTAAAGATAATTAATTTTGAGAATTAATTATGACCAATTGAGATTTTATATGGATAATTAATTTTGATAATTAACCATGGAATGAGAATTGTGTTGATTGATTGATTAATTAATTAATTAATTAATTAATGGGTTATGAGCTTTGTTAATTTTTGTGTTAACTAATGGACTTTGAAATATTTAACTAATCGTTGGATTAGTAATGGAATGATATGGCTGATTCTTGTGAATTAAAGAATGATTAAATGGCTCAGATTTTTGTGGTTCTATACATAGAGTTATAGACCGATTAAAAGTTGGGACTTCGACATGGCATTCCTCCCCAATAGTTATCCAAGCTTGAGATTATGGGGTGTTAGGCATGAATACCTACACTGAATGAGATATGGAGTGTTAGGAATGACTACCTACACTGAATGAGATTTGGGGTGCTTGACATAATGTTCAACATCAAATGAATGATAATAATTAATGATGATTCAAATGGAAAACATAAATTGAAACAAGACCTAATGTGATGATTACAGATTAAATGACAATCTGATAACTATTTAATTATGAATTGTATGTATTCCTTCATAAAATTGTATACACTATCTCTTGACATGACTTATTTTAGACATCATTGGTGGTGTCCTACTGAGTTGTACTCACACACTGTTCGGGCTGCCTGATCGGCACTCCAGTAGAATTTGTTGTTGCAGGACAGGATAAGGGTAAGACCCTAGGATAGGTTGTTGTTTGGGATTAGAGCATATGAGAGGGAACCAGACATGGTTCGGGACCTGCTTGGGAATTGTGGTGTATTTACTTTTAGTTTCATTGTAGAAACTTGACATTTTCATTGTCATAGAATGTTTTACCTTTTAGTTGAGTATTGTATTCTTTTGTTTTGAGTATCATATGACATGGTATTGTTTTAGTTATTTATAAGTTTCCACACTTTTCTATTGTTTTTCTCTTGGTGTTTTATTCTGATAAAAGATGGTATCGTCTCTCCCAGACTCACTTAACAGACCCTCGCTTCTATTCGACACCCTGTAGTGTATGGTGAAGCACACTTGATGGCATGTGTCCAACCATCTTGGGGTACCGTTTAGTGGAACCAGGGCCGGGATGTCACAATAAGTTATTTATGACATGTAGGAATCAACCTCACCTCAATATGATGTAAAATGTGGCTGGTATGACTCCAAGTGCATCTTTTAATTTAAAATTGACATTAATTTTAGTAAAAATAATAAGTGACATACTAAAAACCAATAAAACACATTCAGATTGTTTTGATACTTTGGGTAAATGATCCATAAGTCATTTGTGATGTGTAGGGATCAATCTCACCTCAATATGATGCATAGTGTGATGGATATGACTCAAAGTGTGCCTTTTTATTTAAAATTGACATTAATTTTAGTAAAAAGAATAAGTGACATACTAAAAACTGAGAAAAATAATTTGGATTATTTTAATACTTTAAGAAAATGATCTATAAGTCATTTATGACATGTATGAATCAACTTCATCTAAATCTAACACAATATGAATGATATGACTCCAAGTGTGTAATTTTATTCAAAATTGACATTAATTTTAGTAAAAAGAATAAGTGATATACTAAAAACCAATAAAACAAATTTGGATTGTTTTGATACTTTAGGAAAATGATCCGTAAGTCATTTTTGATGTGTAGAAATTAACCTAACCTCAATCTGATTCACGGTGTGACTGATATGACTCAAAGTGTGTCTTTTTATTTAAAATTGTAATTAATTTTAGTAAAAATAACAAGTAACATGATAAAAACCAAGAAAAAACATTCATATCATTTTGATAATTTAGGAAAATGATCTATAAGTCATTTTTTATGCATAGGAATCAATCACACCTCAATCCGTCATACGATGTGACCAGTATAACTCCATGCATATCTTTTTAATTAAAATTGATATTAATTTTAGTGAAAAGAACGAATGACATATTAAAAACAGAGAAAGAGAATTTATATTGTTTTGATACTTTAGAAAAAGGATCCATAAGTCATTTGTGACATATAGGAATCAACCAAACCTCAATTTGATGCATGGCGTGACTGGTATAACTCAAATCATGTCTTTTTTATTTAAAATTGACATTAATTTTAGTAAAAAGGACAAGTGACATACTGAAAAATTAGAAAACACATTCAGATTATTTTCATACTTTAGAAAAATGATAAATAATTCATTTTAACATGTAAGAGTCAACTAAATCTCAATACGACACATAATGTGATTGGTATAACTCCAAGTGTGTCTTTTTATTTAAAATTGACTTTAATTTTAGTAAAAAGAATAAGTGACATACTAAAAACTAGGAAAACACATCTGGATTGTTTTTATACTTTAGGAAAACAATCCATAGGTCATTTTTGACATGTATGAATCAAATTCACCTCAATTTGACACATGGTGTGATCGATATTACTCTAACTGTGTCCTTTTATTTAAAATTGACATTAATTTTAGTAAAAAGGAAAAGTGACATACTCAAGACTAATAAAACACATTCTAATTGTTTTTATACTATAGTATAATGATCCATAAGTCATGTTTGAAATGAAGGAACCAACCACACCTTATTACGACACACAATGTGACCAGTATGACTCAAAGTATCCATTATGAGTTTAAAATTGGCATTTTAGTTCAAAATGTGTGTCACTCACTGAAAACCAAACAAACATGCTCTGATTATCTTGATAATTTAATAAAATGATTCTTAAGTCATTTTTGATGTGTAATAAGTAATCTAACATAAAAAAGACACACAATGTGACTAGTATGACTCAAAGTGTGTGTTTCTAGATTGAAATGACATTTTAGTAAAAAGAACAAGTGACATACTATAAACCAAGAAAAAGAATTTATATTGTTTTGATACTTTAGAAAAATGATATATAAGTCATTTTTGACATTTAGGAATCAATCAAACCTCAATTTGATTCATGGTGTGACTGGTATGACTCAAAGTTTCCATTGTTAGTTTAAAATTGGCATTTTAGTTCAAAACAAGTATCACTCATTGGAAACCAAGAAAACACGTTCTGATTATCTTGATAATTTATGAAATTGATTCATAAGTAATTTTTGATGTGTAGGAAGCAGTCTCACATAAAAATGACACACAATATGACTGGTATGTGTCAAAGTACGTGTTTCCAATTTGAAACAACATTTTAGTAAAAAATACGAGTGACATTCTCAAAAGTGAGAAAACAGATTTGGATTGTTTTGATACTTTATAAAAATTATCCATAAGTTATTTTTGATGTGTAGAAACTTGACACACCTCAATACTATGCACGGTGTGACCGGTATAACTCAAAGTGTGTATTTTTATTTAAAATTGACATTAATTTTAGTAAAAAGAACAAGTGACATACTAAAAACCAAGAAAAAACTTTCAGATTATTTTGATACTTTAGGACAATGATCCATAAGTCATTTGTGATGTGTAGGAATCAAACACACCTAAATACGATGCATGGTATGACAGGAATAACTCCAATTGTTTCTATTTATTTAAAATTGACATTTTATTAATGTATTCTTTCATATTTATGTTTAATTTATTTATTTATAGTATTACTAACATAATATTTGTTTTATTATATAGGTGGATTATTTTTCTCAGGTTGGGATGGTTTTTTTGGCCACTAATACCATGGTCAGGCTTTTTTTAGAGGAGGTCACGGGTGCCAAAGACGATGAAACACTAATGTTTCTAAATGTTTGTGAATAGTAATTGTAATTGTAATTATACAAAACATTGTTTGAAATGTATATATTAGTTTTTTTTTGTTTTGTGATGTAAATTTTTTTTCAATTAAATTATATATTTTCATACAGGTGTGTTTGCATATAGGTTTCAAGTGTATTTACTGCAGTGGACTGTTATTCAAACAACACAATGCAGTAGGTTGGCCTTTATCAGTGCTCAACTAGCAAGGATAGAAGTCCCTATTTATTAGTCTTTCTTAGCACTATTAAATCCCTTTTTGCATGTTGTTAAAGGTCCAATCTATAGTAGTGAACCATATAACCATGGTAATGCACAAAAAATTGGGTCGAAACCCACCATATAAGTGTTTCAGCATGGGACTAGGTAGAGCCCGCTCAATATAAGCATTTCATCATTGTACTGGGCATAGCCCACTCAAATATAAGCATTATAGCATGGGACTGAGCATAACCCACTCAATATAAGCATTACAGCATGGGATTGGGCATAGCACACTCAATATAATCATTACGGCATGATAATATAAGAAGTCACAACAACATGGATATCACAATATCAGATCATACACCTCAATTGTTAATTATGAAAATTACCATTTATCTTTCAGTTTAACTTCATTTAAATATAGAATGATCAACAGTCATATCAACAAGCAATAATCCATCACCTAGGGATTCTATATCAAGCAATCACCTAAGGTCACATGTCATTCTAAACACACTTTAAGTTATTAGACAATTCATATTAATCTACGGTTTTCTCACCCAATAGGTATCCAAAAGCTAGGTCACAATAATTAGATCCAAAGAGATTCCAAATAATAATCCAATTCATCATTTAATAAATTTAAGCATAATTTATGTTGGGTAAATCATAATATTTCACATACTTTGCAATTAAATAGACCATAGGGTTAAGATTTAGACCCACTAGATTTAACCAGTGAATAATGTGGTACTTCTAAAGGGTAACACCAATGGAAACAAAGGCGCAAAAGATCACAATATAAAACCTAGATCAAATCAGATCAAGACTCACATCAAACCCCAATGCAGTCTAAGGATTCCAATACCCTAATAGAGAACAATGAAAGAGGAAGGGTAAACCAAAGAAAAAAACTTACTAGGGATCGATCGCACAAATGAGACGTCTAGAAAGGAGGAATGGCTCCCAAAATTTCTTGGTAAATGCCCTAGGGTTGAGAGAAGGAAGGTTACAGTAGATGGAATGAAAAATCATCCGCACTGGACCTTTAAAATTGTTTCTTGGGAAATTAGACTATGTGTAACTCATTTACAAGTCATGTATTTATTTTTAGAGAGATACTTTGAAAAACCCTCCAGCTTGGCTAATTTTTTAATTTGCTCGAACATTACATGACGTGAACTTATTACACTACATGTAACTGATTCACGACTTGTATTGGTTTCACAACATGTGTCTGGCAGAGTCTACACATCATGTAATACATTTATGCAACATCCTAGACCTGAACAGCCACCCGAACAGTGCTATCGGGTCAGGTGTCACTGACCTTAGGTGCACCTCCTCGAATGCCAAAGGATATCAACTAGCAGTGAGGGTGTAAACCGGTATAGTGGGGAGGCTATACCCTCTAGGAAAAATATAAAACACTGGTCCAAGTATAATCATAACACATGCAGGAGAAATAAATGACTCAGCAGACTCGAACCAGACCCACAGAGCAGAAGCACAACAATATCAAATAAAATAGTGGAAGTGATATAGAAACAACTACAATGGAAAGTAAACAGAAAAACATGCCAGCAAATCAGTTGTAGCAAATAAACAGAACAAGCATGCATCCATAGCTAGTCATACATGTCATTACACAAAGGGGTCACATGGCTAACCATAATAGCTATATATAAATAAGCATGCTGATATAGGAGTGAAAGCTAAACAAAATTAAAACTCTAGCCAGGCACGACCTCAAGGTTCATGCCAATCTCTATGCCAAAAAGTGCTATAATCCATCTCTTGAAGCTGATCCTTTACCTGTACGTAAATCTATAAAGTCTACACACGTGTCGAAGGGCCCGTGTAGGGTGTGAGACAAATCTCAGTAGGATACCACCCAATGGTGCATACCAAATATATGTGTTTAAGAAGACATGCAACTCTAAGTAAAGTAATAGTGTGATGCAAGTAAATAAACACAACCACCAATGGTGCTTACCAGCCACCAGGGAATGTCACCTACTTCGGCCAACAATGGAATCTCAGAAGCAAGGAGAGTCCTTGGCCCATGACCCAAGGTACCCCTGTAGTCACAAAGCCTAGGTGAACCCTCAGGTTCCACCTCAATCATATAGCCCAGCACAATGTGCCTCCTGAAACCTCTTGTCTCAAAGTATCGACATCCAGAAGGCATTCCCAAACAAAAGTAACCCAGTCCATGAAACCCTGCTCGAAATCTCACGTCATCCCATGGCATGACAACTGGAGGAACAATGATTTCTGTCCTTAAATAAATATCCCAGCCCATGAACTCAATCACGACGAGCCTCAGCCCCCAACCTGATAGCCTCATCTCTATCCACCGAAGGCTCCTCACCTCCCATGTGGAATTCTACAACAAGAACCCCCAAACCATAATTACCTAAAGCACAACTATCGGGGGTCTCTACCCACACAGGTGGTCAAAACCACATCATCATGGAGTCTACCTGTGTGAACACGACTCAAATCGGTGCTTTGGCCATCACAGGTGAAGGGAAATCACCAATAAGAACCTAATCCATGACGTCTCTGGTATCTCATGCCTCTACGACCATGTCGCTAAAATCCGATGGTCATGTCATCCAAGTATCTCGAGTCATGCCCAACCTGACAGTCACGCTGCCTCAAACCGACGTCCACGATGCCCAATCCCAAGGTGAAACCACCCAAGAAAATTCAGGCCAATCCCAACCAGTGATCAACACCACTCAATACCAATGTCCATGCCATCCCAACCTCGATCCAAGGCCATCAAAACCCTAAGGGTCACAACATATGTAATATCAAGCATTACATATATATAAAACACGATTAATCACTTTAAACAAACAATTCAATTTAAACAGTTTAATTGCACTAGCTATCAACTGTAACTTATTAGCACCGAGGTCTTGAATGCCTCTAACAAGCCTAATCATGATTTAACAAATTAAACATACCAGTTTAAAACAAAACAAAACAAAACAATTATTACCATTTTGGAACCTCAATCCAAAATAACTCAACGAACAACGACCTCTCGCCCGACCTCGTTCAATAAATTTAGGTATGGGGCATGCCCAATGACACCCCACAGGTCTAACAATCAATTCAATATGCAACAACAGTTATAATGGGGTCTCTCTCAAAATACTCGAAGATGATCCAAAAGTCGTGCCACCCAAAAGTCCACAAAAAACACAAAACAAGGTATGCACCCACTACTGGAAAGGGGACTTTTCCCAACACTTGTATACCAACGGTTCAAAGAACCATTGGTATATGTTTTATTTACCAATGGTTTTCATAAACCATTGGTAAAGACCTTGAACAAGTGACTTTTCCCAACGGTTTTATGAAACTGTTGGGAAAAGTGGGGAAAATTACTTTTCCCAACAGTTTGAGGAAACCGTTGGGAAAGATGGGGAAAAAGTTAGTTTTCCCAACGGTTTCATAAAACCATTGGGAAAAAATCCCCAAATTCTCCAAATGCAGGCAGCGGCCTCCCCACGATTCCAGAACCCTTCTGCTGGTCTCCAGAAGTGATTCCTTGGCAGAAGCACTTCCGAATCCCCACCTCTTCTATCAGATCAGCAGCTACCAGGTTAGACTCCTTCCATATTTTATCAAGGATATAGTTCCACCTATTATAAAGCATATCTTTCTATTCTCAACGATTTCGTTATTCCCAATTTTTAGGGTTTTTGTAATGTTTTATGATTGTTCCACGAATCGTTTACTCAAATCCCTATATCAGTGTATGTCCAATTAATGTTTTCATTACACATTTACATTTATAAGGGCATGGTGTCTCTTTATTGTGTTATAATTTTGAAGATTCATAGTTTTTTTTAATCTTCTTCAAATATTATAGCTTCATGTATATGAACTAATAAGAAATTGTTTGTAATATTTATTGATATTATTTTATGAAAATCACTCCTTTCATTAAGATCATGGCAAACATGAAGATCTTGTTCATCTTAATTTTTGTACACTATGTGTATTACATAACAAGTATGTATCATGTTTCTATCAAAATCTATATATATATAAAATGACACACTATTCACTTATCCTTTGCACAATAGAACATATGGAGTATCTTCTTGAACTTTTCCAAATAGTATGTGGTCCCTAATTAGTACTTCTTCCTTCTTCATGAAAATAATTCACAGAATGTCAAATTCGCAATATTAGTGAATATTAGTTTTTCTAATATAACCATTAATCATTCTGCCTTCTATATCATACATGTGTTATTCAATCACCTTTTTAAAACACAATGACCATTTTCACTGATTTGGGGTTCCTCAAAATGCTTGGGAAAATCAAAAAAATGCATGTATTGAATCGTGTTTCTCATATGGTTTCATGGATACAAGTTCATCTCAAAAATCATTACTGCGTGGTTCAAATATCATGAGGACCATGAGATTATTATTCTTCACACAAATGAAGTTTTTTTCTACAACTATGTGTTTTTGTTTTCACTTTTGATTTGGCCGAAAGGGGAGCTTTGTGGTAATTAATCATGGTTGTGGGTGTTCATTTAGGATGTAAGATAGTATGAATTCATTTTACTTGATATATCAAATATTATTATTGATTTATGTTCAATTTGATTATCTTTAACAAGTGATGTTATTTAATAAGTTGTTATTAATGGTTGTAATAATGACGATATGGTATAAGGGTTCATATGGTGTGTATAAGGGTTCACATGGTGTGTATAATGGTTGACATGGTATAAGTGAACTCAATTCATTAATTTAAGCCTTCATTCTCACTAGCATGTAAGAAATTGAATGATGTAAACCCATCCTCACGTGATTTCTTACCTTAGATAGTGTCCAACATATGGAATACGAGCTTTTGAATTCATCAGTTAACCAGGATCATATATTCCATTTCCCCCAAGATGACTGTACTAATATAATTTTAGGGTCAACTAAATATGGTTCTGATTGTATGTTGTATATTATGTGTCCTTCTTGGCCAATACTCACTTTTATGAGGGTGGGGTGCTTTTTACTACCCATTCTGGCATGTGTAGACAGCCATAAAAATGTTAGATAAGTCACAAGTTTAATTTAGTAATGTTGTTATCATTGACATACTTTATTAAGAATTTCAAATTTAAAAATAAATGTTTTTGTCTATACTTAATGAAATTAAATCTTTTTACAGGCCATGAACAACCTATTAGTGTAGAAGCCTAAAATTTATTCACCCATGGGGTGCGCTTGACTTGGGGAAGTAATTGGGTAATGAAAGGTATGGCCAGGTGTCAATAATGAGTTATTGAACATGAGTGAATGATTTGGGATGCCTATAACACATGATGGGACTTGAGGCATGTGACTCTTATAGACCTAATGAAAATGAATATAAATAAATTTTAATTTAATTTATGAGTACTTGTTCTTTACATTATTTTAATAGTTCACTACATCGACTAGAAACTTCTTCCTTTATCGTTTACTTAAATGTATTTTCTATTAAAGTTCAATCCTATTGAATTGTTTATGACAAAATGACTTATATAAATTCTTTTTACAGAATGGACAAAAGTTGGATGTATGAAACCGATTGGATCTCAAGCGATTTTCAAAACAATTTGGAGAGCTTTATAGATTTTGCATTTCACAATGCTTCAGATAGTGGTCGCATACACTGCCCATGTTTCAATTGTGTTGGTAGACCTTGGTTGAGCCGTGAAGAAGTCACCTACCACATAACCAAAAATGGTTTTCAAAAAAACTACTCTGTGTGGTATCACAATAGGGAGAAAATGAAATCTCAAATTGGTGATGATCAAAATGAAAAGACTGGAATGGAGAATTTGTTAGATGATCGGTTTCCGTTTATTCGTAATCATGAAAAAGAAAGGATTTATACTCAAGAAGACTTCTATATGAGCACAGCTGATGCATCTAGTGAAAATGATGATATTGATAGGGTGAAAAAATTGAATGATGTTGCCACGAATCTAGTATATCGACAATGCGATAAAATGAAAAAGTTGGAATTTTTAATCTGATTGTTTCATGGGAAAACTATATATGGGATTTCTAATACAGCAATCGATTACATTCTTACACTCTTGAAGGATTTACTTCCAGATGATGCAGATATTCCCTCAAACCACTATATGGCATGGAATTTAGTTGAGGAACTTAGATTTTCAAGAAACAAAATTCATGCTTTCCCGAAAGATTACAGTTTATTCTGGGAGGAAACCACTGAACGAAATGATTGTATAAAATGTGGCACATCCCGCTGGAAGTCAAAATCTGATGGAACACCATCCTGTGTTCCACAGAATGTAATGTGTCACTTTCCATTGATCCCCAGACTCCAGAATCTTTTTATTTCTGATGACATATCAATAAAAATGAGATGGCATGATACTGAGAGAAAGAAGACTAATGATGAGTTGGTTCATCCTACAGATGGATTTTCATGGAAGAGATTTGATGCTTGACATCCTGATTTTGCAACTGACGTGCGTAATGTGAGGCTGGGTCTTTCATGCGACGGTTTTAATCCATTTGGGCAGATGCTTACTTCGCACAGCACATGGCCAGTTTTTATACACATTTATAATCTCCCCCCATGGCTGTGTATGAAAAAACCTTTCACTTTCATGAGTATACTCATATCTGGTCCTTCTGATCCCGGCATTGATATTGATGTCTATATGCAACCTTTAATAAAAGAGTTGAAACTTCTTTGGAATGTGGGTGTGCGCACATACGATACATGTTCGAAAGACATATTTCAGATGCGTGCTACGCTTATGTGGACGATCAATGATTTTCCGGCTTATACAATGATGTCTGGATGGAGCACGAAGGGAAAATTGTCATGTCCAGTTTGTATGAAGATTACACGATCCAGAAGATTGAAACATCGTTGTAGTTTCAGTTTTATGGTACATCGACGATTCTTTCCAAAGGATCATCCATATAGAATGAATCATCTAAGATTTGATAATACCATAGAGACCGATGATCCACCTCAGCGTATGTCTGGAACTAACGTGCTTAATGAATTGAAAGATTTCAGTTTTTCATTTGGGAAGGGTCAAATGAAATCTGGAAAGAGAAAGAATGTTTCCACTGAAACCTGTTACAATTGGAGGAAGAGGAGTATCTTTTTTGATTTTCCTTATTGGTAAACTAATTTGTTACGTCATTGATTAGACGTAATGCATATTGAAAAGAATATATGCGAAATGTTGCATTCGATTCTTCTAAATGTCAAGGGGAAGACAAAAGATGATTTACGATCTCGGCGTGACTTGGTGGATTGGGGCATCAGACCAGAATTACATCATGTGTGTATCAGTGAAAATAAATGGCAACTTCCATGTGCTTCTTATGTGATGAAACCTATGAAAAAAAAAACAATTTCTGGAAGTATTAGAGACTATTAGATTTCCTGATGGCTATTCAAGAAACATATCTAAACGGGTCAACAGAAAATAGTTGAAGCTAAAATCTTTGAAGACTCATGATTATCACGTTCTACTGCATGAGTTGCTTCCAATAGCAATCCGTAATCTTTTGTCCAATAATGTAAGGGTGGCTGTTATTCGGTTGTGCCATTTGTTTAGAGATCTTTGTGCTAAGAAGTTTTCCAAGTCTTTCTTGTAAAAAATGTTGACAGATGCCCCATTAATTTTGTGTGAGTTGGAGAAAATATTTCCTCCATCATTTTTCACATGCATGCTGAATCTAACTGTCCATATTCCCATTGAAATACTTCTTGGAGGACCTGTTTCTTTTCGTTGGATGTATCCAACTGAAAGAAATATGTTCACATTAAAGTCTTATGTCCGAAACAGAAATCATCCCGAAGGTTCTATCGTGACTTGGCTCAAGAATGTATGGATTTCTGCTCGATGTATTTGTCTAATCTCACTACAAGATTGAACAGACCAATGAGAAATGAAGAAGAATAGTATGAGCAAATTGAACCCAGTTTTCCATCACTTCCTCAAACAGGAGGAATTCTTGGATCATAGACATTGAAGACATTAATCCATAAAGAGCAGGAGATGGCACATCGCACAGTTTTTTTCAACTGTGATTTGTTCGATGACTGTATCAGGTAACTAAATTGATTATGTATATCTTACATATATATTTGTTAAACTATTCATATTTTTTATCTACAAGGAACATAAAACAATCATAAATAGGAAGCATCGTTCTTTATCTTTGAGAAGAAGAGAGACTTTGCATAGTAAAGAGTTTTCTTCTTGGTTAAAATTGAAGGTATAAAAAAATTAATGTTTAAAATAATTATATCAATATTTAATTAAGTTTAATAGTCATTTATATTGCAGGTATTGAGTTTGTCTGCTGACTCTATCTCTGAGGAAATAAGAGCTTTGGCTTTTGGTCCTAATACCGTGGTTCGTGACTATAAATCAATTGTTATCAATGGGTACAAATTTTTTGTCACTAAACAAGAAAAGAACATGAGAACACAACATGATGGTGTTATGGTTACTACCACAACATATTGTTATGCCAGTGCATTAGATAGTAGACCGCGATTTGAAAATGTGAGTTATTATGGAGTTGTTGAGAAAATAATAATATTGGATTATTACTCTCATGGACAAGTCACAATGATGAAATGCCATTGGTTTGATTCGATGACGAGACATGGCACATTTATTGATGATTTTGGATTTCGAGTAATTAATATGACTCACACTCTTGCTACTGAAGAACCATATGTGTTGGCATCAATGGCTAAACAAGTTTTTTATGTCAAAGACCAACTTCGACCTGAATTTGGTGTCATAGTTGAAGTAATTCCAAGACATATTTTTGATGATGGTGATGATGGAATTTACACTGTCCCTAGTGCCATTGGAACCAATCCATTTATTTCTTTTGATGACTCAAATAACTCAATTGTCAGAGTTGATTGTGAACCTAAAGTTGTGGTTGAAAATATATAGAATCATTCATCCATGTTCTCAATTCTTTTGGTTTACCTCGATTTGGGTTGTTAAGGTTGGTAATATTCAAATTGATTTAGTATTGATCACAAATATGTTTTAGCTGACTTGACCATTATGTGAATTTTCAATGTTTATTGGTTGTAGGTTTATTTGAATTGCATTTTCTAATTTGGAATTGAACTGTATTCAAACATAGTCAAACAATATTTCTAACTTGGTGAACATTACAACTTGTATGATTTATTAAATCCATTCAAGCTATTCTAAAACAATTGATAGCTGACTTGACCATTATGTGAATTTTTAATGTTTATTGGTTGCAGTTTTATTTGAATTGCATTTTCTAATTTGGAATTGAACTGTATTCAAACATAGTCAAAAAATATTTCTAACTTGGTGAACATTACAACTTGTATGATTTATTAAATCCATTCAAGCTCTTCTAAAACAATTGATAGCTGACTTGACCATTATGTGAATTTTCAATGTTTATTGGTTGCATTTTTATTTGAATTGCATTTTCTAATTTGGAATTGAACTGTATTCAAACATAGTCAAACAATATTTCTAACTTGGTGAACATTACAACTTGTATGATTTATTAAATCCATTCAAGATCTTATAAAACAATTAATAGCTAAATTACTAATGAATCCCCCTATTCCCTCATATATTTAGTTTTTTTGGGTTACACATTAGTTTTCTTTTTCTAATTAATTACATATTCATTTTCAAAAGCAAAAAATGAAGCCAATTGAAGAGAAATGAAGGAAAAAAATTATGGAGAACAATCGTCAAATGACGGAGTTGGGAATTCCATCATTAGTGCCTATAGTGAGTACTTTATTTCAAATTGATATATTTAAAGAATATATAATGTCATGTGATTAATTTTTTTGTAAACATTTTTGTAGGATCCACCTATACGTCGACAATTATTCGACGAGGAGCCTAGTACTGGTCCTAGTACTCAGGCCGGTGGTACGAGAAGGGTTTGTACCAGAGGTGGATGTGCAGCTGCGCGTACCTGACTAGACCCTTCCCCTCCCACTGACATGTCATCCTTCCCACATTTTGATCTCAGTGTGTCATTAGGGACACACGGGATATTTAGGCCTCCCATGTTTTTGCTACCTTCTGCATCTTCTGGCCCATCATTTTCACATCCCATGATGATTCCCACTCCCCAGTCAGCATCCGGTTAGACAGTTGTCCCATCTTCTTTTCCTTCTACTTCTGTCTCTCTGAGCTTCTATATTCCATCGTCTTCGACTCCTGTTCTACCACAGGGTGTTCCATCAGTTTCTGTGGATCCAACGGCGCTCAACGATCAGACCGGCACAGGTATATTTATAGAACCCTAACAAATTTTTATAGCAATATTTATTTTCATTATAACATGTTTTGATAAAATATTTGTTTTTCTTTCATCACAGATACATCTACTGACAGGAGGTGTGGGTGGGGGCGTACACGCATGCGTTCGGTGTGGAACCACCGCACCCAGGTTATGGTGGATTATAATGAAGACACCCAAATGGTTGAGAAAACAGGGCAGCAATGTCGGAGTTTTTTGGCGATGCTTGCCCAATACTCCGACATCATTCCCGTCAGCCCGCTATCGTGGAGACATTTTACACATGAGGTAAAGGATAGAGCTTGGGCAGAGATATGGGTAAAAAAATCTGTTCTATTTAATTCCATGAATTATTTTTGTATTTATATGAATTAATATTTTGATTTCAACTTTGATTTAATTTTCCCGATGGTGAGGGTGCACGACCGGAACGTCTAAAGGATTTAGGTGAGATTTGGAGAGCCTACAAGCATGAGTTGTATATTGGATGGGTTGCTAGAGTTGGCACTGAGTTAAAGGTGGTACCAGTGGTGGATGATTGTCCTATAGAGCGGTATCGTCAGATGATTACTCATTGGACGAGTACCCAGTTTAAGGTATTAATAACATTTGAGGTATTTAAATAATAACTTTCATGTTTTGCATTAATAATATCTGTTTCATTTTCGAATTTTATTTAGGAATCATCTGGAAAAAAGAAAAAGAACATTGATGCAAAAAAATACCTCCACACACTGGGACGCACTACGATGCCTGATCATGAGAGGAAGCAGGTATGACAATTATTTATAAGCTTTTTTACGACTTACACTTTCTTTTGTTTCCTCAATTATTTAATATTTTGATAAATTTTTCATATAAATTTATTTTTCAATGTAATTGTAGAGGCAAATACATAATATTGAAGGACGTGTGCCTCGAGCAAAACTGTTTTGCTCGAGTAGACGAAAAAAGGATGGAAGTTTCGTCAACGAAGCGACTCAACAGCAGATTATAAGTTTTAATCTGTTGAATTTATATTTTAATATTTATTTTGTAACTTAATTATATATTTATATTTGTAATAGGCTGCTTTAGAGGCCCTCGATTCCCAAGAACCAGACACTTTTGGGCCAACAGATTACTTACATCAGGTGTTGGGAGAGGAGTATTCTAGCAGAGTACGCTGCCGACCTAGGATAGCCCCGACGAGGTATTGTCCCTCCTCAGGTACGAGTTGTAGTGCCAACGAGCTGCAGCAAGTTAGGGCACAGGCAGAACAGGCTGAGAAAAGGGCGACAGAGATGGCAGAACAGTCTACTAGGGAAAACAGTGCGTTTATGAAATTTATTGAAGTTCTACATCCAACACTTCCAGCAGAGGTCAACCCAACTTTTGATGAGTATATGTCGTCGATACGTTCTATATATGGTGCACCAGGTGGCAGTTCTAGTGGTGGTCAGGACGATGTCTAGCTTGATGATGATGATGGCGAGGAGTCTGATGCGGAAGAGGAGGGAGAGGAGGAGGGCGAGGCGGGTGGCGAGGGCGAGGAGGAGGGCGAGGGCGAGGAGGAGGGCGAGGGCAAGGAGGGCGAGGACGTTTATGGGGACAAAGACGAGGGTGATGATGGTGATGGTGATGTGGGACAAGTTGATCCATTACATTTTTGACTGATATTACTGATATTTGATATTTAATCTATTCTAGTTGTTTGTTTTATCTAGACTCGTAGTATAGTATTGGAGTTGAGTTATTTTTATATATTATCTGTTTTTATGGATGTTGTTGTCTTTTAGTGGTTGTGTGTTTGGGAACCCCCTACTTCCTGGACCCTAGACAACCCCCACCCTCCTCCCTAGACCCTGGACAGCCCCACTAGACAGCCCCCCAGACAGCCCCCCCCCCCCACCCTCTTCTTTGGACCCCGGACAACCCCCCTAACACCCCCCGGATAACCCCCGGATAGCCCCCCAATCAGCCCCACAGACAGCCCCCCCACCCTCCTCCCTAGACCCCGGACAGCCCCCCCGACTGCCCCCTAGACAGCCCCCCCACCCTCTTCCTTGGACCCCGGACAACCCCCCGAACACCCCCAGACAGCCCCCGGACAGCCCCCCGAACAGCCCCCCGGACAACCCCCCCACCCTCCTCTCTGGACCCCGGACAACCCCCCGGACAGCCCCCCCCCCCCCCACCCTCTTCCTTGGACCCCAGACAACCCCCCGAACACCCCCAGATAGCCCCCAGACAGCCCCCGGATAGCCCCCCCACCCTCCTCCCTGGACCCCAGACAGCCCCCGGGATAGCCCCCCAGACAGCCCCCCCACCCTCCTCCTTGGACCCCGGACAACCCCCCGAACACCCCCCGGACAGCTCCCCGCACAGCCACCGGACAACCCCCCGGACAGCCCCGCCGGACAGCCCCCCACCCTCCTTGATTTCATTTAATACTAGAAAATCTATAATATATATTTTATTTATTTTCATCATGATAATCAATGTAAATCACATTTACACATCTAATCAATATCATAGATTCTTGGTATGTTATAAAAGATATGTATTCATTGGGCATGACATTGTTAGCTCCGAAATGTTTCATAACATGATAAACTAAAATCTAATCCATACTAAGAATGATATAAAAATATTTTATATAAATGTCCACAAGATTTTAAGTAAATACCATTCCACTAATAGACACATGAGGATTCTCATAAAAAGGACAACATTTTAAGTATATACGAAAAACCAACCAAACACATTTGTTTTCTGTTGAAACTTTAGGAGAATGATCCATGGGTCATATGTGACGTGTATGAATCAACCCTGCCTCAATCTGAGGCGCGGTGTGGCCGCCACCACTCAAAGTGTCTGCCTTTTGTTTCAAAAGGACGCCATTTTAATTGAAAAACATCAACTGGCATACAGAAAACTGACCAAACGCATTTTGATTGTGTCAATACTTTAGCACAACGATCCATGGGTTATATGTGATGTGTACGAGTCAACCCTGCCTCAATCCGAGGCACGGTGTGGCCGCCACCACTCAAAGTGTCTGTCTTTTGTTTCAAAAGGACGTCATTTTAAGTGAAAAACGTCAACAAGCATACGAAAAACCAACCAAACGCATTCGGATTGTGTTGATACTTTAGAACAGTTTGGCAGAACCGTTGGGATAGGGTAATTTTTCTCCACCCTATCCCAACGGTTCACTGTAAACCGTTGGGAAAAGCTTTCCCAACGGCTTACTTTCCTACGGTTTGCAGAACCGTTGGTATAACATATACCAACGGTTCTAAACCGTTGGGAAATACTGTATTTCCAATAGTGACCACCCACCTCATACTCATACGACTCTCCTCGTCTAGCGTCGGCCTCTAATTCAGCCTAGAATAGGGTAGATCTACACAATGAGCATAAATGCTCAAACTGTTATAACTAGGTTGAGAGAAGAAATCATGAAGAACAGCTCAAGAGGCATCAAGAGCTTACCGATGGAATTTCAACATATCTGACGGTGTTCAAATCGGAGTTCGAATGACGAATCATGATGGATTTCTTCCTTCGGCGCTGAAGGTTTGTGAACCCAAGTGAACCCTACTGCGTTTTGACTTAAAACGGGGTTACTACCCATTTTATCAAAAAAAAGTACACATCGTGTACTTAAATACACACACCGTGTATATGGTTGGTTTGACCAATTTCACCGTTGGGATAGGGTAATTTTTCTCCACCCTATCCCAACGGTTCACTGTAAACCGTTGGGAAAAGCTTTCCCAACGGCTTACTTTCCTACGGTTTGCAGAACCGTTGGTATAACATATACCAACGGTTCTAAACCGTTGGGAAATACTGTATTTCCAATAGTGACCACCCACCTCATACTCATACGACTCTCCTCGTCTAGCGTCGGCCTCTAATTCAGCCTAGAATAGGGTAGATCTACACAATGAGCATAAATGCTCAAACTGTTATAACTAGGTTGAGAGAAGAAATCATGAAGAACAGCTCAAGAGGCATCAAGAGCTTACCGATGGAATTTCAACATATCTGACGGTGTTCAAATCGGAGTTCGAATGACGAATCATGATGGATTTCTTCCTTCGGCGCTGAAGGTTTGTGAACCCAAGTGAACCCTACTGCGTTTTGACTTAAAACGGGGTTACTACCCATTTTATCAAAAAAAAGTACACATCGTGTACTTAAATACACACACCGTGTATATGGTTGGTTTGACCAATTTCACCGACTTCCTTTCCAGGTCATTAAAATGTATTGCCGACATGATGACACGACGTGTACTGATAAGTACACGGCGTGTACTTGGTCGATCATCTCTTCCTTGCCGACATCCCTACATGCCATGTATGGCCATTACACGACCAGACATTATACGACTTGTACTTAGGATTACACGGCGTGTAATCCTAAGCCACACCGTGTAACAGTTTTCAGCTAGTACTTGGCTTGTTTTCCCTCTTTTTCACAAAAACAACCCGAAAGAAAGAGACATGTACCTCAACGGAAGATCCAGGTTCTTACAATTTACATGGCGTGTAAGTGTTCTGTAAGCAATTTTTCAACCCAAAAATCAACAAAGGGACCTAAACCACCTCCAAAGCCTTCCAAAGCATGGAAAACCCTCGTAAACCCTTTTAACTCGTTTATATCTTACCCCAATTAATTCAAACAAACATATTTTTTGGGGCTTTAAGTCATTTTCCCCAACAAAGGCTCTCTGTTTCCGAACAAGACTTGACCATTACAGCTCAAATGAAAAACTCAAAGAATGATGTATCCGAAAAAGGATAAGATTTTACAGTCAGTCACTGTTCTGCATTCAGGAGTTTCTATGTTTGATCGTGAGCTTGTGACACCCACACATCCTATACATTATAAAAGGTTATGTTATACTCACTTCAATCCTCAAGCTACAAAGCTAATGGTTAATCCAAATATTCCCTTGGTTGACATATTCAACAAGTGGTGACACTTCACTAAGAAATTCTGAATTTCTTATCCATAATTATGTTTAAATATATTACATTTTTACTACTTACATAGTTTTTTTTTTTAAATTACCAATACATTAGTGCCCACGAGCAACAATACTTGTTCGATTAATTTTGTTTCCCAACATATATGCATGAGGTTTAAATGACAATAATCATAAGCATCCACTACATATACGGTTATCATTTTAAAGATTTTTTTAATATAAAAATCTATTGTATGTAAATATATCTACAATTTTCCACCTACTCTTACGCCAACGCAAACATTAAAATATTTTAAAATTTTGAGACGTAGGACATGAATAATGGAGAAATGGGTAGATGGATGATGAGGATAAGGGTGAGGAGAGGGTCCCTAATAATGATGCATGGAACTTGCGTGGGCATCATTAGGTTCGGCTTTAAAATGGTGGAACGAAGCTTTTTGAAGCCCAGGGCCTCCTTTCCTTCCACCCGTAAGGAACGGGGTGAGAGGGCAATTATTCCTCCGTCAATAACCTAACTCCGCCGCCCCACCTTTATTTTACACCTCTCAACCCGACACATGATGGAGATTCTGCTGCTTGCTGTCTCTTTGGCCGCATATACCTACCATTTATACTTTATAAATATTAATATAAAAAACAGTCAGGGCTTTTAGGCTGTGTTTGTTTTGGCGTCCAATAATGCATCCATGTTCACTGACGGTTCGGTTGGGATAAAAAAAACCATTTTTGAGTGCCAGCTTCGACCCACTTTCCATGTGAATCCTTCTTGATTTCACTCGTGGGGACATAACATGGCATTGAGTCCCAACAATGGAAATGGATGCCAAAATTGATTATGGAACCAAATATAATGGGTATGTTTTTTATTCAATACCACAAATTCGGGTAAAGGAAGCGGTGATAAAAGTTTCACCTTTATCAACGCTAGTTAAAAACGTTGATAAAGATCACATTTATCAGCGCTACAAAAAACACTGATAAATGTGTATCCTTTATCAGCGCTATTCTTAGCGCACATAAAAGTTTTTAATAAAAAACAATATCAATATATATAAAATTATTATATTGATATTCAAAAATAATATTTATTTATATACATTAATTAAAAAATGTATGTTTATAATTAATATAAATATGATATATTATAATATATATTTTTTAATAATTGAAAAAAAAATATATATATAGTGTTTTTAAAAAAGTATTTATAAGATTATAAATAAATATATATATATATTTAAATAATTATAAAATCATAATAACTTTTTTAAAATAATAAATATATTATAATTATATATATATTTAATTATATATAAATACTTTTTAAATATATTTATTTATAATTATAATTATATATATATTTAAATAAATAAATGTCTAATGAATGTGGTTAATATATATATATCTCATGAGATAATGATGATATTCATGGATATGATTGCCGTTATTTATGTTTATATATTGATGAGTGGGTATAATTGACGTTATATGATCATAAGTTTATTTGTAGACAAGATTGTGAGTTGCTATGTTCCAAATGTTAAGATGACGAATCATTATGAATGTTCATTTATACATTAACGCCGGTATGATTCATTCATGTTATACCCATTAATTTATTATTTTCTCATAAATACTTATAAAATTACAATAAATATATTTAAATAATAAATATATTTATTGTATTTATAATTACAGATTTTTAATTATATATAAATACTTTTAAAATATATTTATTTATAATTATAATTATAACTAAAAATGTATATATATTTAAATAATTATAAAATTACAATAAATACATTTATTATAATTTTATAAATAAATATATATATATATATATTTATAATTATATACAAATATTTATAAATATATATATTTATAATTATAATTGTAAATAAATAAACATATATATATTCAAATAATTATAAAATTATAATAAATATATTTATAAATACATATAAATATTTATAAATATATACAAATATTTATAATTATAATTATATATATATATAATTATAAAATTATAATAAATATATTTATTATATTTAATTATAAAATTATAAATACAATAAATACATTTATTATAATTTTATAATTATAAATAAATATTTATTTATTTAAATAATTAAAAAATTATAATTAATATATATAATTAATATATCAATTATAATTTTTAATAATTTAAATATATCTATATTTATTTATGATTATAATTTTAAATATAATCCATATATTTATTATAATTTTATAAGTATAAATAAATATTCATTTATAATATTTATAAATATATTTATTATAGATATAATTATAAATTAATATATATTTATTTATAGTTATAATCATATATATATATATTATGTATATAATATTATAAATATATATAATAATATAAATAAATTATTAACATTAGGTTTTTATCAACGTTAAAAGAACGTAAATAATATTATTTTTTATCATGAATAAAAGAGCGCTGATAAAGGTCGGTTTTGTAAGTAATTTCTATTTTAGTGTTGATAAAACTGATCTTTATCAAGGCTTTCCAAAAATCGGTGATAAAAACCTTTCGTGTTCTCATAAATGGAACTCTATCATAACCCTACCGCCGCTTGCGCCTTAAGTTTTCACGGAACCAGAGCTCTGCCGCCGAACCCTACTGCTGTCACCAGACCTCAAAATCTAAGGTATGTTATCTTGTTTGCACCTATTTTTTTTCAGTCGCACATCGCCTGGTCGCGTTTTTCTTTTTCTCGACGAACCAAACTCTCATTCTTGTTGTATCTGCGCGCGTCTTACTCTTTTTTCTCTTGTCTTCACTTTCTCAGCACCCTTACTTCAGATCCATTTAAAATAATTTCTTTGACCGATATTAATTTTTTCGGATTCCCTTCCATCATCCATTTTGGTACAACCCTAGACATTTTTGGGAGAGATTTCATTCGTCTTCACCCTACTTCAATCTGTTGGTTTTTATGGATGCCCGTTGGCAATCGATGATAAGACCGTCTATTCTACTAGGTTTTTTTATCCATTCTTCTACCAATGATCCACTATGGTAGTGCATTTTTTGTTTGTGGTTTGAGTTGGTCTACATTTTGATGATACTTGGATGCTGTGTGAGATGATGAGTTATCTTAGGTGATGGTATGGGGAGACAATGTGCATTGGTGATGTGGGGGCTCATATGGTTGGTATGTGTCCATGTTGAGGGGTAACGTGTGGTTAGTTAATGGACGTGTTGTGGGTAAGCAATGATTTGGTTGGTATGAGTTATTGCTTTGGGGAGACAATGATATGGTTGGCCCATGGTCATGCTATGATATGGTGATGTGACGTCATGTTATGTGGTGAGATGAGAGAGTTTGTGTTTTTCTAGATGCCCGTATAGTGATCAAATAACTGGCTAATAATGTTTAAATGACTTGAGACGACCCAATAAAACCAAATATAAAATTTTAATAATGAAAATCATTAAAAATATAATTTATAATTTAATTTATAATGCATCAGTGTATTTTATATAGTTCATTATAAATTTCATCCTTTCCATATAAGAGTATTTCATAGATATTTTGAAGGATGAAAATTCAATATATATAATATTATTATTTTATAATTTTTTATTAATGATATAGTGATTGATTACAATGAATATATTTTCATTATCCATAATTCATAGAAAATTGATTTCATATTAAATGAAGTAATTTTTCACAACAACCAGTTTTCTATTAAAGTATTCTATATGCATTTAATAAGGAAAAAAATTAATAATTAGTATATGGACCCTCAATCAGATTTTTAAAAAAATTATAGGAAGCACTAAAAATGCATGGTATGCGAATGCCTTTTGACATATTTAAAGTGTTTCAAGTTTATAATTTTATAGTTTTATACGATTTTAAATTAATATACTTTTATAAATTTTATAGTATATCGTATTATACTAAATAATTTAATAATATTTTTTATTAAATATTTATACTTTTATACTTTTATTCATTTATAAAATTATATACTTTTATAAATTTTATTGCATATCATATTTACATATATAGTTTAAATATAAATTTTTATTAATTATTTATACTTTTATAGTTTTCTAGATTTATAAATTTATATACAATTATAGTTTTATTCTTTATAAATTACTATACTTTTATACTTTCATAAACATTACCTGTATATATTATAATTTTAAACCATTATAAATTTGTAAAACTATATACTTCTATAATTTATGCATACTTTTATAACATATATGTACTTTTATACAATTTTATAAAAACACTAGGCAACTTTTTTCGTTTCTCGTGATTTATCAGACTCACGCAAATCCCCTATTGAAATGATCCAGCTTGGGTGACCATAACCCAACATTGACAACCTTAGCCATTACTTAGCACTATCTTAACCTTCTACATAATATGGATTGATAATAACACCACGGCAAGGGCATGTCACTAACTCTATCCAACCCATAGGATATCCATCATGACCTCACTCATGCCTGTTCAATATCCACATTTACTAACATTGAAGGTTCATGCCGATACAAAGTTACAAAATGGTAGTAGTCAAGTAGTTGATTTTGAAGAACAAATGTATGGAGAGGAAGTTACAAACTACATTGCTTTTGATAATGTAAATGAAATCCTCAACTATGAAAGACTAGGATGTTCAGTTGTAAATGTATACATGAGATATGTTTTCATGATCTATTTTTCCAAAAGCTGATATACTATGTTAATTATGAATAAATGCATTTCATATTTTTTAAGGCATATATACTAATACCAATTGAAGGGATTACCCCATGAAAATAAATTTGGACTCATTAGTCCTCACATCACTTCTAAAAAAACAAAAATAGATTAAAAAAATGGATGAAATAGTGGTAGACCTAGCCAATTTGTTTGAAAGAAAACTTACGGATGAAAGACTCTTCTTAATGCCAACAATGAAGCAGGTAAAACTCTACAATTTAATCATATCAAATATATTTTCATTTCTTTCATTACTCATTCCTTTTTGTGTTTTTAGTAAACATTGGATTCTCATTGCGGTCAATTTGGATAATCTAAAGATTTATTTCCTAGATTCACTACATGGATACCTAACAAACCGACCACACATGATGACGTTTTTCAATTTTTAATACACTACATCCAATGTTTTAGAATTAAACTTCAAGTTATATATTTTATATTATGTTTAAATGGGAATTATATTATAATAGGTCAGTGTTTAAATATCGTGATAATCATGGCATGAGGACAGTCCATGCGCACAAGAAGCCTAACAAGTTCTACAACTGGACAAGTAGCAGGGTATATATAATAAGATTTCACTATACAAACACATATCAAAACAAATTACTTATCTTTCTCAATGTTTATACAGTGTTCGAAACATAAAAATAGAAAAAACTGTGGTTATTATGTTTGTAAATTTATGAGAGAGATCAAATTCCATAAAAACTAGAATCCTCAGAAAGGTATTTTTGAAGATAATTACTATTTAATTTAAAATATTTATTAATCCTTTGTGTATTTATATGTTTCCAGTACTACTACGACTGCTGAAAAAAATCATATTCACAAGATGATATAGATTTTCTTAGAAACGAATGAGAAACATACCTGATGGTAGAATGTACACAAATAACACGAAGATGTGACTTCCATAGAAGTAATGGATTATTTCATATTTATGTTTAATTAATTTATTTTTAGTATTACTCACATAATAATTGTTTTCTTATATATGTGGATTCCTTTGTTCAAATTGGGGTGGTTTGTTCGAAGCTGTTCATGCTTGTGAGAGATTGGACATCAAGACTACAACTCTGATAATGACATAAAGGAAATGGGTCTTGAATGTATAAAACCATCATGAAAAGGTGAATTACTACTAATTATTTAATTAATTTTTTCATCATTTTATCTATTATTTATAAGTTAATTTCCTTATTATTTTTATCTAAGACTTATTTACCCTTTTTCAAAGATCTTTTGGGAAGTCATATTTTTCTTTCAACTATCTGCAACAATCCACAAAAGAGATTGTTGGGTACAAACCCAAGTCCCACATCAGATTCCATCAAAGATGGTGGATCACATATAATATTGGATGAGAAATTCCTCCTATCACTCATAGGTTTTAGGATGGAACCCCATAAGAGCTTATGTGTTGTGCCTGGAAGACCTAGGTCTGGAGGAAAAATGATCCTGACAAGTGGTATTACAGGTATGGTGGAGCCCAGGTGTGATGTAGGGCGGTGTATTTCCCAAAATGATTTGAAAACAATAGAGGTTTCTCATTTAAAGCATGTGAATCCATGTTTCCTTGTGTCGAAATTCTTCCTGATAGTGGTGGTCAGGTGGCAAGTCCCGATGATGAGAAAATAGAGGTGAAAATGGTTGGATCTGATGCATTATCATTGAAGGGGAGGTCAAATTGTGCAGTATTTGGTTTGAGGGGAGGATTTTGTTGAGTACGACTGACAAGTAGAAGAAAAATCCTGACAAAGGCAGAGGTGGCTCCCTTTATGAGAAAACCAACCTGGGTGAACATAAATCCAAAGGCACTAGAGACAATGGCGGAGGTTGAGACCCACAAGGGAGGAGACCAGAAAGAGGTATCTTGAGATGCGACGACCGAATGATGTTGGTGGAACATATTCAGGTGATATAGGTAGAGTTTCGAAAGATATAAATTCTTGTAACCTATATGTTTCTTCTCATTGAATGAAATTTATGTTTCCGTTCTCCCATGGATGTTGGAAGAAAGTCCAAACCATGCAATATCATCGTGAATTGTTTTTTACTTTTTGATTGCATGCGTGTTTTCTTATCATGCACTTTTGTTTGTTACTATGAATGAAGACCTTGGGAGGAATGAAACTAGATGGAAGGATGACTCGGTGTGGTAGTTGGGGTGTATGGACTTCCCAGTTCTGGACACCAAAATTGTGGGGGATCTTCTAGATCAAGTTTCATGCTTGTTGCTTCAGGATCTGATCCCCAACACGTGGTATTAGAGGAAGTTTGAAGAGTTTGTTTACAGAACATGGTGGAAGGCATATAGTGAAACCGTTTATCAAGGACTCAAAGGATGTTACCGAAAGACATTGGTAGTACCAGAGGTGTCTTTAGGATATAAAAAGTTCAATTGACTAGTAGGATTCATGAGGTGTCACTACCACATATTTGGGTTTTCGCAGCGCCACCCTTTTAACAACGCTATAACAAAGCATCGATAAAGGTAGTACCATTTACCAGTGCTTTTTTTACTAGCGCTGATAAAGGGTATATTTCAAATAAAAATATTTAATTAAAAGTAATATATTAATATATTAATATATTGATATTGATATAAAGATAATATATATTTTTTAAATGTGTTTTAGATAAGGATAAATAGAAATTTAAACTTAATATATAAGATATTTAGTACAAAAAGCTTATGAAATAATTTAAAAAATATTTTTAATTAATAAATTTGTTATTTTTATCGAATTATAGTCATTTAATAACAATTTTAATATATAAATAAATAAATAAAAGATCTAAATTAAGTTGAAAAAACAACTCAAACTTCAAATAACTATAACTTTTGATCCGAGTGTCCGTTTGAGCTCTACCACATATCAAATCGAAGATTGTGATAATCCATATGCCATTATTATTGGGAGAACCTTGGTAAATGTTTTTCAAGGGCAAAAAGTCCAAAAGACCTCTAAAACTGAGTTTTTAGTTAGCATATCTTGATTTTTTAACATTTGATGGATTTTCAGACTCATTTATGGGGGTATTTTTGCCATTTTTTGGTGGAGACTAAATTTATTCACATGTCTTACATTCATATTGATATAATGGTTTTGAAATTTTATCATTTTTCACAATGTACTGTTATTTATAATCAAATATATAACAATATATACATATTTTTTTATATATTCACACCTAAAAATTTAATTTTATAAATAATTAATTAAATATATTTACATATAAAATATATTTATTAATATATAAGACTTATATATATAAAAAATAATATCCATTTTATTTAAAATACAAAATATGAATATTTATATACCTGTATAGTGTGTGTGTGTGTTTGTGTGTCTATATATATATACATATATTAGTGTGTGTGTGTGTTTTATCAAACTAATATATATTATCTATATATTATAAAATATAAATAAACACATTAATATATAATAATGTAAATATGTATGTATAATATAAATACATGTGTCTAATTATACTTACAGATACAAATATATATAATATATATACATGTGCATGTATGTTGTGTATATATATATATGTATTTATTTATTTATAAATACACATAAAAAAACATATTTTATAAATGCATTTAAAACTAATCTCACAAATATATATTAACATATGAATAAATATATAACTAAATATATATTAATATATGAATAAATATATGGATAAAAAATATAATTATACATATATATAAATAAATAGATACAAATAGATATTAATATATGAATAAATTTATATATATATATATATTAATATAACTATATATATATATATTAATATAAATATATTTTAATATACGAATAAATATAACTATATATATATATATAAATAGATATATCATTAAATGGAGAACAAAGTAACATGAAGGAGTGGTGTCCAGCGTGCAGGGAAGAGGTCTCAAGTTCAAATCCAGGGAGAGACAGGGGTGCATGCACAGGTGCAGGGGGGATATCACTGTTAAAAGGCTGGGGAGGGCGCTGTTAAAGGATGGATGGCGGGGGTGGGTGCGAGTTGGGGGCTTCCGAATACTGTTGAAAGGGGGTGGCGGGTGCTGTTAAAAGGGGTCTCCAATTTTTGGATTTTAATTTTTTTTTAATTTTTTTAAATTTTATCAGCGCTTTTAAAATAGTGCTGATAAAGGCCCATTTTATTAGTGCATTTTTTGACCACTCATAAAAAACCTTTTTTATCAGTGCTTTTTTGAGCACTGATAAAGGGGTCTTTATCAGCACTTTTCTGAGTGCTGATAAAAGGGACCCCCTTTAGCTTTGCTTAGATTAACAATTCTAAAAATCACTGTTAAAAGCTATTTCTAGTGTTGATAAAAGAGCTATCTGTAGTAGTGTGTGTTCTATTGTTGGTTACAATCATATTTTGGTGGAAGACTACTCAGGTTCCTCAGGTTTGGTGGTCTATCAAGTGTCCAGAAGAATTTCACTACAAGATGACTGCAGTATTAGCGGTGTTACTAGAATATCGAAAGTCTTGTCTATAGGTGTCACGCGACGTGTTCCATTCATGGGGTGACATTTGGAGCTTGGTGGAAGGATAATGAAATTCTAGATGGTAAGAGAACTGGAAGACCATGATAGAAAGCACTTAGGGATTATTTTAGAAGTTGAAGTCAAGTGATAGAATAATCAGGTTCCCATAAGAAAATTTCAGATGAATCCATCAGTTTTCCATTTAAGTTGATGGAATATTCAGTTGGTTCCTCTGTTCTACATGACATTGTGGATAGATAAGGGATTTTTCAGTTTTAGACTCTATGACAATGATCTTTCAAATAATCAATAGAGAAATGGAAGGACCTTCTATGATGAAGGTGGGATCTCAAAGAGTCAGAACAAGGCTAGATGTAGTGGGAGAAAATCAACCTTTTTCCATGGTTTCACTGAAGGAAGTTTTAGTGGGAGTTCATTATTCTGATGACATCAGACTTTTTAGAAGCTACAGTTACCGGATGAAGGTCGGTTCTAATGGTGTTGTTGGATTTCAATATACCAAAAAAGCTCTTGGGTGGTGCAGAAGATTAGTAATGGAGTTTTTGAAAATTCATGGAAGACCAATAGAGTAATTCCATGGACATGGTGCACAACGCAACTTATTTTTTGGAATTTCAACAAAATCAGAGGATGAAAACTTGTTTCTGATTGCTTTGGAGAAAATTTATATAGAGGTATTCAGATGAATTTCACTTAGACTATGGAATGATTAGATCGTGGTTCTAGAATAATGAGGAGGAACTACTTTAGTGGGATCCTAGATGATTGAAGCAACACAATGTGGAGAACCATGTAGGCGCTATAGAAGAATGATGAATGGAATCTAGACTAGTTTCGACATTAGTGAAAGCATGAAAATAGATTTTGAGTGGGAGATTGTAGGACTCAACCTACGAATATGATTCTCAAGACAGAATTGATTTGGGTCTAGCCCATTTATTAGAGAGATATAGAAAATCATTAATTGAGATATTTATCTCAACATTAATAGAGGAGTTTCTCCCAATATTAATGGAGAATTAATTATCAATATTAATGCATGCAAAAATTAATGTTAACTACATTAACTGGAGATATTGAATTAGGGTCTATATAAATGGATGTAGTGAAATTTTTCGAGTATAAATGATGAGAGGAAGACACGTACTAACAAATATAGAGGTGGATCCCCTTATGAGGAATCCAACCTAGGTGCACACAAAGCCAAAGGCATAAGATCCAAAGGAAAAGGTTGAGATTTTCAAGGGAAGAGACCATAAGGAGGGAGCTAGAAGATGTGATGAGTTGGTGGAACATATTCCAGTGATCTAGGAATAATTATAGAATATGGAAATTATTAGAACCTAGAAATTTCTCCTCATTAAATGAAATTTAATTTTCCATTTTCCCATGGATGTAGGATGAAATTCTGAACCACGTAATCCTATTTTTCATTGTTTTGTCCTTTGTGCTTGCATGCATGTTTTCATGTGGTGTTCTTGTTCATTGCTATGAATGAAGACCTTGGGAGAACCTAAATTGGATACAAGTATGACTCAGTGTAGTGGATGGGGTGCCTGGACTTCCTAGTTATGGACACCAAAGTCACGGGGGATCTTCTAGAGCAAGTTCCATGCTTGTTGCTTCAGGCTCCAATCCCCAATAGAGTTAACATGTTCCTACCTACCAATGTTACCATGTTTTCCATTGTTTTTATTTATCAAGCTACTAACACTGCATATTGAGTCAATGTTATTATCTTAAAAACCCTTTTCATTGTTGTAAACCAAAAGAGTAGAGGAAGGTTTTTTTGGATAAGAATATCAAATCAATATGAAGTGTTAGCAGTTAAAAAAAGAAAGGTAATGGAAAGAATGGTAAAATTGGCAGTTCATATTGTTTGTTACTTGAAGAAAATGTTCCAGAAGTCATTTGGGATGTGTATAAATTAGTGACCCCTCAATTCGACACACAATGTGAATGGTATGACTCCAGGTGCATCTTTTTATTTAAAATTGACATTACTTTTAGTAAAAAAGACAACTGACATACTCAAAACAAAAAAAAATTCATTTGGATTGTCTTGAAAATTTAGGAAAATTATCCATGAGTTATTTTTGATGTGTATAAATCAGACAAACCTTAATCCAATACATGGTATGACCGGTATGACTCCAAGTGTTTCTTCTTATATAAAATTGACATTAATTTTAGTAAAAAAGACAACTGACATACTCAAAACCAATAAAATGCATTCATATTGTTTTTATACTTTATGAAAATGATCCATAAGTAATTTGTGACATGTAGAAATTATCCTCACCTCAATCTGATGCACGATGTGCCTAGTATGACTCAAGGTTCCCGTTATTAGTTTAAAATTGATAATTTAGTTAAAAAAGTGTCACTCACTAAAAACTTAGAAAACACACTTATATTGTATTGATAATTTTATAAAATGATTCATAAGTCATTTTTTATGTTTATGAATTAGTCTCATGTCAAAATGACATATGATGTGACTGGTATGACTCAAAGTGCATGTTTCCAGTTTAAAATGACATTTTAGTAAAAAAGACAACTGACATACTCAAAACCGAGAAAATTAATTAATATTATTTTTAAAATTTAATAAAATGATCCATAAGTCATTTGAGACATGTAGAAATCAGTCACACCTTACTTTTATGCACAGTGTGACGAGTGTAACTCCAAGTGCTCCTATTTATTTAAAATTGGCATTAATTTTAGTAAAAAAGGCAACTGACATACTCAAAAATGAGAAAACACATCATATTGTTTTTATAATTTTGGAAAATGATCCATATGTCATTTTTTATGTGTAGGAATCAACCTCACCTCAATACGATACATGATGTTCCCGGTATGACTCAAAGTTTCCATTATCAGTTTAAAAGTGACATTTTAGTTCAAAAAGCGTCACTCAATGAAAACCTAGAAAACATACTATGATTATCTTGATAATTTAGGATAATGATTCAAAAGTAATTTGTGACATGTAGGAAGTAGTCTCACATAAAAACAATACACAATGTGATCAATATGACTCAAAGTACATGTTTCCAATTTCAAGTGACATTTCATTAAGAAACACAAGTGACATATTGAAAACTGAGAACACACATTCAGATTATCATGATATTTTAGTAAAACGATCCATAAGTCATTTTTGAATTTTAGGAATCATCTACACCTCAATACGGTGTATTATGTGACCAGTATAATTCCAAGTATGTCTATTTTTTAAAAATTGATATTAATTTTATTAAAAAGAACAGGTGACATACTGAAAACAAAGAAAAAACATTATAACTGTTATAATATTTTATTAAAATGACCCATAAGTCATTTTTGATGTGTAATAATAACCCTAACCTTAATCCGATGCACAGTGTGACCGGTATGACTCCAAGTGTGTCTATTTATTTAAAATTGACATTAATTTTAGTAAAAAGAAAAAGTGACATATTGAAAACCAAGAAAACACATTTGGATTGTTTTGATACTTTAGGAAAACGATCAATGAGTCATTTTTGACATGTAGGAATCAATCGAACCTCTATCCGACACACGATGTGACTGTTATGACACCAAGTGTGTCTTTTTATTTAAAATTAACATTAATTTTAGTAAAAAGAAAAAGTGACATACTTAAAACCAAGCAAACACATTCAAATTATTTTGATACTTTAGGGAAATTATCTATGAATCATTTGTGATGTTTAGGAATCAACTGCACCTCAATCCGATGCATGGTGTGACCGATATGACTCCAAGTGTGTCTTTTTATTTTAATTTGACATCAATTTTAGCAAAAAGAAAAAGTGACATACTAAAAACCAAGAAAGAAAATTTGGATTATTTTTATACTTTAAAAAAATGATCCATGAGTCATTTGTGATGTGTATAAATCAAGAAAACCTCAATATGATTCATGGTGTGACTGATATGACTTCAATTGTATCTTTTTATTTTAAATTGACATTAATTTTAGCAAAAAGAACAAATGTTATACTGAAAACCTAGAAACCACATTCAGGCTGTTTTGATACTTTAGGAAAATGATCCATGAGTCATTTATGATGTATATGAATCACCTGAACCTAAATTAGATGCTTTGTGTGATCGGTATGATTCAAATTGTCCATTATCCATTTAAAATTGACATTTTAGTTTAATACATGTGTCATTCACTAAAAATCAATAAAATTCACTCTGATTGTCTTGATAATTTAGGACATAAATCCATAAGTAATTTGTGATGTATAGAAAGAAATATCTTGTAAAAACGACACACGATGTGACTGGTATGACTCAAAGTGCATGTTTCTAGTTTGAAATAACATTTTAGTAAAAAACATAAGTGACATATTTAAAACTAAGCAAACACATTCGGATTGTTTTGATACTTTAAAAACATGATCCATAAGTAATTTTTGATTTGTAGGAATCAACCGCACCTCAATCCCACACATGGTGTGACCGGTATAACTCTAAGTGTGTATTTATTTAAAATTGACATTAATTTCATTAAAAAGAACAACTGACATAGTCAAAACTGAGAAAACACATTCATATTGTTTTGATACTTTAGGAAAATAGAGTGGGTTCTAACAACATCCAATTCAAAAAAAGCAGAAAAATGCAGTAGCAAAATACAGCAAGGATAATTCACAATTATTATTTTTTCAATTCACATAGACCAAATAATGGTTCAACGTTCATTCTTCCATAAATCATAACAATTCAAAAAATTTTAAATGCGAGATCAGCTATAGGAAGAAAATTTTATAAATATTTTACTTTAAATAATATAGAACTCGAACAATTTCCCATGGAAGCATATTCATAAAAATGTAAAGGAACCACAAACTAATAACCCATTCCACCTACACTCCTAGAAAATCCAGATGATTTCCTTCACCAAAAGAATGAGTGAAATTAAAGAGTGGATAATTTTGAATAAATAATATAGTTACAGAAAGACAGTAACATTACACTATAGTAAAAAAACCTAATTTTGGAAAGATCTCCCACATCAGCTCATCAAAAACAGGTTTGTCCACATGGAAGTAATAGGGGTGGAGAAGAAAGAATTTTTTAAAACTAGATAAGAACAATTGTAAAATTATATATAAACCAATTTGAGAAATGGTCAGCACAATCCTCATGTCTAGTAGGATAAAAAAAATAACATAGAAACTGGTCAGGTCAACATCGATAGTAAACCCCCATCATTTCACAAAAACGAAAGTTCAAATGCTTTCCATGAGTAGGTTCTATGCTTGTGTACTTTCCAACCAAACAATATTGTAATAAAAACACCAACCAACATATAAATCATCAATACTAGTAAAATTATTTAAAATTTTCACACATTCACTTTGACTCACATAGGTGCATGCATAAATTAACTGAGACACTATCATTTCTTATGAATAGTAACCATCAAAATAGTCATCTAGAATGGCCATAAAAGTCCTGAAATATTTTAAAGAAACCCATGATCCTACAAAACTTACTATGAAAATAGGAATTCAAATGTTAATAGAGATGTTGCACCAGAGAACATCATTATAAACAAACAAAAGATTAAGCAGGTCCCATTAACAAACATGTCTACCATAAACAAAATTAATGACTAGTAAAAACTTAAAGTATATAAAATAAGAATTTGAACACACAAAACAGAATTTTCTTCAATCATAAAAAGAAATAAAAATCCCAGAAATAAATTCATGTCCTGTAAATACATGAAATAAAATAATTGTAACGAGGAAAATAAAAGGAAAAAGTAAGAATAAAACCTTACTATTTTTGAGGTACAAAATCTAGAAATGTTAATATATCCATTGATTTAAGGATAATTTCCATTTAGATATCATGTAATATAATGCACATAAGTGTAAACCCAGTGGGATGTTAAGTGTTTGAATGTTCAGTTTGAATCTAATGACACATGTTGGATCAAATCATGATGAATAAGGATGCCAAGCACTTGAATTTTCACTTAACACTTAGAAGCAGAAACTGTGTGGGTATAAAATAGAAGAGAGGAGTGGTGTTAAACTTCTAAAGTAAAAATTAGGGTTTTAGGTTCTCAGGTTGAATGAGAAAACCAAAAAAGTTTACCTTTAATAATATAGAAAAGTTTTAGTTGATTCAATTTCTCAAATGATGATCCATAAAATATATACAAAGAGTAAAATAAAAGAGAAGTTTTTTTAAGGATACATGAGAATAAGAACTATATTATTTTTCAAAGTGGTGGTTATACTTTGAAAATCTAAGGTGAGTAGATATTATGGTATATGGTCACCGAATGATTTATCTTAATGGGATAGTGAAGTTGTATCACACTATAATACCATCAATCATAATATTATAAAAATAATTTTTAAAAAAATCATAAATTTAAACCTTAATGAAGAGTGCTCCATCATAATTTCTTCTTCTATTTTATATAGTAAAAATTTGATCATGAATTGTGGTGGATGATGGAATATCTTAAAAAACACAATAGAATAAAAAAAAGTCAATATTTTTCTTTTTTCAAAAAGATGTTTATAATTTATAAATGTTAAATGATAAAAAATCATAATATTTTAAATGGTAACAAATTCAATCAATTACACTTATTCTAGTTTCTTTTGAATTTCAATTGGTTTAAATTTTCTAAACATTTTTTTTGAGAAAATTAATGCCTCAACGGTCTTAGGATTCAAATAACTATGAAATGGATCAAGGACTCATCCTCCTGTAATAAATACAAACTCAGTAGAAACTGTAGTTAAAGGAATTTATAGAATATCTCTAGAAATGCATGAGTGAACATGATACTTGCTTGCCTTTCCATTACACCAAATTAAAATATCAAATCCATTTAAATCATCCTCATAATTATCAATCTATAGATATTTTTATAGTTCATTCCTTTATTGTGTCATTTTCTTTTTTCCATTTCTTTGATCCATATGCATCTTTTGATTTCTAATCATACTCACTATCGATACTAGAATCATGAATATGTGACTCTTGATCGAACTTGAATCACATTTATCAACATGAATGGGATATTGTCATTTTTAAAACTCATATAAATTATTCAGAACCTATATTAATTTACTGATCAACTCATTCTTGTCTTCATCATCAAACATCATTTTAAAACTACCCCGAACATATTATAATTTTATTAGGGATCAATAACAACTACCACAAGTAAGATAGAATTAAAATAATAACCAATACCCCAATACTTTTATAACTTAACACTAATTTAAATAGCCATTTCACTCACAGTAATATCATTACTATTAATCCATTTCTTGATTTTTCTATATATGTCACAAAGAGTATGGAAGAAATTATGACATTTCACATGCATAAAATCGAAAAACTCAATAGTAATATTATAAAATATTTTTAAAAACTTGAAAAATAATTGGGAATGCTCCCAATAATATGAAATAGGAGACCTACCTTCATAGACAAGAGAAATCCTAAAACTTGTAGCCTTCTCAAGGAAAATAAATGTTGTCTCATACCTCTTGGAAACATCCAACATAAATTAACAGTAATTACACCTAGTAGGAACATCAAGAATTATATCCTATTTACAAGGATTTTTTAACTCCTCAGTAATGCTCTTGAAAAGAGCCAATCTAGAAGGAGAACTTCTCCCAAATTTTTAAGAAACTCTGATCCTAGTAATTGATGTTGATATTTCCTTTAACCAATCACTAACAATAAGGTTTAAAATATGTTCACAACATCTCATATGAATATAATCTTCTTTAAGAATTTACCCATTCAAATAATTAACACTCCTCACTAAATAACTACTCACTGTATTATTAGAACTAGAATTTTCCATAATAATAGTATTAATACTTTCAATCCCCAATTGTTTCAATGTCTTTTCTAATACTTGGACAATTGTTTACCCCTTTATGATCCAAAATAAGAAAAAACATGATTATTTTTTTATTTAATATCCAATTATCATCAATATAATGTGCAGTCACACACATATTATTCATATTATGAATGTAATACCATGTGTCGTTATTAATACAAAACATATGATAGAACATATCAAACATAGACTTTATTTTTTCTTTCTCAGTCAAATATAACTACAATAAATCTCTAACAACTGTTTTTCTAGATGAAACTTGAAATTAAGGTTAAACAGCTTCAATAAATTCTCTAAAACCTTGATTCTCAACATATTTAAATGATAAATCATCAACAATTATCATTTTAGAAAGAGATATTATGCACTCTTCTTGGTTAAAACGAGCTACTAAAATTTTAATTGTCCCATCATCCTCATATTCACAGTTATTTCCAAGCCTAATAGTGGTTTGAATTTGGTCAAGATTTTTGTGAGGATTTTTATTGCACCTTGTCAAAAACCTATTCAAATTACTAGTTCCATGTTGGCCATACATGAAAGCATAATATTTAACAAAATAATTACAAATATCCCTTTAATTTTTCTTATGAAAATGACTCCAAGATTGAGAAACTCTAGAACTAGTAGTATGAGATTTATGAACTGTTACCTTTTCAGAAGGCTGCTTACCCTCAGTTTCTTCAAATAGTTTTCAACTAATCTCCCACCTATTTTTGTAATTTAATTTGTAGTTAGAGTATACCCTATCTAACTTTGGGTTCCTATAGAAAGTGGAGGATTATAACAACTTGTTGTACCACCTCCATGAATAGATAGCTGCTGTCTGCAAAATAATCCCATCCACAACCAACTAGAAATACTCAGTTTTAAAACACCCCTAGTAGTAGAAGAAGAAATAGGTTTTGAGAGATGGTGGTGTTATCATCATCACCACAATATAATGAAGTAGATGATAATAAAAAACATGATAAAAAATGAAATAACTATATACCACCACCAAACCGCATGAGTAACAGTAAGAGGAGGATAGCGAGGAGGGATTTCCCCTGATCATTCATGTGGAAGGAGGGTTTTTCTTTGTGGGTGGGTGATTTATCAAAGGTTCTAAAGGAGGAAAGAGAGGAGGATGGAAGGAGGGTTTTCTCATGAGGGAATGAGAAGAGAAAAGAGAAGGTGAGGGGTTTTCTTGTGAGGGAAGCTCAGGGAAGGAAGAGTAAGGAGGAGAATATAATAGAGGGAGTAGGGTTTCATTTTTCAAGTCACTCATGAGGGAATGATTTAAAAGGGTGAGGGAGTAGGGTTTCTCTACGTGAGGTAAGGTTGGGGTTAGGGGGTGGTGAGGAGGAGGAGGAGGAGAGGCAAACATGAGGGATAAAGGGAATGAACGAGGAGGTGGGCAGATGGCCTGGTTTTTTTCATACACCCACTGGGTCTGTAAAGACCTAAAATTTCCGTGTAATTTTTTTTAATTAAATGGGAATTTTACGAGTCTGTGAAAATTTACGGTGCTTGATTCCAAGGCCCGGAGTGCCCATAATGAATTTCTGAACTTTTTTTCGGGTACGTTTAGTAAACGTACAAGCGAGTTTTTATAACTTTTTAACCGGTGCTCGGAATTGAAATCTGAGGGCATTGTTGAACTCACAGCACCAGTATTCGCTTAAGAAGACTTTTACCTCGACGACAGTTGGTCGAGGGTGAAAGTTAATTTTTGGGTATTTCATGGAAAAGAAAACTTCATTTTATTTTATTTCTGAGCTCCCATGTGGATATTTTAGGTGGGGACCACCCGAACTAAACCTACCATGAGAGGTTATGGTGGTGGGGGCCACCTGAATTATCCTCTCATGAGAGGTTTTGGTGGTGGGGACCACCTGAGGTTAAAACCTCTTAAACTCCCTATTAAGTGAGGAGAAACCTCTTGAGCTCCCCACTAAATGGTGACACCACCCCCTTAGCTAATTTGGGACAACCCTCCACATTAGTTATGAAACCTATGTGTTTAATTAAACCATTTTGAATTGCGCCAACATAATTTGAAAAATTAAATTATTAAGTTGGATATTTTCATTTTGGTGGGATTGAGGGAAAAGATTGGCAAAGGGGAGAGCTCTTGGAGAAAAGCTCTCCAACGAAGAACGTCAACGACGAACAAAAAATGCCGACTTCAACTCCTTATTATTCCATGGGAAATTCATTGATGAAGAACATCTTTAGAATCAACAAACCGACGATCAAGGAAACACCGACTTCACCGACGTATGTCTTTTCCCGACGACATCATCTCCATTCCCGCAGACAATCTTCAACGAATCGAATAACCCGAGGTAGGGGTTTATTTGCATGTGAATATTCTTCCCATGTACACCTCTTCTATCATTCCGGGAGGGTTTGACGTTCTTAATTCATATTCTTGATGAGCCCCTTGCAACCAACCTAACGCGGAGGGTACGATCCAAACAAACATGGTCTGACCCCTCCGTAAATCTTGTGATGTTTTGCGGTGTTGAACGTGATGAAGGAGATGGCGCAACGACACTGCCCCGTGGCCACCGCCACCTTGCGACCTCCGCGCCCCGCGGCTCCACCACCCATGATCCTGTCGCGCAGCCCACGCGTGCCTCCAGCATCCGCCGAGCTGCCACCGATGTCCGGGCTTGTCGTCGCTGCTGTCCACCGAGCCCCCGTCACCGTCCACCGAGCCGCTACTGCCATCCGCCGAGCCGCCGCCATCAGACCACCATCCCGCGACCAGACTGCCACCCCGTAGCCGGTCCTCCCTCCCGTGGCCAGACCGCCGTCCCGCGGTCGGTCCTCCGACTCGCGACCGGACCGCCGACCTGCGGCCGGAGCGCTGACCTGCGGCCGGACCGCCGACCTGCGGCCAGTCCGCCGACCCCATGGTGGGTCTGCGCCCTGACGACCTCTCTTCCGACCTCGCGGACGGTCCATGCCCTCATGGCTGGTCCGCGCCCCGTGGACGGTCCGCGCCCCACGACCTGTCCTAACCCCGCCGCTGGTCCGCCGTACTCGCGGACGGTCCGTGCCCTCGTGGCCGGTCCGTGCCCTCGTGGCCGGTCCGCCGCCCTCGCGGCTGGTCTGCGCCCTCACGGCCGGTCCGCTTCCTCGCGGTACCCGTGGCCGGTCCTCGCCCTCATGGTACCCCTCAGTCGAGCTGCCCTCGCGGCACCCTCGTGTCATGTGTAGGCCGGGACGGACTCAACGGGCCGGGCTGACCGGGTCGGACCAGACCCGGGCCCTCTACAACCCATTTACCTTCTTTTGGCCATAACTTTGGCACCAAACGTCCGTTTGATGAACCATCAGTGGTGCTGGAAATCTTTGAGCGAGATAGTCTCTTTGAGTGATACCCCACTGAGTTTTGGATTGAGATGGGGAACAATCATGTTGGATCGAGCATGAATCCAACCGGGCCCCCGGGACTAAAAGGTTAATAACTCACAGACCGGGCATCCGATTGACGCATCATCTGTTACGTTGAGACCCCTATGACGTGATGGACCTTTGAGACACTTCTTCATGGGAATTCGTGGTAGTTGGAGTATCGACTAGTAGCTTGTGGAGCGGATCCTCCCGGAGACGAGCGAGCATAGTGCGAAGATCTAGTGGCTGGCTGAGACTTGACGACTTCTGACCATTTCGACTCGGAGTAACTCGACAAGCCCAGTAGGGAGCGACTTGGTGACGCGGTAGACCCACGGTGGGGAGCGCCTCTTTGTGACACGGCAAACCCATGGTACTTGACCGGAGGAGTACCTCAACAGGCCTTGAGGGGGAGCACCTCTGTATGATGTGGCAGACCCACGGTGGAGAGCGCCTCTGTATGACGTGGCAGATCCATGGTACTCAACAGGAGGAGTACCTCAGCAGTCCAAGGTTAGTGGGAAGTGCCTCTGTGTGATGCGGTAGGCCCACTGTACTCGATAGAGGAGGAGTTCTCCAACAGCCGAGGTGTTCGACGTTGTGTTCGGAATGTTACTTGATACTACCCCTAGAATAAATCCTGGTGTGAGCTGAGTCAGAACCTCTGTTTTTTTCTCATGATTGAGATGGATTACTTAATAACTTAGGTATATGTATGGGCATATACCTAAGTAAGGTTATCTGTTGATTTCATACCTTTGTGTTTTATCCTTGTTGGAATTTTTTTGAGACCTATTGGGTCTTGGGGTCCCTACTGAGTATTGTTATACTCACCCCTGCACGGGTTATGCCCGCACCTTGTTGTATTGGATGCAGACGACGAACAACATTGACTGAGGCTGAGAGTACCAGAACTGGACGGTACCAAGAGGTGGACCATATGGCGTGTCGGTACGCAAAGGAGATGGGTGGAAGTGGAGTGCTGAGGAGGCAATCTGTACCTACCCTTCAGGTAGGAACCTCGAAGGACGACCCAAAAACTGATTTTACCTTTTCTTCAGTTGTATTGTATCATAGTTGTACTTGTACTTTATAGTTGGACTTGTATTCTGGCCCCTTTTACTTACTGCACTCACTCTATCTACAGTTCAACTTACTTGTGTTCCTATCTTTCCGTGTGCTTGGTTATGTGTGCTTATAGGTTATAAAGGCAATGCCTTCCTAGTTTTAGGGAATATGCCTTCGGTGCTAGCCACCAGCCCCTGGCCTATGGAAGGTGGGCTTGGGGTAGTCACGGAACGAGCCCTGAGGGATGGGTCATGATAAATTGGTATCAGAGGAGTTGGTTCTACTGAATAACTAGGACTCTGATCTTTTCTGTTAAGTAATAGTGTTAAGGGTAATGAGTACGGTTTTTAGTTAAGGGAGTCCAATGTTAGTGCGGCGGCTGATGTATCCATACACCAGGACCCTGACTTCTGACTTCCGACTCAGTGCAAAAAAACACTGATTGCGTGTGTGTTTTAAAATGTTTTCTTTGTGATCTTTTGAGTAAGCTCACCAGGTATAACTTTCAGCTCACCAGGTATAAATTTTTGACCGTAGTGTACCTGTTTATTTTTAGGATGCCTCCATGATGATAGCCAACTAGAGTTATGAGATTTTTATGCACTGATATCCCACCGAGCGATGAGGCCTCGGTACAGGGCCCTTTTCCAGTAGAGGCACCAGTGGAGGCACCAACGGTACCACTCCCTGTTGGGCCACCGATGCGACCAGCCCCAGCGGCAGATGGTGCACGCTGCTTGAGCGCATTGCACGAGTTCCAGTGCCAGAGGCCACCCAGGTTCAGGGGAGAGACGTGTCACGATCCGTCCCCATGGGGCCCACGCTGTGACTCCCCAAGCCCGCCTCCAATAGGTCAGGGGCTAGTGACTAGCACTGAGTAGGAATATTACTAACATGGGAGGCATTGCCTATGTACCTGTACACACATACACATCTCCAAGACCACAATACTAAAATGTAAAAACCACTAAGGAACAAAATGCATGCATACAACTAAACCCAACCAACAAAGTACGACGAAAGGTAGAGTACTAAAAAGTAAACTGGGCCAGAATACAAACCCACCAAAAACAAGAGTCCGAAAACTGCAAAGTACAACCTATAAACACAAAAGGTACTGGGACTGCTGCTCGTAGCCGTAGGAACGCCTCGTCCTATTGGGAACTCAGAAATCTCAGTCCTATCCTGGTCCGCCCTGGACTCTGTCGAAAGGCTGCTCGTCTGCACAAGACACCAGACGTGCGGGCAAATCCCGTGCAGGGGTGAGTATAACAATACTCAGTAGAGGACCCAAAAAACCACAAAAAAGTACACAAGGTAAAGGTAAAGTCAGCTATGCACAATGTATGTCTACAAAACATATTTAAAAAACCAGATATACTAAAAACCCAGACCCGTATTCTAGAGACAAGTCACACAACCGCATACCCCCATTAGGGATACAGTTCGAAGATTCTGCGATGCAATCATTCCGGGAGAACACACTCCACGAGTCTTATAGATCTGATGACGTCTGTCCAAGAAGTACTATTCATCGGGAACTGTCACGAGAGGTATTCACACTCATTACAGGAGACACACTTTTGAGTGGGAAGGATCACGCTAGATAGAAGCACTCATTACGGGAGACACACTCCGGAGTGGGAAAGATCACGATACACAGATGAGGATCACTTTCAGGGCCATGGAGGATACCGCGACTCATCCGGATTCACCAGTTAGGTGATACACCAGCTAGGTAGAGGATCAACGCCCGGTAGAGTTGGTCACGTCGATTACTGACTCTACCTAGGGTCAGGAATGGATAGAGGATCTCGATCCGGACCTCTCGGATGGATGCCTGACTCTATCACAGAAAGTACTGCTGAAGGGATCATACTCTTGTGTGAGGAAATGATTCCTGACCTTTAGGGGAATGAGAAGAAGGGGAACTAATCCAAACAAAAGATGTCCAATATACGGTGAAAAAGATGACCATTCAGTTTTCCAAAAAGTACACGACGTGTAGAAAAGTTACATGTCGTGTTGTCTGACCCCGGGTACTGCCTGTGTACAACGACCCGTGTCATAAGGATGGTCGTGTAGAAAAACTGAGTACATGGCGTGTAGTACGATGTGCACGCCGTGTCCGAGTGACTGGGGTTGGCCTTGTGTCACTGACCATGTGGCCGTACACGTTCATCAACCCATGTACTACAACCCGTGTCCGTGTACTCCCTAGATACACGCCGAGTTCTGCGTAGCCGCCTCTGCTATGGTTTACACACCGTGTTTCCTAAAGCCGTGTAGATCATCCCATGTCCATGTATTTCCCAAGATACACGCTGAGCTTCGGGGAAAGTTCGACACGCCATGTGAACAGGGTTACACGCTGTGTGATTCTGCTCTGACCCCCGAACCCTAGCTGCCACTGAACTACACGACCAGTTCTCAGGAAGTACACGCCGTGTATTCTGGAAATTTCCAGAAATGGCACTCTTCGCCGGCATGCCTCCCGTGCTACTCTGATCGTAGATCTGGAAATTTGATCACCACAAAAAATTCAGGTTTTTTTCGTCCCGACACCATGAAGACTCTTCCGGTGTTTTCGGGCCTTCGATCGGCTCCGAAAACATATTTTGATCTTCCCGCGTGAAGAACGCTCGAAGAAAGCCCTTTTTCCGATCCGGTCCGATCTATTGTCCTCCATCATCGTCGCACCTCTATGAGGTCGTTGCGGTGCCGAAACTTCGATTTGGGATCATTTCATTGTAGAACGGATGCTCAATGATCCGTTTTTCATCACCCTACGAAGAACACGAAGAACACGCGAGAAAGAAAAAGGGGAAAGAGATCCAATAAAACAACATGAGGAACAAACCTCCACCGTCATTTGTCACGACGTTGATCTGCTCCCGTCAGTAGGCTTAAATGGAGCAGGATCAAACAATAAAAGAAAACATGGATCAAATCCCCGAGATCATCCCAAAGAAAAATCCCTCCCACAGGAACTTACGAATCCGCGGATCAACTTGTTCGTGGTTGATCCACATTCGTCATTTTAAATTTAGAATGGGGAAAGAGTGAATTAAATAACAAACCCCTACCTCAACTGGGATCGATCGCTGACGAAGGTGTCGCGCTGCCGCCGTCGTCAAGATCCTTCAACATCATTGGTGCAATGATTCTCAACTTTGATCCGTCGTCATTCGTCGTTGAGGGTTTGCTCCAGCGCTCCGCGGATCCTCTAGCGATTTCTCCCAAAAGTTCATCAACGACCACCAATCGCTTAACCCATTAAAAAAGGAAACATGATTGGCATTTAAGATACACTGCGATATTATTGACTCCAACTTGCCATTTTTGAGTCATTATGACGTGTCATTAATTAAGGAAAAAAATTTCCCATCACTGCGTTGCAGCGAATGTTTCCATAAAATAAATTAAACATATAGCAATTTTTTTTATTTTATTAAAAACGTCCGAAAATTAACTTTTTCCCTCGACCCGTGCCGGTCGAGGTTAGGCTCGTTTTTAGGTAAATTCGCCGCTCCGGACACAACTATGCCCTCAGATTTTTAATCCGGGCATCCATTTGGAAACCGCAACAACCGCAAACAAGGGCCGATTCACTTAACTTAAAAAGTGGAAAACACCGTTCCGGGCTCACCGGGCCTCGGAATGATGTACTGTTTTCGCGCTCGGTATCAAAATAATTCCATATAATATTTAAAGATAATAATACACGAAAAATCTAAGACATTACATTCTCCCCACCTTGGGGCTTTACGTCCCCGAAAATCCAAAACAAAGGCTACCCAAAAAGATGAGGGTACTGGGCACGGATCTGGGCCTCCCGCTCCCACGTGCTCTCCTGAAGATTCCCATTCTACCACCGGATGCGCACCAAGGGAATCGATTGTCCACAAATTATCCTCTCCTACCAATACTCAATCTCCACTAGGTACTCAGCAAAGGTCACTCCATCCTCGATGTCCAGCTCGCCCAAGTCGATGACGTACGATGGGTCGTGCACATACCTCCTCAGTTGAGACATGTGGAAGAAATCATATACCTGATGCAACTGTGGCGGTAGAGCTAGGCAGTATGCCACCTCGCCAACTCTGCACTGTATCTGGAAGGGTCCGATGAACCTTGAAGATAGCTTGCCTCCTCAGCCAAATCTCTGTAACCATCGTCGAGGTGAGACCCAAAGAAAGACGTGGTCTCCCTCTTCGAACTCCAGAGGCCTCCTTCGTTGGTCAGCATAGGACTTCTGTCGGCTCTATGCAGTCTTCATCCACTCTCGGATGGTCTGTACCTTCTCTGTGGTAGCTCGCACCAACTCTGGACCCATGAGTGTTGACTCTCTAGGGTCGGTCCAACAAAGCGGTGACCGACAGGGTCTCTTGTACAAAGCCTCGAATGGTGCCATACCAATGGTGGAGTGGTAGCTGTTGTTGTACGCAAACTCCACCAGTGGTAGGTGGTCCTCCTAGCTGTGACCAAAGTCCAATATACAATCTTGCAACATATCCTCCAGAACCTGAATGGTCCTCTCTGTCTGACCATCAGTCTGGGGATGAAACGCTGTGCTCAAGTGTAGCTGAGTCCCAAAAGCCTCCTGCAATCACTTCCACAACCGGGATGTGAAGCGGGTGTATTGATCTGAGACTATAGTCGAGGGGGAACCATGAATCCGAACTATCTCCTTCATGTAGAGGCGTCCAAGATCTCTATGGAACTCTGCTCTCTGATAGCTAGGAAGTGGGCCGACTTGGTGAGTCGGTCAATGATCACCCAGATGGAATCATGCCCCTTGGACGTCCATGGTAAGCTTGTCACGAAGTCCATCGATATCCCATCCCATTTCCACTCTGGAACTTCCAGGGGGTGAGCTAATCCCGCTGGAACCTGGTGCTCAGCCTTCAACTGTTGGCATGTGAGGCATCAAGAAATGAACTCCGCTACTACTTTCTTCATGCCTGACCACCAGAACTGTCATCAAAGATCCTGGTACATCTTTTACACCCCAGGATGTACCACCAAAGGGGATTTATGAAACTCCCTCAGGACCTCCTCTTGCAACATCACTGGTACAACAATGCGTCCTCTGAAAAGAAGTACGTGCTCCCCACCTTGTGAATATCTATTAGAAGCATGTCCTGTGGATAAATAAGCACGTAAATCCACACAGTCGACATCCCCAAGATGTGCCTCCATAACTCACTGTAAGAGTGGAGGGGTTACAACCATCGACAACAGGTAAGCTGTATCCTCTCCATCCACGAAGGATTAATTCAACGCGGCTAACTGCTGTGTCGCCTCACTCAACAGCTATGAGCTCGACCTTCTGCTAAGAGAATATGCCACCTTGTTTCCCTTTCTAGGAGTATAGATGATCTCAAAATCATAGTCCTGGAGGAACTCTAGCCATCGTCTCTACCATAGATTCAGATCTTTCTACGAAAATATATACCTGAGGCTCTTGTAGTCAGAGTAGACGATAAACCGCTCGCCCATCAGGTAGTGTCGCCACATCTTCAAAGCGAAGACCACTGCTGCCAACTCGAGATCATGGGTCACATAGTTCTGCTCATGTGGCCTAAGATGGCATGGACCATAAAAAATCACTGCATGCCACTGCATCAGGACACAGCCGAGCCCAGTCCCTGATGCGTCGTAGAAAACTACGTAATTGACACCCTCCTCCAGCAATCTCAAGATTGGGCGCTCTTCAAACTCTATCTTAGCTGCTCAAAAGCTTTCTAGCACTTATCCATCCATATGAAGGGTTTCCCCTTCCTGGTCAAGGCTGTCATTGGTGCTGATATCTAGGAGAAATCAGGAATGAATCTCTGGTAATATCCTGCCAACCCAAGGAAGCTCCGCACCTCCGTCACACTCCGAGGTGGCTCCCATGCTAACACAGCCTCTACCTTGGCTGGGTCCATAGCTACTCCATCCGCTGAGATAACATGTCCTATAAAGTGGACCTCCTGAATCCATAACTAGCACTTTGAGAGCTTCCCATTAATCTGGTGCTCCCGAATTACTTCTAGAACCATCCGCAGGTGTCTTTCGTGCTTCTCCTCTGACGCTGAGTACACAAGGATGTCATCAATGAAGACCACTACAAACTAGTCCAAGTATGGCTGGAAGATCCAGTTCATCAGTCCCATGAACACTGTGGGGGAATTTTTCACGCCAAAAGGCATCACCAAGTACTCATAGTGACCGTAGCGGCATCTGAAAGCCGTCTTCGGTATATCCTTGTCCCGCACTCGTATCTGGTGATAGCCTGATCGAAGGTCAACCTTCGAGAACCACTGCACCCCTCTTAGCTGATCGAAGAGGTCATCGATTCTCGGTAGTGGATACTTGTTCTTCACCATCACCTGGTTCAGGCACCGATAATCCACGCAAAACCTTAGACTCCCATATTCCTTCTTGGCAAACAAGACTGGGGCCGCCCAGGGTGAGACGCTGGGTCTCACAAAACCCTTGCTCTAAAAATCCTCCAACTGCACCCTCAGCTCGTGAAGCTCTGTGGGAGCCATCTGATATAATGATGAGGAAATCGGTGCCATCCCAGGGTGTAAGTCGATGCAGAAGTCGATCTCCTGGCGAGGAGGTAATCTTGGAACATCTTCGGGAAAGACATCCTCGTACTCCGCCACTACTGCTGGGAACCAGGAGCTCACAACATCCACTGCTCTAAGGGAAAGGCTAGCCAACTCATGAGAGATTGGCTACACCCTCTTGTGCATAAGTCCATTCTGTGCTACCTGGGTTTCCTTTTCTCTGACAAAGTAAAACCTCATTCCATAATGGCGGACACACCGCACTCTTCGCCTAAAACAGTAAATCTGGGCATGGACCGAAGATAACCAATCCATACTGAGAATGATGTCGTAAGGCCTCAACGCTACCACCAAGAGGTTCCAACCGAAACTCTCACCTCCAAGGGTAAGATCACACTATCTATAAAGGTGCGTGATCATCAAGTCTCCTCCCGTAGGTGTCTCCAAACGTAAGGATTGAGTCAATGATTCTACCGAAATCTCGAGGTTTCATGAAAGACATGTGGCTATGAAGGAATGACTGGCACCGGTGTATATAAACACGACAGATAAGGTAGAGAAGACACCGATTGTACCTCGAATCATCCTTGGAGTCCCTAGGTCATATGCCTCGACCACATGTAGCTGTCCCCGCCCCTGTCCCCTAGCTCCCTAAGCTTGGTGCGGACCTTCTGGGGATGGTGGTGGAAGTAAGTCGAAGCGTCTGCCACCACCTGCAGCTCTCCCTGCTCCTCTTCCACATCCGCCGTCTGGCGGGTCTTCCTGTTCCATTCTCTGCATCTGCCTCAATGGTCCATCCACCGCTTCCCTGTCAGCAGCTCGACGGGTCGAGCAATCTCTAGCGAGATGTCCCCTATCGTCGCATGCGTAACATCGCTTCTCCCTAGGCTAACTGGATCCATCTTGAGATCCTTGGACTATCGATACCCTATCCTGGGTCCTCCTATGACATTTCCCACATCCAGATCCCTGTGCCTAGTGTCGGCTCCATGCTGCTGGGGTCTCTGCACCTGTCTGCCTGCTGCTGACTGCCGGCAGCTGTCTCTGCTCCGCCAAGAAGCTCTCAATCACCAAGGCCCGCTCGAGCACTCCAGCATAAGTCAATATTTATAGAGGCATGACACTAGCTCAGATGTCTCGTCATAGACCTTGATTGAAGGTCCGAGATCTAAAGTACTGATCCCTAACCATATCCATCGAGTACTTGGAGAGGTTGGTGAACCTTGATGAATAGTCAGCTACTGTCATACTGCCTTGCTGGAGATGAATAAGCTCCTGGATGCATACAACTCTTAGCGTAACTGGAGAGAACTCCTCCCTGAAGAGTCGCTCAAACTTCATACATGAAAGAGTCTCCTCATCATGAGTCTGTGTGGTCAGACTCCACCATCATCCTGCTGAACCATGAAGAAGGCTCGCTCCTAGGATCACCATCTGGTCTGCTGGTGTCCTCATTAGACAGAAAACTCTAGTCACCGCCTCAAGCCAGTCCTCAACCACCTGAGGGTCGGGCTCACCTCGGAACCTAAGGGGTCTCTATCTCTGGAACTCATAGAGCACGCTAAGCCTACGCTCCTTGCCGGTAGGTACTGTAGGTACCATTGGCTGCTCCACTGGTGGTGGCATAACTGGTGCACAACCTGGTGGCACCACCTGGGGAACTAGTCCCTATATCGAAGCCTCTTCACTAAGGGGGTCATCCTCATGATCATGCTACTGAATCCTAGCAGGTATGCGTCGTAGAGGCATCTTGTAAGGAAACAAGATGTACCATGGTCAAAGAGTATATCTGGATAGCTGACACAAAGGACATGAAAAACACTAACCATTACTATATGATGCATGTACATTTTATCCCCCATAAAACTGTGTTTTCGTGTACCGAGTAAAAAAGGAGGTTATCAGAGTCTTGGTGTATGGATATGTCGGCCGTCGCACCAACACTAGAGTCTCTGGCCTGAAAGCCGAACCCAAAACACTCAACAATGTTGCCCCAAACCAAAATCACAGACTCTTGGTCCTAAGGTAGAACCGACAACCTCTGATACCACTCTGTCACGACCCGTCCACATGGGGCCCGCGCCGTGACTCCCCAAGCCCACCTCCAATAGGCCAGGGCCTGGTGACTAGCACCGAGTAGGCATAGTACTAACATGGGAGACATTGCCTATGTACCTGTACACACGCAGAAATCTCCAAGCCCACAATGTTGAAATCTAAAAACCACTAAGGAACAAAAATGCATGCATACAACTAAACCCAACCAACAGATTACGACAAAAGGTAGAGTACTAAAAAGTAAACTGGGCTAGAATACAAGACCACCAAAAACAAGAGTCTGAAAACTGCAAAGTCCAACCTGTAAACACAAAAGGTACTAAGACTTCTGCTCGTAGCCATAGGAATGCCTCGTCCTGTAGGGAACACAGAAATCTCAGTCCTATCTTGGTCCTCCCTAGACTCTGTCGAAAGGCTGCTCGTCTGCACAAGACACCAGATGTGGGGGAAAGGCCCGTGTAGGGGTGAGTATAACAATACTCAGTAGAGGACCCCAAAAACCAAAAAACAGTACACACGGTAAAGTTACAGTCATCTATGAATAATGTATGTCTACAGAACATATTGAAAAAACTAAATATACTAAAAAACTAGACCCGTAGTCTAGATACAAGTCCCACAACCGCATACCCCCATTAGGGATACAGTTCGAAGATTCCGTGATGCACTCGTTCTGGGAGAACACACTCCATGAGTCTTATAGCTCTGATGACGTCTGTCTAAGAAGTACTGTTTTTCAGGAACTGTCACGAGAGTTAGTCACACTCATTATGGGAGACACACTCCTGAGTGGGAAGGATCACGCTAGATAGAAGCACTCATTATGGGAGACACACTCCTGAGTGGGAAATATCACGATACACAGATGAGGATCACTTCTAGGGCCATGGCGGATATCACGACTCATCCGGATTCACCAGTTAGGTGATACACCGGCTAGCTAGAGGATCAATGTCCGGTAGAGTTGGTCACGTCGATTCATAACTCTACCTAGGGTTAGGAATGGATAGAGAATCTTGATCCGGGCCTCTCAGATGGATGCCTGACTCTATCACAGAAAGTCCTACTGAAGGGATCATACTCCTATGTGAGGAAATGATGTCTGGACTTCAGGGGAACGAGAAGAAGGGGCACTAACCCAAATGAAATATGTACAAGATTTGGTGAACAAGAGGACCATTCCATTTTCCAAAAAGTACACAATGTGTAGAAAAGTTACACGCCGTGTTGTCTGACCCTGGGTACTGCCCGTGTACAAAAACCCATGTCGTAAGGCTAGTCATGTAGAAAAACTGAGTACACGACGTGTAGTACGATGTATACTCCGTGTCCGAGTGACTGGGGTTGGCCCCGTGTCACTGACCATGTGGCCGTACATGGTCATCAACCCCTGTAATCCAACCCGTGTCCATTTACCCCCTAGATACATGCAGAGTTCCGCGTAGTCGCCTCTACCGTGTTGTACACACCATGTCGCCTGAAGCTGTGTAGATCATCCAGTGTCCGTGTATTTCCAAAGATACATGCTGAGCTTTGGGGAAAGTCCAACATGCCGGGTGACCAGGGTCACACGCCGTGTGATTCCGCTCTGACCCCCAAACCCTATCCACCACCGAACTACATGGCATGTTCTTAGGAAGTACACGCCGTGTATTCTGGAAATTTCCAGAAATGACGCTCTTCGCCGGTGTGCCTCCCGTGCTTCTCTGATCGTCGATCCGGCCATCCGATCGCCACGAAACCTTCAGGTTTTGGTCGTCCCGACGCCATGAAGACTCTTCCGGTGTTTTTGGGCCTCTGATCGGCTCCGAAAAAATATTTTGATCTTCCCGCACGAAGAACGCTCGAAGAACGCCCTTTTTCTGATCAGGTCTGATCCATCGTCCGCCATCGTCGTCGCACCTCTGTGAGGTCATTGCGGTGCCAAACCTTTGATTTGGGATCCTTACATCAAAAAATGGATGCGCAATGATCTGTTGTTCGTCACCCCGTGAAGAACACGAAGAAAGCGCGAGAAAGAAAAAGGGGAAAGAGATCCAATAAAAAAACATGAGGAACAAACCTCCGTCGTCTTTCGTCACGGCGTTGATCCGCTCCCGTCAGTAGGCTTAAACAGAGTAGGATCAAACAATAAAATAAAACATGGATCAAATCCCTAAGATCATCCCAAAGAAAAATCCCTCCCACAAGAACGTACGAATCCTCGGATCAACTTGTTCGTGGTTGATCCGCGTTCGTCATTTTAAATCAAGAATGGGGAAAGAGGGAATTAAATAACAAACCCCTACCTCAACTGGGATCGATCGCTGACGAAGGTGTCGCGTTGCCACTGTCATCAATATCCTTCAACATTGTTGGTGCAATGATTCTCAACTTTGATCCATCATCGTTCGTCTTTGAGGGTTTGCTCCAGCGCTCCATGAATCCTCTAGCAATTTCTCCCAAAAGTTCGTCAACGACCACCGATCACTTAACCCATTAAAAAATGAAACATGATTGGAATTTAAGATATGCTGTGGTATTAATGACTCCAACTTGCCATTTTTGAGTCATTATGACACTTCATTAATCAAGGAAACAAATGTACCGTCACTGTGCTGCAATGGATGTTTCCATAAAATAAAATAAACATTTAGCAATTTATTTTATTTTTATTTTACTAAAAACATCCGAAAATTAACTTTTTCCCTCGACCCGTGCCGGTCGAGGTTAGGCTCGTTCTTAGGTAAAGTTTCCACTCCAGATGCAACGGTTCCATTAGATTTTTAATCTGGGCATCCGTTTGGAAACTGCAACAATCACGCACAAGTGCCGACTCACTTAACTTAAAAAGTCCAAACCACCATTCCGGGCTCACCGGGCCTCAGAATGATGTTCCATTTTCGCGCCCAGTCTCGAAATAATTCCATATAATATTTATAAAAAATAATACATGGGAAATCCAATACATTATAAGAGAGACCCACAGATGGCTGAGGATTGGATGGAGGCTGTGGTGAGAGTCTTCCGACTTGTAGGGACACCAGCCGATCTCATGGTGATACTTTCCGCCAACCTTCTACAAGAAGAAGAAGGTAGATAGTAGAGCTTGATGCTCTAGGTTCACGACGAGGTGAAGCTTATCTGGGTAGACTTCGAGAGCTTGTTTCGAGCAGAGTTTTTCCCAACAACTCTCCGCGTAGTGCGCATACAGGAGCTTCTTCATCTACAGCAGGGCAGCATAACTGTGGCTCAGTACTTAGCGAGGTTCACTGAACTCTCATGCTACTCCATAGATATGGCACGGGACCCTTTCTTCAGGGCCCTAACCTTCGATCAGGGGCTTAGGCGGGAGATCAGGGCTTCAATGATCTCACTCAGCATCCCAACGCAAGAAGGGGTGTTAGAGAGATCCATCTTGGTGGAGAGTTTCCTTGCTGAGCAGACACCAGCAGCAATACCCACTACCAGTCGTCACATAGAGGAGTCTTCTGCAGCTGGAAGTCGACAGATGTCACAGAGGTCAAAGAGTACTAGACCTATAGGTGGACTATAGCATGGATCAAGATCGGTTGTGCGGGGAACCCGAGGCGGAACCAGTTAGGCAAGGAGTGGGCAGTGTTACACATGCAGCGGGAAGGGTCACATGTCTCGTGACTGTCCGACCCGTCGTACGGATGATTAGAAGATGATCAAAGGACTGCCCATGTAGAGACATAGGTTTGACCGAGGAGGTCTGTAGGGATTAGGCTTATGTGGCAGGGGAGCTGGCCGTGCAGCTGGCGGTGGGCGACGATTCGAGATGTTACCGCCACCACCACCAGGAGGTCCACCCCGACCGCAAGGAGTAGGTGGACAGGGGAGATCTCAGCTCCATGAAGCTGAGGATTACGACCATGGCGCTCTAGAGATGATACGAGGTATGATCTGTGTCTACTCCACCATAGCTGTAGTACTTATAGACACAGGTTCCAGCCATTCTTTTATTTCCACTGCCCTTGTTCGGAGCTTAGAGATTCCGATGGAGCCGTTGGCTCGATCCTTACAGATAGAGACTCCTACAGCAGCAGATTCGATGATTACACACTAGTGCTGGAAGTGTGAGCTTACTATAGGAGGTGAGAGATTTAGCTAATATCTCTTAGTAGTGGCGTTGAGGCCTTACGACGCCATCTTGGGTATGGACTATTTATCTACAGTCCATGCTTATATTGACTGTATTAGGCGCAAATTGCAGTGTGTCCGCACAGATGGGACCAGGTTTACCTTCACCGGCAAGAAGGGAGAATTTGCAGAGCAGGATGGACTTACCCAGAGGAGAGTGTAGCTGATCACTCATCAGTTGGCTAGCCTCACCCTCGGAGCTGTTGATGTGGAGAGTCTAAGATATCCTGTAGTGGTGGACCTATACGTAGATGTTTTCCCTAATGATGTTCCAGGTATACCTCCTCGTAGAGAGGTATAAATTTTCATTGACTTGTACCCCAGGACATCACTGATATCTACACCTGCGTATCAGATGGCTCCCACGGAGCTTCATGAGCTACAGGTACAACTAGAGGACTTGCAGGGGAAGGGATTCAATCGGCCTAGTGTTTCACCTTGGGCAGCCTCGATTCTATTCAACAAGAAGGCGGATGGGAGCTTGAGAATTTGTGTCGACTATCGGCGCCTGAACTAGGTGACCGTGAAGAATAAGTACTCACTCCCAAGGATTGACGACCTCTTTGATTAGCTTAAGGGAGAACGGTGGTTCTCGAAGATAGACCTCAGATCAGGCTATCACCAGCTCAGAGTATGAGATGAGGATGTGCAGAAGATGACCTTTAGGTGTCGGTACGACCATTATGAGTTCTTGGTTATGCCATTCGGCATGAACAATGCTCTAGAAGTGTTCATGGGACTCATGAACATGATCTTTCAGCTATACCTTGATCGCTTTGTAGTAGTCTTCATCGACGACATTCTGATCTACTAGACTACTGAGGAGGAGCATGCTTATCATTTTCAGGTAGTACTGGACACACTCTGAGAGCAATAGATTTATGGTAATCTCTTGAAGTTCCAGTTTTAGATCCGAGAGGTTCACTTTCTAGGTCATGTCATATCAAAGGCAGGAGTTGCAGTGGATCCAGCAAACATTGAGGCGGTACTTTCTTGGGAGCCACCCAGGAGTGTGATGGAGGTACGGAGTTTCCTGGGTTTGGATGGATACTACTAGAGGTTTGTACCATACTTCTCTAGAGTTGCAGCACCACTATCAGCCATAACGAAGAAGGGGAAACCCATCATGTGGTCTTAGAGATGCCAGTAGAGTTTTTAGAAGCTTAGCCAGAGGCTGACTAGTGCCCCCATCTTGAGGCTTCCAAAGGAGGGCGTAGGGTACATAGTTTATTGTGACACATCAGGGACCGGACTCAAATGTGTCCTAATGTAGAATCCAGCAGTGATCACATATGGTTCTTGACAGCTGAGACTGCATGAGCAGAACTACGCTACCCATGAAATGGAGTTAGTAGTAGTGGTCTTCGCCTTGATGATGTGGCGAAACTATCTGATGGGCGAGCGCTTTACAGTGTACTCTGATCACAAGAGTCTCAGGTATATCTTCTCTCAGAAGGACCTGAACCCGAGACAACGACATTGGCTCAAGTTACTCCAGGACTATGACTTCGAGATAGTCTATACTCCTGGGAAGGGGAATGTTATAGTAGATGCACCCAACAGAAGATCTGGTATACATATGCTAGGTGAGGCGACGAAGCAACTGGCTGCCATACAGATATCCTTTGTATACTGAGATGGAGTAGTTTTTCTTTAGTCTCTCACATTCACTCCTCCACTTATTCAGCAGTTCGGGGAGGCACAACATGGGGACACTGACTGCGAGGATCAACATGGTTAGATATCCTAAGGGCATGCACCTAATGGATTTTATGAAGGTGGGGAGCACGTCGACCTCTTTAGAGGATGTACAATGGTACCCAGACCTTTAGCATCAGTACAGGTGACCAGGGATGCAGAAAGTAGTGGAAGATTTTGTATCACGATAATTCACTTGTCAGCAAGTGAAGACATCACAGAGTTGGCAGAAGTCTTATGCCAACAGGATACAGAGACCTCTGGAGTTTGAGGATGGCGACCATGTGTTTCTACGGGTCTCACCTCAATAAGGTTTGCAAAGATTTGGATGAGGCGAAAAGTTATCTATGAGGTTCATCAGACCTTTTCAGGTCCTCAGTAGAGTTGGTGAGGTGGCATACCACTTAGCTCTTCCACCTCAGTTGCACCGGGTGCATGACGTCTTCCACGTATCCCAGCTGAGGAGATACGTGAATGACCCTTCTATCATCATCAACCATGGAGAGTTGGACGTTTACGATGGGGAGAATTTTACAGAGGTTCCAATAGAGATTGAGGATCGACAGAAGCAGGTCCTTCATGGATGATCGATACCTCTAGTGCGCATTCACTGGCAGCACAGTAACCTCCATGAGAGCACATGGGAGCAGGAGGCTCAGATGCGTGCTCAGTACCCCCACTTGTTTTCCAAGTTTTGAGTTATGGATTATGGGGATGTAAAGCCATGAAGTAGGTAGAATGTAAAGACCCAGAATTTCCATGTAATTATTTTAATTAAATGGGAATTTTATGAGTCCGCGAAAATTTACGACACTTGATTCCGAGGCCCGGAGTTCCCAGAATGAATTTCTGAACTTTTTTTCAGGTACGTTCAGTAAATGTACCAGTGGGTTTTTATAATTTTTGAACCGGTGCTCGGAATTAAAATCTGAGGGCACCGTTGAACTCCCAGCGCCGATATTCTCTTAAGAAGACTTCCACATCGACGACAGTTTGTCGAGGGTGAAAGTTATTTTTTGGGTTTTTTGTTGAAATAATAAAATAAAATAAACTTCATTTTATTTTATTTTTGAGCTCCCATGTGGATATTTTAGGTGGGGACCACCCGAACTAAACCTCCCATGAGAGGTTATGGTGGTGGGGGACAACTAAATTAAACTCCCATGATATGTTTTGGTGGTGGGGACCACCCGAGGTTAAAACCTCTTGAACTCCCTATTAAGTGGGGAGAAAGCTCTTGAGATCCCCACTTAATGGTGCCACCACCCCCTTAGTTAATTTGGGCCAACCCTCCACATTAGTTATGCAACCTATGTGTTTAATTAAACCATTTTGAATTGTGCCAACATAATTTGAAAACTTAAATTATTAAGTTGGATATTTTCATTTTGGTGGGATTGAGGGAAAGGATTGGAAAAGGGGAGAGCTCTTGGAGAAAAGCTCTCCAACGAAGAATGTCAATGACGAACGAAAAACGCCGACTTCAAATCCTTATTCTTCCACGGGACATTCGTTGACAAAGAACATCTTCAGCATCAACAAACCGATGATCAAGGAAACACCGACTTCACCGACGTCCGTCTTTTCTCAACGACATCGTCTCCATTCCCGTAGACAATCTTCAACGAATCGAATAACCCGAGGTAGGGGTTTATTTGTGTGTGAATATTCTTCCCATGTACACCTCTTCTATCATTGCGGGAGGGTTTGATGTTCTTAATTCCTGTTCTTGATGAGCCTCTTGCTACCACCCTAACGCGGAGGGTACGATCCAAACTAACATGGCCCGATCCCTCCGTAAATCTAGTGATGTTTTGCGGTGTTGAACGTGACGAAGGCGATGACGAAACGACACCACCCCGCGGCCACCACCGCATTGTGACCTCCGTGCCCCACGGCTCTGCCACCCACGGCCCCGCCGCACCGACCACGGCTACCGCCGGCGTCCGCCGAGCCACCACCAGTGTCCGGGCCTACCGCCACTGCCGTCCACCGAGCCCCCGTCATAGTCCGCCGAGCCGCTGCCGCCATCCGCCGAGCAGCCACCATCGGACCACCATCCCGTGACCAGACCGCTACTCCGCAACCGGTCCTCCCTCCTGCGGCCAGACCGCCGCCCCACGGCCAGTCCTCCGACTCGCGACCGGACCGCCGACCTGCGGCCGGTCCGCCGACCCCGTGGCCAGTCCGCGCCCTCACGGCCGCTCTTCCACCCTCACGGCCGGTCCGCACCCCGCGTCCGGTCCACGCCCCGCCGCCGTCCGCCGAGCCGCCACCGCCATCCTCTGAGATGCCACCGCCGTCCGCTGAGCTGCCACCGCCGTCCGCTGAGCCACCATCGCCGTCTGTTGAGCCGCTGCCCGCCGCCGTCCGCCGAGCCGCCACCGCCGTCCTCCGAGCCTCCACCGCCATCCGCCGAGCCGCAACCGCCATCCGCCGAGCCGCAGCTGCCGTCCGCCGAGCCGCCACCACCGTCCGCCGAGCCACCCCTGCTGTCTGCCGAGCCGCTGCCGCCGCCTTCCATGCGGCCACCGCCGCCCGCCGAGTCGCCGCCCTCCGTCCGCCGATCCGCCGCCCGCCGTCGAGCCGCCCCCGGCCGCCGGACCGCGGTCGACCCGCTACCGGACCGCCGACCCTCTGCCGTCCGCCAAGCCGCCGCTGGCTGCTGAGCCGCTGCCGGCCGCCGAACCGCGGTCGACCCGCCGCCCCAGCGGCAGGCCCGCCGACCTGCGGACGGCCCTCCACGCCCGCGTGGTACCCCTCGGCCGAGCCGCCCTCGCGGCCCTCACAGGCCGGGCCACACTACGGGCCAGGCCAGACCCAACGGGTCAGGTATTATACCTCAATCCGTTACAATCTATACACATTGCACCTATAGTAGTCCATAGGAAACTATATCCAGAATATATGTGTGCAAATAACCACAATCTATTACAGCCCACTAAACACATATATGGGAAAAACTAACCGCTCTGCCTACCATCACAAGTAACTAGAAAGACATGAGAGAGGGTCCAAAGGGGTTAGTTAGCTATCCATACTTCCATTGGGATGTTGGAGAAAATACCCCCTAGTCTCAGAATCCCCAAGGTGTCAGTTTCCCTAACTGATAGGGTGGAGTATTATATAGAAACACAAAAAGTAAATGATATGATATAGCTCAAAACCACACCATGGGAAAAACCTATTCTTTGACTCAACTGTATCTAACATCTCTCAGAATCCCGAATGCCGCTGCTAAGACTTGATATCTTATAAGCACACAACCATTTAAAGAGCTACAACAAGTTACTATTTCCATTTTCATCACTTTCACTTTACGTTAATTAATTATATAAACATTAATTGACCATTAAGAATTTCCACATTACATTTCATTAGCATCACAATAGAGTTCCATGCTCTCTTGGCATAACCAACCAAGTCCACAGTTCCTTTAAATTGTAACCTCAACATTGCATCCCAGCAAGCTCCAACCCCATGGGTTAACATCATTTATTCAATAATTTATTAATAGAATTATCACTTTTCTATAATTCCAGGCATTCTAAAAAAGCATTCTAAGCTACCAAACACAAGGGGATCAACATAGTGAGTAGATGAACTACCCGTTGTGTCTTTTCCACCTATAGTAGGAGCAGATAACCATCCATCCTTGAGAAGACAAACATGGAAATCACATGGAATACCCCACACATATTTTCCTCTTTTGGAAGGAGGGTAAGCAAGACCAGATGCCTCAGGAAGTGGGGAAAGTAAATTAGATAACTAAACAAAAAATTCAACAAGAAACCACTTTTACATCAACGGTAAGCCCAACTTCAACCCGTTCCATCATCTATAGTGTCCCCCCCGACACCCACTTGTATAAATAGATGCATCTCACCACTCTTTGCATCAAATAATGCCACCAACACTAGGCCTCCCTAACCCCACATACCACAACAACCCTCCAAGATCAGCCATATTAGGCTCACACCACAACACAAGTAGAAGGAAACAAAAAACAAAGAAACTGGGATCTTGGTCCCAAGCAAGGCATCCAACCTTTACACACAACGAGCACTCACGACTCCAAAGAATAAGTCTCTTGGCCTTTACAAGAAAGAGGGTAACTCAGAACCCTTTAAGGCATTATCTTTTATCAAATATCCAGTTCATTAATCTATCTTGAATTAACCGATTCATTAATCATAGGATCCAACAATGGGAAACCTAAACAGTGATCTATCATAGCTATCATTATTAATTAAATAGTTAATTTTTCATGCCTTTGGTTCTTTCATCAACAAAAATCAACATGCTTCAGGTTTATCAATTAAACATGTTTACTACATCAATTTGATTAACATCAAAATTACAATAACAACCAGATTCATTAACATGGATCTTTATCTTTATCCAAACAATTTACAATTAATTTCAGATTTATGTTATTTACCAAGTTCCATCAACAATGAAATTCTAAACAAGCAAAGAATAAATAACACACTATCTAGAAAATCAAGAGGAAGACTGTTATCACGGTATGAAGCAACGATATATAATCAAAACTAATTCTTTAATCCAGTTCAAGTAATTATTTGGTTGATTTCATTGTGATCAAAGGGCTTAAACTTGCTATCTATACAATTTCACACTGGAAAAAGAGAAGCAATGAATCCCCTACCTCAAAAGGCTTCCAAAATTATTTTCATGAGAACAATCCATGCAAAGGATCACGATCGCCTCCCCCCATGACAACTACATACACTCGAGGATGCCGCGGCACAACCGCACCAACAAACAACCAAGAAAAATCCATTAGAACCATGTAGATCAAGAACCATTGCATGGAAAAGAGAAAAATGAGAAAATGGATTGAAGAAACCACAAGAACAGAGGTATATCTTACCTCTGATCGAAGACATATTGAATAAGGAAGCTCGAGATCGATTTAGATGAAGAGATCCCTAAAAATCCACATAGGGGTCTGCTAGGTCGCTTGGGATGAGAGGGAGTGGAGCCTTAGTTGTAGGATTGGAAAGACTCGAGCAGCTAGTATGTATTTAAAATATACAGCGGTTGGTCAGTACATTAAATGTAATTCCCATCCACATCATATACTTCCTTGAGTTTAGGTTCTGTGAAAAAATCCGCCGCCTTAGCATTTATTTTATTTTTCAAAACCCGAAACAGTACCCGTCGTGTACCCCCTTTTCACATCGTGTAACACCCCTGTTTCCAGCTTCTTGCGAATGAACTCCTCTAGACTTCATCCAAGCCTCATCTAAGCACCCCAGTCTTTGAAAACACGCAAAGGGTCGATCCTCTCAGATATGGGATCTTACATGAGATACATCTCAAAACATTATCATCCTCGAGAATCCAAAACCAACCCAAAGAGAAGACCAAAAGGAAAGGGGTTGTCCAAATATCCACTCTATGTGGTACCTCTCAAAGCTCTCGCCACCAAAGGAGCTCAACCAAATCCTCCTAGGAACAACGTGAAACCACATAAAAACTATAACCATCTCCTAACTACTTTCCTAGGGGAGATACCTATCAAAAGGGATCTAGCCACAAAAATCAAAAAGATAATCTATCTCATAAACAGGAAAGTTATACAACCACAAGATGAACATCATTACAAGAAAAGAGTTAAACATCAAACAAATTAGGGCACTAAGCACGTATCTGTGACTTGCATTCCCAAGTGCTCTTTTCCACACCACCGTACCACCAAAAGACACAAACTAAGGGTATAATATGCCCATGAAACTCCTTTTCCTTACAGTCCTAGATCTACACAGGCTACTCCTCGAAGGCCACATCATTGTAAACATCAATCTCACCCCAATCGATGAAGTGAGAGTCATCATGAAGATAATAACAAAGCTACGATATGTGAAAAAAATCATGTATCCTGTTCATCTGTGGGAGAAGTGCTACCTGATACGCCACGACTCCAACACGAGCCAACACCTTGTAAGGACTAACAAAATGGGGAGAAAGCTTACTCCCATGACCAAAACTTCACTTCCTATGATGGGGAGTCACCTTTAGAAACACGTGATCCCTAATATCAAACTACAAATTTATCCTCCTATAATCGGCATAGGATTTTTGATGATCCTGCACTGCCTTCATCCTATCAAGAATTACTTGAACCATCTCTATCGTGTTTTATACCAGTTCCTTCCCTAGAATTGCTGACTCTCTAACCTAGTCCAACACATTGAAGAACAGAAAGTTCGGCCATACAAGGCTTCAAATGACGCCATACCAATGCTGGAGTGGAAACTATTGTTGTAAGATAACTCTACCAAGGGAAGGTGCCTCATCCACAAACTCCCAAAACCTAGTACATAAGAGTGAAACGTGTCTTCAAGAGTATGGATGGTCCACTCTGTCTGACCATTCATCTTGGGATGAAAATTAGTGCTAATGAATAGCTAAGAACCAAAATAATTTTGGATACATCTCCAAACCTTGGAGGTAAAACGAGGATCTCAATCAAAAATAATCATCCTCGGAACTCCGTGAAGTCTCACCACATCTTCCAGGCACTTCCTTGACAAAACCTCCACTGAGATCAACTCCTTGATCTCTATAAAGTGGGATGATTTAAGCAAACTATCCACTACCACCTATATAGAATCATAGACTCCCTGAGCTTGAGGTAAACCGATAAAAAAGTACATCGAGATGTCCCCCCACTTCCATTGAGGAACATATAATGGCTACAGAAAACCACTGGGAACACGGTGCCTGACCTTCACCTTCTGGAAGACCAAACATCGAGACATAAACTCCACAACTACATGATTTATCTCAGATCACCAAAATAGACTCCTAAAATATTGGTACATCTTCATCACACCTGGATGTACCACTAAAGTCAAACTATGTAACTCCCTGAGAACCATCTCCCGCACATTCAAATGAAAAAAAGCCTTCCTTGAAACAACACCTGATGTTTTTCATCCTCAGACCAGCCATCAGGGGCCTCACCACAAACAACTCAGTCTCTCTATACCTCCACCTAAAGATCCCTCTACTGAGAATCTTTCACCTACTTCACCAAAGGTGACTACAACATTATCTGAAAAAGACGACCTCTACCACCAAATTCTACCATATCCCAATGTAATGCTGAAAGTTATTCCATCACCCTCCAGGAATCACTTAATTCACACATTGCATCACTACATGAATTCCTGCTCAGCATATCGGCTACAAAATTCCCTTTTCCATATTTATACAAGATTTCAAAGTCATAATCCTATAAGAAATCCATCCACTGACACTGTCACAAGTTCAATTCATGTTGGGAGAAAACATACCTCAAGATTTTATGATTAGTGAAGAACAAAAATCACTCTCCGATGAGGTAATGTCTCCAAAACTTTAGAGGAAACACCACAACCAAAAAATCTAGATCGTGGGTGGAATAGTTATGCTCTTGGGGATGTAACTGCCAAGACCCATAAGAAATGAAAAATCTCTACTTCATTAGAACACATCTTATCCCTAGACATGAAGCATCACAGAAAATGTCAAACTGTACTCCTTCTGTTGGAAGACAAAGAATTGGATCATAGACCAACTTATCCTTAAGATACTTGAAATATTCCTAAAAATAATCTATACACATGAAAACATGATCCATTCTAGTAAAAAATGTCAAAGGAGTCGCAACCCGAGAGAAATAGGCTACAAACCTCATGTAATATCCTGAAAGACCAAGGGAACTTCACACCTCTGCCAATTTACTAGGGGCTTCCCAAGACACAAATTATTATATCTTTTATGGATCCATAGATACTCCCTTTTGGGGCAAAATATACCCCATGAAATAGACTTCTCGATCCCAAAACTCACACTTCGACAACTTCCCAAACAACTGTTGTCAATGAAGGACTCCCAAAACAACATGAAGATGCTCAACATGATCCTTCTCAAATGCGGAGTACACAATGATGTTTTCAATAAAGACCACCATGAACTCATGGAATTCAGCATTCATCAACTCCATGAATACAACTAGAGCATTCATCACACTAAACGACATCACAACGAACTTGTAATTCCCATGACGATAATGAAAAGCAGTATTCAGGATAATCTCATCATTCAAACACATTTGATGATATCCAAATCACAATTCTCCTTCAAGAACCAACTTTAACCCTTTAGTTGATCAAATAAATCATCAATTCATGGAATAGGATATCAGTTCTTTACTGTCACTTTGTTCAAGCGACTATAATCGACACACAACCGCAAACTACTGTCAGTCTTATTCATGAAAAAACTGGGGCACCCCACAGGGACACACTCATATGAAAAAAACAACACTAAAATAGACCATCGAGATATATACATATCTCTTACAACTCGGAAGGTTCCATCCTATATGGAGACATCTATATAGGAGACGCTCCTGACTGTAGCTCGATCCCAAAATCGATCTCTCGTCAAGGGGGGTAACATGGCAACCAATTTTGGAAATACTTTAGGGTAATATTCTATGACCATGGGAAAATCCAACTAATGAACCTCCAATGAACTCAGAATCAACTCATCCATCAAGGATGATAAGGACAAAACACACCTCTGACCCATCCAAGGGTCTCGCCCACCAACAAACACTGCTAAATCTTCTTCAGCATCGAAGAACACCACATGCTTCCTAAAGAAATCTACAATATCCTGCACCAAATACAACCAATCCATGCCAAATATGACATAATATGGTTGTATCTACAAATATATGAAATCTCCCCAAGAGAGGTTCTGCCCTTTCACTAGCTCACAGTCTCTATATACTTCAAACGAATCATCTCAACCTCCAACTGACATAGTCAATGCCAAGGGAACTGGAAGCCTCTCTACCACAAGTTCCAAAGCATGGACAAGGTAAGGTGATATAAAGGAGTGAATCATTCTTGGATCAAACAAGTCATACACCCAAGTAGAAAATAAGCAAAGAGTACCTCGAACGACATCTAGCTTGCCCGATGCTGACAAAACTAAAGCATGAAGTTGACCATGATCTTCTCCATGGAATCATTGACCTTAATGATGACCACCACCATGGATGCGCTATACTATATAAGGAAGGGGAGAATCCCGAGTCTGTTCTTAGCCTGCCCCATATTATGTTTTCTAATCCAAAGCTGGTGCAACCTACTGCTGCTAAATTGGATAGAATTTCCTCAATGGAGGAACCTGAAGTGGAACACCTAATGCATTCTGACTGATCAGAAAGGTTGGTTACTCTCACTGCTGATGAACTTGGCCTCCAAAAGAAAAAAAAGAGCCTAATCCCTTGGAATAGGTATGAGAGCTACTACCCCCGAATAAAAGAGATACTGAGGGCTGGGACCTACCCTTGTCTGAAAAGAAACTCTTCTACCTTGAAAATTGGGAACGCTAGACCATAGCTCTACTTCATGAGGAATCCTGACAACTCCCCTCACATAATGATTTGGTTCTGTCTAACATTCTCTAGATGACCTATGACCTCGTCGACACCTTAATATTTGTCTTTAGCATAAATGGGGTGACCTGTCACTAGATATATTGATGCAAAGACTCCTCTAAATATATCACCCTAGACTCCTCATTTGGAAACAGGTCTGAAGCATATCGTAAAAGGTTCTTGAAACAGATTCTAAAATCTCACACATCAGAGATCCCATGTCGAAGGGTAAAAATCTTCTAGAAACTGCCCACCTTCTTGGTCAAAGAAAGAAAGTCGACTCTAAACTTGTCTCAAAACACCTCCCACAAGACTTCCGACTCCTCACGATCCTTGAGGAACAAGAACCACCACTACCTTAATTCTCCATGCAACATCGTCACAACCAATGACACCCGGTGTTCCTTCCAATCACGAATTGATCTGAAATTTATCTCAACCTCCTCCAAACAATCTTCCATAAATTTATATGAAATCACTACTGGAAATATCACCTATACCCATAGTTTTAAACCGTGGGTATAGCTTCTAAAACTGTGGGTATAGGATATACCCACGGTTTCAAAAACCGTGCGCTGCAGCGCCGTCGCAATAGGTCTATACCCACGGTTTTCTGAAAACCGTGGGTATATCCCACTAATATTTCATATTACCCATGGTTCTAATAAACCTTAGGTATACATCTATACCCATGGTTTACAAAACCGTGGGTATACATTTTAAAAGCACAACATATATACCCACGGTTAAGAACCGTGGGTATAGATTGTTTCCCAACAGCATATATACCTATGGTTTATATAACCGTGGGTATATATGGTTTACCTGAAAAAAAAACACAGGTCACACAGTTCACCCAGAACCCACAGAAGCAGACAAAAACCCAAAAACGAAGCAGAATGAAAAAGCCAAAATGGAATCTCACCTTGATCCTTCAAACCAGAATGCAAAAGCCAAAATGACCAAAATGGAATCTCACCTTGATCCTTCAAACCAGAATGCAAAAGCCAAAATGCCCAAAAACGAAGCAGACAAAGGAATCTCACCTCGCGCATGCTGAAAATGGACAGCTTGGAGGACACAGGTAAAAGTGGACGCTCCCCTTTGAAATAGTATGTTGTTTTTCTGCATGAAAGCAGTAAAAGTGGATGCTCCCCTTTGTTCAATCAAACACAACGAATCTAGATGCTGGAAATGGACAGCTTGGAGGACACAGGTATCAGTTGACAAAAAAAAAATCCAAAGAAACCAAACGGTGAACATATAATTGAACAAAACAAATACCCCAAGAATGATCGGTGAACAAAAATGAAAAACATCATATAAATTAGAAAAGGCTGAATCCCCATTTCAAGGCCCGAAAAAAATCTCAACAACATAGATTCAGTTCACAAAAAGCACCATCCAAAAAAGAAGAGAGAATAAAACAAAACACAAGCCATTCCGACCGAACTAAGTTTCTTCCTCGCGCATGCTGAAGAAGCTGAAAATCGTTAGTTAGCTAAGCAACAAGAGTGCTCGCTGTGGCGGATTCGTTGCACCAGAGCACAAAAATGAGTCAAGAACAGTTCAAGCCACCAAATGATTTTCTAAATTCAGAATCATGTATTGTAATAAATCAATCGTATTTCTGATCAATTATTAACATCCACAAATTCTGTTTTTAATTTCTAATAAGATCAGAATTTAAATTAGAAGCATCAAAAAATTACTATTTCCAGACAGGTGGAATTTGTTTAGTCCTCTTGTAATAACGTGAAAGACGATGAATTCGACTTTCGACCAAGATTAATCTAAACTTTGAGTCCTTGTCTTTCCTATTCCTTTCCAGATGCTTTCTAATAGCAACAACTTTCTTAATGAGGTAGTACAAATCCTCAGGAATTTCAGGAGCCAGCCCTGTCTCCATTCACGGGGGGAAAGCAGACTTCTTTATTAATCCATCCAGAAAAAAAGATGATAAATCAGGAACAACAGCATCATATTGAGTGAAGAATTACCATGGGCCTTCAGGATCCTTAAAACTTTGCTTGCAGTGACACTTTTTACCTGTGCAACCCCATGGGAATCACGCAGGATGATGCTAATTTGAGAAGGTGTCAGACCCTTCTTTACAAGCTTGCAAATGTTCTCCTCAACCTGAAAATACACACCAAAATAATGCATATCACCCATGTTTCAACAACTGATAATTAAGTTTTGACAGCTTTAACTAGGACGAGAGTGAAATCAATAGTAAAAATGCTACACCAAACCAGCACATAGTTTCAATGAGCATCAAATAAAAAAACCAGGAAAACCAATAAAGCATATAAAATCCTCTTCTTCAAGGAGTCGCACATTCTAGGTTTGGGGTATTTGTTCCAGTTTTGAGGAGAAAGATTGATTTCCAGTTTTCATTTTTCAATTATTCAGTAATTTCCTAGTTTTCATACTTAGTTTTTAGGATTCCTATTGTCCATTCCAGTCTTGTGTGTTCTTCAATTTTCCAGATGACGGCAGATGTTCGAATGATCGATTCTAAATCCAGGAGTTGTTCAGTTATATTTTCCAGGTCACAATCTATTTCAGATTAAAACTAGTCATGTGTTTCATCTTCTACCCCTTCGCCTGGATCTAGGCCTTCCACGAGCACCCAGGATCTGCAATACGGAAACAGGAGGGGTAATATAAACAATGATCTTCTTTACAGAGGTCAATAAGCCTTCTACCTCTCCTTTGGAAACCACACTCCTTGTTTGTAAAAAGGCCCCAGTAGTCTGTGATTTCATTTTCAGGAGCAGAGTCATGTTTCAGCTTCAATTCAGGTCCAGAAGTAGAGGTCATGATTCATGTTTCCGATAGAAATTTCATGCATATTCCAATTTCTGGAGTCACAGTTTGCTTGAATATGTTATTTTTTTTGGTCCTGTTTACATTCTGTCTACGGTTAGGGCACATCGAAGAAGTAAAACAAATACAACAACACTATAGGAGAGGTATGGCCCTGGAGACGCAGGAGAGACCACCTCCGATGCCCTCCACTTGGCACCAGTAGTTCAACTGGAAAGAGACCCCCTCTCCTCTGTGGTTGCTTCCCAGCAAGTCACCCGTTATGAAAGAGTTTTCCAAAACTAAATCACCCGAGAGCACTCCCCGCCTATTTAAAGAGGTCCCCCACCTTCTAACAAACCAACCATCTCACTGATATTCCCCTTTTTAGGAAACGTCATCATTTGGTCAACCAGTTTGATAGGTTCGTTTTCGCTACCTATAATTTACAATACAGAGTGGTTGTGGGGATTTCGGACAAGTAGAAAATAATGGATTGTTTTTTTCCATACAAAGACTTCATACTAGTGTGGTCTAGAACTCCTCGTGTTTGAAATGAATTTCGATTCTATCTTTCTCATTGGACCTATGATTTCTACATGAATCATGATGCTCTATCGACATCAATTTGGGATAGTTTTTCTAAACACCCCCTTCCCTTTCAAAATCCTACAATTATTCATATGCTTGGAAATATGGTTCATCGCTACTTGTGTTAAAATAGTCAAACCAAGCCGATTTGTCATCACATCTCCCTACACATCTATTTTGAGGTCGATGTTTCTAAACCTCCCATCGACTATGTTTGGATCACATTTGGGGAGGAATTCTAGTGCCAGAAACCTATGATTTTTGAATCTTGGACTGACTTCTCTTCATGACACCATTTGGGGTACTTATCCAATGTTTATTTGCGTGGTCTCTCAATTCACCCATGGTAAATGAATGAAGTTCCACAGAATGGGTATACATCTCCCAATTCTCTAGCTATTGAAAATCTGGGTGGAAATGCCTCATAAACGATTTTCCACCCCCCAAATGATAAGGTTTCTAATGATGCCATGGTCTCTGAAATTTTTTGATATAATGAAGTGTTACATGGGTGTCAACCATCAATAAGGACCAATTATTGAATAGGATCATATTATTCATTATCAGGTTTCTCCTTCCATTACAAAGGTTCTGGAAGTCAGCTCCTGGGAGGGTTCAAGTACTCTAGGAGTGGATCAACACCTGCATTACCATTCTATGGTGACTCCAATAGTAGTGTAGGGTGATAAGCCTAAGGATTCATGTTCATGGGTCATGGATTTCTTCTCCTTCTTGATCCATTATTTGGGACTGGGAAGAAACTAACAAGTAACCTCGATTTATATGATGTGGATATGAGAAGCCCACAGGTCCAGACATTCTAGTACAAGTCTTGCATTCAAGACCATCCTATAATGATATGGTTAATTCAGAAGGAAAGGTCATACTTTCTAAAAACCGGTTTTCAGTGTTGAGAGTAGAAGGACATACACTTGAGGAAAGGAATGATTTGGTGTATTCCCAAGATGTGAACCTCTATAAGAGTTTGGAGGCTCCCAATAAAGAAAGGTATTCTAATTCAGATGCGCTCATTGAGTCTAAGGAAGTGGAAATGGATGGGGAATAAATTATAACCACTTAAAGGAAGGGGGAAACACTCTTATCGATCCATAAGGGTTTACCACTAGTGTAAGGAAGATTTTTGTGACAAGATCCTTCAGGTAATTACTACATAAGAGGAATATGACCAGTTACTGGGGAGGCATCTTCAGGCTAGCCACTCCAAGGAGAAAGGTTTCTGGATCCACAATCATCTTGGCATACTAGAAAATGGTTTCAATGGGAAGATTATTTTTGTGGAAGATCTCATCCAGACTTTGGACAACGTACCATACAACATTGAAATCTATCTTAATGAAGATCGGTGTGAGAAGGATTCACCTATAAACCACTAAGAATATATTTATATTTATAAACTTTTTTTTGGTGTTTCATATATTAGTAATGTTATCATTGACTACACATCAATCCTTTCAACGTGACACTAGCCAAGATTTTGGTGAATATATTTCTATTTTGTGAACCTTCAATGCTCTGAAAACCATAATTCACATCACAATAGTCACTTTATCTCCACAGTAAATATGTGTTCAGTTAGGATATAACTTGAGTGTTGAGAACAGGATGTCCAGCAGCAGGAGTAGCAGAATTTTCTATACCAGAATGCAAAATAATAGCAGGAGAAACAGTATGGACAAAAGCAGTATTATATAAAGGGACCATGCTAGTTTTTCCCATTTCCGAAGAAACATATTTATCAGCATCAGTTAGCAAAGACCTCTCATTGACTGTGAAATTAGTGCTAAGCAGTGCAGGGAGAGGGTGATTAGGGGTACAAGTTTGAGCAATCTTGGAACTGCTAGCATGAGATGGAACCACAGTGTTAACTTCAGGAGAACAGGAAATGAGAGATGTTGATCCAGCAAAAATAAGTGAGTCATTCACATGCTGGGGTTTCAGAGAACTTACCAGGCCATTGTCAGGTTTAACATGAGCCCTTTCAGCCAGATTGCTCTTGCTTCTCAGGATGTCATCCCTTGTAGAATAAATGTTTTTGTTGGTATCAGCAGGGATGACAGGATTAGAAGCCTCCTGAGTCTTTAAAGCAATTCCTTTGCTGGTTTCTATACATGAGACAAATTCATGAACATTAAAGTATTGGTTAGAAAGTGTAGTGGTCTTATTTTCATTGGTGTCATTGACATCATTCAAGTATTGGGAGTCTACACATTCTTTCTTTTCTTGATAGAATTTCTATACATTCCAGTAGTGTATTTTAACCAAAATGGAATGTATATAAATATGAAATGTATAGAAAATGAAGTAGGGTATATTGGACAATTTTCAGTTTACTCTCTCTAGTATTTAACAACCTGAACCACTTTATGTCTAACCCAAACCTGTTTAACTCATGTCATGTCCAAATATCATGTCAAGTTAAAAATTGTCACCTCCAATTGAGGCAAACAGAAAATAATTTTAAAAAATCTAATACAGAAGTCCCCCTACCCAGCCCTCCCCCTGCCCAGACCCCCTCCCCCTCCCCCATGCCCAGCCCCTCCCCCTCCCCCCATGCCCAGTCCCTCCCCCTCCCTCCCCACTGCCCAGCAATCCCCCCTGCCCATCCCTCCCCCTGCCCAGCCCCCTCCCCCTCCCCCTCCCCCACTGTCCAGCCCTTTCCCTGCCCAGCCCCCCTCCCCCTCCCCCCATGCCCAGCCCCTCCCCCTCCCTCCCCACTGCCCAGCCCTCCCCCCCTGCCCAGACAACCCAAATAACAGAAATTTTCAAATAGTCTAAACAGAATTTGTAAATCAATATGTGTAGAAATTGTCAATCAACCATCACCTCTTACACCTCTTACAGTGAAGAAAAACATAAATCGGTGTTAAAGGAAATTGTAATTTTACCCAAAATATACATTGGACATGGTTTCACCATATGGGCTGGCCAAATCTTTTGAAAATCATGCATGGGAAACATTATGAAGGGGCATAACACACTGTTAGAGAGACCGATATTATATATGAGAGCTCAGGTTGTCACTCTTCAGACTGATATTATATATATGAGAGCTCAGGTCAATACACTTCAAATAACAACCCTGATGAAAATATAATCCAAAATGCATTTCATTTCATAAAAAATTCACATACAACAGTCCACCAATACAAAAAAAATAAACTCCAACAGAAGTCTCTCTGCTAAGTCAAAAATGGAGGGGATTAATATCCCCCCCATCTCCATCATCATCATCCCCATGTCCAGCATCATCATCATCATCATCAACATCATCACCAACCGCACCATCAGCATCATCATCAGCAATCTCATCACCAACAACAGCATCAGCAACATCCTCACCAGCTCCAACATCCTCACCAACTCCATCACCACCACCCTGACCGCCACTAAGACCCTCATGGGAATCACTCGAGGCATAATTTAAAGAGCGCATTGATGCCATACATGAATGAAAAGTGGCAGCAGCCTCTGATGGTAGTAACTGACTCAAAACTGACATTGCTTTCATGAAATGTTCATTCATTAGGTTACTTTTTTCATGCTCCTCTAATACCATTTTCTTTGTTGCAGCTAATTCAGCAGAGCTTTCCAACTCAGAGGCCTTAGAGGATTCCGATGATGACCAATACCTATAAGGGACAATGTTTTTTCATGGTCTACAATGGACTCTTCCTGGATGCTCCGCACCTAACACCTGACTCAAATGATCATTTGGCCCTAAGTTGTCAGCTTCCTTTTCATCCATGTCCTCCAAGGCAGACTGTTGAAATTATAAACATATTAAATTATGAATTTCGTATAAATGTTTGAAATATAAATAAAAAAACTTACAATTTTATCTTGTGTTTGTGAATTAACTGCAGTTCCATCTTTTTTTTTTCTACTGGAGCAGAATAATTTGGCACGAGGTACAGGACCTTCAATGCCCAATATAGCTTGCTACATATGAGAAATGCACAAATTTGGATTACAACCATATATGAGAAATGCAAAAAATTGGATTGAAGTGAGTTGAAACAAAGACCTACAAACATTGAGGTAAATGGCAGTCATAACCAATTAGTGGTTTTCTGAAATGGTTTTCTGAAATGGGTTTCAAGGAAATATACTAATTGTTTAGAAAAAATAGACAAGTATTCTCCTAGTATAAGATGTGATTTCCAGGATACATAGACTAACCAAGGGAATGCATGAATAAATTATGATGACATGTTATAAATAAGGACATTGTTTTAATTCAGATGAATGTACCTGTTGTTTCTCATGCTCGAGCATTATAGTGCGCCCTAATGTGTGTAAGTATGTCAATTCATCTTTGTTTTTTTTTGTTTCTCTATGAAACTATCTAAGAAACAAAAAAACAATACAAGTAATAATAATTAAATTTTTATATAAAAATCATTAAATATTGGTAGTACCTTAAACCGTTCAGTCTTCCAATGTGCGGTCATTTTTTGATATTGACTTTTTGGACAGTCAGGGTTTGTGGGTACACCCTCTAACTCAGTACCCACTCTACTCCTCCAACCAATATATAACTCATGTTTGTATGACCGCCAATACTCTCCAAGATCACTCAACCTAGCAGCTTTGGAAGCTTCACCATTAGGAAAGTTAAATCGACTCTGCAACGAACATGTTAAGTCATATAAATACATTACTAATATAAATATAAATTTATAAAATTTCCATACCCATATCTGCACCCATGCCCTATCCTTGATGTCAGCACTGATATGTCTCCATGAGACCAGTTCAACTGGAATGATATCATGATATTTGGCTAAAGTAGCCATGAAACTTCTACACTCCTTAGCATTTTTACCTACCATTTGATTTTGAGGATTATAATCCAACATAATCTGAGTTTCACGATTCCAGGCATCCCGCATTCGAGTGCATCCACGTCGCCTACTAGAAGATCCCACTAGATAAGATAAGAGGTGAAAAGAGAAGAGTTAAGTGACAATACAATAGGACAGAAGTGAAATGCTATATTTTGAAAGATTTATAAAAACACCTGATGCAGGCTCCTGAATAGACTGTGAGGCATCTGTAGACTGTGATGGATTAGCATCCTCCGAAGGAAGTAACTGTTCCACAGCATGCTCCGGCTGATCTTCATGAATAGGTGTGGAAACTGAAGGAACAGACTCAATATGTGTAGGAAGGATGGTAGGAAAAGGAGGTGGTGCAGACATGTCAGAATATGCATAGTAAGTCTGGGGATACATGAATGGATATGAAAATTGTGCAGGTGAGAACATCGGTCGAGTCGGTATGGACATGGAATGGGAAAAAGAGGGTAAATGGGATGATGATGGCGGAATGTATGGGAACATACCAAGGGTCTCAAGCGGAGGGCGTACATGTGTGGTAGATGGGATGTCCAATGATGGGTCAGTGGGGGGAGTGGTAAGACGGGAGCTCGGCCTAGGCCTAGGAGAATCCCTGCTCGGTCCCATAGTGGGAAGAGGACACTCTGGAGTTATATGTCCCTAAAAAAATTGATCAAAAATATGAAGATTACATTATATGTAATGTAGAAGATAAATATTAGAATTATTATACTCACTGAAGACAACTCAGGGTCGCGTCTAACAGGATCAACATCAAATAATCTCTTCTTGCGAGCTTTTGTAGTTTTCTTCATAATCTGCATAAGAATGAAATAAATATTTTTTAGCAACAATTCTTACAAATCATACATACAACTTAGAAGTCAAATAAGACAAATAATGTCATAACATTTTTCAGTAATGATAATTCAGAACCAAGTTATACAATTTTTAAAACCACATTTAAACCGAGTTTTCTGAATTGAAATAAATATAATTAAATGAAACGAAACCAAACAATACTAAAACAGACATATCATTCAAAACTAAAACTAAATCAATGTAATTTCATTAGTACCAACCTGAGAAACTCACATCAAGTTAAACTGAATGAACTCTGAATATATATGGTTGTTGTTATATGCTACCCTCCACCACCTCAGGTTCAATATCATCTCTCACAATGGGACAATTTTCATCATCAAATACAGTAGTTTGGCTAACACCGATGGGGGCATCAATATTGACAATTTCATCTCCAGCATCATGAAAAATATGTCTCGGGATTACTTCATTAATGACACCGTAATCAGGTTTCAAATGATCTTTCACATAAAACACTTGTTTTGCCATTGATGCCAAAATGTATGGTTCATCAGTATGCAAGAATTGACTCATGTCAATAACTCTAAATCCACAATCATCAATAAATGTACCATGTCGCGTCATTGAATCAAACCATTTACATTTCATCATAGTGACTCGACCTTGAGAGTAGTAATCCAATAACAATATTTTCTCAACCAGTCCATAATAATACACATCTTCATATCGAGGTCGACTATCTGATGCACTGGAATAACAATCCGTTCCAGCAGTTAACATAACGCCATCATGTTGTGTTCTCATTTTCATTGCTCTATCGGTTGTAACAAATTTATATCAATTGATTATTAAAGATTTGCAGTCACGAACCAAAGAATTGGGACCAAAAGCCAATGCTCTTAATTCTTGAGAAATGAACTCAGCAGGTAAACTCAATACCTGGAATACATATGACTAATATAATTAAACATATATCTATATTTTAAGGTATTTAAAGTAATGGTCATACCTTTGATTTTAACCAAGCTGGGAACTCTTGGCTATGTATATCCTCTCTCCTTCTCAATGGCAAATATCGATGAACTCTACCTATAATTTGTTTATGTTCCCTATATAAAATTATAATAATAGTATAAGGTATATGTGATATGATATCGTATGAGATGACATATAGATATTCAAATTACTTACTTGATATAGGCATCGAACAAACCACAATTAAACAAGACTGTACGATGTGCCATATTCCGCTCTTCAAAGCTCAATGTAACCAATGTATATGACCCGAAAATTCCACCTGTTTGAGGAAGAGAGGGAAACGAGGGTTGAATTTCCTCATACTGCTCATCTTCATTTCTCATTGGTCGATTATGTCTTGTGGTCACATCAGACAAATACATTGAACAAAAATCCATACATTCTTGGGCCAGATAACTCCTCACAATGGAACCTTCAGGATAATTCTTATTTCGGACATATGATTTCATTATGCACATATTTCTTTCAGTGGGATACATCCACCGAAAAGCGACTGGTCCCCCAAGAAGTGTCTCAGTTGGAAGATGAACCGTTAAATGCAGCATGCAAGTGAAAAAGGATGGAGGGATTTTTTTTTCCAACTCACACAGAATTAATGGTGCCTCTTACTGCATTTTTATCAATAATGCTTTGGATAACCTTTTAGCACAAAGGTCTCTAAAAAAATGACACAAGCGAATCACCGTCACTCTTACATTTTTGGGTAGAAAATGCCGAATTGCTATTGGAATCAATTCATGAAGAAGGATGTGATAATCATGAGTTTTTAGGGATTTCAATTTCAAATGTCTTCTGTTGACTCGTTTAGATATGTTGCTGGAATAACCATCTGGAACCTTGATATTCTACAATATTGCCAGAAATTGATCTTTCTCTGTCGGTGTCATCACATAAGAAGCACAGGGAACTTTCCATTTGTTTTCACCGATACAAACAAGGTGTAGTTCTGGTCGAATACCCCAGTCCAATAAATCCCGACGAGATCAAAAGTCATCTTTGGTCTTCCCCTTAATATTCAGAAGAATTGAAAGCAACATTTCACATATATTTTTCTCAATATGCATTACGTATAAACAATGACGTAACAAATTAGTAGACCAATATGGCAACACAAAAAAAATACTTCTCTTTTTCCAATTGTAAGTGACTTGAGTATCAGCAGTCTTCCTCTTTTGAGATTTCAACTGACCTTTCCCTAATGAAAAGCTGAAATCTTTCAATTCATTAAGCACATCACTTCCAGACATACATTGAGGTGGTTCTTCAGTGTCAACATTATTATCAAACCTCCGACGATTCTTCCTGTATTGATGATCCATTGGCAAGAATCGACGATGCCCCATGAAACTGAAACTACGACGATATTTAAGCTTTTTCGATCATGTATTCTTCATACAAATGGGACATGATAATTTTCCCTTCGTTCTCCACCCAGACATCATTGCATAGGCAGGGAAATCATTTATGGTCCATAGAAGGGCAGCACACATCTGAAACGTATTCTTTGAAGAAGCATCAAATGTTTGCACGCCTAATTCCCAAACTTGTTTCAATTCTCTTATTAAAGGATGCTAGTAGACATCTATATCATTACCAGGATCTGAAGGTCCAGAAATCAGTATACTCAAGAAAGTGAATGGTTTTTTCATACACATCCACGGAGGAAGATTATAAACATGAATAAAAACCGGCCACATGCTATGAGCAGTAAGCATCTGAACAAACGGATTAAAACCATCACATGATAGGCCCAATCTGACATTACGCACCTCAGCTGCAAAATCAGGATGTTGTGAATCAAATGTCCGCCATGCTAATCCATCTGCAGGATGGACCAGCTCATCATTACCTTTAATTCTCTCAACATCGTGCCATCGCATATTGGCTGAGATTTCTGGAGACATGAATATATTTTGAAGTCTGGAAATCAATGGAAAGTGACACATGACTTTCTGTGGCACACGAGATGGTGTTCCATCTGCATTTGTCTTCCATCGAGATGTACCACATACTTTACAGTCATTACGATCAGCTGTTTCCACCAAAAATAAACTACAATCTTTCGGACAAGCATGGAATTTATTAGTAGCAAATCCAAGCTACTTAATTAACTTCCATGCCATGTAATTATTTGAGGGAATATCAGCACCATCAGGAAGCAATTCCTTCAAAAATGTAAGAATATAATCAATGGTGGTATTAGAAATCCCATACATGGTTTTCCCATGATATAACCTCATTAAAAATTACATCTTATTCATTTTAGTACATTCTTGATATACTGGAGTTCTGGAATCATCCAATAAAATTTTCACTCTCTCAACATCATCGCCTTCAGTATTTTCCTCATGTCTACTAATATCATTGTCTTCTTGCACCAGCATACTGTCTCTCTCGGAATGATGCACATATGGAAACCGATCAAATATCAAATTCTCCATGTCACTTCTTTCATTTCGTTTATGAACAGTCGAAGATTGGCTCATCTCTCTATGGTGAAACCAAACATTATAGTTTGCTTGAAATCCAAATTTCGTTAAATGGTAACTAACTTCTTCTCATCTTAACCATGGTCTTCCAACACAATTATAACCGGGACATTGTATACAACCTCCATCTGATGCATTGTTAAATGCAAAATCTAAAAAATTCTCCAAATTATTTTGAAACTCGGTTGAAATCCGATCGGCACGATACATCCATCTTCTATCCATTCTATATCAAGAAAAAAATATCTTTCAGTCAACAATGTAAATCATATTTAAAAAATTCATTATAATAAATTTCATTATTAAATTAATCAAATCATATTAGTAGCTAGCAAAACATATTTAATGGCAAGAGGAGTCCATTATTGACAAAGTAGGAAAAATGGAAAAATGTTCTACCTTGAGATGTAAACTAAATAAAAAAGTAAAAAAAGTCACTCCTAAGTGGTCATTGAAGAAAGATGTTCATCATGGGGTTTTAGTATGAGGATTATGCTTCTATCACGGTAGGAAAGGCTATATTTTTAGTATCGCATGAATGGTATATAATGAACCAAGTTGTAAGAAGTGTATGAAAGGTGAATGCATAGGGATGAATTTTTTTTGTAGTTATTGTGTAATCATGTATAATAAATGAAAGTATAGGTTTCAGGGTTGAATAGTGAGTGACCATGAATCATGAAACATTGTGAGGTTTTTGTGTGATGAGGAGTTATTATTGAGGAAAACACATGATCATATATGCATGTATGTAGAAAATTAGGATTTGGATCTTAAAATGGTATATTTCTTAATGATTTGTGAAATTCATGGTTAAACATATTTTTACTGATAAAAGGATAAAATAAATCACTATTGTTAATAGATTCTATCATCGATAAAATTATCCATTTCTAACAAAGTTGATAGTAGATTTATGAGATATATATTAAGGCTCTCAACTCACTGGAGGAGTGTAATTGAGCAGAATTTTGGGGACCTTCAAGGCTTGAGGATCTACTAATTGGATAAAATGTTACTTCTGTTATCATTCATCTATTGAGAGACTCTTAGATATTGAGGATCTACTAGATTTTTAATATCATAGTTGGATTAATAGTTGAGGAAGACCAGTGTTCTAGATTTTGTGTAAGATTATGTTACTACGTTATTTTCAGAAATGAGTTTTCAAATAGATTAGGGGATTATTTTAAGCCTACCAAATTCTCTGGTTGTGGAACAATATCAGATCACTTAAGGTAATGAAATGTTGTATTATTTTTGTGATTTTTTTAGTAGCTTAATAAAATATTATAAACTAGAAAGATCCAGAAATAAAACACAATGGAAGGTTGTAAAAGTATTTTTAAGAGATATCCTTTAGGAAAATTAAATATACCCACACTTAATTCTAAGATAATACCCACCCCATTATACCACTTCATATATTAGTGGAAATCAGTGTATCGGACTTTTCATGAACTCAGTAAAGATGTCATAACCCACACTAAGGGTAGAACCTTGTGAAAATAACTTATACTAATATTTAATTTACATTCTATATTTCATGTGCTATTGTGTGCTAGGAAAAAATGAAACAGATATGTAAATATCCTAAACAGTAGAAGGGGTTGAATTATTGAGAGGGGAATTAAAAATTGTAAGAGTTTAAGTACAAAATAATTCAATAAAATAGGTCAACTTGATTCACCACCCATAGTGGATACACAAATCACTAGGCACCACATGAATACTATTTAGTTTTTACGGTTTAATTGAATAAATAAATATATATATATATAATGAACTTTAATTTAATTTCAAGTTTTATAGATTTATTTAGCTTCCTTATATTTTTTATTAAAATTTCACACTCGAAGAGGTTTAGATACATTAGTGATTAGACACTAAAGAACACATGTACAACACATGATACAGATTGAGAATAAGATAATTTTTTCCCTACTACATTGTGTACATTTGTAACATGGGATAACCATTCTAAAACCTATCACACTGAGTGCACCAATAGTACATGATAGTCATTCTACCCCTAGTGCTCCGAGTAAACTAAAAATATAGGATAGTCACTCAATACAAGATATATACAGTACACTAACAACACATGATAACAATATTACTTAATAACACTGAGTATAATTGGTTATATACCTTATATATTTATTTGGATACTATTTTGAATTCTCCAAGTTTGATTCCATCCACAAGTATGGATTCAAGGTAGAATTTTAGCGCATCTGGGGGATAGAAGTTGTGAAATTTTTTCCATATATATAATATTAGCGTCTCATCCTTATCAGTGTGTATTTCAATATGATAATAGTAAATATTTAAATATTTTTACCTATTCCTTTTATTATTCTTTTTTATACTTTAACTTTATTTGAAATGACTTGATATCTAAATTATATTATAATCAATAAAAATTAATGTTTTGTGTTTTATGTTGAAGTGTTGTCTTTGTTTTATAGTTTTAAATGAAAAGATGATTTTAGTTTTTTTTAAAGTATATTTTTTGAAAAAGTTTAATAGTTGCATGTTATATTTATGTTACAATGTTCTGATATAATAAATTATTTTGAGTTATCGTGGTAGTATCTTTATTTTTTTGAATAAGAGTCTATATTTTATCTAAAAATAAGTTTACTAAGTTCTATTGGGTATTAAATTTTAATAATTGAACACTTCTGTTTATCTAGGAATGAGTTTAATAAGTCATGTTGAGATGGACCAAGTATGGTGTGAGTTCACCTAGAGGGATGAATCCTTGAACAATACTTTCATTTTTCCTTTTCTAATTTCAAATAAATCAACCTTTGTCACTTGTTAAAGTGATTTTTTAGGGTTTGGTGTGAGATCTGTTTTCTAGGTTAAGTGTTGGAATCTCAAGATGTTTAGCCATCAGATGTTACAGTAGATTATCTAGATAGATATAGTATAACAACACAATACAAAATTATGATTCATAAACTTGAAGTCAGTATATTATAAGTACAATTTCTTGTTGAATAAAACTTTGATAGAGCCTCAATGTTTCTGTTCAGTAAAAGAATCTAGATAGATGATTTCATAGGATGGGTTAGAGTGGAATTTTAGTATATAAATTATGAGGAGTTTCATCAGATTCATGTACCTAAAACTCATCATTCTCCTTCTTGGGAATCATTTTAATGAAGTTGGAGTTAGAACCATAATTCATAGAGGCAGAGATGAAGAACTGCCTAACAACATTCACAACTTCCTCATGAACAATCTCCTAGTAAAAAATGAAGAACTTATTAGATAACACATCCGGCCCTGAAACACTATCAATGTTCAGAGAAAATAATGCATCCCTAAACTATTTCCCCCTGGAGTCTTAATCAGATCCAGATTATTTTGATCATCAATGGTTGGCATGATATTCTAGTCAATCAGATGAGAATTATCATTCCCATTTTCAGAATATAAATCTAAAAATAGCTCACAATCACATTAGAAATTTCAGATTCTGTAGTGAAGGTTCTTCCATTAATACTAAGAGCAGACATCCCCTTCTAAATTTCCTTTAATTATGAAGACAATGGAAGAAATTTGAGTTCATATCCCCTTCCTTTAGCCATTTTATATTGTAGAGAGATCTAGCCAGATTATCCTTCGTATTGAACAAGTCATCTAGCCTTGAAATAGCCTAAGTTTCATCACTTGATGGCATAGAATTAAATTGATTAGCATACTGAAATTTGAGGAGATGAGTCTCAGCATCATGGATATCTTCATCAAGCTTCAAAAAGATACACTTACTCCATTCCCTAAGCTTCTTCTTAGTAGTTTTAATCTTAGAGGATAAGATCTGAGAGGCAGATCCCATACTCCCATAATTCTAGACATCAATGACAATCTCCCGACACCCCTGTATCACAATCCATGAATTATTGAATTTAAAGGGAATGGGGTCCATACTTATCCCACCATAATAAATGTCCACTACCAAAGGGTTATGTTCAGAGTGCATTTTTGGAAGAAGAAGCCCAGATGCACTGATAAAACCATTATTATCATCAATTTGAATGAAGCACCTATCCAGCTTACTGGCCTGCCTCCCATTAAGAGTATATCTTCCCCAGGTAAAATCAGCACCAACCATAGAGACTTCAATGATATTATAAGTATCAATGCAATGTGAAAAGTCAGTTGCAGCAGTTCTGTGAAAGAAGGATCCAGTTTTTTCATCCGGTCTCAAAATAGTGTTGAAATCACCAATGATGATCCAGTTAGAAGGAATAGAAGAGGATAAGGTAGATATGTCTCTCCATATTTCTCTCCTTATCAAATATGAATTGGAATCATACACACATGAAACAAAGAAGTATTGCCTGTTCAAACAAAAAGAAACAGAAACAATTTATTTCCCTTGAGTGCAAGAAGTTAAACTGATAGAGTCATGCTTGAACACCCATAAACTCTCCACATTTCCTTCATTCAAATTATGCTTAACAAAGGAGTACCCAAGTGATTCCCATTTGAAAGCTTTCCAACTATTGAACCTCATCCTTGGATCAACAATACCAATGATGAGGGGATTATTGGTCATAACTATATGTCTAAGGGCCTTGACTGTGGGAGCATTCCCAAGCCCTTGACAATTCCAGAATAGAAGTTTCATCAATGCGGTGCAGACATGGCCCTTGTTTGGACCCCACACCTAGTAATATATTTTTTGGACTTTACATTACCATTATCATTGGTATCCTTATGTAGAAAGTCTGAGTCAGATACTATAACATCATCAGATTCATCCTCATGGACATCCTTATCCCCATCCCCAGTACAATCTGACCAAAACGCCCCAGAGAGTGGACTGAACTTATTAATGGAGGTGTCAATCCCTATTGTAAACTCATTATCATTCTTCCTCTTCACAGTTTTATTGGTGGGGACTTGAGTAAAGACCTCCCCAATAGAAGCCTTAGGATCAGGATCTTTCGAACAATGACCTTCAGAATTAGTAACAGGAATCAAATTAGAAGACTTATCCAAAACCAAAGAAGAATTCTCCTGAATAATAGTTGTTGTAGAGTCAGAAGTAGGGATTTTTGGTCCCTTATTCAGATCAGAACCCCCTACAATAATATTAACATGATTCACAGGGGAAGCACCCTGATCCAGTGACACAGCAGGATGTTCTTCAGTAGCAATATGGTCACTAATAGAAGGAGTCGTGCATATAGACTTTTCCGGAACAGCAGCCTGGATGTTATCCTCCAAATTATCAGTATGGAAAGGAAAATCAGGCATACTTATAAGATTCAAATCAGTGGAAAGAGCCTCTTTTTCATCCTGTTCAAGCTCAATAATACCAACAAGGGATAATAAATCAACTTGTAATACCACTTGCTATGATAGTGAATTGTGAAAGTCAGAAGAAGAAGATTTCTGTCTCAGATCAGCTAGTTTCCTGCATCCAGCCTCATCATAACCCTTCATCTTGCAGAAGGTATGGGTATTTTGTTCATTAATCCTTATGGTCTTCCTCAAACAGACTCTACTGAAATCGAAGGAAGAATAAGGATGTTCTTGTTGTATCTAAAATATAGGTTCTTTTTTTTACCTTGGTTTCTTGAATTATTTATACATTTTATTCTTGAAGATAGATCTTCCAGTTTTTAAGTTTCTTTCCACTTCTAATGACCAGGATATTATCAAACAAAACCATCTGTTGTGTTGAAGTATGTTTCTTAAAATTTTGAGCATGTTTTGATCATCAGTTTTGATGTATATTTAACTATAAAATAAAGAATGTCATATTTTAAAACATTTTGTCTTTCATATTTCATAAAGTTTATTTCAAAATAACTTTGGGGACCTTCAAGGCTTGAGGATCTTTATAACAATTTATTCCTCTTTTTCTAACTAAATACAAAAAATGGTCAGCATGGGTGAAGATAATACCCAATAAAATATGAATAAACCATAATATGAATAATTAGTAGTTTAATCTACAAAAACCTCAAATCAACCCAAATTAAACTTAATGATTCAATAAATAACTAAACCCAAAAACTCTTCAACACAATATTGACCAAATTAGAAGTCCCAAAATCAAAAAAACATGACAAAAAAATATATCCAAAAATTCATAGAGAATAAAAAAAAATCAAGGAGAAAAAATTACAAACCTAAATGCAATGAATCGGCCGGGACGTTGCCGGAGGAGAGGGATCCTACAGGGGGAAGGGGCACGTCGCTAGAGCTGGAGGAAGGGATGTGGAGGCCGAGACGTTGAGGTGGAAATGCAGGCCGGGAGGTCGAGGTCGGGAGTGGATGTGGAGTCCGGAGTGGGGATGAGATGGCTGGGTACCAGAGGTCGGATGGCCAGGAGGCAGAGGTCGGAGAGGGGAGTAGAGGGCTGGGAGGCGGAGGTCGGATAGCCGAGAGGCAGTGGTCGGGGAGGGGGGAGAGGGCCGGAGGCAGAGGTCTGGAACCTGGGGTTCGAGCGGGGGAGCACGAGAGTGAGGAGGAGAATGGGCGAGTGAGAAGACCCCGATAAAATTGTGGATTGAATATCCACGGTTCAAAAAAACCATGGGTATTGATAAAAAAAGAAGGCCTATCCCCACGGTTTATCAAACCGTGGGGATAGATGTGTGGGGATAGACCCCCTTTCCAGTAGTGAATGAAGATCTCATACTTCTATAGACTCTAGAACTGAAACTCTCAGAGTGTCCTCTAACAAGTGTCATTGTCGTCAACATCTACTCTGTGGCGATCAGTTGGCACAACCTGCTAAATATCTTCTGCACAATCCTGATAAGGACATCGACCTGGAGCCATACCTACAAAATAAAAAATAGTTAGATCTCATAAACCTGAAATATGGAAGAATCAATATTAATTATTTAATTATTTTGTTTTATTTATTTTAGGTCAACCTATCCCAGGGTTTACCCATTCAAATGTAGTCGCAAAGAAGAATTATGCATGATCCTTTCCTAGTTATTTACCCTGCAACCAATATAACTTCATTTAGTATCCACTGTAAACTTAAAGGTTTGTGCATCAGATCATAGGGGTCCCTAAATACCCATGTCTTAGCTGGTCTCCAGTGTTTACAGTGCTTTCTAAACTTAGCTGACATCATTTCCCTACCAACCCATGAAACCTCACATGTACCTAACTCCAAACTCCATCATATCCCTCAACCGAAGCTCTGATACCACTCTGTCATGACCCCCACCCCACAATGTGTACCTCTCTTGAGCTGATAATGATAAGAGAGAGATAGTGACCCCTAAGTCCCACCTCCAGTAGGTCTCAGGTTGGAAACTACCACCGAGGCTATTGTAAACTCACAAATGGGAGGCATTACCATCTAAGAGAACACATGAAAAAGAGAGAGATAAGATAGGCACTAACCAACTCATGATTAGAATACAATATAAAAGAAAACCCAAGTAAACATATTTAATTTCATGAAAGAACTATTACAATTGTAAGGGAAAACTGAAATTACCAAAAAGAAAGTAAAATGGAAGCAGCCATAAAGCCCGAACAACTCCCACAACCCCAAGCTAGTAGTAACCAACCTAATCTCCAACCTACTCCGAGTGACTTGAAAAATAGTTTATATAACATAGGGTGAATATAACAGTATACTCAGTAGGATCCTCCCCAGATCCACTCATGCAAAAGTAAAGAAAGTATTACTAAAGCACAATGAACAACAAGTAAAACTAACTCTTCACCTAAAAATGTATACTATTTTACCAGCCTCACCATGGATACTCTAACTAAGTGTCACATACAAGAGTATATAATATAATAAAAAATATCAAGGGTACCCCGCTACCACTTCCCCACTAGTTCTTCACTCTGTCCCAACATCGCACGTCCTAATCATCTTTCTACAAAAAGGCTTTCCCACAAACACCTGGGAAAAGCACAACAACATGAACCTTGTGCAACACAACCACCACGTCCACATAACCAAAGTAACAAGGTAGTTTCTAGAATATATGTGTGTGAATAACCATAAGAGATTATATCCCTCTACACACATATATGTGGAAAACTAGCCATCGTTCCTATCAGCACAAGTAACTACCAAGTGAAGAGAGAAGGGCCAAAGGGGGTAGTCAGTCATCTATCCTCCCATTAGAATGATGGGGAAAACACCCCCATGGATCAGAATCCCTGGGGTGTCAGTTTCCCTAACCTATAGGGTGGATTAGTGTATAGAAACAAAAAAAGTACATGATATGATATAGCTCACAACCACACTATGGAAAAAACCTAGTCTTAGAATAAACTGCAGCTAACACCTCTCGGAATCCCAACTACCACTGCTAAGACTAGATATCCTATAAGCACACAACCATTTAAAGAGCTAAAATAAGTTACTTTGTACCTTTTCATCAGTTTCACTTTATGCTAATTAATTATTTAAACATTAATTGACTATTAAAAATTTCCACATTGCATTTCATTATCATCACAACAGAGTTTCATGCTCTCTAGGCATAACCAACCAAGTCCACAGTTCCTTTAAATTGCAACATTAACATATCATCTTATCAGCCTCCAACCCCCTGGGTTAACATCATTTATTCAATAATTTATTAACAACATTATCAATTTTTCCACAATTCCAAGAATTCTAAAAAATCATTCTAAGCTACCAAACACAAGGGGCTCAACACGATGAGTAGATGAACTGCCCATCGAGTCTTTTCTACCTATAGCAGGAGTGTAGACCCATCCATCCTTGATAATCTAAACACATAAATCACATGGAATACCCCACGTGTCTTCGCCTTTTTATAAGGAGGGTAAGAAAGACCAGCTTCCTCAAGCAATGGGGAAAGTAAATTATATAACCAAACAACACATTCAATAAGAAACCACTTTCACATCAATGGTAATCCCAACTTCAACCCATTCCATCATCCCAAGTGTCCTCCCTGACACCCACATGCATAAAACGATGCATATCGCTACTCTAGGTGTCAACTTCTTCTACCAACACTAGGCCTCCCTACCCCCACATACCACAATATCCCTCTAGGATCAGCCATATCTGGCTCACACCAAAACACAAGTAGTAGGAAAAAAACAATAAAGCAACTAGGATCTTGTCCCTAAGAAAGGAGTCTAACCTTCACACACAACGAGCACATATAACTCTAAAGCATAAGGTACTTGGCCTTTATAAGTAAGAGGGTAACTCAAAACCCTTCAAGGCATTATCTTTTATCATCCAACTAGTTTATTAATCCAAGTTGAATTAAACGATTAAATAATTGTAGGTTCCAACGATGGAAAACCTAAACAACATGCTATCATAACTATAATTATTAATTATACAATTAATTTTTCATGATTTTGGTTCTTTCATCAACAAGCATCAACATGATTTAGGTTTATTAATAAAACATTTTTACTGTATCAGTTTGATTAACATCAAAATTACACCAACAACCGGATTCATTAACATGCCTCTTTATCTTTAATAAAAAATTTAAAATTAATTCTATCTTACGTTCTTTACCAAGTTCCATCAAGAATTATATTCTAAACAAGAAAATAATAGATAACACACTATCTAGAAAATCAAGAGGCAAACCGTTATCAAAGTATGAAGCAACGTCATACAATCGAAACCAATTCTTTAATATGGTTCAAGTAATTATTTGGTCGATTTAATTATGATCCAAGGGATTAAACATGATATCTGTACAATTTAATTTAGGAAAAATAGAATAAAAAAATCTCATACCTTAAAAGGTTTCTGATGTTCTTTTCATGAGAATGGTCCACACAACGGATCACAATTCCCCCTGTGACAACTGTATCTACCCTAGGATGCTACAACACAACCTCACCAACCAAAAACCAAGAAAACTCCATTAGAACCCTGGAGATAAAGAACCATCACATGGAAAAGAGGAATGAGAGAAAACAAATCGAATAAACCACAAGAATGGTGGTAGATATTACCTCGAATCGAAAACGGATTGAAGAAGGAATCCTGAGATCGATCCTAGTTAAAGAGATCTCCAAAATTCCATAGAGGGGTCTACTGGGTCACCTGGGATGAGAGGGAAATGATCCTTGGTCGTAGGGTTCGAAATACCCAAGCGGCTCTTATGTCTTTAAAACATATAGTGGCAGTCATTACATGATGTGTACTTCCCATTCATGTTGTGTACTGCCTTGAGGCTAGGTTATCCTGAAAAACCCATCACCTCAACATTTATTTTATCTTTTGAAACAAAAAACTATACACATCAAGTACCCCTTGGTCACATCATGTAACGCTCCTATTTCTAGATTCTCACAACCGAACTCCTCCATACTTCTTCTGAGAACCCCAGTCTTCAAAAACACGCAATGGTTCGATCCTCATAGATCTGATCCCTTACAATTATAATGCATCGAAATGGTCATAAATGAACTTAATAAAATTATAACAAATCAAATACATGTGGAAGAGGTTCTGAATTAATAAATTAATGAATCTAATTTGGTTATCAATTATGTTAAGTACAAGTCAGAAATACTTTTAGACATAAGGTAAGGGATCTCTCCGAACCTCCATATTTTCTTTGGATTATGATTTCTCTCTCTTTACCTCAATATATCCCTTAATTATTCTTATATAATTATCCTATGTTCTATGTATATGTATCACACATGTGTAAGTATCTCAATTAATCTTTTTTATGTGGATTTACATGTTTTATAAGGTTCCCTTCTCAGTTCCTCTTGATAACTAGACCCGATTAAAGGGAAATTCTCTATTTCTTATCCGTTTTCAAGTATAATTCATAAACCATTTTAAGCCTCTAATATTTTTATAAAATCAATCAATTTTTTATGTAATTTTTTATAGTTAAGTTCTAGTTTTATGGAAATAATTATTCCTTTATCCTATTTAAAGACTCTTTATTCTTTTCCCTAAAACTGTACATAAGTGGCCCATTTTTGAAGTTAGCTAACCACTCTATTTTTTTCTTTCAATTTAGTTGTACATCATTATTCATGATATATTATTATTTTTCCTTTATTAATTACCAATAATTATTTAAATCCATTATTTCATGGATACCATTGTTATACGCCTTTTGGTTATGCCTTATGACATAATTATAATACCCATCTATTTCCTTGGGTAACCCTTATGTTTATTCCTTAGGACCGATTCTTTATATGGCATACATATTCATGAACATGTTATGATTGGTGTGCCCAAATAGCGCTCCAATGAATTGGATAATGTTTTAGTCTCATGATACGTCATGTATGAGATTATAGGGTAAATATAATCCATTATGGGACTCTATACACCATGTGATATAGTTATGATAGTTATCCTTGACTCATATTTATGTCATGTTATATGTTGGTTCCACTTTCCTATGTTTCCATGATCCCATGTTCTCTATTTTATGCTTACATATGTTTATTCATGAGACATTCCTTTTATGTTATCATGTTATGTCTTTTAAATCATGTGGTATGCTTCAAACCCATGTTTATTCCCTAATTGTATTTTTAGCCTACCCCTTTTGTCTATGTAATATTCAGGTTATCCTATATAGATGCAGGAGCTCAAAAGGAGATATGAACTCATTATTGAGATTTATAAAAATATGTTTTATTATTGTTACATGTTTTCTAATTTTGTTCCTATTATTTCAAATACACGAGAATATTTGATCCTTGGTTTGTTTTTCATGGATAATTATGCTTAAAATCATGTAATAATATGGGTAAAAGTCTTGAGTCACTATATTTTGTATCATAGGAAAAGGAAAGAATCCAATCCTCATGAACTCACACATTTGAGTGTTGGGAAAAGCATGACTCTTCGCCCAAGGGATTCATGAGGAAATGTCTTTTAATGAGGATGATGGTGTGTCCCAACCTGGAGGTGTAACTTCCCATAGAGTACCCTAATAGGTATCAATTATAGTCCACTAGAAATAATTCTAGACTGCTATAGTTGGTATCAGAGGAAAGTCTAGTTATTTTTGGGTATTATGACCAGAAAACATTAGCAATAACCCTATGGATAATTATATCACCATAGATAACCTAGACAAAAAATTAGGGAATCAAAAGTTCAGATATAACTTTAATTTATAAGTTTATCCTTCCGTGTTCATATTTGTCTTTTTATATGCTCATTTGATAAGTATTCAATCCCACCTAATTTTATTTTTCTTTTATAATTAATGGTGGGAAATAGAAGATGTACCCTCAATAGTTTTCACCTTAGTATGTAAAATGAAATTTCTAAGGTGAAATTTCATAAGGGGGAATAATGTAACTTCCCAATATTTTAAAAGTAAACACTATGTTTGATAGCGTACAAGATACACAACACTGAGTTTAAATGAACTATGATAAACTAACAAGACTATTATGACCTAGACACTAAATTGGACAATAAGAATAGGGATAAAAATATTATTAAAAATATTTATTAATTCTTATAAAATAAATATTTAATTTTTAGTAAAGTCATTTTATTCATAAAATATAATTTTTAATCAAAAATCAGTTTTTATTACTTTCTATGAGAAAATAAATATAATTATTTTTTTTCTTTTTAAAAATTTATTTGGAAAAATAAACTTTATTTTTGAATTCATCATGTCAAAATTATATTAGGATTATTTTTTTGATAATTTTCTAAAATGTTTGTAATTTTAAAGAATAGTGAAAAATACTAATTTAGTTTGAAAACTGTATTTTTCTTTTAAAACATTTACAAAGTAAAATTATATTTTGAATTCGATTTAAACTGTAATTAGTTAATTTTTTTTAAAAATAATCTAATTTTGTCCATTTAAATGATTTTTTACATGAATTTGGTTTAAAAACATTTTATTCTTAAAAAGGGTAGTTTTTTGAAAAAAAGTTTTTTGTGTTTTTCCAGTTCAAATTTAAATTAAATTCTTAAAATTTTGTGTTTTGAATTTCAAAAAACAGATTATATATTTTAAATCAGGATTAAAAAATTTAGTAAATATACCCCTTTTATTTTTGGTCAATATGTGTAACGTCCCTCCTTCTCCTCATTGGATTTAGAAGGTGGAGGAATGTTGCTTGGCCTTAAGCAACATCCCTAAGGCACCAAAGGCTGGAAATAAATACTAAAGAGATTCTTTACATGTGGTGGATGATTTTTCTTTTAGGAATAAAACAAATAATAGACAATTCATAACCAAACACACCACTATATGATGCATGATAACAATGAAAGACAACTAAACATTTCATTTATCAAAACTAAGTAAACCCAAGTGACACAGTGAAAGTCTACAATATCAACGTAAAAAATGGAAGACAAACTATAAAAATCAAATAAAACCACATGACTCCCAAGCTACACATGCTCCAAGATCTAACTCCACCAAACAAGCCAAGTATCATGAAGAAGTACTAAATATGTGTGATACTTTACCTTTTCCCATATATTGATAGAAGATATATACAAAAACACCAAAGTTCCAAAGTTGGGGTGAGTACTAAAATTCAATAGGTTTTCCTAGATGACTTCCCAACTCAAGCCACTAGGATAGAATATGTTAGCAACATTCAAATAAACAATTTATATAAAATAATTTCTAAAACAATTTATATCAAAGCTAAGCAGTTCACATTAAAACAGTTTTCCATGGAAGGCATGTAAACAATTATTTAAATCATTTAACATTCTATTTTGGTGTAACCATTCCATTCCACATATCCAAACAACCAACCATGCATGAAACCTTGAAGAGGGGGAAAGCATGACCCTTTTCCACCCCACTAATGATAGGGGGGGAATTCTTAACCTTATCTGACCTAAATACACATGAATGTTTGAGGGGGGATAACGCTAAACCTTATCTATACCAGTAATGATGGGGGAGACTCCTGAACCTTATTTATCATGAATTCACATGAACACAAACAACTAGGAATAACAAAAAACCATGCCAATAAAACCATTTAAACCATTTTAATAAAACCATTATTTTATTGAAAACCTTTCAAATAAACCAATTCAATACATTTTAATAAAACCCAAATTTTATTGATTTTTTATTTAACCATTTACCACAATTCCCGAAAATCCACATTTTAAAATCAACAATTTAAAATCAATAAACCCAATCACATTCCACAAAACACCCAATTTTCTTCTATTTTCTAAATCATCACCAAAGAGGGTTTCCAACAAGACATTCACAAAAATTTCACAATCCATTTCAATAAAATAAATCAATTTGAAACTAAGACTTTATATTCTAAATAGTGGAGTTGAGAGTGAAGTTACATACCCTAGGTTTTAAAATGAAAATGAAGAATGAAATGAAGAACATCCATGAAATCGGTTTAAATTTCCATGAATCCACCTTAGATCAATTAATTTATTAACAAAAAGACCAAATATAAACATATTTAGTATCCAAAACATTAGATCTACTAGCAGTGGGTGTAGATATAAGAGACCGGGAGAGAGGGTGAAGCAGATCTATGAAAACTAACTAAAACAATCAAGAAAGATCACATACTGCGTGAATCGAGCTTCAACCCACAAAGTGATGAATTTTTATTTCTTCTAATTCGATGGGGAGAGATTATATAACCTTTAAGGGACCAAAAACCAAATTTTGGACCGTTTTTTGGTAAAAAAAATCTTTTAGAGGTCAAAATGTGTTATATCCATAATTTAAGGATCTAATTTTTGATCGAAACATGGTTTAGTCACACAGTTAGATAAACCGTGTGCTAACCATGCTCTTACTTTTACATTAAGGGATACCTCACATGGTTGGCTCACACAACTTCCAAACCATGCACCAACCATTCCAAATATCACTACCTCAAGTTTCATGATTTCTCCTAGGCTTACGTATGGTTTGGACAAACCATGCACCACACATGCGCCTACCCTTTATCCCCTGTCTCAATGTGCACAATTTCTTGCAAGTGTTTCACGGTTTTGCCAAACTGTACACTAACTGTGAACCTATAGAAAATCCCAAAAAACATTCCAAAAGTTCTCCAAACCTTCCAAAACATAACCCATATACTTTACATACATAAAAAGAATAAAGAAAGGGTTACTTACTTGAAATCAGGGGTACTACATTCTCCCCAACATTGGTCTTTCCATCCTATAAATATAAAAAACCATCATGATCTTAAAGATTTCTATCCATTGTTCTTTCATTTACTTCACTCATTCCTAAGTCTCTTACTGAATCTGACCATTCTTCCACAAAATCTGCACTGGAATGATACTTTTTCTATTGAAGACTTTATCTTGCTGATGCACCAACGAAGAATCAAAATCATGGTCAATGTGATCCCATCTGATCACACGGTTAGGATCATTCTGATACTTTTTCAACTAAGATATAAAGAAAAAATTATGCACCACAATGAATTGTGGTAGAAATTCCATCCAATATGACACTTATCTAACCCGTTATATTATCACAAAAGGCCCTATGTATTGTAGATATAACATTCCATGCTTTCCAAAAAGATGATGTCCAAGCCTTGGAGAGATCTTCAAGAACAAATGATTACTCACTGTGAATGATAATGGTCGTCAATAATGATCCACATATGATTTTTGATGAATTTACGTCATCTCCTTCTATTTCCTAATCAACCAAATCTTCTCCGTTTTTTCTTGGACAAGGCATGGACCAACTAGTCAAGTCTCGCCTATTTCAACCCAAAAAAGTGGATAACAATAAGGACTCCCATAAAATGATTCAAAAGGTGACATATGTATTGAGGTGTGATAGATTTTGTTATTTGAGAACTCTACTAATGGTATGTGATCTTCCAATGAGCCAAAAAAATCAATTATGTAGGCTAGAAACATATCTTCGAGCATTTGTTTCGCCCTTTCAAATTTCATATCCATCTAAGGATGACACACTCTACTCATGGTCAACTGAGTCCCAAGGTATTTCTGTAAGGATTTACAGAAACTATATATAAACCTCAGATTTATTTTTTACACTATCAAAACTGGTATTGCACTCCCCTTTACCACTTCCTAGATATAGATTCTTGACAAGTCCTCCATCATATTAGATTCATGAATAGGTATGAAATGAGATGACTGTTCGAAAAATGTTCATATTATGAACAGGGCGATTCAAAGCCATTTCTTAGCTGGGGAATATGGCGTGCACTTGGGTTGGTGCCCCCCCCTTTGGGAGTCGGTGTTAGCAACACACATTTTTCACATGAGCCTCAGCCCAGTTGGTGATGAATCTTAAGTGCATCCAAGAGACCTGGGATCAAATCTAGGTAGAGGAATAATTTCTGGGTTACTGTAGCAGGCACTATTGGGCACTGTTGTAGTCAGGAATTTTCCTCTGTTTGGGCCTTCGGGCCACTGATTTGGTCCCTAAGTCCTTTAAGGCCTTTAGGCCACCCAAGCCTTCGGGCTAGTAAGGTCTTCGGGACACCTCAAGGACTTCAGGCCTCCTTGAAGTGCATATGAAAACCAGACAACCTACAAAGAACAAGCTCTATAAGGAGGATGAGCAATGAGCTTTCACCACAGCAGAAGCTACACAGATTGCAAGAATGAGAGGGTATGACACCTGCCATCGGGACAAGCCTGTTCATCCACGAGATAGCCTAGTTGAATAGCCATGTGAAGGTGGAGATATGATTTCACGATGAAGATGCTGGGGAGGAGTAGTTCCAAACAATTAGTCTGGGTTGTATGTAATGTTTGAAGCCTATGGGCAATTAATTCCTCTAAGGCCTATGGGCCATGTAATACTTATTCCAACGGGCCTTATAAGGGTTCCATCTCACCCCTTGAAAGGTGGATTGTCAATATCAATAAAAAAATTAAGGCCTTCGGGCCATTGGATGGATGGTATGCCGATCCACTATCACCCATATAAAATCGTATTTTGAACTATTATTGGGAGACCAGTTACAAAATCCATTGCTATCTTCTCTCATTTCCAAATTGGAATAGGTAAATACTACAATATACCTTATGGTCACCGATGGTTTGCCTTAACCTATTGACAAGTTAATCATCTTTAAATAAACTCATTCACCTTTCAATTCATGCCGACCAACCAAAATTGTGATTTCAACACCTTGTACATCTTCTGTATTCCTAGATGAACAACCCATCTTGAGTAGTGGTAAGAATGAAGAAGTTGTTCCTAACAAGATATAGGTACAACCATCTGATTTTTGAACCACAACACTGAAATATTATTCTTATTCCATCCCTCAATGGTCTCCCCACACTACTACAAAAAATACCTTTAACAGTGCTAAACAAGAACTGATAATTTAAGTGCGGTTAAAACTCAAAACTTTTATCAACGCTTTTTAGCGCTGATAAAAGCATCACAATTAAAGGGGGTAAAAAAATTTAGATGTCCATGAGCTTTCAACCCCTTTATCAGTGCTTCCATAAACTCTAACAGTGATCCACCCCCTCTTTATCAGTTCTTTTAACCCCTTCTTTATCAGCACTTTGTGAATTTCTAGCCTCATGCATGTCCGCTTGGATTTGAACCCTACACCTCTCCTTTGAAGATAAAATGCCTTTACCACTACACCATATTGTTTTACTGTCTATTTAATGATATATTTGTTTAATTATAAATATATTTACTTATATATTTAAATATATATTTACATATATATATATATTTACATATATATTTACATATATGTTTACATATATATTTACATATATTTACAAAATTATTTTTAAATACGTTTATACAATATATGTGTGTGTGTGATATATACATACTTATATTTATTTAAATATATTATATATTATATTCATTTACATATACTATAATAAAATATAAATATATTTAATAAAATAAATAATAAATAATAAATAATAAACAAATAAATATTAAATATTAAGTAATTAATTAATTAATTAATAAATAATAAATAATAAATAATAAATAATAAATAATAAATAATAAATAATAAATAATAAATAATAAATAATAAATAATAAATAATAAATAATAAATAATAAATAATAAATAATAAATAATAAATAATAAATAATAAATAATAAATAATAGATAATAAATATATATATAAATAAATAAATTATTAATTAATTAATAATTAATAATTAATAAATAAATAAGTAATTAATACGTGTTTAATAAATAATTAATAAATAAATTAATAAATAAATAGTCAATAATAAATAAATAAACAAACCCTAAAATGTTAAGAAACATTGAAAACACTAAAAACATTGAAATGGCCATAAAATCTGATTCAAGAGTCCTTTTTTCAGCTCCACAAACAATCAAATATAAGATCATGAAACGATCTTCAATATGATATGTGGTAAAATTCGAACGAACACCTGGATCAAAAGTTCTAATTGTTTGAATTTTAAGAAATTGGGATCGATGATTAAAAACTCTATTTTAGAGGCCTTCTGGGCCTTTCTAGGGAAACAAAAGGGGGAAAATGCTCAAAGATCTGGTCCTAGACCTACAAGGTTTAGATATCATCACATTCTTTAATTTGATATGTGGTAGATCTCAAATGGACACCCGAATCAAAAGTTACGACCTTTTGAAGTTCGAGTTATATTTTCAACTTATTTTAGATCTTTTATTAATTTTTTTTAAATTTTTTTATCTTCAAATTGATATTAAATGACTATTACTCAGTAATAATAAGAAAATTATTAATTAAAAATATTTTTATAATTATTTTATAAGCCTTTTCACTAAATATCTTATATATTAAGTGTAAATTACTATTTAAATCATCTATTCTTTTTTAAAAAATATATATTATATCTGTATTAGTATAAATATATTTATATATTAATATATTATTTTTAATGAAATATAAATTTTATGAAGTATATTTTTATCAGTTCTTGCAAAAAAGCACTAATAAAGGTTCCCCTTTAACAACATTTTTTAGCACTAACAAATAGGGTCTTTAACAACATTTTTAGCTAGCGTTGTTAAAGCCCTAATGCTGGATAAATCCAATTTTTTAGTGGTGCCACCATTGAGTTTTGAATTCATTGCAACACATTTTGAATCAGATATCTATGCCTATTTAACCATCTTCACCATATCAGGAATCAAAGAAATAGGAAAGAAAACCACAACATTACCCCGATCTTCACATTCCAAACTCATATCGGCTAAGACTGACATCAACTACCACTCATCTAAATCTTTGTTTTCCAAATGATTTTATAACTTACCCAGAAAGTCTATCAGAGGAAGAAGTCCCCTGACCATTTATTAAATGAAAGAAAAAGTACAGAAACGCAAGACAAAGGATGCATACGAACAGCTTTCCCGCATCCAGACATCAGTTCCAACATAAACAAGAAAATTACATATCATAGTATTCATATCCTTCACCACCACCATAGTCAGGGATTTTCTCTATAGTAGCTGATTCCCATTCTGAATTTGTTTCATATTTCTTCAAGAGATTGGCATACTTCTCTATGAGATTCAACTGTTCCAATGATAAATACTCTTTGTTAGAATGTGCACGACCTTTCTTATATACAGGTATATCTCCTCTTTTCTTCTTAGATGAAGACCTAGTGTTCACCAGATTTGGAAGGTAAGAGTAATATTTCCTTGCTTTCCTATTTGGTGGCACATACTTAATTCCATCACTTCCAGATGCCCTACTTCGTCCGCCTTGGACAATGTCACTATAAGAAGGTCTGACAATTCCGTTATTTTTTTTGTCACTATCAGAACAGCTTCCCCAGTTTCTTGTTCTCTTCACAGAGGCAGAATTATTGAATCTGTCATCCTTCCTCACCAAGACATTTTCTACAGTATCCAGGATCCCTCTCATTTCAGAGTGATTTTTATGATCAATCGATGAAGGATATTTCCTTTCCACAATGCCACAACCATCATGAAATTCCATCTCAAAATCATTAATACCAGGCTCCACATGGTTATTGGGAGTGATCTGCATCGTTTCAGACAGTTGGGGTCCCTACATCATAGCAGGAACACCCTTAGATTCCAAGCATGAAAACCTATTGCCTGTTACACAACAGCCTTGCACCTCATGCCTATTACCCGGCTGTAATAGAGAGCAACCAACACCACTGTCCATCGCAGACAGCTTTCCAAACCCAAGGTCACTCGCCAACCTCTCAAACAATTGCTTCAACGATGGGTTATCAGACACTTGCATCTCTTTCAGTCCACTGCCATTTGCAGGCTCCTCTACTGGGTTCCCCTAACGCATTTCCTGCACCTCCACCTCATCCAACAAAGCTTCAACCACTACTGCAACCAGAGATTCATCCGCCACTGCAGCCAATGATTCATTAGCCACAACAACTCCATTTTGATCGCCTCCAGCACAAGTACCCCCATTGCTTCCCTCCATCACCAATTGCACCAACCTAGGATCCTCACATCCAGCACTTGATTTCCCCACCACTGCATCACCAAATTGATCCTCTCCATCCCAAACACCCTCATAGCTACCTTCCACCACCAGATACACCGGCCCAGGATCCTCAAGCCCAGAATTTACCTTCCTTACCATCACTAAATGACTACAGCTTGTCTTCCCGTTACAGCAAACCAACTACGTGTGGACAAAACGCAAACAGGACGAGCAGTACTGCATCAAGGATTAAAAAATGACCTCTTGTTTCCACTAAAACTCCTTACCATCAGTTATCCAAACGCAATTCACCGGAGCCCCCACAACATCAACCTCAATGCAGATCCGCAAACAAATTGGATGACACACCGCCTCAGTGTGAAGATCCGAACACAAATAGCACCCCACCATATTCCCAATAACACATCGAATGGAAGGATTCTGAAAGGAAAGGGGTAAACCAGGGAGACATACCCACGTTGCGATCATTGAAGGGTCACGCCTCATGTGAAAATCGATGCTCCAACGGAAAAGGTAGTATGAATAGCCCTTACATCGCCGAGGATCCCTGGACGAGGCATCAATAAAATCCTATTCCAAACAAAACCGGATCATGAAGTGCTTACATTCAAGTAAAACAACTACTACATGCTTCCACAAATTCCAATCTTTAGGAACAAACTGATCAAACACATCCACCGAAGGCCGATTACGCCTGAAGCGTGAAATAAGGGTGAGACGACACAGATCTGAGGCACTGTTTATCTCCGACGGAATCATAGACAAAATGGGCACCTCGCTAAAAAGACCAGGAACCTTCAGAGATAGTCAGATACGTGGGAATGGAGAAAGGGAATCGATCAAAACCGGGAGTGCCCTAACCTTACCAGGAAAAGGAGTATGTGAAACTCCCCCCTCCGACACGGAGGGGGGATCATACCCCAGTGGCATGCAGCTAGGTCATTCGGTACAAGAGAGAAGCGAGAGATTCTCACTCTTCCATTCCATTACTCACTTCTAGAACTTCCAAATGAGTTTATAACTTCTTACTTAATACATATACCACCATATTACCTTTACCTAGTGTATAAATCAAGTCAAATGCAATCATTTGGAGATACTCCATCTATCTTCTTTATCTCAGATTCAAATCCCATTGTGATAAAATATGTTTCAAGCTCTTATGATCCATGAACATAGTAAATTTCTCACCAAATAGATAATGATGCCAAGTATTTAAAACAGGGATGACTGAAGCTAACTCCAAATAGTGTTTTGGGTAGTTATTTTCATGCACCCGCAACTGCCTTGTTCCATAATAAACAACATATCCCCTTGCATAAGAACACATCCCAACCCTGATCCCAAATAATGACAATACACCACATACCCTTGTCTTGATTCTAGAAATATCAAGGTTGGTACTTATGTGAGGTTAACTTTTAGATATTTTAAATATTTTTGTCATTCCTCAATCCATTGAAATGGAACATTCTTCTTTTTTAAAGATTTCATAGGTGAATCTAGGTGTGATAAGGCATGAAAAAAGTGTCAGTAATAACCATCTAGACCAAGAAAACTTATCATCTCAAAGACATAATTCAGTGGTTTCCAAGAGATAACAACTTCTATCTTCTCTGGATCTACTGAAACACCTCGTTCAGAAATCACATGGCTAATAAAGAATACCTCTTTTATCCAAAAATAATACTTTGATAATTTGGCATACAAGCGATGATTCCTTGAGATTCCAAACATGTTTGCCAAGTATTGCTCATTCTCGGCCCTTGTCCTTGAATACACTAAGTTGTATTCATAGACAATGCTAGCAAGTGATACGAGATCATTCCAACTACCGATGGAAACAAGCCTGTTGCACCTGTATTTACATTCTTGTCCCCTCGAAAGAGATGCTCGATGCCATCCTCAGTTGTAAAACTGATCATTCAAGTAAAAAATTCAATGTGAGCCTTGAAGGTTGTCAATAAATCCATACCCAGGATTACATCATAGACATCCATGTACAGTATAGAGAAATCCTATTTCATCTCAGCTCTATCAATGATTATAGAACATGCTCCACACACAATGGCTAGACATTATCTTTGACCAAGAGGAGTTTTAAATTTTATCATAGTAGGCATCATATAAACTTTTAAACAAAACAAATAAACAACACTATATGAAATTAAGGAATGTGATCCACCAATATCAAATAGTTCTTTAATAAGGGTAGAATTCAAAAGAATCATACCTCTCACCATAGATAGTCCAGCCTAATCATCCACAATCACTGCACTTTGTTATCTATTACCTTTTTGAGATTTACCTTGTCGAGGATTCATGGTATTCCAAAAACCACCATGGATGTTATGATAACAAGGATTGTTCTTTTTCCCTCATTCCATTGAAGGATACAATTTCTATGACACAAGGGGAGTTTTACAAACACTCAACCTTAGAGCACTATGACAATAGCACTAAAGATTCCCCATCTTGTTAAAATAGTGGCATGATCTCAATGGTGTGGTACACTCTTTATTTATGTGGTCAAGTGAACCATGTTGGAAACATCCTGATTTTCTCTTGAGTCATGGGGAAAGGTTACTTGATCTTGTGGTATGATCCTAATGTGTTCCAATTCTTTGAGAATTGGCGTTCTTCTTCTGATTTCTCTTAACATTAGAGTTCTCACCTCCTCTTGTAAATACAACCGTACTCCCTCCACTTGGATTTCTAGTAGTGACAGATATCATGAAAACAGTATCTGACTACAGTCCTGACTCAATAGTTTGAATAGCCTGAGCAATGCTTTGAACCGACTGTTAGTTCACCTATGGTTCAGGTGCAACCACATTTTCAATGACCTCTTCTGATCCATTCTTATGACATCTACCAGGTTCTATTTTCTATAAATATAATGAAACAACATAAGTATCACTCTCTATTAACTAAAGTCTTAACATTTTAAATTCTATCACAACAATGCTTTCAAAAATCAATCTTATTTTACGTTCAACCATTTTTGAAAAATTTCAACTTACTTTTGAAAATAAAACCATTTTTAAAATACCACAACCATACTCTTTTTTAAAGTATTTCATTTGAAAATACTTTCAAAAATTTCAAAAATCAACACTTTTTCACAAAATCATAAATCAGTACTCAAAATGATGCATGCACTCTTAGTGGGAAGTCATTCCTCTAATTCATGTCATGCTCATCTCATTGGATAAACCCATGAAAATGAGATTCCAATCCAATAAGTGTATCCAAAATACTTATGTACCCAACTACCTGGTAACTTGAAGTTCAACATAAAAGGTTATCTATATCTTTTTGTGATCTACATTTCAAGTCCTAAAAATCCTACTCATTTCTATGATCCAAACTCATTGAATAGAAAAAAATGAATTCAAATCCAATATGGAAACCCAATACCAAGTCAAAGACCACTTGTTCTAGAAATAATTTTTGAAGGACCAATATGACACCACTTGTAACGTCCCTCATTTTCTCATTGACTTGAGAAGGCGGAGGAATGTTACTTGGCCTTAAGAGACATCCAAAATGTGCCAAAGGCTTAAAATAAATACTGAAGGGCTTCATTACATGTGGGGGATGATATTCCCTTTAAGATTAAATTAACTAACCAATAATCCATAACCAAACATACCACTATATGATACATGATAATAATAAAAGACAACTTAACATTTCATTTATCAAAAATAAAGTAAACCCAAGTGCCACAATGAAAGTATACAGTGTCAAAGTACACAGTGGAAGAAAAACTATCAAAAATCAAATAAAACCACATGAATACCAAGATCCACATTCTCCAAGATACAAATACACCAAAAAACCCAAGTATCATGAATAGGTACTACATATGTGTGATACTTTACCATTGCCCGTATCTTAATAGATGATATCTACAAAAGCACCAAAGTTCCAAAGAAGGGGTGAGTACTAAAACTCAGTTGGTTTTCCCTGATGACTTCCTAACTCATTCCAATAAGACAAAACATGTTATAAACATTCATATAAAAAAAATATATAAAACAATTTCTAAAATAGTTTATATCAAAGACAAGCGGTTCACAATAAAATAGTTTTCCAAGGAAAGCACATAAAAAATTCTTTAAATCATTTAACATTCTATTTTGGTGTAACCATTCCATTCCACATATCTACACAACCAACCATGCATGAAACCTATAAGAGGGAGAAATATCTAACCCTCATCCATCCTACTAATAACGAGGGATACTTCTTACCCTTATCCAACCCAAATGCATGTGAATGTTTGACGGGGGATAACATTGACCCTTATCCATCCTTGTAATGATGGGGGGGGGGGAATCCTAAACCTTATCCATATTTAATTCACATGAACACACACAACCAAGTATACCCCAAAACAATGCCAATACAACCATTTCAACCATTTCAATAAAAATGTTCTTTTATTGAAAACCTTTCAAACAAACCAATTCAATACATTGTAATAAAACTATCATTTTATAGATTTTTTTTAAATTTAACCGGTTACCAAAATTCTCACATATCCACATTTTAAAATAAACTATTTAAAATCAATAAACCCAAGCACCTTCCACAAAACACCCAATTTTCCACAATTTTCTATACCATCATCAAATAGGGTTTCCAACAAGTCGTTCACAACAATTTCACAATAAATTTCAATCAAAGAAATCAATTTGAAACTAAGACTTCATATTCTAAATAGTGTAGTTGAGAGTAAGTCCACCTACCTCAGGTTTTAAAACAAAATTGAAGAACGACACGAAGAATGTCCATGAAACCAAGTTAAATTTCCATAAATCCACCTTATATCACTTCCCCTATCAACAACAAGACCAAATCTAAACATATTTGGTATCCAAATCCTTAGATATACCCGTAGTGGGCATATATCTAAGATACTATAAGAGAGGGTGAAGTATATATAAGAAAACTAACAATAATGATCAAGAATGATCACATACCGTGAGAATAAAGCTTTGACACACCAAGAGACGAATCTAGATTGCTTCCAATTTAATGGGGAGAGGTTCTTTAACCATTAAGAGACCAAAATCCAAAGTTAGGTCTATTTTTGTTAAAAAAAAACATTTATAGGTCCAAATTCATTAGATCCAAAATTTAAAGATTTAATTTTTGAACCACCCAAAGTTTAGTACCACAGTTAGATAAATTATGTGCTAACCATGATCCCTCTTCTGCCTTATGGGATACCTCACACGGTTGGCTCACATGGCTTCCAAACTGTGTGAAAACCATGAAAAATATCACTACCTCAAGTTTCATGGTTTCTCCTAGGATTACGCATAGTTTGGACGAACTGTGTGCTGCCTATGCACCTCCCCTTTAGGCCCTGTCTCACTGTGTATGGTTTCCTACAAGTATTGAATGGTTTTCCCAAACCATGCACCAACTGTGCACCTATTTAAAATCCCCCCAAACCATTTCAAAAGGTCCCCAAACCTTTCCAAAAATAACCCATATAATTTACATACTTAAAAATCATAAATAAAGGGTTACTTACTTGAAAGACAGGGTGCTACAATATGAATATTAAAATTAGTAATTTTTGTCACCATAGTTAAGGGTGAATCAAATAATTAAGTGTAAAAATAAAATGAAAAGGGTTATAAAATTAAACTAACACTTGTCCCAATTCTATTGTATGATTAGGTATTAAAAAAATCATCCATGGGTCAAATTTAGGATATTTTAGAGCCACTTAGTTGAAATTAAGTCCCTTATAATATTTTATTTAAAAGAAAGCCACACTTGTCACACTTTTATTTTTAATAAGTATAACATTTTTAATAAAATGTTTTACAAAATATATATTAGGCCATAAATATTCCTTAGAATGATAAAATATTTATCTTTATCATGGTAATTTATTTTTAATTTTTAGGGAATAAGTAAATACTTCAAATGTTTACACAGTGATGATGTAGTAATTATTAAATTAATAGAAAAATAAAATAAATGATATTAAAATTATTAAAATAAAAATAATTTGAGATAATTAGTATGATACATGAATTATATAGATAACCATGACATGTATAGGATATAATAAAATACTCCATTCATATTTTACTCTTTGTTTTGATGTTTTTAAATTCATATTAATGAATAATATCGTATTTGAAAATAATGATATTTCATGAATATAATATTTTATTAAATTATTTAAAAATTATAAAAATATTAAATAAGAACAAAAGGTATAGGATATGGTCAAAAATATAATACCCTCTACATTTAGAGGCCATTTGGAATCATTTTCTTCTAGAACAGTCTTATTATATTTTAATATTTTAAGGAATTCCAAACGTGCCCCTCACCTAAATTATAAAAGGGTACCCCTTCCTTCACTTAATTTCAACACATTGTGCCTTTTATACCAACCATAATTTACTAAATCATCTTCTCCTAATACCTATAATTATTTTAGAGGTTCCGATCTCACCAAAAGACCAATTCCAAGTCCCTCAAGGGATCCTTCAAGGAGGTGATATTCAAGAGGTAACATTCTTAAACCACCTCTCTTAATTTATTTTCTTCTTATACCTTATAACCACCTAATTAATCAATAAAAGAATAATAAATCCAATATCTTTTATTTATTGAAATGTTATATTTATAGTGGAATATTTTCTATTCAAACCTTTTCTCATATCCTCTTATTTAAATAAAGGAAACCATTGTCCAAATTATGATGATTAACTGCCTCCATGGATAATGAGTTTTTTTATATTACCACACTCATGGATGGTAATAAAACTGTTATTATTGTTAAATAATATTTTAATAAGTATATTATAACTTATTTAATGTTTTTAAACCAATATATATACATAATATTAATTAAAACAAAACAAGTTCATGATGGACAAAAAACACCAAAACAAACTAATCATTTATCATTAATGTTTTATCAAATAAATCATCCTCATGTCAGATTAAAAAATGATATATGGGACCATTTAAACTTATTTAAGAACATAAATACCATTTCATTTCACTTCTAGAGTTTTATTTCCATTCAATAAGAACTTCCATAATTATACACAAGTGAACCAACCATAAAACCATGAAACAAACACTCCTGGAACGATGAAATTGAACTTTATAACTCATCAAAATGTAAAAAATTGAAATTCATAAAATTATAATAAATAACTTAAAATTTTAATAGGTTATAAATTAATCAATTAATGAATATAATTTTATTATCCAGGATATTAAGTACAAGTGCATAATGCTTTCAAACATAGGGTAAGATATCTCTCTGAACCTCTATATTTTCTTTGGGTTACAATTTATCTCTCTCTATTTTCCTCAATTTATCCCTTAATTATTATTATATATTTCTCATAAGTTCTTTTTATATGCACCAATCATATATATGTATCTCAATTCAACTTTATTTGATGGGTATTTACATGTTTTATAAGTTTCCCTTTTCAATTCCTCCTGATAAGAAGACCTGATTAAAGATAACGTCTCCATTTCAAACCCATTTTCAATTATATTACATAAACTATTTTACACCAACAATAGTTTTCTAAAATTACTAAATTTATTATGAAAAACAATTTTAGTTCATTTTTGGTTTTATGGATGCAATTATTCCTCTATCCTCTCTAAAGAATCTTTATTATTTTTCCTAAAATCGCACATAAGTGACACATTTCTAAAGTTAACTAGCCACTCTATTTCTTATTTTCAATTTAGTAGGAAATAATTATTCATGATCTATTCTTATTTTTACTTTAGGAATGACCAAGAATTATTTAAACCTTTTATTTCATGGATACCATTGTTATATGACCTTTGGTTATGCCTTATGACTTGATTACGATAACCATTTATTTCCTTGGGTAACCCTCATGTTTATTACTTATGTTTGATTATTTATGTGAAACACATATGAATAAAAATATTATGATGAGTGCACTTAGATATAAATATAATCAATTGGGTAATTTTTTAGTCTCATGAGATTTCATGTATGAGATTAGGGAGCAAAAAATCCATTTTTGGACTCTATCCACCATGTAATATAGTCTTGGTAGTTTTCCTTAACTCATGTTGATGCCATGTTGTATGATGCTGGCACTTTAGTATGTTTCAATGATTCTGTGTTCTATATGTTATGCTTATATATGTTTATTCATGATCCATGCCTTTTATGTTATCATGTTATGCCTTGCAACTCATGTGCTATGCTTAAAACCCATGTTTATTCCTTTTTTGGGGTTTTTATATCACCCCTTTTATCTATGTATTCCACAGGTTATACAATCCACATGTAAGAGCTCAAAAGAAGACATAATCTCATTTTTGATATTAATAAAAATATGTTTTATTCTTATTGCATGATTCCTAATTATGTTCCTATCATTCAAAGGACACTATATTTTTATATCCTTGGTTTTTTTTCATGGGTAATTATGCTTAAAATCATGTAATAATATGGGTAAAAGGCTTGGGTCACTATAGTTGGTATCAGAGGAAAAGGAAGGAATCCAATCCTTGGAAACTATCATGTGTGAGCATTAGACTAAGTATGGATCTCCACCCAAGGGATTTATGAGGAAAGGGATGCCTATGGGGATGGTGGTGTGTCCCACCTAGGAGGTGTAACTTCTCATGGAGTTCCCTAATAGGTATCAATTATATCCCACTGGAAATAACTTTAGACCACTATAGTAGGTATCATAAAACAAACTAATTATTTTTAGTGATTAGGATTAGAAAACATTAGTAAGAACCCTAGGGACAATTATATCACTACATATAATCTATATTGAAACTTATAGAATCAAAAGTTAGGATATACTTTTCATTTAAAATTTTATCCTTCTATGTTAATAGTTGTCTTTTTATATGTTCATTTAATAAGTATTCAAGCCCCCTAATTTTATTTTTCTTTTCTAGTTAATGATGAGAAATAGGAGAAGTACCCTCACTAGTTTTCACATTACTATTTAATAATAAATTTCAAGGGTGAAATTTCATACGGGGGAAGAATCTAATATCCTCGTATTTTAAAATGAACCACTATGTTTGATATAGTACAAGATACAAAACACCGAGTTTAAACAAACCTCGATAAACCAACATGACCATTATAAACTAGATTCTGAATTGGATGGTATAAATAGTAATTACGATAATATTAAATATATTTTTTAATTTTTAATAAATAAATACTTAAATTTTAGTAAACTCATTTTATTCGTCAAATATAAGTTTTAATCAAAAAGTGGGTTTTTATTACTTTCTATGGTAAAATAAATATAATTAATTTTTTTACTTTTTGAAAATTTATTTTTAAGAATTAAATTTATTTTCGAATTTATCATGTCAAAAATATCTTAGAATGAATTTTTTATAATTTTTTAAAAAATTTAGAATTTTAATGAATATTGAAAAATATAGATTTACATTGAAAAATATTTTTTTCTTTTAAAGAATTTAAAATGTCAAATTCAATTTTGAATTAGTTTTAAACTATAATTAGTTCATTTTTATAATAAATAAAATAATTTTGTTTGCTGAAATGAATTTTTTACATGAATTTGGTATAAATATATTTTATACTTAAAAAGGTCATTTTACGAAAAAAATGTTATGCATTGTGTTTTGTCAGTTTAAAGTTAAATTAAATTCTGGAACTTTTTTATTTTCAATTTTAGAAAATGTATTAAATATTTTTAATCATGAGATTAAAATTTATTAAATAGAAACCTTTTATTTTTAGTCAATATGAATAATAACCTTGGTAGTTTTCATTACAATGATTAAGGGTAAATCAAGTAATTAAGGGTAAAAGTAAAATGATAAGGGTCATAAAATAAACTTAAAACTGGTACCAATTATGTTGGATGAGTATTTTTAGATCAAAATCATCTTGGGTCAAATTTAGGACCTTTATGATCCACTTATTTTACATTAATTCCCTTATAGTATTTTATTTAAAAGAAAGTCAAACTTGTCACACTATTTTTTTAATAAGTATAAAATTTTTAATATATAGTTTTCCAGAAGATATTTTTCACCATAAATATTAATTTGAAATATAATATATTTATATTAATCATGTTAATTTATTTTTAATTTTTAGGTAATGAATAAATACCTTAAATGCTTACACAATGATGATGCATTAATGATTAAATTAATTGAAAAATCAAATAAATGATATTAAAAATATTAAAATAAATATAATTTGAGATAATTAGGATGATACATGAATTATATATATAATCATTACATGTCTAGGATATAATAAAATACTTATTTTTAATTTTAATCATTGTTTTGATGTTTCTAAAGTCATAGAAATGAATAATATCAAATTTGACAATAATGATATTTCATGAATATAATATATTATTAAATTATTCAAAAATCATAAAAATAATAAATAAGAATAAAAGGATAATATATGGTCGAAAATATCATTCCATGTATATTTATATTTCATATGGAATCATTTTTGTCTATTATAATCTTATTATATTTTAATATTTAAAGGAATTCTAAAAGTGCCCCTTACATCAATTATAAAAGGCACCCCTTCCTTCACTTAATTTCACCACCTTGATCCTTTTATCTTGACCATAATCTAAAAAAATATCTTGTCCTCATCCATATCCATGTTCTATAGGTTTTTTTCTCACCAACAGATCAATTCCGTGTTCCTCAATGGATCCTTCAACGAGGCGATATTCAAGAGGTAACTTTCTTAAACCACCTCACTTAATTTATTTTGTTCTCCTACCATATCCTCCCCTCACTAATATATAAAATCATAATAAATATAGTATAATTTATATAATGTAATTTTATATTTCTAATTGAATATTTTCTATCCATCCATTTTCTCATACCCTCTTATTTAAATAAGGGAAACCATTGTCCAAATTATGGTGATTAACTATCTTTATGAATAACGAGTTTTCATTTTCTATTAATTCCATCACGAATGGTCATAAAAGTATTTCAGTGTTAAATAAGATTTTAATAAGTACATTAAAACTTATTTTAGGTTCTGGAACTAATATATAGTCATAATATTAAGTAAAACAAAATTTTTGCGTGATAGATAGAAGAATCACCAAAATAAAATAAAAATTTATCATTAATGTTTTATCAACTAAATCATTTTAATTTCAGAATAAAAAATTATATATGGGACCATTTAAAATTTTTTAAGTGAATAAATAACATTTAATTAAATTTATGTATTTTTAATTCCATTCATAAAGAACTTCCCATAATTTTACACAAGTGGACCGACCACAAAACCATGAAATGAACACTCCTGGAACAATGAAATTGAACCTTATAATTCATCAAAATGGCCATAAATGAACTTAATAAAATTATAATAAATCAAATACATGTGGAAGATATTCTTAATTAATTAATTAATTATTTTAATTTGATTATCTTAGACATTAATTACAAGTTCAGAATGCTTTTGGACATATGGTAATGGATCTCTCTGAACATTTATATTTCCTTTAGGTTACAATTTCTCTATATTTTCCTCAAATTATCCCTTCATTAATCTTATATACTTCTCATATTATCTGTTAATATGTACCACACATATTTATGTATCTCAATCTTAATATTTATTTTATTGTGATTTATATGTTTTATAAGGTTCCCTTCTCAATTAATCTTGATAGAAAACTTGATTAAAGAGAACTTCTCCATTTCTTACCCATTTTCAAGTACAATTCATAAACTATTTTAAGACTCTGATATTTTTCTAAAATCACTCAATTTACTATAAGGAAAAATTTTAGTTCATTTTTGGATTTATGGAAACAATTATTCTTTTATTCTCTTTAAAGACTCTTTGTTCTTTTCTCTAAAATCGTACTTAAGTGGTACATTTATAAAGTTACATAGCCACTCTATTTATTGTTTTCAATTTAGTTGGAAATCATTATTCATGATATATTCTTATTTTTTCTTTATGAATGACCAATAATTATTTAAATATTTTATTTCATAGATACCATTGTTATACACCCTTTGGTTATTCCTTATGACATGATTACAATGCCCATTTCTTTCCATGGGAAACCCTTATGTTTGTTACTTATGTTTGATTCTTTATATGGAAAACATATGCATGAACATGTTATGATGGATGTTCCCATATAGCGATCTAATGAATTGGGTAATGTTTTAGTCTCTTGAGACTTCATGTATGGGATTAGTGATTAAACCTAATCCATTATAGGATGATGTCCACCTTATGATATAGTATTAGTAGTTAGACTTGACTCATGTTTATTTCATATTTTATGTTACTTTAACTTTCCTATATTTCTAGGATTCCATATTCTCTATTTTATTCTTCCGTATATTGATTCATGAGAAATACCTTTTATGTTATCATGTTATGCCTTCTAACTCATGTGCTATGCTTAAAACCTATGTTTATTTCCTTATTAAGATTTTTAGATCACCCCTTTTGTCTATATATTCCTTAGGTTATCCTACATAGATGTAAGATCTCAAAAGAAGATAGGATCACATTATGGATATTAATAAAAATATGTTTTATTCTTGTTACATGTTTTCTAATTATGTCCCTAGTCTTCCAAAGATACTATAATTTTTGAACTTTGGTTTGTTTCTCATGGATAATTATGCTTAAAATCAGGTAATAATATGGGTAAAAGGCTTGGGTCACTATAACCTTTATCTCTGATGATAACCCCACAACGAACCCCCTAATTCTCAATGATGACCCCCAACGACATCCCCTCTTCCACTTTTTCCAGTGACTGTACCCCTGACTGTGGAAATAACCCTAACCCCCTTCTACCAATGACCCCATAACCATTCTACCTCTATCTCAACCTGATTCACCCTACCCTTTTCCATTAGCGAGTCAGACTTCGCTAGCCTCGTCTCCCTAGCCTCCATGGTGTTTCGTTGAAGGGATGATGCCTGCTGGATTTTTATAAGGGTTTTAATTAAATTATATAAAAATATATGTAATTGATTATTGTTTTTTGGGTCTTTTTATAGAGATGATATCAAGGTTATGTTGCAGACCTTCCATCAGCAGTTGGTCATGATTTTGGAGAGTGGATGCACCTCAATGTTCTTTTAGATTTTAAAATTTTAAAAATTAATTATAAATATTTATAACTAATTATTTCTTTCATGTGTCATGATACAAGTGTTGAGGGTGTTATCAGTGTGTGGTGTAAGAATTATATACTTTACATCTTCATCAAGAGTTAGGCTAATATTTTAGTTTTTTTGCTTCCCAATTTAATAATCATTTATTTTTTTAAATGATAATTTTCCTATTAAGTTCCACCTTAAGATCCATTATGGGTTGTCTTGGGGAGAATAGTGGTTTTAGATGTTTTTTATAGGGGATTTCATTAAAAAAAAACACGATCTTTTAGATTACGGTTTAAGATCACATGCTTCATGTAATTTATTAGTTCTTAGTGTTAGTGAAGGGAGAGGTTTTTTGGGTATTTTTCTTACACTAGAGCATGAGTGGTCTGGTGTATACTCCTTTATGAGTATTTCCTTATATTTCAGCATTTAGATGAAATGAAAAAGTAAATAGGTGGGGGGTTATAAGACATTAAAAAATTTATGAAAAATTAAAATTTTCAGAGTTATCATCATATATAGTTTAAATAAAATTATGATAATAATTCAACAAAACACAATATAGAAATACAAAGATAGTGATACGAAAAATAAAAAATGAACACGTAATTTTTATAGTACATCAATTCAATATGAAACAATTTGAACTCTTTAATCCCATATACTCCTTGATAGAATCAATATTTACTAAAGAAGACCATGATTTTGAATGGTGTAACAACACGTTACAAAACATACTACCTTTCTATAGAAAAAATAATAACTAAAACAACTACAGACCTGAATTTTTAAATAAAAATAAAAACTCAAAATAAATGTTCCTTTGAGTTATAGTTATAACCAAACTAAAATTTTATTTTGTGTGGAAAATTATAAACTTACGCATAGAGTAATTAAAAGAATAAAATGATGAATATAAATAAAACTAGCTTAAGAACAGTGGAATTTGAGAAGTATAGAAACTAGAAATCATAGTAAACAATATTTTTGGCACAGTTAACTTATTACATGACATCTAAACATGTTATTGTGAAGTGTAATATTTATTTATTTATGTTTTTTATGTTTTTTTATGTTGGATTGAATTATTTTTCTGTTGAATTTGTGTTATTTTGAATTAATACCCTATCCTGGTCAATGAAGAAGTTTGGTGATGTTTAATTTTGATTATAATTGATTGGTTAAATGTTTATATATTTATATATGAATGTAAACATGTAAGAGTGAAAATCCAATACCTATTGATAGAAACTGGATTAATTTACCTCGAAACACACATCAAAATTCTAAGGGTTTGAAGGATTTTTGATCATGCAATTTCAAACTGATTAGTGTATGGTAAAATAAAATGTTGGTGTCCGAATTGAAAATTCACGATGCAGTTGAATGGAAATGAATTATATAATAATTTTATATTGAAATAGTTTTTTACTCGATATGTAGGTTGTATTTGGCACGATGAATATATTGTTATGGAAAGTAAAAAAATGGAAATCTTGTCAGTGAAACACAAAGTGATTTGCTAGAGGGGAATTCAGTTCAAAATGTGATAAATAATGCTTTTGGATTCATTGGATACAATGTCCAAGATTTTGATATATAAACAGAACCTTTATTTGATCTCAATAAGTTTAATATTTATCAGAAAATTAGTAAAAAATTAGTTTTTTGAATTATTTTAAGACTAAAAAAAATAATTGTATAAACGGTGTGCCAAGTATTCATAGTTGTATTTTATAATTAAGTTTTATGATATCAATTGTCTTTATGGAATTACTAAAAAAATTTCCAACATTTTAGAGTTGCTTCATGATGCATTTAATGAAGCTAAGATCCATGGATCATTCTATGAGATGAATAAAAGTATAAAAAACTTGGACTTGATTATAAAAAGATACATAAATTCCATAAAGATTTCATGCTTTATTGGGGAGAAGAGTTCGATAAAGTATAATGCATAAGATTTCATATAATCATATGGAATTCAGTGAACAATAATGAGATTACAAATTAATACCACCCAAGGAATAAACATAAAAAGAAAACTCCTAAAAAGGTATTATGTTACTTTCCTATGAAACCACGCTTGAAAAGATTATTCATATCATCTAAGACTATATATGACATGAAGTGGAATGCTTAGGAGAGTATCAATGATGGATTGATGAGATATCTAAATGATTCAACATCATGGAAGGTGTTTTATTTATTATATATATATATATATATTTTTATTTGGATCCTAGGAATGTACATTTGGGATTGAATTATGATTATTTTAACCCTTTTGGTAATTTAAGTACCAATTATAGTATTTGTCCAATTGTTTTGATCCCCTATAATCTACCTCCATGGATGTGAATGTAGAAGAATTATTTCATTATTTCGATGATTATTCTTGGAAATAAAATACCTGGAAATAACATTGATGTATATTTTTAACCTTTAATCAAATAATTGAAAGAATTATGGGATGATAACGTGGAAATATATGATGCTACAATGATAAAACTATTAAAAATTCATTTTGGTTTAATGTGGAAAATTAGTGACTTTACTGGACTAGGAAAATTATCCAGTTAGAACACTCATACTGGTTTGTCTTGTCTAGTTTGTAATTTTTATTTTGAACTTCAATGATTACCTTATAGTGGAAAATGAGTTTTTATGTATCATCATCGATTTATTGATGATTCGAATTAATTAAATTTTAATAAGACACAATTTAATATATATATTTAACTGATAAATACATAGAATTTATTATCTACTTTAGAAACCTTGGGACAATTATTGAATTTCACTATAGAATTTAGTGTAGGTTCTAGACGCAATGGAAGCATGTGATTGGTCGTTCCAAAATTTGATTTTTTTCATGATCGATGATCAGTCTGAGATTTACATGGCGATGAACATCATGATCTAATTAATTGAATAAAATGATATAGACAAGGGATAAAATTCTGGATCTTGACATAGGATCATCACCTATTATTTATAATGAATTTAATTAATTAAAGAATTACCTCGTTAAAATTCTTTATTCAATGATGGATCTAACAATAGATATACATTGTACCTTTGTTGCATTGTATGATTCAAGGGAATATTCACTCTAGTGGGTATCCATATGTGTTCCACAAATATCTGAATATTACCGTAGGAATCTCCAGACACTAGCAGACAGATCCTATCACTTGCGTCGTCCACCTTTGATTACCTCGAGAACTGCTTCCAAAGCATTCTCCTAGATCTCTCTTAAATTGAGATTGGGAGGTAGAGGAAGATAAATCTCCATTCATGGGAGAGTTCTTGGAGAAAGGGAGTTATCAATGTATTAAGATAATTTTCCAAATCCATTGTGTATAACCAAAACAAAAGAATTGGATCTGAGAGAAAATAATATAACAGGGTTTATATATTGATAGGGTTTGAAATAAATAATTGAAAAATTGACCTTTATTATTTATTTAATCCCGAAAAAATCACATGTTAAATAATAATAAGAATAATAATAATATTTCTTGATATGTACTTAACATGATAATTAAATTAAATATTATTAATCAAATGATATTTAATATTTATTATTTCACACCAGACTATTAAACTTGGTCCACCATTCCTCCACAACATTTATCTGACATTAAATAACGATTATTTATTTTTTAAATAAATAACAATGCATTATTATCTAATAAATAGATAAATATTATATTCACTAAATAGAAAATAAATATTTATTAAATATCCCACTCAAATTATATGCTCTTGAATAACTTCAGAAAGAATAAATGCGATCAAGAAAACCTGAATAATTATTAAACCCCTTGTGGAAATAATATTTTGTTCAGCTTATTAAATAATAAATAATAATAATATTATTTTACTAAGATTCTGGATACACTTAGTGCGTGAGCCTCTAGGAAAATTTCTTAGTGGCATGAGGAGAAATATCCTAAAGTCCAAGGTTAGCATATAACAACACACCAAGGTACCCATCTAAAAAGAAGTTAATACCAAAATGAAATAATACCTCACACAGATGCTTATTGTGTAATATAATCCATTTATCATGATATCTCTAATCAAGTAGGTTTCATGCATATGCCATCAAACTATGTGTTCGATGTCTCTTTCTTTGAATTCTAAGAAATTGAACTTGCCTAGAGAACACCACGAACATGGATTTATTTAGGATATATTTTTTTCTTTCAAAGGGCTTCAGATATCAACTTATTTTAAAGAATATAAGGGAAAATCATTTCTCACATTTATTCATTAATTCAATGTTACTCATGACACTCCCAATGTATCATACCTCACTGCGAACATCTGTTATCATAGTTTTTATCAATATATCAAAGTACACCACTCATAATAATCTTTAATAATATTATTGAAGTCTAAGGATCAATAAAAACTTTTGCAGATAGGAACATCCAATGACACATATAATTATGGATTTCTTATTGGTGGGTCTCATTCTTATAATATCATACATTGGATATTACCAAGATTATACAACATGAGAAGACACCTTAAAGTCCCATGAGTCTCCACCCCTGATAGCCAATATCATTTGTGTCCCTCAATGATATCATCCGGTTATAGAACATATATTTTAGAATAGTGTCATATCACTTCTAGGTTCTTATCATAGCGGAGAAATGGCATGAACTTTTAGTAAGATAGCTACTCTTAGAACATTATCACATACTATGTTACACAGAAGAAAAATAATCATGTGATAAGAAGTTTATTAATTTTCAAAACCATGAATACAATTTATCATAATGTACACATAAGTTGGTTCTAGGGAACCAACTCCAATATTCTCCCACTTTCACATGGTCCAAATTCTCGAAACCCTTAGTCTTATAGATCTCACGTGATACTCATGCTTTTGTTGAGATAATCATTTATTCAAGGGATCCTCAATGTTCTCTTCTGTGGGCACTCTTCTTACCACAAATTCACCCCTTTGATAAAAATACCTTAAGAGGTTATAGTTCTGGAGTATATTCTTTTTCCATTGGTGTGACCTTGTCTCTTTTACAAGATCCACCATTGCAGTATTATCAAAATATAGTATGATAGGGTCTTTTCTACTAGGTACCACATCAAGCTCATAGAAAAAGTTCTGAATACAAATGGATTCTTTGGCTATATCAGAAGCCTATATATACTCAGAATCCACTGTAGAATCAGTGAAAAATGCATGCTTTGAACTCTTCCAGCTCACAACTCATCCATTGAGATAGAAAACATATCTTGACTTTGACTTCGAATCATTTTGATCTGTCTCAAAACTTGCATCAGTATAACCCATTATGACCAGCTCCTAATCTACTCCATAAACCAAAAATACACCATTAGTTATTCCGAGATACTTAATTATATACTTAACAGCAAACCAGTGATGTTCTCTTGGATAATCTCGATATCTTCCTACCATGATCAGTGCATAGGAAACATCAAGTTTATTATATAACATAACATACATGATGATCCTATCACATAATCTTATGGGATCTTACTGATTCAATCTTTCTCCTATTATGAATAAGTACACATTTTATTAGAAAGATGTAAACCATGTGATACTAGAACCAATCCCATCTTGTACCGTTCCTTAATAAATCTCTTTATTATCTGGTTAACATATGCATTTTGACTTATTTTAAGAAGCCTCTTGGATCTATCATGAATGATATTTATCACTAGAATATAGGTTGATTCACCTAAGGCCTTCCTGGATAATGTTTTTTCAAAACAGTCTTTAATAGACTATAATATTGGTATTTCATTTCTAATAAGTAATATATAATCAACATATACTACTAATATAACAACCACATTCCCACTAAACCTCTTGTAAACACACGACTCACATTCATTCTTAATGAAACCCAATTTTTTATGGATTCATCGAATCAAATGTTTCATGACCTAGATTATTTCATCAATCCATAAATGGATCTATGGAGCTTAAGAATCCTTTGGTAATCACCTGGAGTCAAAAAATCTTCTGGTTGTTTTATATAGACTTCTTTCTGAAGGTTCCCATTATGGAATATAATTTTTATATCCATTTCTAAATATCATAGTCATGGTAATATGATATATAAAGTAGAATTATAATGGATTTAAATATAGAAACTAGTGAAAAAGTTTCATCATAGTAAATTCCTTGATACTATTTAAACCCCTTAGTCACTAGCCTTACTTTATAAGTATTTACTTTACATTCCATGCCTAGTTTCCAATTGAATACCCATTTTCATTCAATAGGATTTATATCAACTGACACATCAACTAGAACCCAAACTTGGCTCTGATATATGGAATCCATTTTAGAATTCATGACTTCATTCCATATTTCATCTTATGAGATCTCTACTGCCTATTTATAGGAGAGAGGTTCAACATCTTCAACAAAAAATGAGTCACCGTCATCGGTGACTAGAAAACTATATCTCTTCGGTTCTCTTACCTCCCTTACACTTCTATGTAGTACTTGTGTTTTAGGAACTAATTCTCCCATAGGGACCTGTGGAATCTGTTCCTATACCAACTATTGTATATCTTGATCCTCAACTTCATAGAATTTAATCCTTCCCCCACTATCATTTTTGAGGATGTTCTTCCTATTAATAAATATGTCTTGTATGGTGACTATCACTTTCTTATCCAAGGGGTTGTATAGGTAGTTTCCTTTTATTTCCTTGGGATATTCTATAAATATACAATTTGTGCCCTCGGGTGCTTATTTATTTCCTAATAAGGCCTTAAAAAATGCTTTGGAACCCCATACATGTGTTTGCGACAAAACATGTTTCTTTTCACTTCAAAACATGAAGTGAATTCCATTTTATGCTTTATTTGGTACTCAATTTAATGTGTATGCCAAAATTTGTAATGCATATTGCCAAAAGGATAATGGAAGATCTACATGACTCATCATTAACCCTACCAAATATAACAAGGTACGATTTCTCCCTTCACTAACACCATTCCACTATAGTGTGTGAGATAGAGTGAGTTAAGAAAGAATCCCAAAATCCCATAGAAAGTTGATAAACTCTTGGTTAAGATATTCACCACATAAATCTGATCAAAGTTTCTTTCTATTCTTTCCAAGTTGATTCTATAATTATTTCTTAAATTCATTGAATTTTTTAAAGGACTCGAACTTATACCTCATCAAGTAGATATAACTATATCTACTCAAGTAATCAGTAAAAGTTTTGAAGTAAGAATATCAACTTCTAGATTTCACTAGAAATGGTCCAAACACATCAATGTGTACCAATCCTAGAATCTCTATGGCCCTTTCACCCTATCCACTAAATTCGGGTTTGGTCATTTTTACTTGTAAAAAAGAATGAAATATTTCAAGTGGTTTTATCTAAAACAAGTCTAAATAACCATCTTGATAGATCTTTGTCAAATGATTCTCATTCACATGACCAAGATGATGATTCCATAGCTGGGTGTTATATGATTCATGTGAACATGATTCATCATTAATTTACAATACTTTCCACAAAATAATTTTTATTTTATCAATTTCCAAAACTTGGTTTTTGTAATTTAATATATAAAGGCCATTATTTAAATGTTCCATACCATAAAATATGTTTTACTTATAAAAGAAAAAACTTTTATTTACAAACTTTATGATAAACCCATATTCTTATTGGAATGATATAGAAATTATGTTCTTAGTAACCATTGGTACATAATAATAATCTTTTAAAACCAAAAATCATTCTCGTTAGCAATGAAAGGTGGTAGTCTATAATGGCTAGGGTAGCCAGCCTTGCACCATTATCAACTCTTATATACACCTCTCCTATAACAATCTTTTAAAATCTACTTGGTTCCTATATTTGGATACAAATTTGATCACCACAAGCTATATCTAATACCCAAATTGTATATATTGAAGTATTACACTCAATAATGAATGGAACTTTTTCTTCTCCTTATTTCTAGGTGTAGTTCCTCTTTCAGTGGCCTGGCTTTCCACATAAAAAACATACTACATCATTTTCCATTATCTACCTCTAGATATTATTCTTATTGGAAGGACTATACTCGAGAGCTTTAGACTTGTTATGAGTCTTGGTCCCCTTTTCCTTGTTCTTCCTTTTCTTATTCAACATAAGGAACATGGGTTTATCATGTCCCGTGTCCTTATACACTCAGAAAATCAAATTAAGAAGTTCTAAAAGACTCTTCTCAATATTGATCATATTGTAATTAAAAATAAAACTAGAAAATGTCTTAGGTAGTGAAGAACCTATGATTTCTATATTCAAATCATCTAGGAATTTAATCCCTAAGATGTCTAAGCATTCAATGTATCCAATAATCTTGACTACATGAGGCCCAGTTGGTGAAGACTCTCTAATTTTAGTTATAAAAAAATCATTGGATATCTCACACCTCTCTTGTATTGCCTTCTCTTGATAGAGATCCCAAAGGTGAGGCATCATGATATACACATCCATGTCCCCATTTTTCTTCAAAATCTCATTGGATATAGATGATAACATTAAACATTGAACATCTGTGGAATTATTCAATTATATCTCATAGAGTGATAACTCTTCATCACTTGCCTGATCACCAGGTGCATCAAGAATAAGTTCTTCCAGTGCATACCATTTATTTTCATGTCAAATGATAACGCGTAAGCTCCTTTTCCACTCTTGGAAATTTGTGCTGGTGAGAAGGTTATCCTTCTCATGTATGGATCACAATGATATTTTTGAATTCATTTTGATGATGTTTCTAAAAAATAAGATGATCATTATTTTTGAACTTTATCTGATAAAATTTAGAGAAATAAATAAATATTATATTTATTTAGTCTCCCTCTATTTTATCAAAACCCAATATCCCTCACCATTGGCTTCAGAACATCATATTTCTTGGATATTCTAGTGGTAATGATCTATATTCCCATTCTCATTACCCAAAATTTGGTTGGTCAAGAAACTTTAATGGTTTTAGGTAAGCATTCCAAATGATAATTTCAATAAATCACAGATCCTTAATATATTGAGTGGACTCCCCAATCCTAAAATCCTTAAATTATATTTCCTCAACCCTGGCATCTCAGTTACACCAAGTCCTGCTTTGGTAGTCAACCCTTGATGTAAACTAAGTTAATTCAACCCAAAAATTCAAGTTCTAATTCCTCGAAAATTGAAATCTCCCCAAATTTGGATGGTCAAGCACTTTGAACTATGGTTCGATTTTAACTAAAGTAGTTGAAGGATATACCGAATTAATTTATATAATTGGTGGATTTTATCCTTTTAGGCATAAATTTCCAATTATTATATTTATTAAATTCCTTTTAATATTAAGTAGATTTAATTAAGTGATTAACCATGTCTTAGATAATATTTTCGCATAAGAAAATCTATTTTAGTTCTATCTTGCATGCTTATTAATTTCATTAATTTATGTTATTGTGACAAAACATACATAATGAAATAAATATGAAACTTTATAGAAATAAAATAATAAAGTGGTATGATTATGGGATTTTACTAATTGTTAGATTATCTAGAAATTGATAAACTAACTTCTAAACTAGGGTAAAAACATCTTGAACCAATTAAGGTTCATGTTACAACTTTCCAGTCGTCCACCTATGTATCTCTCTTAGATTGGTTTTTCCTCACCTCCAAACTTGAACCATCTCCACTAGCTTGGGATCTCCATCCATTACATATGATTTTACTCTTATGAATGTGTGGGGAAAAGGGTTTACATAAAATAAACCATGAGAACACTAACCCTTACATAATAAGAGGAGTTAAGGCATGTGAGCAAACAATATAATTTAATAATAAATTAAATGAAACCAATCACATACAATGGTATAGTCTATTCTCATGATCATCCACAAGCATGCAACGAAATATGCATTTAATAAAACCAGTATTCAATTCATAATCATTCTTATTTAAGATAAATCATGCTCGAATAAATTAATTATCCTCTTTAGTTAATCAATTATTTTATCTTAATTATCATTCAAATATCCTTGATATTCTCATCCATTATAATTTTAAACAAATTAACTAATTTTTTTTAAAATTAACTGTGTACATAAATGTACATTAGAGTAAACATGATGAATACCCATCTAAAATTTTCCAAAATTTATTATACTCATATACAATTAACTTTTAGGATATATGGCATACACAAATTATCACATACTTTCATGACATGTAGTATCAACTTAAGGATTACACAAATTATATGATTTTTCTGTAGCATGTCATGCTTTAATGCTCATAGAGTAATATCTTTCATATAACTCACACATGACATACCGATATGAACATTCTGAAGATATTAATTAAACATTTATATATATATATATAACCCATAACATGGTGTGTCCTATCAACTTAATGACCACACACTAGAACATGTCGATAAGGTTTTCATATTGTAATAAATAAATTTTAAATCTGCATAATTTGGTAAAAGTATAAAGCATGTACAAGAGAGCTACACAGCATGTACATATATCACTTTCGATATGAGGAACACACCTAGGGACTCAGTGTGAAAATTATGTCGTAGAAAAATTGGAGTGCACGGTGTGTATAAGCGACTACACAACGTGTGGTATCTGAGTTACATGGTCACCGACCAGGTATGCCGTGTACAGTAATACTGTAACAACCCGAGATTTTATGAGAATTATTATTTTTAATTTCATTTATGTCTTGTGTTGTACGCTACTCCAAGATTATCTTGCGCTATACACAACACCGTATTAGCTTGCATTATACACAACACTATTCTTGGATTGTGTTACACAGAATTTCAAGTTCGTTTGATAGTAGTCATTCTACGCAACAGTGAGTGTATATATATATATATTGAATGTATAAATGAAATATGATTGGATTCTGTTATACGAAACAATGAAGGAGTCTTGCACAACATGCAACCCTGACTTGACTTGCATTACACGCAATCGCGACCTTCCTCGATAGCGTGTGTTGTACGCAGTACCAGGTTTCACTAAACAACGACATATTGTTATAATATTATTATGAACTAGCCGTTATGAATAGTATAAACTACATTGTGAATTTTATAACATTATTATTCATCTTACATATTTTCTAGAACATGGTATGAGAACAAAATAAATTTTTCGAGTAAAATAAGTATTTTTCAAAAAATGCAGTTTTGCCGCCTTTTGATGGCGCACCAACCTTAAATCTAATTTTTGACATGTTTATAAGTTCAATTTGACAAAATAAAACTCCTTTTTGGAATCAGGATATAAAAATTTACTTTGGATAAATTTATCATATTATTCTGATAAATTTCATATTTTAATGAATAGTAAAAACACGCTATATTTTAAATAAAAAACAACTTTTTTCATCGCAATAATTTATATGGTTTTATTATCTTTTTAATTGGTTTTAAAGTTTAATTAGAATATATTTTTACCATTTAATCCAATGTTGGTCATTGGAATTAATTTCACTTTGAAATTGGACATAAACAAGTGTCAGTCTTTTGATAGTTATTGTTTCTTAAAAACACACTATTTGTTTTGATAACGGGAATTAATTTTAAAATTAATTAATGCCACTTTTATGTTTTGAATTTGGAAAAATAGAAATCATTTTTTAATTTGGAATATCAAATATATCTTAGGCTGAATTTTTGGTATTTTTCTGAAAAACTTCAATTTTTGATGAATAGTGAAAACACTGAGTTTTTGGTTAAAACCAACTTTTTATTTAAATAATAATTTATTTGATTTAAATTTATTTTAGGTCAAAATAGATACATAATACTTATATAAGTTCAATGAAATTCATTGGAATCATTTTATAATAATTTTAGATTTATAAAAAATTGTATTGAACTTTTCACCATCTTTTACCCACCTCCTAGGAGCTTTTACAATTGTTCATAAAACTTAATTTTACCGCTTCTGTGAGTTGAAATTCGAAAATACGAGAGACACGGTTAATATCAAGGAGTAAAATGTGGTTCAATTAGATGAAAATAATTTTTGGTGAATAATAACTTTTCACTTTTATTTACCACGGTTAAAAGTAAATAGGGTAATTCAAGGTTAGAAGAAAATTATAATAATTACCTTAACACTTGTCCAAACCTTATTGGATGAGTAATGGCCAACCATGAGCATCCTTGGATCAATTTTGGGACCCCATGGAGCCACTTATGAAATAAAATGACACATTAGATTAATTAATTTAATGTAAAGAAAAAAATGGCATTAACAAAAAATCCTTTAGTAATTAATTTTTATAAGGGGCTATATAAATTATCTTTTCGACTGTAAATATTCATTGGAAATATATAAATATTTTATACATGTTTTTATTTTTTTTATAATTTTTAGACATCAAATAAATTAAATTATTTATGACACAATAATGATGCAGTATTTACCTCATTAATAAATGATTGAAATAAATAAGATTATAATGATTAAAATATTTTCCAAAACATGTCCAATTTTGATTGGATGATTTTATTTCTACCATGAGTCATCTTATCTTCATCTTTAATTATTTTTGGACCTTTTGAAATCGAAGATAAGTTTATAATAAAATAATATTTTCACACTTTTCAAAGGTGCCCCTCTCCTCTCTTATAAAAGGGAACCTCCTCCCTCTCCTCATCACACCACATTGAGCCTTCAAGATCAGCCAAAACCTGCCCATTTCACTTTCCCACTTCCTTAGAAACCTACTAGAGGTACTGGTCTTCTCAAAATATCAACTCTAGTTCCCTAAGAGAAAGTTTAAAGGAGGCACTTCGAAGAAGAGGTAATACCTTCTACCGTTTTCTTCAAGTTCCGTTCTTCTTCTACACCCTCTTATTTAGTTGTTTCATTATGAGGTAATAACATCATTATCTCTCATATACTTATATCTTATTATAAATATGAAACAACCCTATTTCAACTCTTATCCATCCTACGGTAAACAAAATCACCCCGCATGCGTACGTACGAAATACCGTCTCCATGCCGTGGTGTAATATGTTTTCCACCACCAACTTAATTGGATGGGTATAATGGTATAAATAAATAACTATATATGATTATTGTAAAATGGTATTGATTCTGAAATATTATACATACACTTCAATACAATTCCACGATCATGGGAACGATATCATCGCTCGTGCGTACGTACGGCCTACCGTCTCCACGATGTGATGTGACTCGTTCTATATGATATTCATTGAATAATGATTATATAAATGAATTGAATGAATGAATATGATATATATTTCACTAATACCATTCTCTAAATGATGTATCTATATCCTATAAAGAGGAATAATAATTTATTCGACAAAACACGCATAAGAACATAAAGCAATAAACACCCGAATAACAAGTATCAATGAAATATTACTACTAACAAGATACAAATATGACCATATATGATATCATAAAAATGAATATGATTCTGTAATAAGTCAATTAACATTATTTAAACCATATTATAGGAGGTTCAGATTCATACGAATCATATCAGACCTAAGGTAAGGGAAAATCTCATAATCTCATTTTTATCCGAGATTGTTTATACTTTGGTATTTACTGGGGTGTATTTTATCATCCTCATCCATGTTTCCTCAATATGTAATATTATCCTCCTACAATTTTTTAAATCCAATTTTACCCTTCGGTGAGTTTTTAGTAAAGGATATGAAAGTAATCTTTTTTCGTTTTTCGTATGAGGTACTTTTTGACTTTTCTGACCAAAGTATGAGAAGAATGTTTTTTTAACTTATACGGCATGAATGGATTTTTAGAACATTATTTCCAAGAAGATTCCTTTATAAGTTTTCATGTTTATTTTTAATCAACTTCTTTTAGTTTAAAATTGTATGACATGTTAATAAAGGAAAAATGTTTTTGAAGTAGAAAGGATATTTTCTCAAGAATGGAGTTCAAGTGTTTTATCAAAATTATTTTCCATCTAAGATAATATAGGGTTTTGTTTATATCCCTATTATTACATTGATTTGATTATGTTGTGATGGAATTATTTTTATGAATTCCTTTATCTTATATAAATTATTTTATGATGTCACGATGTTTAAGAATCCCATTTTTATTACATGGGTTATGCTATGATGTATGATTTATGATTTTGTGGCACACATAAGAATGGTTTCATTATGAGATGGGTGGGACCTATATCTACCTCAAATGCATTGTGTAAAGATTTATATATCATGAGATAGACATGGATGAAATGAAAAGTAAATCCGGTTCAGTAATAGAGGGCTGGAATGAGAAGTAAACCCGGTTCAGTAAGGGACTTTGTCCACTAAGATGGTCTTGGCAGCAATGCCTTTGATACTATGGAAATCATGTCATGTGATTAATTTTTTTCCACAATTACATGTTTTATTCCCGTGCTATTTTATCATGATTGATGTTCTATTATGATCTATGCCTTATGTACTTCCATGTTTTATGTCATTGCTCAAGATTTTGATGTTTAAACTTTATGTTCATGTTTTTAAGTTCAAATGTATATGGTTTGTTTTATTTTCTCCATGCTTACCCTTACTGAGAATTTGAGCTCACACTTTTGTATGTTTTATTTTCCCCAGGTTATAAAGAATGATATTAAGTAGGATATTCCAAAAAGGGACTCTAGATATGATGAAATAAACGGGAGATAATGTAGTCGATTTTATGAACCAGTTGTTTATGTTTCCCAGTTTCTAAATACACTATACCTATACGGTCCTTTCATGGTTTTGTTATATGTTGTAATAAGTATGATTCAACTCTGAAGTAATAACAATGTATGTAAAGTATGAGTCGTTATAGTTGGTATCAGAGGAAAGGTTTAGTCAACCTTTGGAAACTAGGATGCGAAAACTTTAGTGAGATCCCTGGAGATATTTCTAAGGTATGTATAGGGATGTCCCTAAGGTTTAGTATAACTATAGGTTACCATCCTATAGTTATGTAGACGATCATGAATAACCTAGGTTGAACCTATGGTGTCATTGATTAAATAATGTGTGATAAGTTAGACATCCCATATGTGACTTTTAATGATTATGTGGTTCCTCGTTATTTTAAATATTTCTTACACTATGGTTTCTAGTTTTAGTCAATGGAGAGAATGCGAATGAATTCAATTAACGTTAATTATGATGGGAAAATTGGTGACTGTGATCAAAAAAATTGTGTAATGCCTAGAGAGAAAGATATTGTGATTATGCCGAATCAGTCATCATGATATATGATTAACAAGGTGAACTTTGGTGGTATTCCTAAGTCATCAAATAAGAGGAAGATAGAATTTTATGCATGTTCTCATGGTGAGGAGAATAGAGAAAGGAAGATTGAGATTTCTAAATAAGGGAAGAAAAAACTTGAAGAATACCACAAATGGAGGGGAAGATGTTATCTGTGTGGAGAAAAAGGTCATAGAGTGGAAAACTGTTATGGAGTTCAATGTCTTATTTGTGGAGAACATGGGCATTACCCAACTCAATGCCCTGACATAAGAGGTTACTTCTAAATCTATAAAGGACTTATTCCATCATTGAATAGGATGGATTGAAGTGTTTTTTTTATTGGTATTCAAGAATAATGTTGTTGAGGTACTTTTATGGTATATTAGAATATCTATGTATTGGTCTATTGTGGTTTTAAATAATTATATGGTACCGGTAACCATGAAAAGTGATTCAAATATTTTGGAAAGAAGATGATATGCGCATAAGGAAGGGATAAAGAGAAAATTAAATGATTGATAGTATTCATGAGCTCATGATTGATATAAGGACAAAGTGATATCATAGTTTGAGTATATAGAAATTTTGGGATTTTGGTATGTGGAAAGAGTTATCTTTTGACAAAATTCATGTTTTCACTAAGGTTCAATGGGTATTCAATTTTCAAGAGAATACATGATTAAGGTATTCACATGATTGGAATGTGATCAACAAGATATATCGGGGATAAATGATGGTATTCACATGCTCGGTAGATGGCATTTCTCATAATTGTTTTCTTTATACTATAAGCTTGGACAGAAGTTTTTTGGATAAGCCTAAAGATTTGAAATGGATTATGTTGGACATAAGTTAGTATTGTTTAAGGCTAGAAATTTTTCAATATTATTTATGGAAAGTTATAATATTGTATTTTTAGAAAAAAAGGACAACCTGCAGAATGGGCGACAACCCATCATGTCGGACAAGGCTGTGGGAATCAAACCTACAACCGATGTGCGACAGGCCTTTATTGCCTACCACTGGCCTACAGAAAGTCCCTGGTTAGTAGAAACTAGTTTTATTTTATTAAGCTTTATGATAGATGAAGTATAAGTCCATTTTTGGAATCATATACGATTAACCACACCATAATTGGACTTATGTATATTTGATAACTTTTTCTAACCTTTTGTTTGAAATAGATGGAATAACTCATCATTCTATCACATGATCTGCTAACACTTAATGAATGAAAAATTCTACTTCATTTCTTTAAGAGATGAAGTGGAAATTGTTCAAGGTACGAACAACAGTGAGATTGTACCAAAATCAAGTAAGTATTTTTTTAATTATTCTTCAACTTTAGGGGAATGATCTTGACAACCAAAAATGTTGTCCTAGTGTCCTCATATCTCTTATGATTCTAAATTACCTTTTTAAAATGAAGTTTTAGTATTCCTTTTTACGATGTGGGTTTCTATGAATGAAACTTTCAAGTAGTAAACCATTTATAAACCCGACGAATTTCGAGGGTGAAATTCATTTTAAGTGGGGTAGAATGTAACAACCCGAGATTTTATGAGAATTATTATTTTTTAATTTCATTGATGTATTGTGTTGTACACTACAACAAGATTATCTTTCGCTATACGCAACACCATATTAGCTTGCAGTATACACAACACTATTATTGGATTGTGTTACACACAATTTCAAGTTCGTTTGATAGTAGTCATTCTACGTAACAATGAGTGTATATATATATATATATATTTAATTTATAAATGAAATATGATTGGATTCTGTTATACGAAACAACGAAGGAGTCTTGCAGAACACGCAACCCTAACTTGACTTTCATTACACGCAATCGCGAACTTCCTCGATAGCGTGTGTTGTACGTAGTACCAGGTTTCACTAAACAACGACATATTGTTATAATATTATTATGAACTAGCTGTTATGAATAGTATAAACTAAATTTTGAATTTTATAACATTATTATTCATCTTAGCTATTTTCTATAACATGGTATGAGAACAAAATATTTTTTTCGGGTAAAATAAGTATTTTTCAAAAAATGCAGTTTTGCCACCTTTTGATGGCGCACCCACATTAAATATAATTTTTGACATGTTTATATGTTCAATTTGACAAAATAAAACTCCTTTTTAGAATCAGGATATAAAAATTTACTTTGGATAAAATTTTCATATTATTCTGATAACTTTTATATTTTAATAAATAGTAAAAACACGCTATATTTTAATTAAAAACAACTTTTTTCATCGCAATAATTTATATGGTTCGGTTATATTTTTAATTGGTTTTAAAGTTTAATTAGAATATATTTTTACCATTTAATCCAATGTTGGTCATTGGAATTAATTTCACTTTGAAATTGGACATAAACAAGTGTCGATATTTTGATAGTTATTGTTTCTTAAAAACACGCTATTTATTTTGATAACGGGAATTAATTTTAAAATTAATTAATGCCACTTCTATGTTTTGAATTTGAAAAAATAGACATCATTTTTGAATTCGGTATATCAAATATAGCTTGGGCTGAATTTTTGGTATTTTTTTGAAAACTTCAATTTTTGATGAATAGTGAAAACACTGAGTTTTTGGTTAAAACTGAATTTTTATTTAAATAATCATTTATTTGATTTAAATTTATTTTAGGTCAAAATAGATACATAATACTTATATAATTTCAATTAAATTCATTGGAATCATTTTATAATAATTTTAGATTTATAAAAAATTGTATTGATCTTTTCACCGTCTTTTACCCACTTCCTAGGAGCTTTTGCAATTGTTCATAAAACTTAATTTTACCGCTTCTGTGTGTTGAAATTCGAAAATCTGAGAGACACAGTTAATATCAAGGAGTAAAATGTGGTTCAATTAGATAAAAACAATTTTTGGTGAATTTTACTTTTATTTACCACGATTAAAAGTAAATAGGGTAATTTAAGGTTAAAAGAAAATTATAATAATTACTTTAACACTTTTAAAAACCTTATTAGATGAGTAAGGGCCGACCATGGGCATCCTTGGGTCGATTTTGGGACCCCATGGAGGCACTTATGAAAGACAATGACACATTAGATTAATTAATTTAATGTAAAGAAAAAATTAGCATTAACAAAAAAAATCCTTTAGTAATTAATTTTTATAAGGGGCTATATAAATTATATTTTCGACTATAAATATTCATTGGAAAGATAAAAAGATTTCCTACATGTTGGTATTTGTTTTATAATTTTTAGACATCAAATAAATTAAATTATTTATGACACAATAATGATGCAGTATTTACCTCATTAATAAATGATTTAAATAAATAAGATTATAATGATTAAAATATTTTCCAAAAGATGTCCAATTTTTATTGGATGATTTTATTTCGACCATGAGTCATATTATCTTTATCTTTAATTATTTTTTTTCCTTTTGAAACTGAAGATAAGTTTATAATAAAATAATATTTTCACACTTTCCAAAGGTGCCCCTCTCCTCCCTTATAAAAGGGCACGTCCTCCCTCTCCTCCTCACACCACTTTGAGCCTTCAAGATTGGCAAAAACCTGCCCATTTCACTTCCCCACTTCCTTAGAAACCTACTAGAGGTACTGGTATTCTCAAAATACCAACTCTAGTGCCCTAAGATAAATTTTAATGGAGGATTTTCGAAGAAGAGGTAATACCTTTTACCATTTTCTTCAAGTTCCATTCTTCTTCTACTCCATATTCTTTAGTTGTTTCATTATGAGGTAATAACATCAGTATCCCTCACCGTGGTGTAATATGCTTTCCACCACCACGTTACTTGGATGGGTATAATGGTGTAAATAAATAAATAAAAATTATTATTGTAAAGTGGTATTGATTCTGAAATATTATACATACACTTCAATACAATTCCACGATCATGGGAACGATATCATCACTCGTGCGTATGTACGGCCTACCGTGTCCACGATGTGATGCGACTCATTCTATATGATCTTCATTAAATAATGATAATATAAATGAATTTAATGAATTAATATGATATATATTACACTAATACCATTCTTTAAAGGATGTATCTATATAATATAAATAGGAATAAGAATTTATTCGACAAAACACGCATAAGAACATAAAGCAATATACACCCGAATAACAAGTAGCAATGAAATATTACTACAAAGAAGATACAAATATGACCATATATGATATCATAACAATGAATATGATTCTGTAATAAGTCAATTAACATTATTTAAACCATATTACAGGAGGTTCGGATTCATACGAAGCATATCAGACCTAAGGTAAGAGAAAATCTTACAATCTCAATTTTATCCGAGATTGTTTATACTTTTGTATTTACTAGGGTTTAGTTTATCATCCACATCCATGTTTCCTCAATATGTAATATTATCCTCCTAAAATTGTTTAAATCCAATTTTACCCTTTGGAGAGGTTTTAGTAAAGGATATGAAAGGAATCTTTTGTCGTTTTTCGAACGGTGTACTTTTTGACTTTTCGGGCCAAAGTATGAGAAGAATGTTTTTTTAAATTATACGGCATGAATGGATTTTTAGAACATTATTTCCAAGAAGATTCCTTTACAAGTTTTCAAGTTTATTTTTAATCAAATTCTTTTAGTTTAAAATTATATGACATGTTATGAAAGGAAAAATGTTTTTGAAGTAGAAAGGATATTTTCCTCAAGAATGGAGTTCAAGTATTTTATCAAAATTATTTTCCATCTAAGATAATATAGGGTTCTATTTCTATCCCTATTATTACATTTAATTGATTATGTTGGGATGGAATTATTTTTATGAATTAATTTATCTTATATTAATTGTTTTATTATGTCACGATGTTTAAGAATCCCATTTTTATTACATGGGTTATGCTATGATGTATGATTTATGATTTTTTTGCACACATAATAATGGTTTCATTATGAGATGGGTGGGAACTATATCTCCCTCCAATGAATTGGATAAAGATTTATATCTCATGATATAGACATGGCTGAAACGACAAGTAAATCCGGTTCAGTAATACTGGGCTGGAACGGCAAGTAATCCCGGTTCAGTAAGGGACTTTGTCCACTAATATGGTCTTGGCAGCAATGCCTTGGCTACTATTGAAATCATGTCATGTTCTTAATGTTTTTCCACAATTACATATTTTATTCCCATGCTATTTTATCATGATTGATGTTCTATTATGATCTATGCCTTATGTACTTCCATGTTTTATGTCATTTCTCAATATTTTGATGTTTAAACTTTATGTTCATGTTTTTAAGTTCAAATGTATATGGTTTGTTTTATTTTCTCCATGCTTACCCTTAATGAGCATTTGAGCTCACCATTCTTTTGTTTTATTTTCCCCCAGGATTAAAAGAAAGAGTTTAGGTAAAGAAATAAAAAGGGGAAGATCTTTATGGGAGATGTTGAAGATCTTTCACCATGATTAGAAGATTATTTTTTTGAGTTTCCAAAGACACTAAACTATTATGGTCCTTGTGTGTCTGTTTTCGTTATGTATTAAGTATTCCGCAAAAGTAATGTAATGTCCATGTATGTCAGGATTTGGGTCTCTACAAATACACTACCCGTATGTGACTTAAAGGGACTATACTCCGTGTATATAGGTTATATGGTGTGTACTACAGTTGACCTTGCACCACCTTGGTCTGGTCAATATGTGGTGTGAGAAATAAATACACTACGTGTTATCAATGCAGGTGGTTTGAATTAATTTCTGAATTAATTATTGATGCATTGAAAACTAGTACATGATGTGTAACTCTGGTTATATAGTGTGTACTCCTGTGTTATCTGGAAAAAATCATCGGAACCTACAGACGAGTTCTTTGATTTTATTCCATTCATAAAATTAATCTTATTGATTAGATCTATGAGAAACAAAGGATGGATAATCTTACAATTCTGATTAAAATAATGATTAAACATGAATTGAAAACTAATAAAAATTTCATAAATAAGTCAATAATATTTATATAATTATAAATAATTATGTGACTGCTCTGACACAACTTGTATGTTTCGGGCACAACATAAGTGTATGACGGGTCATGCCCATATTTTCTTTTTTCTATGATTGATGATCAGTTTGAGATTTACATAATGACGAATGTTATGATCTATAGAATTTAATCAAAGGATATAGAAAAGGGATAGAACATCAGAACCAGACATAGGATCATCATGTATTATTTATAATAAATTTAATTAATTAAATAATTACCTGCTTGGAATTATTTCTTCATTTATGGATCTAATAACAGATCTTCGTTGTACCATTATTGCATTGTAGGAATTAGGGGAAGATTCCCTCTGGCAGTGATCCACACATGTTCCAAAAATCTTAAAAAGTCATCGTAGGAATCTCCAGGTGATAGCAGGGAAGATCCAATAACTTACGCCGTACACCTTTGATCGCCTGGAGAAATGCTTCCAAAGCATTCTCCTGGATCTCTCTTAAATTGATAGTGGGATGTGGAAGAATATTTCTCTCCATTCTTGGGAGCGTTCTTGGATAAGGGAGCTCTCTAGGGCTTGAAAGGATTCTCCAAATCTGTTGTGCACAACCAAAATGAATGAATTGGTTCTCAAAGAAAATAATATGCTTGGGTTTATATATCACTAGGGTTAGAAATAAGTAATTACACAAGTTCCCTTTATTATTAATTTAATCACTAAAAAACCCCACATCAAATAATAATAATAATAATATTATTTATCTTAATACGCTTAACTTTATAATTAAATTAAATATTATTAAATTAAATAATATTCAATATTTATTATTTCCCACTAGACCATTAAACTCGGTCTTCCATTACTATACAATATTTATTGGGCATTTAATAATGATTATTTATTTATTAAATAAATACCGCTGAATTATTCAGAAATAAATAAATAAATATTATATTCACTAAATAAAAAATAAATATTTATTAAATATTCTTCTCAAATTATATTCTCGCAAATAACTGGTGATGGAATAAATGAAATCAAGAAAACATGAATAATTATTAAACCACTTGCAGGAATAATATTTATTCAACTTGTTAAATAATAAATAATAATAATTATATTTAATTAATATTCTGGATACACTTAGTGTGTGACCCTCTAGGACTCTTTCTTAGTGGCATTAGGAAAAGTAGCCTAAAGTCCAAGTTTAGCATCTAGAAACATGCCAAGACACCCATAGAGAAAGAGGTTAATTCCACATTTAGATAATACATCATACATATGCTTACTATGTAATATAATCCCTTTATCATGATATCTCTAATCAAACAGGTTGTATGCCGGTGCCACCAACCTATTTGTTCGATGTCTCTTTATTTGAATTCTCGAAAATTGAACTGGCATATAGAACACCATGTACATGGATTTATTTAGGCTATACCATTTCAGTAAAAGGTCATGAGATATCAAATTTTTTTAAAGAACAAACGAGACAAATACCTTCTTGCATTAACTCATTAATGCAATATTACTTATGACACACCCAACATATCCTACCTCACCGCGAAAATCTGTCGTCATGGTTTTTGTCAATACATAAAAGCACATGACTCATAATACTAATTAATAATAATCTTAAAATGTAAGGATCAATACACACATTCATAGATTGGAACATACAATGCAACATATAAATGTGGATTTCCTACTAGCAGGTCTCGTTCCCATAATATCCTACACTAGATATTACCAAGGTTGTACACCATGAGAAGGTGCCTCAGAGTTCTATGAGTCTCCAACCCTGATAGACTGTGTAACACCCCGAGATTTTATGAGAAATAATCTTTTTAATTTATTTGATTTCTTGTATTGTATGATATGACAAGATTAGATTTCACTATACGCAACACCATATTAGCTTGTAGTATACGCAAACACTATTCTTGTCTTGTATTGCACACAAGAACAACCTTCCTCAATAGCGTGTGTTGTACGCAATATCGAGTTTCACTAAAGAACAATATATTGTTATAATATTATTATGAACAAGAAGTTATGAATAGTATTAACCAAATTTTGAATTTTATTACATATAATTCATCTTACACATATTATAGAACATGGTATGAGAACAAAATAAAATTTTCGGGTAAAATAAGTATTTTTCAAAAAATGCGGTTTTGCTGCCTTTTGATAGCACACCCACTTCAAATTAAGTTTTTGACATGTTTATGAGTTCAATTTGAAAAAATAAACTTATTCATTTCAATAAATATATAAATATTTACTTTGGATAATTTTTTAATATTTTTCTGTTAACTTTAATATTTTGATGAATAGTAAAAATACGCTAAATTTTAATTAAAAACAACTTTTTTCATCAAGATAATTTATATGGTTAAATTATAATAAGGAATGGTTTTAAATTATAAATAGAATATATTTTTACCATTTAATATAATTCAAGTCATTATCAATAATTTTACCTTTAATTCATAGGTAAAAACATTTCAATCTTTTGCAATGTTTTTACTTTTAAAACCCATTTTTTTAACAGTGGGATTAATTTTAAATTAAATACTGAAACTTCCATGTTTTGAATTTTTAAAAATAGATTCCATATTTGGAATTAGTAGGTCCAAATTATGTTAATAGGATACTTTTTATTTTTAGACATTATGAATAACAACTACAGTAAATTTTATTTACTACAGTTAAAGTTAAATCGGGTAATTAAGGGTAAAAATAAGATTATAAAATTACCCTAACACCTGCCAAAATTCATTTGGATGAATAAAATTTGACCCATATTACCTAAGGGTTTTAATAAATTCATTTCATAAACTTTTGACCATGAAAATGATGTAATTAATATTAAAACCAAAGAAAGTGACAACATGTCACTCTCTTATATCTTATAAGTGTAATAATTTTACTTTAGTGATAAACTACATAAAAATTAGAACATAAATAGTCACTAGAAATATAATGAAATTATATACATCATGTGAATTTATTTATAATTTTTATGGATTAAATAATTATCATTAATGGTGACACAATGATGATGTAGAAATTATTTTATTTATTGAAATATCAAATAAATGGTTTTAAAAATATTAAAACAAATATTATATGAACTAATTAATGTTCTCCACAAATTTTTTTGATGAATATGACATGTTAGGAATCTATAAAATATTTTGGATCGAATATATATTTTGTGTGGATTTTATTAAAATTCAAATAATTGAATAGTGCCAAAATTGACACCATTGATATTTTATAAAAATAACATATTATTAAATTGTTTAAAAATCACAAAAATATTTAAAAACTAAAAATTTAAAATTATATGGTCTAAAATGTAATAATTTATCTAATTATGGAAAATTTACAACACATAAGTAAGTATTTATAACAATTGAAGAATTAGAATATTATTTCCGCAGATAAAATTATATAGATTAAATACGGATAAATCAAAATGATAAGGTTCAAAATAAAATGAAAACATGTGTAAATTTTATTGTTTGATGATATTAAAATAATATATTACCTCATATCTTAATTTTAGTCACTTTTGAAGTTTTTATATGGGGTTTGAGTTTATTATAAATTAATATTTTGGAGGTTTCCAAAAGTGCCCCTCTCCTCTTCATTCAATTTTGAGCCATAAAGCTCACAAAAAACCTGAAAATTCCTCTTACCAACCTCTCTAGTTACATTATAGAGGTTCTGGTCTTCTCAAAAGACCAACTCTAGTGCCCTAAGAGTAAGTTTAAAGGAGGTACTTTGAGGAAGAGGAAATATCTTCTATCGATTCTTTCAAATTTATTTCTTCCTCTACTTCCTCTTATTTAGTTGTTTAATTATAAAGTAATAACATCTGTATCACTCATATAATGATATGTTATTATAAATATTAAACAACCATATTTCACCTTCTATCCATCCTATGAAAAACGAAATCACTGCGCGTGCGTACATACGAAATACCGTCTACAGGCCGTGGTGTAATCTGTTTTTCCATCACCACCACACTTTGATGGGCATAATGGTGTAAATAATAACTATATATGATTATTATAAAATAATACTGATTTTTAGATATTATATCATCCAATAAAATTCAATAATTATGTAAAAGATATCATTGCTCGTGCGTAGGTACGGATTACCATCCCCACGACGCGATGAGAGTCATTATCCATGTTAACCATTCAAGAATGAATATAAGGTATATATAATAAATAATCATGAAATATATGACATAATAATGATACTGTATTTATTTATATGTTATTTAATTACTTCTATTCAATTTAATAAGGAAACAAAAACAATGTTCATGCGTACGTACGACCTACCGTCTTCATGAACGGTGTATTTCATTCCATTTATTGATCTATTATATATATATATATATTATATTCTGAATATATTATATATAAATCATGTTTTACATTTTGGAAGTAATTAATCATGATCTAAGTAATCATATGAAGAATTACAAGTCAAAACACCTACGATAAATGAAACGATTTTACCCAAAACGCTGCTTTAACATGGAATTGACAAATGAATGGGTAATATAAAGTCAATAGTGAATCATATATGATATAATAAATATTATTATGGTTATGTTAAAAGTTAATAATTTGTTTAAACCCACTATACCGGAGTCTCGGACACATATGAAAGAAATTTGACATAAGGTAAGAGATAATTATTCCAATCTCGTTCTTATCCAAGATTGTTTATTCATAAGTATTTACTGGGGTTATGTTTATCATCCATGTCCGTGTTTTCTAAAAATGTTTTCATTAAATGTTTAATATTCTTCCATGTATGTTTAAATTAATTTTTACCCTTTTTTTACCAAATGGTATGGAATGAATCTTTCTTTTGTTTACCATACGAGGTACATTTTGACTTTTCCAGCAAAATGAAAAGTAGAATGTTTTTCTAACTTATACGGCATGAACGAATTTTTACAGTTTCATAACACCTTATTTACAAGAACATTACTCTACAAGATTTCATGATTATTTTCAAAAAATCTCTTTATTTTAAAATTTCAAGGCATTTTGAGAAAAGAAAATGATTTTGAAGAAGAAAGGATATTTTCCTCAAGAATTCATTTCAAGTGTTTTATCAAAACTATTTTCCATCTAAGATGAAATTATTTATTATATTTATGTATCAAGTATAATGTCTCTATTATTTATGTGGTTTAATTTTTCTTATGATGAAATGATATCCATTTATTATATATGGATTATGTTATGATGGGATGATGATTATGAGACCCATATTATTCTTTGGGTTTTGATGAATGATTTATGTTTATTTTGTGGAACACAAAAGAATGATTTAATTATGAGATGGGTGGGACCTATATCTCCCTAAAATTCATTAGTTAAAGATTTATATCTCATTAGATAGACATGGCTGTAAGGACAAGTAAATACGGTTCAGTAATACAGGGCTGGAATGACAAGTAAACCCGGTTCAATAATGGACACTGTCTATTATGATGGCCTTGGCAGAAATTCCTTGGCTACTATGGAAATCATATCATGTGATTAATGGGTTTCTACAATTACATGTTTTATTCCCAGTCTATTTTATCATGATTAATGTTCCTTTATAATCTATGCCTTATGTACTGCCAATATTTATTTCACAACTCAAGATTTTGATGTTTAAACATTATGTTCATGTTTTTATGCTCAAATGTATACAGTTTGTTTTATTTTCTCCATGCTTACCCTTTCTGAGCATTTGAGCTGACCCTTTCTATGTTTTCTTTTCCCCAGAATATAAAGAAAGTTTTTAGGTAAGAGAACAAAAGGTAAAGATCTTTATGGGAGATGTTGAAGATCTTTCACCATGATTAGAAGATTGTGTTCCCAGTTTCCAAAGACACTAAACTATTACGGTCCTTGGGTGTCTGTTTTTTTATGTATTATGTATTCCGAAAAAGTAATGTAATGTCTATGTATGTCAAGCTTGGGTCTCTATAGTTGGTATCAGAGGAAAGGTTTAGTTAACCTTTAAAAACTAGGATGCAAAATCTTTAGTGAGATCCCTAGAGATATTTCTAATGTATGTCTAGGGATTTCCCTAAGGTTAAGTATAAGTATATTTTATAGTCCTAGAATTATGGTAACAATCTTAGAATTAAACCTAATATATTAGATATTGAAGGTACTCCCCCTTTATTATGTTGTTTTCCTAGTAAGATTTTTGTCTCTCACACTATTCTTTTTGGGTTTTAGAAAATGGATGGAAAGAGGAAGATTCATGTTAATAGAGAATATGATGGACAATGGAATGATATTATTCATGAGAAACCAAGTGAAACAGGATTTGGAAGTCCATACATCGTTATTGTTCCTAATAAACAATCTTATAATATGATCAATAATCTCAACTTTGGTAAGTTTCTTGACTCAGCTAATAAGAGAAAGATGGAGTTTCATGATTATCATAGAGGAAAGAAAGTTCAATTTCCATCATGTAAATCATGTGTTATGAGGCATCAGGGAGAATGTTTCAAATGAACTGGAAGATGCTTTGGGTGTGGAAAAGAAGGGCACAAAGCTAGTAATTGCAAAGGAAAAGGTTCGGTTAACACTATGGACAAGGATAATGGTATTTCTAAGACATCAATAATGGTTAAATGTTTAAAATGTGGAATGTATGGGCATTATACAAAAAAATTCCCTAAGGTAAAATATCATCAGTGTAGTTGTATGGGTAGTATTTATGTTGTTGATGATGAAGATACTACAAATGATATATGAGATGAAAGAAGTGTTGAGAAATAAAATGATGAATCTTTGTCAATGGTTTAAGAAGGTAGTAGAATTATTGCATGTTTATCAAGAATAATTTATGGTACTGTGGAATAAAGAAAAACCTAAGGATTGTTACACTATTATTCTTCCTTGAGTAATTGAAAGTATATATTGAATGGTACCGGTAACCATGAAAAGTGATTGAAATAATTTTGGAAAGAAGATGATATACGTATAATGAAGGGATAAGGAGATAATGAAATTTTTGAGAGTATTAATGATCTCATAACTGATAAAAGGACAAAGTGATATCATGGTTTGATTATATAGAAATTTTGGGATTTTGGTATGTGGAAAGAGTTAACTTTTGACTGCATTCATGTTTTAACTAAGGTTCTATGGTAACTCATATTTCAAGAGAATACATGATTAAGGTATTCACATGTTTGGAATGTGACCACCAAGATACATCTTATGATATATGGGGGATAAATTATGGTATTCACATGCTCGGTAGAGGACCTTTCTAGTTATCATTTTCTATATACTATGAGATTAGATGAAAGTATTTTCAATAAGCCTAAAGGTTGAGATGCATTATGTTGGACATCAGATAGTATTGTTTAAGGATAAAATTTTTTGATATTATTTCAGGAATGTTGTAATAGTATAGTTTTAGAAAAAGGAAAACCTACAGGATGGGCGATAACCCGTCGCGTCAGACAAGGTTGTGGGAATCGAACCCACAACTGAAGTGCGACATGCCTTTATAACCTACCACTAGCCTATAGGAAGTCCCTGGTTAGTATAAATTAGTTTTATTTTATTAAGTGGTATGATAGATGAAGTATATGTCCATTTTTGGAATCATATACGGTTAATATCACTATTAATGAACTTATGTATATTTAATAACTTATTCTAACCTTTTTGTGATAAAGGCAGATGGAATGACCTATCATTCTATCACATGATCTGCTAATACTTCAAGAATGATAAATTCAGATTTATTTCTTTAAATAAGAGATGTAGTGGAAATTTTTCATAGAATGACCAATGATGATATTACACTAAAATCAAGTAAGTATTTATCCTTATGAAAAAATTCATCAACTTTAGGGAAATGATCTTGAAAACCAAAAATGTTGTCCCAGTACCCTCATATCTAATGAATCAGATAGAACCTTAGATCATCATAAATTTATGGCTTTGTGATTTTTGGATTTTTCATAGCCATTTCCTATACCACTCTTCATTAGAACATGATGGTTATATTTCTCTTCCACATCCATATTTTTACCTATATTCTCTAATGTGGAAACCCAATGTTGAGTTACTTTGGGTGACCATTATGTTTCTAACTTTCATTTTTAAAATTAAGTTTTAGTAATCCTTTTTACGATGTGTGTTTATATGAAAGAAACTTTCAAGTAGTAAACTATTTATAACCCCAATGAATTTCGAGGGCAGAATTCATTTTAAGGGGGGTAGAATGTTACACCCCAAGATTTTATGAGAAATAATATTTTTAATTTTTTTGATGTCTTGTGTTGTATGATACACCAAGATTAGATTTCACTATATGCAACCCCGTATTAGCTTTTAGTATATAAAAACACTATTCTTGGCTTGTGTTGCACGCAAGACCGACCTTCCTCAATAGCGTGTGTTGTACGCAATACCAAGTTTCACTAAACAATAATATATTGTTATAATATTATTATGAACTTACTGTTATGAATAGTATTAACCAAAATTTTAATTTTATAACATATAATTCATCTTACACATATTCTAGAACATGGTATGAGAACAAAATAAAATTTTCAGGTAAAATAAGTATTTTTCAAAAAATGCAGTTTTGCCGTCTTTTGATGGCACACCCACTTTAAATCAAGTTTTTGACACGTTTATTAGTTCAATTTTACAAAATAAACTTATTCATTTTAATAAGTATATAAAAATTTACTTTTGATAATTTTTTAATATTTTTCTATTAACTTTCATATTTTGATAAATAGTAAAAATACGCTACATTTTAATTAAAAACAAATTTTTTCATCAAGATAATTTATATGGTTAAATTATAATATTTAATGGTTTTAAAGTATAAATAGAATATATTTTTACCACTTAAAACAATTCAAGTAATTATCATTAATTTTACATTGAATTTATAGGTAAAAACGTTTCAATCTTTTGCAATCTTTTATCTTTTAAAACCTGTTTTTTTAACATCGGGATTAATTTTAAATCAAATACTGCAACTTCTGTATTTTGAATTTGGAAAAATGGATTCCATATTTGGAATTAGTAGGTCCAAATTATGTTAATATTCTACTTTTTATTTTTATACATTATGAATAGGAACTACAGTAAATTTTATTTACTACAGTTAAAGGTAAATCGGGTAATTAACGGTACAAATAAGATTATAAAATTACCCTAAAACCTGCCAAAATTCTTGTGGATGAATGAAAGTCAACCCATATCAACTAAGGGTCAGAATAGATTCATTTTATAGACTTTTGACCATGAAAATGATGTAATTATTATTAAAACCAAAGAAAGTGACGACATGTCACTGTCTTATATATAATAAGTGTAATAATTTTTATTTAGTGATAAAATTCATAAAACTTCGAACATAAATAGTCACCAGAAATATAATAAAATTATATACATCATGTGAATTTATTTATAATTTTTAGGGATTAAATAATTATCATTAATGGTGACACAATAGTGATGTAGAAATTATTTTATTGATTGAAATATCAAATAAATGGTTTTACAAATATTAAAATAAATATTATATGAACTAATTAATTTTATACACAAATATTTTAGATGAATATGACATGTTATGAATATATTAAATATTTTGGATCAAATATATCTTCTGTGTGGATTTTATTAAAATTCAAACAATTGAATAGTGTCAAAATTGACACTATTGATATTTTATAAAAATAACATATTATTAAATTGTTTAAAAATCACAAAAATATTTAAAAATTACAAATTTAAAATTATATGGTCGACACTTTAATAATGTATCTAATTATGGAAAATTCACAATTCATAAGTATGTATTTATAACAATTTAAAAATTAGAATATTAATACAGAAAATAAAATTAAATAGATTAAATTAGGATAAATCAAAATGATAAGGTTTAAAATAAAATCAAAACATTAATAAATTTGATTGTTTAATGATATTATAACCATATCGTACCTCATATCTGAATTTTCTTCACTTTGGAAGTTTTTATGTGGGGTTTAAGTTTATTATAAACTAATTTGTTGGAGGTTTCCAAAAGTGCCCCTCTCCTCTCCAATATAAGGGCTCCTACTTCCCTCTCCTATTTATTCAATTTTGGGCCTTAAATCTTGGACAAAACCTGAAAATTAATCTTCCCAACATCTCTAGTTACATTATAGAGGTTATGGTCTTCTCAAAAGGCCAACTTTAGTGCCCTAAGAGGAAGTTTAAAGGAGGCACTTCGAGGAAGAGGTAATATCTTCTATCGATTCTTTCAAATTTATTTCTTCTTTTACTTCCTATTCTTTAGTTGTTTCATTATAAAGTAATAACTTCAGTATCAATCATATACTTATATGTTATTATAATTATGAAACAACCCTATTTCACATTCTATCCATCCTATGTAAAATGAAATCACCACGCGTGCGTACGTACGGAATACCGTCTCCACGCCGTGGTGTAATCTGTTTTTCCACCACCACCATACTTGGATGTGTATAATGGTGGAAATCATAACTATATATGATTATTATAACATCATACTGATTCTGAGATATTATATCATACACTCCAATTCCATTCAATAATTATGGAAATGATATCATCGCTCGTGCGTACGTACAGATTACCGTCTCCACAATGCGATGAGATTCATTCTCCATGTTAACAATTCAAGAATGACTATAAAGTATATATAATAAATAATCATGAAATATATGACATAATAATGATATAGGATTTATGTATATGTTATTTACTTACTTCCATTCATTTTAATAAGGAAACAAAAACAACGTTCAGGCGTACGTACGGCCTACCGTCTCCATGAACGGTGTATTTCATTCCATTTATTGATCTATTATATATATATATATAAATGAAACAATTTTACCCAAAACACTGATTTAACATGTAATTGACAAATGAATAGGTAATATAAAGTCTAAATTGAATCATATATGATATCATAAATTTTATTATGGTTCTGTTATAAGTTAATAATATGTTTAAACCCACTATACAGGAGTCTCAGACACATATGAAAGAAATTGGACATAAGGTAAGGGATAATTTTTCCAATCTCGTTCTTCTCCGAGATTATTTATTCATAAGTATTTACTGGGGTTATGTTTATCATCCATGTCCGTGTTTTCTCAAAATGTTTTCATAAAATGTTTACTATTCTTACATGTATGTTTAAATTCATTTTTACCCTTTTTTTACCACTTGGTATGGAAGGAATATTTCTTTTGTTTACCATACAAGGTACTTTTTGACTTTTCTAGAAAAAGTAAAAGTAGAATGTTTTTTTAACTTATACGGCATGAACGGATTTTTACAGTTTCATAAGGCCTTATTTCCAAGAAACTTACTCTACACGATTTCATGATTATTTTAAAAAAAATCATTTTCTTTTAAAATTGCAAGACATTTTGAGAAAAGAAAATGATTTTGAAGAAGAAAGGACATTTTCCTCAAGAATTAATTTAAAGTGTTTTATCAAAACTATTTTCCATCTAAGAAGAAATTATTTATTATATTTATGTTTCAAGTATAATGTATCTATTATTTATGTGGATTAATTTTTCTTATGATGAAAAGATATCCATTTATTCTATATGGATTATGTTATGATGGGATGATGATTATGAAACCCATATTATTCTTTGTGTTTTGATGAATGATTTATGTTTATTTTGTGACACACGAAATAATGATTTAATTATAAGATGGGTGGAACTTATATCTCCCTCCAATGTATTGGGTAAATATTTATATCTCGTGAGATAGACATGGCTGGAACGACATGTAAATCCAGTTTAGTAATACAGGGTTGGAAGGGAAAGTAAACCCGGTTCAGTAATGAACATTGTCTACTATGATGGTCTTGGCAGAAATTCCTTAGCTACTATGGAAATCATATCATGTGCTTAATAGTTTTCTATAATTACATGTTTTATTCCCATTCTATTTTATCATGATTAATGTTCCTTTATGATCTATGCCTTACGTACTTCCAAGATTTATTTCACAACTCAAGATTTTGATGTTTAAACATTATGTTCATGTTTTTAAGTTAAAATGTATATGGTTTGTTTTATTTTCCCCATGATTACCCTTACTGAGCATTTGAGCTTACCCTTTATATGTTTTCTTTTCCCTAGGATATAAAGAAATGTTTTAGGTAAGAAAACAAAATGGAAAGATATTTATGGGAGATGTTGAAGATATTTCACCATGATTAGAAGATTGTGCTCCAAGTTTCCAAAGACACTAAACTATTATGATCCTTGGGTGTCTATTTTTTTATGTATTAAGTATTCCATAAAAGTAATGTAATGTCCATGTACATGAAACTTGGGTCTCAACAGTTGGTATCAGAGGAAAGGTTTAGTTAACCTTTGGAAACTAGGATGGGAAATCTTCAGTGAGATCCCTAGAGATATTTCTAATGTATGTCTAGGGATGTCCCTAAGGTTAAGTATAAGTTTAGGTTATATTCCTAGAATTATTCTAATGATCTTAGAATTAAACCTAAGATGGTAGATATTGAAGGTACTCCCTCTTTATTATGTTGTTTTCCTGGTAAGATTTTTTCCTCTCACACTATTATTTTTGGGATTTAGAAAATAGCTGGAAAGAGGAAGATTCATTTTAATAGAGAATAGGATGGAAAATGGAATGATATTCTTCATGAGCAACCAAATGAAACGGGATTTGTAAGTCCAAAAATTGTTATTATGCCTAATCAGCAATCTCATAATATGATCAATAATCTCAAATTTGGTAAGTTTCTTGACTCATCTAATAAGAGAAAGATGGAGTTTCATGATGATCATAGAGGAAAGAAAGTTCAATTTCCATCATGTAAATCATGTGGTAAGAGGAACTAGGGAGAATGTTTCAAAGGAACTGGAAGATACTTTGGGTGTGGAAAAGAAGGGCATAAAGCCAGTAATTGAAATGGAAAAGGTTCAGTTAACACTATGGACAAGGATAATGGTATTTCTAAGACATCAACAATGGTAAAATGTTTTAAAATTGGAATGTATGGGAATTCTAAAAACCAATTCCCTAAGGTAAAATCTCATCAGTATGGTCGTATGGGTAGTATTTATGTTGTTGATGATGAAGATACTACAAATGACATATGAGATGAAAGAAGTGTTGAGAAATAAAATGATGAATCTTGGTCAATGGTTTAAGAAGGTAGTAGAATGATTGCATGTTTATCAAGAATAATGTATGGTACTATGGAATAAAGAAAAACCTAAGGATTGTTACACTATTGTTTTTCCTTGAGTATTTGAAAGTATATGTTGAATGGTACTGGTAACCATGAAAAGTGATTGAAATATTTTTGGAAAGAAGATGATATGCGCGTAATGAAGGGATAAGGAGATAATGAAATTTTTGATTGTATTAATGAGCTCATGACTGGTATAAGGACAAAGTGATATCATTGGTTTGAGTATATAGAAAATTTTCGATTTTGGCATGTGGAATGTGTTAACTTTTGACCGCATTCATGTTTTCACAAAGGTTCTATGGTAACTCATGTTACAAGAGAATACATGATTAATGTATTTACATGTTTGTAATTTGACCAGCAAGATACATATTATGATATATGGGGGATAAATGATGGTATTCACATTCTCGGTATATGACCTTTCTAGTAATCATTTTCTTTATACTATGAGATTGGACAGAAGTTTTTTCGATAAGACTAAAGGTTGGAATACATTATGTTGGACATCAGATAGTATTGTTTAAGGCTAGAAATTTTTAATATTATTATTTCTGGAATGTTGTAATAGTATAGTTTTAGAAAAAGGACAACCTGTAGGAAGAGAGACAACCCATCACATCAGACAAGGTTGTGGGAATCGAACCCACAACTGAAGTGCGACAGGCGTTTATCACCTACCACTAGCCTACAGAAAGTCCCTAGTTAGTATAAATTAGTTTTATTTTATTAAGCGATATTATAGATGAAGTATAAGTCCGTTTTGGGAATCATATACGGTTAATCTCACCATTGATGGACTTATGTATATTTAATAACTTGTTCTAACCTTTTTGTGATAAAGGCAGATGGAATGACCTATCATTCTATCGTATGATCTACTAATACTTAAAGAATGAAAAATTCAGCTTCATTTCTTTAAATAAAAGATGAAGTGGAAATTTTTCATAGAATGAACACTGATGATATTACACTAAAATCAAGTAAGTATTTATCCTTATGAAAAAATTCATCAACTTTAGGGAAATGATCTTGAAAACCAAAAATGTTGTCTGAGTACCCTCATATCTGATGAATCAGATGGTACCTTAGATCATTATAAATTTTTGTCTTTGTGATTGTTGTATTTTTCATAGCAATTTCTTCTACCACTCTTCATTAGAACATGATGGTTAGATTTCTCTTCCATATCCATATTTTCACCTATATTCTCTAATGTGGAAACCCAATGTTGAGTTACTTTGGGTGAATGTTATGTTTCTAACTTTTATTTTTAAAATTAAGTTTTATTATTACTTTTTAAGATGTGGGTTTATATGAAAGAAAATTTCAAGTAGTAAACTATTTATAACCCCGATGAATTTCGAGGGCGAAATTCATTTCAAGGGGGGTAGAATGTAACACCCCAAGATTTTATGAGAAATAATATTTTTAATTTCTTTGATGTCTTGTGTTGTATTCTACACTAAGATTATCTTGCACTATTCACAAAACCATTTTATCTTGTAGTATACGCAAACACTATTCTTGGCTTATGGTTCACGCAAGAGCGACCTTCCTCAATAGAGTGTGTTGTACGCAATACCGAGTTTCACTAAATAACAATATATTGTTATAATATTATTATGAACTAGCCCTTATGAATAGTATTAAACACATTTTTAATTTTATAACATATAATTCATCTTACACATATTCTAGAAAAAGGTATGAGAACAAAATAATTTTTTTCGGGTAAAATAAGTATTTTTCAAAAAATGACTTTTGTCGTCTTTTGATGGATCACCCACTTTAAATCTAGTTTTTGACACGTTTATGAGTTCAATTTGAAAAAATAAACTTATTAATTTCAATAATTATATAAAAATTTACTTTGGATAATTTTTTAGTATTTTTCTGTTAACTTTCATATTTTGACGAATAGTAAAAATATGCTAAATTTTAATTGAAAACAACTTTTTTTCATCAAGGTAATTTATATGGTTAAATCATAATATTGAATGGTTTTAAAGTATAAATAGAATATATTTTTACCACTGAAAACAATTCAACTCATTATCTTTAATTTTTCATTGAATTCATAGGTAAAAACGTTTCAATCTTTTGCAATGCTTTAACTTTTAAAACCTGTTTTTTTAAGAGTGAGATTAATTTTAAATTAAATGATGCAACTTCTGTGTTTTGAATTTATAAAAATGGATTCCATATTTGGAATCAGTAGGTCCAAATTATGTTAATAGGTTACTTTTTATTTTTAGACATTATGAATAGGAACTACAGTAAATTTGATTTACTACAGTTAAAGGTAAATCGGGTAATTAAGGGTAAAAATAAGATTATAAAATTACCCTAACACCTGAAAAAATTCTAGTGGATGAATAAAAGTCGACCCATATCACCTATGGGTCGTAATGGGTTCATTTCATGGACTTTTGATCATGAAAATGATGTAATTATTTTTAAACCAAAGAAAGTGACAACATGTCACTCTCTTATATATTATAAGTGTAATAGTTTTTATTTAGTGACAAAATTCATAAAACATCGAACATAAATAGTCACTAGAAATATAATAAAATTATATACATAATGTGAGTTTATTTAGAATTTTTAGGGATTAAATAATTATCATTAATGGTGACACAATAGTGATGTAGAAATTATTTTATTGATTGAAATATCAAATAAATGGTTTTAAAAATATTAAAATAAATATTATATTAACTAATTAATGTTCTAAACAATTTTTTTAGATGAATATGACATGTTAGGAATCTATTAAATATTTTTGATCGAATATATATTTTGTGTGGATTTTATTAAAATTCAAATAATTGAATAGTGCCAAAATTGAAACTATTGATATTTTATAAAAATAACATATTATTAAATTGTTTAAAAATCAAAAAAAATATTTAAAAATTAAAAATTAAAAATTATATGGTCGAAACTTAATAATTTATTTAATTATGGAAAATTCACAACGCATAAGTAAGTATTTATAACAATTTAAAAATTAGAATATTATTACCGCAAATAAAATTAAATAGATTAAATAAGGATAAATCAAAATGACAAGGTTTAAAATAAAATCAAAACATGTATAAATTTGATTTGTTGATGATATTACAACCATATATTACCTCATATCCGAATTTTAGTCACTTTTAATGTTTTTATGTGGGGTTTGAGTTTATTATAAACTAATATTTTGGAGGTTTCCAAAAGTTCCCCTCTCCTCTCCTATATAAGGGCACCTACTTCCCTCTCCTCTTCATTCAATTCTAAGCCTTAAAGCTCATCCAAACCCTGGAAATTTCTCTTCCCAACCTCTCTAGTTACATTATAGAGGTGCTGTTCTTCTCAAAAGGACAACTCTAGTGCCCTAAGATGAAGTTTAAAGGTGGCACTTCGAGGAAGAGGTAATATCTTCTATCGATTCTTTCAAATTTATTTCTTCTCATACTTCCTATTATTTAGTTGTTTCATTATAAAGTAATAACATATGTATCACTCATATACTGATATGTTATTATAAATATGAAACAACCCTATTTCACCTTATATCCATCCTATGTAATACAAAATCACCACGCGTGCGTACGTACGAAATACCGTATCCACAACGTGGTGTAATCTATTTTTCCACCACCACCATAATTGGATGGGTATAATGGTGGAAATAATAACTATATATGATTATCATAACATCATACTGATTCTGAGATATTATATTATACACTCTAATTCTATTAAATAATTATGGAAAGGATATCATCGCTCAGGCGTACGTACGGATTACCGTCTCCACGACGTGATGAAATTCATTCTCCATGTTAACCATTAAAGAATGAATATAAAGTATATATAATAAATAATCATGAAATATATGACATAATAATGATACTAGATTTATATATATGTTATTTACTTACTTCCATTCAATTTAATGAGAAAAAAAACAACTTTCATGCATACGTAGGACCTACCGTCTCCATGAACGGTGTATTTCATTCCATTTATCGATCAATTATATATATATATATATATTATATTCTGAATATATTATATATAAATCATGTTTTACATTCTGGAAGTAATTAATCATGATCTAAGTAATCATATGAATAATTATAAGTCAAAACACGTACGATAAATGAAACAATTTTACCCAAAACACTACTTTAACATGGAATTGAAAAATGAACGGGTAATATAAAGTCAAAAGTGAATCATATATGATATCATAAATGTTATTATGGATCTGTTACAAGTTAATAATATGTTTAAACCCACCATACTGTAGTCTTGGTCACATATAGAAGAAATTGGACATAAGGTAAGGGATAATTATTCTAACCTCGTTCTTATCTGAGATTGTTTATTCATAAGTGTTTACTGGGGTTATGTTTATCATCCATGTCCATGTTTTCTCAGAATTTTTTCATAAAATGTTTAATATTCTTCCATGTATGTTTAAAGTATTTTTTACCCTTTTTACCACATGGTATGGAAGGAATCTTTCTTTTTTTTACCATACGTGGTACTTTTTGACTTTTCCAGCAAAAGTACAAATAGAATGTTTTTTAACTTATACGGAATGAACGAATTTTTACAGTTTCATAACGCCTTATTTCCATAGAAATTACTCTACACGATTTCATGATTATTTTAAAAAAATCCCTTTCTTTTAAAATTTCAAGGCATTTTGAGAAAATAAAATGATTTTGAAGAAGAAAGGATATTTTCCTCAAGAATTCATTTCAAGTGTTTTATCGAAACTATTTTCTATCTAAGATGAAATTATTTATTATATTTATGTTTCAAGTATAATGTCTCTATTATTTACATGGTTTCATTTTTCTTATGATGAAATGATATCCATTTATTCTATATGGATTATGTTATGATGGGATGATGATTATGAAACCCATATTATTCTTTGGGTTTTGATGAACGATTTATGTTTATTTTATGGCACACGAAAGAATGATTTCATTAAGAGATGGGTGAGACCTATATCTCCCTCCAATGCATTGGGTAAAGATTTATACCTCATTAGATAGACATGGCTGGAATTGAATGTAAATCCGATTCAGTAATATAGGGCTGGAATGGCTGGTAAACCCGGTTCAGTAATGGACATTATCCACTATGATGGTCTTGGTAGAAATTCCTTGGATACTATTGAAATCATATCACGTGCTTAATGGTTTTACAAAATTACATGTTTTATTCCCATGATATTTTATCATGATTAATGTTCCTTTATGATCTATGCCTTACGTACTGCCAAGATTTATTTCCTGACTCAAAATTTTGATGTTTAAACATTATGTTCAGGTTTTTAAGTTCAAATTTATATAGTTTGTTTTATTTTCTCCATGCTTACCCTTACTGAGCATTTGAGAGCACCCTTTATATGTTTTCTTTTCCCCAGGATATAAAGAAAGGTTTTAGGTAAGAAAAAAAGGGACAGATCTTTATGGGAGATTTTGAAGATCTTTCACCATGATTAGAATATTGTGTTCCAAGTTTCCAAAGACACTAAACTATTACGGTCCTTGGGTGTCTGTTTTTGTTATGTATTAAGTATTCCAAAAAATTAATGTAATGTACATGTATGTCAAGCTTGGGTCTCTACAGACTGTACCATTTTTGTCCCTCAAATGGTATCATCTAGCTATAAAATATAAATTTAAGAATAGTATCGTAGCACTTCTGGGTTATAATAACAGCGGGGAACTTCCATGACCTTTTAGAGCGACAATTACTCTTTGGATGTTATCACATACTATGTTATGCAGAAGAACAATCATGATGTGATAATAAGTTTATTAATATTAAAAATTATGAATATTGATTATCATAATGTACACAGAAGTAAGTTCTAGGGAACCAACTTCAATATTTAGAAAATGTAATCAGTTTAAGGAAGGTGGGAAAAGAGCACGAGGTATAATATCTGAAGTAGCTGGAACACAATAGTGGAAAAAATGAATATATTTTTCAAACTACCTTATTGGGAGTTTAATTTGATATGTCATAATATTGACATAATGCATATTGAGAAGAACCTCTGTGAAAATATAATTTTTACATTTCCTAATAAGGAAGGTAAATTTAAGGACCACCTTAATGCTCATAAGGATTTAAAATCAATGAATATAAAGCATGGTTTGTGGAAAAATGAGAGTGGAAAAAATCATTCATCTAATTTTAAAATGAAAAATCAAGATGAAGACATATTCCTTCTAAATTTAAAGACTATAAAAGTTTTATATGGATATTCAAGTAACCTTTAAAGGTGAGTTGACTTAAAATGTTAAAAGTTACATGGATTAAAAAGTCACAACTCGCATATTCTGATGGAGTAGTTGTTTTTGTTGGTATTTCATAATATGTTAATTGAAAAATTAACTACAGTTCTAGTTGAGTTGTGTACCTTTTACAGAGAGCTTTGTGAGAAAACTCTAAAATGGGATTGATAAACTTTAAGAAAGAATTATTTTGACACTGTCATTTTGAGATGTTATTTCCCCATTTATTGTTCACAGTCAAGATTTATTTGACTATTCATTTAGTTGAAGAAGATAAACTTGGTGGATCAATACTCTATAGATAGATGTATCCAAATGAGAGGTACGCTGGTATTTTTTTATTTTCATTAGTAAATTCAATTTTATTTAATAATTGCATAATTTTTTAATACGTTTCTTATTTTTCTATAAAGTACATAGCTCATTTGAAATCATATGTGAGGAATAAATGTCAGCCAGAATGATCTATTGACGATAGTTACATAGCTGAAGAGTTCCCGACCTTAGATTCTGTGTATTGGATGAGATTGAGACTAGATTCAATCATTTTGGATGTGTTGATGATATCTCCACTAATTCTCATTCTGAAAACTAGTCATTTTCATTTCCAAATATCAGGCGACCAATTGGATATGGGCCCAATTTTTTAATGACTAAATTGGAGTTGCTTCAAGAATATAGATATGTGCTACTCAATAATCTTATTCTAGATCTATATATTGAATAATTTCAATAAAAAAAAGAGGTGAATAAGGGGTCAAGCTCAAAATAGAATGTAATTAACAGAATTTATTGATAAGGATATTTTTGAATTGTTCACCCATCATGTAAGTGTATGCTCATATTCATATTATTGATGTGTTGTTATTATTTATATTTTAAAAGTAACACCTTATATATTCTTTTCTAGATAATGAATATTGAGAATTGAGCTAAAATATCAGATGATTTGATGTTTTTGGATCGTGGTCCCCTAAGGAAGGCTAAGATATTTTATGCCTACAATATTCATGGCTTCATGTTTTGCACAATTTATCATGAAGAAGACTTCAAAAATCAAAATATTGGTGTATTTACACTTTTAGAGGTTAGGTATTATAGAAATTTGATTTATATAATAAAAGTAAACTATTATGGTCAATTTTTAGGTTTATTATTCAAATTCAAGTCGGTCAACATTGATATGGGTATATATTTGATACAATTTACTTATATCAACTTCTCTCAATTGATCCATACCAGTGCGTGTGAAGATCATGATCCATTTATCTTGGTTTCAAATGATAACATGGTTAATTATGTGGATGATGAAATACATGAAGGTTTGAGAATTTTTTTACACTTAAAATAGAGAGAATTTCATGATATGGATGATGATGAACAAATTGTGCTTTGTGATAGTGAATCTAATCAATCACAAAACATTGGATAATTTTTTCTAGATAATATTGAAATAATAAAACCTATAAGAGAAGGTGAAAATGAAGTACTCATCATAATGGATGTTAATAAAAATGAAGAGAATGAAGATTAATATATTTGAATGTATAAATTGGTAATGAAACTATATTGTAATTTCTTATTTTTAAGTGTTTCATATATATATATCATTGTTCTATTTTTTAATTTTTTTTAAAAATCTTTTACTTATAATTTTTTATACATTTAATATATTTTGAACCATTTTAATTATAAGAATGTTGATAAATGTTTTTTTTGAGATCCTAGATGATCAACATATTAGAGCACACCACCACTACCATTAACTTTAGTGGATCCGAGTGATTATAAAATACCAGAGACTTCTAGTGATGCATCAAATTCCCTTGATATTGTTGGTAGCCCACCATCTAATGCACCTCCGAAAATGGAGCAGTTGGTCACCCCTCTATATGGGGAATATTGGTGAGTTACCATTACTAGTATGTACGTCATTGTAGAAAGAACAATATATTTTATTAATTGTTTAATTAGTTTGTTAAACCGAAAAAGATAACAACATAATAGATATAAATATGAACACAAAAGATGTATGGGATCTGAAATACTTCAATATTATCATTCCATTTTATGAGTTTGGGGTTCTTACTAGTGACGATGTCAGAATATATGGATACATGCTTGGGAATCTTTCTTATGAGATGGTGAAATTTCCCTTTGATTATAAATATTGGAGGCATATTCCAACATCTTGAGAAAACAAAGTATTTAAAAACCAAGTAAAGGTAATATGAATTCAATATTCATTAATAACTAATTTAAAATACATGAGTAAAATTATTAATATACTTATAAATTGTTCTGTTTTTTTCTATATGTTTTTTCATTTTGATGCCCCTAACTCCATTTCACACCCATGGGAACTGAAAAATTTAGGCAATAAATAGAGAGATTTTAAAATAAGATTATAAAATTAATTTAATGAAACATATATGAGATCATGAAAAATGCATATGAAATTACCTGAATGTGTTTCTCAAGAGTAGTGGATGATGCTTTTCAATATTAACAGAGATGCATCTAATGAGGTAATTTCATATTTTATAGTATCTTAATAACATAAACATAATAAAATTATAGGTTTTATTAATTTTTCTATTTTTGTAGGAATTATCTAAAAAAAATACTGCAAATCATGAGAAAGAAGTCATTCATTACATTTCTGATTCTTAGAGTTTTTCAAGAATAAGAACAATCTTGGTTGTATTTTGTCAACTATTATTTATATTATTTTATTATAAGTCAAGGTTTCTTTCTAACTTTTATATATTTTTTATAAAGGCCAATGAATTAGGTTACTCTGTTGTCTGGAAAAAGAAGTGGATTAAAGTTTATAGAAAACTCCATGATAGTTTTGTGAATAAACCTACTAGAGACATTGGGTTAATTAGTTTTCATTACTATTTAATGTTATTTCGTTACTATAAAAAAATATTAATGAAATTACATTATAAAAAAAACACACCTTAAATAAAATTAAATGGGGTGGGATACATGGATCAAAAGGTTCCAATTATCTTTATTGGTGTTGTTTGATCCATCTATTCGACCCCATTTAATTGGATTTAAGGCATGTTTTTTGTTATAATTTATTTTTCATTATTTTTTATAGTAAAGAAAATTAAATAGTAATGAAAAATTTATGAATTACTTAACATTATAATATTTAGATAATTTACAATATCATTGTTTATATTATCATATTAATAAGTTAAAATTCAATAATCCTCAGATGTAAACCCTGTACAATCATCATTGGTTTCCCAGAATGACATAGTTGCAATCGTTGTAAGGAAGAAGCATCCTAGGTGTGTATATGGGATGGGTTATCGAACTACTCCAAAAACTATCTTTGGTAGAGAATAATCATCATTTACTACTACACCCAATGTGGGTTCAAGTAGTTCCATTGATTGAGAATCATAAAGGGAAATGGAAAGGATGAAATAAAAAGTACAAGAACCTGGAAATTATAGGAAAAATAGGATCAGTGGAAGTTAGTAATGGAAAATGATTTAGTTTATATATTCTAGAGGATAAAATACATTATCTCTATAGAAATTATGATCCTTATAGCTCATCTTACCGAGGTAAATTGTACACTCTATAAATCATTCACACATTTTCAAAGAACACATACAACAACCACGAATAAAACTAAAACGATACTTTTATATTGAAAACACGCAATTTGTGTCATACCTATCACATCATGTGACATATTTATGTATGATCGATTCCTTTACATCAAAAATGAATTATGGATAATTTTCCAAATTTTTGGAAATAATCTGGTCTCATTTTCCTGGTTGTGGCTAAGTGACATGTGTTTTAATATAAAATGAAACTTATATTGAAAACACGCACATTATGTAATACGGACCACTTCATGTTTACTATTGACATGAGGTCAATTCACACATATCAATAATGAATTAGGGATCATTTTCCTAACATTAGAAAACAATTCAAGCTCGTTTTCTCAACTTTGAAAATGTAAAAATTATTTTAAACTAAACTGACACTTTTATATTAAAAATATGCAATTCGAGTTATACCTACCACATCATGTGTAATATTGACATTAATTTAATTACTATACCTAAAAAATGAATTATGGATTGATTTTATAAAGTTTTACAATAATATTAACTCATTTTCCTAGTTTTATCTATGAGATAGGAGTTTTAAAGTAAACAATGACACTCTTATATTGAAAAAATGCACTTCGAGTCATACTATCAACTTATTCTTTTTTATGACTATGAAATAATAGGAAAATTACCATATAATTATTTTTGAAATATATGAACTAATGACATGTCATTTCAAGTTACAGTTTTTCCAGGATGCTCTTAAATGCGTTTTTAGTGTTTTAAAACACTTAAATGTGTGTGTAACAGTCAAAAACATAGGAAAAAACTCACATTGATGTGAAATCATGGGAAAATCACCATTGAATTAATTTTGATGTGTACACACTGACAAAAAATCCATCCAACATGTGGTGTGTTCCGAGTGACTCAATAATAATTTATTAAAGATATTAAAGTCTTTAAAAACATGTTTTAGTGGGTAAAAACTTTGCAAACAATGTTAGATGACTATGAAATCATAGGAAAATTACCTCAGATCTATTTGTGAAATATAGGAACTAATAAAACATTATTCCAATTTATAGTTTTCTCCAGATGCTTGTAAACACGTTTTTAGTGTTTTTAAAACACTAAAAAGTATATATAACAATCAAAACCAAATAAAACGTCTTAATATTGACATAAAATCCTGAAAAAACTACATTTAAATTATTTTTGACATGTATGAATTGAAAACACATGCATCTAACATGTGGTGTTCTCTGAATGACTCAATAAGAAGTTTTTAGAGATAACAAAGACTTTTAAAAACTCATGTCAGGGGGTAAAACTTTGAAAATGAAGTTGGATGGATATAAAATCATAGGAAAATGTCGTCAGATTTATTTGTAAAATTTATGAACCAATGAAACATCATTTTGATTTATAGTTTTTATGGGATGCATGTAAACACATTTTTAGTGTTTTAGAACACTAAAACATGTGTCTAATGTTAAAAACCATAGAAAAAAACATTATTTTGATGTGAAATCATGGGAAAACCACCATTGAATTATTTTTGATGTATACGCATAGAAAACACTTCCATCTGATGTGCAATGTGCTATGAATGGATTAATTAGTAGTTTTAAAAGATACCAAAGTTTTTAAAAACATGTGTTTGGTGGTGAAAGATATGAAAACAATATCAAATAGATGTGAAACAATAGGAAAATTACCACAGATTTATTTTTGAAATGTAGGAACTGATGACGCATCATTCTGAGTTATGGTTTTCTCGAAATGTCTGTAAAAACATTTTTAGTGTTTTAAAACACTAAAAATTTCATATAATGGTGAAAATCAAATAAAATATCCTCAAATTGACATTAAATCATATTAAAACCACTATTTAATTATTTGTGATGTGTACGCATTGACAACACATTCATCTGATGTGCGGTGTGCTCTGAATGACTCAATAATAAATTTTTAAAGACACCAAAGTCTTTAAAAATGTGTGTCAGGGGGTCAAAACTTTGAAAAAAAATCATATGAATATGAAATCTTATTAAATTGATCACAGATTAATTTTTTATATGTAGGAATTGATAAAATGGAATCCTGAGTTTTGGTTTGTCTGGGATTCTCACACCCACATTTATAGTGTTTTAAAACACTAAAACATGTGTGTGATAGTAAAAAACATAGAAAAAGATCTTATATTGATATGAAATCATGAAAAACCCACTTTTGAATTATTTTTGACATGTACACATAGACAAAATGTCTATCCAACATGCGGTGTTATCTGAATGACTCAATAAGTAGTTTTTAAAGATATCAAAGTCTTTAAAAACATGTGTGAGAGGGTTAAAACTATACAAATGATGTTTTATGGATGTGAAATAATACTAAAACATCCATAGACTATTTTTTCAAATTTAGGAGCTTATGTCATGTCATTTAGAGTTACGATTTTTCCAATATGCTTGTAAATGCATTTTTAATGTTTAAAAACACTAAAATATGTGTGTAATTGTCAAAAACATAGAAAGTGATCATAGATTGATGTGATATCATGGTAAAAACCACTATTGAGTTAATTTTGAAATATAAGACAAGTTTCTATATCAATGTATTTAAATTTTGTTTATTAAGTAAATTTAAACACACTGAACATCTATTTAAAAGTTGATTAAATTTTTATATACTTATCTCTTTCTAGTTATAAGTGTTGAATTATATCTTAAATATGTAAGTTTACATTTTCAAAGTGTTTTTCATGATATATTAATTTTTATGTTAAAATTTCTTCCATTTGATTACCAAAATAAAAAATGCTATGTGTGACATTCTAAATACATCTCATGTCCATTCTCATTAACATTTCATTTCATAAATGTTCTAGATTTTATTGTTGTTGATAGATGAAGAGATTTGGTAGGATCATGAAAATTTTGTTTTGATCCATGGAATTATTCAAAAGGTATTTTTTAGAGTTGTTAGTTTCTCTGGTATGTTTAAATATTATCAGTGATTCCACTATAATTCGGATTTATTATGTTCAATTCAAAATTCTATCTTCTTTGTTGTTGCAATTTATGACATGAAGTGGTTAGTTCTATTTGATGACATGATGTGGCCAGTTTCAGTTGATGACATGAGGTTGGGGTAGATGGATGCAATAGAGGTTGTGAGATGGACATATACTATCCATGATTTGTTGTTGGTGGTGAACATATTTTATATGTTTATATTGATGAATGGAGTTATGGGTTAACCAAGGTTATGAGTTGATCGAGGTTATGTTGACTGAGGTTGTATATATATGGATATGAATGTGTAATGTATTTATTATGCATTTAGTCTTTAGTTTATTGTATGTCATATTTTTTTATTTATATTTTTTGTTAAATATTTTTTAAAATAAAATTTTTCGAAATATAGTTATCGGAAATTTATGATAACCACTAATGAATATATTTTTATGAATTTATTTATATACAGTTATAATTAATTACCTCTAAATATAACCTCCATTAATGTAGGTTGTAGTGGTTATGTTCATTTTATCTATTTTATTTTTGGATGAATTTAAAAAAAACTATCACCAAATGATCAAAAAATGATACATACAAAATCCACTCTTAAAAAATAAAAACTACCGCTAAATGATTTTCAACGATCAAATAAGCGTCAGTTTTCATAACCACCACTAAATGATGTAACAGTGGTTTAAACCACCACAATTAGGAAACAAATCACTTATAATACCTCCCTTTTTTGTAATGTTAGTTGTTTTTGAATGTATCCATGGATATGGGTCACTTAACGAGTTGAAACTGTGTTGTTATTTCACTCATTTGTAGATCTTATCTTGTGGTCATGGTCTAGGAAAAATTACCAATTCTAATAAAAATATAATTAATAAAACCCAAAATAAACATTAAATATATATAAATATAGAGTAGTTACGATTTATTTTGTATAAAAAACAAAGTTTGATTATGTCTTTTTAAGAAAAAGTTAAATATTTTAGGGATGAAACTATTTCAAAAAATAAGTATCAAGAATAACTACTAGAAAATATGGAATAGAGGAAGCCTTTATTAGTGCCAAATAAGAGAACTGATAACGGTACTTTTTATTAGTGCTTAAAAAAGAGCTGATAATGGGTTGTCTTTATCAGCACTAAATAAAAGAACTGACGAAGCTTGGTTTTTATCATCACTAAATAAAAAGCACTGATAAAGGGTTGACCACATTTGTGCACATATCACATTGAGATACACTCCATGCTTCTTTATATGTTAACCCTTGACACCATGCCAAAAATAAAGTCAGACTCGTACCAGAGGACACCTACCACCACTGGTGTAGCCCCATATCAGTGATTTTTTCTTCTTCTTGTTGTGTGTGCTTGACCACCACACACCACCATGATGCTCTGGTATTCTAGCTTAGCTCTACTATCTCATTGTATGGTAGGCTCTCCCTGCTTGTTGGCATGGCTGGAGGTCCTACTTTGGGATTTCTATATGGTGGGTTGCCAAGTGGGTTGAGGGCTAGCACACTGACACATGTTTTTATCTAATAAATAATTTATCTCTTTACAAAATGATCATAGTATTCATAATTTATTTTTAAATATATTTAATTTATATACTATTTATAACTATATATATATACATATTAAATTTCATTTTTATTAATAAATATTTCATTAATAATTTTTTAAATATAAATGTATATAATTATAAATATATTTGAAGAATTGTAAATATGTATTTTTAAATATAATTATAAATAAATATAAATATACATAATTATAAATAAATAAATAATTATATAATTATAAATACATTAATTTAATTATAAATATTTTTATTATATTAGGTACTTGGGGGTACAATTACAATCAAACACACACACATGCCGTAAAGGCATGTCATAGCCTCTCCAAAGGATAACCTACCCAACCAGCCATTTTATTACATTGATAATAAATGGTATGATGACCAATTGGGCATGAAGACCATTACATGGCCCGTAGGCCCACTATTGGATGGCTCAAAAACCCCGCTGAAGTCATGCATGCATCACTACCTTCCCATCGTGTCTGCTTCACCGCCCACCTTTGATAGCCCAAAGTCCCATGTGGTCGTTGGTGAAAATCAGTGGCCTGAAGGCCTAAACAAATATATAGCTCTGGCTGCTACAGTACTTCTACAGTACCCCCCCGAAAATATTTATCCACCAGAATTTGATCCTAGGTTTCATGCAGACTTATGGAGTGTGTTAACCACTCGGCTACCACCCTAACTGCTTATAAATATTTATATAATTATATATATATAAATTTAATAAATATGAATATTCTAAATATATTCATTATTTAAATATATTTATTATAATTTTATAATTATTTAAATATATAATTATTTATTTATAGTTATATAAATACTTTAAGAATATTTATTTATTTATAATTATAAATATATAATTTTATAACCATAGTATATATACATTTATAAATATGTTTATGAAAAAAATTCTCACAATATACATAATTTATTTCTAAATATATATAATTAATATGTTATTTATTAATATATATATATATTACATTTATTAATTTTTATTAATAAATATTTTATTAATTAATTTTTTAATAATTTTTTAACATTAAATGTTTTTAATATAGTTTTAATTAATATAATTAGCATATATCCTGGGTTGGACTGAGCCAACCCCTAAATTTGTTATAATTAAATTTATTAAATAATATATATATATATATATATATAGTAATAAATAGAATATTTATTATATATATAACTAATATACTGTTTATAATTAATAAAAATGAATAAAATTATTTAAGAAAAGATTAAATTTAATATATAAATAATAATAATTAATATATTAGTTTTTTAATTAGTATATTTAGTATTTAATAAATTTATTCATTTTTATTAATTATAAAAATTATATTAATTTTTGAATTATTTATATATATAATTATATTTCAATCATTTGTAACACAAATTCATTCAATATAATTTATTAATTGACAATGTTAAGTGTTTTCTTACTTTTTTATAATTGATAGTTTTTAAATATTTATTCATTTAATATTTTTTAATTTATTTATTTTTATTGTTTTTATACACAATTATTCATTATTATATTTAATATTTTAGTAAATTATTCATTTCTAAATTTTCATTGTTCAATATTTCTTTAATTCTACCCACTTTCTAATATTTATTTGTACATGTTTGTTCATTAAAAATTTAATGTTTTTAATATGGTTGTAATTTAAAAAATTAACATGTATTCATTTTCATTTTAACATATATAAATATTCATTTTTTTAAATAATCAATATAATTAATAACAACTATTAATTTTTTAAATTTATTTATTTTTATTATGAAAGCAAAGACCATTTTTTATCTAAGTGGAGGGAGACCCATTACCCATAGTCCCTAGGCCAAGTGGCCCATGACGATGGCCCGAAGGCCAAGTGTAGATTCATGCCTGCATCATCTTATCTGCATCATGCCTGCGTCATACCTGTGTCACAGCCTGCCTGCATCATTCCTACATCACTTCCTGCGTCATACATGCCAAGGGGCTTGCAAGGATTCAAACCCTGTTCTTTTAGATGCAGGATTATGGGGTTTATGACTCAGGCGCCACCCCAATTGCTCATTTTTTAAATTTATTCACTCTTGTTATTATTCATTTCATCAATAGTCATTACATATTATGTAATATCATTGTTTAATTTAACATTTATCAAAATTTTATATATATACACGCACATTAATGTCACACACACAAATATTTACATAATTCATGAAATCTTATATGGAAACACACACACACATAATATTTATGTAATTTATTCAAATTTTAATATTCATTTTAAAATTTCATTTTGTAACATATTATATTTAATATATTATGTTTTTAATCAGTGAAATTTATTTATTTATTTTTAATATTATTCTAGTTAGTATAATATATTCATTTTAATATTTTTATTTTATTATTTTTTTGGAATGTAATCCTTTTCTAATATTTATTTATATATATATTTAATATTTTTAACCTTTTTAATATGTATTCATCTTCATTTCAATATACATCCTTATTATATTTTTTAATTATTTTATAATTAATAAAACATAGCCTTTTTTAAAATATTTTTAAAGTCTACTCATTTTTAATTATTCAATTTCCCTCATTTTTAACATTCATTAATTTAAGAATATATATTCATTAATAATTTTATATTAATTTCATATATTTAAATATATTTATAAATATATTTAATTATAATTATAATTATAAATAAATATCTATAATTATATTTATATATACATATTTTTAATTATTTTAAAATATTTATAATTATATAATTAATTATTTTTTTGTAGTAATGCGTATATATATATATATATTTATAATAATATTTATAAATTCATGTTTACAATTCTTTAAATATATTAATAATTTTAAACATTTATATTTAAAAATTTTATTAATGAAACATTTATTAATAAAAATGAATAAATAAATATATATATATATATATTGTAGTAAATATTATATTAATTATATATATATTTAAAATTAAATTATGAATACATTGAGAATTTTTTTAAGAGTTAAAAAATTTTTTAGGTAAAAATATGTGCCAGTGGGATAACATGGGCAACTCGCCACAAAGAAGGCCTAAATTACACCCATTGGCTAGGCCAACCAGTAGGGAGATCCTACCACGCAATGAGAGAGGAGACCTTAGTTGGCATGCTAGAACATCATGCTGGTGTGTGGTGGTCAGGCCCGCATGGTGGCGGGAGGAAGGCCTCACTGTTGTAAGGTGGCACCAATGGCATTAGGTATCCTCCAGTTCTAGTATGACTTCATTGTCAGTATTGTGTCAAGGGTTAACATATAAAGTAGCATGGTTCACATCTTAGAACTCGATATGGGATGCACACAAATACAGTCAACCCTTTATCAGTGCTAATAAAGCATTGAGAAAGTCTATGCTCTATCATCCCTTTTTTTTATTTTAGTGCTGATAAATCACTATTTATTACCACTTTTTTATAAGTGCTGATAAATCTCTTCTCTATATTTTAAATATAACCAAAACCAAACTATTTTTCTCACACCGTTCAATCTCTCTTGGAAGTGTAACTCCGTAACTGCTCCCCCTCAAAATTTTCTTGGGAGAATCAACCCTATCAAATCATAAGGTATGTTATTATTTCTAATCCTCTCTCTTTTATATTTTTGTATCCTTTCTTTATTACTCTATGTCATTGTTTTTCTTGGTTCCAATTTTCATATCATTTGTTTATCATTCATTTCTCACACTATGCAGACTGAAATTTTGTAGTCATTATGTGATCCTAGGTTCACATAAGGGTGTGAAGTCTGGAAAAAAATATTTATTTTCTTTATTAATATTTGGTTCCTCATCTCATAGTTTAGATCATCCCACCAATAGGGTGTGAAATATGGAATATATATATATATATGATCAAGGACATACACTATATATATTTTATTAATATTTTTATTGAATTCTCTAAACACATGTTCATCACTATGAGAAAAATAAAACCCCTTATATTTTTGGAAAGAATTACCACATTCCCAATAAATGTGGCTAATTTATTGAACTCCATTTTTTTACAAATATTTTTCATATTTTATTTTTTATATTTTTCTATGATTTAAGAATAATATTAAATGATGTCAATGAATAATGAGTGATATATATGACTCCCTAGAAATGGTGAGAGAGACATGTTATTGTAGGCCTCATATATCAAAAATGATATCTAGAACACTATTTTTTATAGGTTTACTAAATAAGGTCATGTATAAAATATAAAAAAATCACTCTAAATCCTAAGATAATAATATTTATTAATATTTTTAATGAACTGAATCAAGGTGAGCAGTGTGGATGGTTATTGTGCGTGTCTATGTGATCCAAAATTAAATAATTTTTGTAAAAAAATATGTTATCTAGGAATGGTAGTGAAATATAGGTTCAACCAGCAGTATCCATATTTATTTATCAATTTCATTATCATTAAATTGTTTTTTCAATAAAAATCACCAACACATAACCACAATCTATTTAAATTTTATGATCATATTACCTTTCAAAGATCTCCTAGATACATTGAATCCCACTTATTACATATTATAGATTGATAATAATATCATGAAAAGGCCATGTCACTAACTCCATCCAACCCATAATATGTTCATCATGACCCACTCCTGCAACCTTGGCCTCACAGGAAGCTAAGTGCTTCTGAAATTTATTCCTTAGGCCAAATGCCTTTTCATTTTTAGGGAGTAATTGAAGGATTAATTTGAATGTTGAAATTGAAATGATTGTCTCAACATTAGTTCATGTAATACCATCCAAATAATCATTCTCATGGTCACACCAAACTAGAATCCCCTTGTAGGTATCAAACAGCTATTGTTGATTTTCTCAGCTTTAAGTGGAAAACTAATAAATGTTATCTGGTGCTTCCCTAACTCCCCAACCCAGAAAGAAAATTAAATTTAAGGAGATAACTATGATCCTCATCATATTCATCTACTGAATAGTTATTATTTTTTTTTCTTAACTTGAACTTATGTTTCTTGAACTACTATGAGCATTAGACATCCCCTACTGGGTAACAATAATCAATTTGGATGAATTCAGAAGATAACACCTACCACACATGGAGTAATTGTTTTCTTAAATTCAATTACACATTTCCCTCAAAGAATGCTGAAATTATTTGGATAATTTAAATGTTGGGTTCCCCTTATAAGAATTATCTATAAATTTTTTTCTTTGATTATTAATATCTTATGTTTATTTATTTATTATAAAATATTAATATTTTATAAACCTAATAGGGTGGATATAAATCAAAAATGGATGCACAATAATTATATAACAAAATAGTATGAAGATGAAGTTAAATAGCTCATCATGTTTTTAGTAGAACATGCATATGACCCTTATCAAATACCATGTTCATGTTTAAATTTATTTTATTAAATAAAAATTAGTCTAAAGATTTGGAAAAACATTTGATTTTTTACAGAATAGATCATACTTATAAATGCTAGTCTAAACATGGGGAAAATAGGATGTGAAGATCAGTTGAGATGATACTGGTGTTTATGGATTATTTGATATGAATAATAGTGTAAATGATGATGGAGATCATATGGAAGAAATGAAAATGGAAATTTAAGATGAACATTTCAATTTTCCAAAGTTGATTGAGAAGTTAAATAGATGTTATAAGATACCATTGTATACTGGTTATACTAAATACACAACATTTTCAGCTGTATTAAGTTTATATAATTTGAGTGATGGATGCGGATTGAGTGACACCAGCTTTATAGAACTACCTAATCTTCTGAATGATATGATACTATAATAAAATAAACTTCCTTTTTGAACATATGATAATAATTTAATTCTATTTTCAATGGGAATAATCCCTAAAAAATACATGATTTTACAAATGATTTCATATTATTTCTCAAGGAACATTAATCACTCATAAAATTCCCTAAGTGTTGAGTGAATTGATGTATGAAATATAACTCCAATCCTTAAAAAGATGTATGGTACCACTTTCCTATAATTAAATGGTGTATAAGACTATATGGATGTTAGGAAACCATTGTAGAATTAACCTGGCATGCATATACAATAATTATTGATGGGAAATTGCATCATCCAGTAGACTCTCATTAGTGAAAGAAAATTGATTAGGATTATACTAAATTTGCAAATGAGACAAGAAACTTTTATATTGCATTATATATGGATAAAATAAATCCTTTTGGTGTATAGAGTAGTACTCATAGTACATGACCAGTTATGTTGGTAAATTATAACTTTCCACCATGGTTATGCATGAAGCACAAATACATTATGCTATCTCTACTTATATATTGACCAAGAAAACATGGTAATGATATTGATGTCTATTTGGATCCATTGATTGAATATTTTAAATTGATTTTGGATATATGTGTTACAATATATAATGCTCATAGAAGTGAATAATTCACATTGAGGGACATGTTTTATTGGATGGTAAATGACTTTCCTACTTATGGAAAATTTTCAGGCTATTGCATTTAATGAACGTGGGAGTGTCCCATTTGTAAAGAATTTACACTCTCAGTTTAGTTAAAACATTACTCTAAGACTTTTTTTTAAGACATAATTTTTTTACCTCACCGACATAAATTCCAATCCTGGACAACAACATTCGATGGGAATACCAAGCTAGGTATAATACCATCACCACTAATGGGAGTTCAAATATTCAATAAAGTAAAAGATATTAACATTGTTTCGAGTAACCCATTTTCAAAAAACCTTACGAAATCAGGGTGAAAAATAGATCAATTTTATTTGAATTACTATAATGGATTTTTTTTTACATCAGAAATTTTCTTGATTTCATGCATGTAGAAAAATTGTATTTGATAGTGTTATTGGAATGTTACTAAAAGTTATAAACAAAAAAAAAGATGAAATCAAATTTAGGATGGTCATGATTGACATGGGGATAAGGTAAGAGTTGGCATCAGTGAAGGTTAAAAGGATCACTTTTCTTCCTCTAGTAGCTTACACTCTATCCAAACAATAAAAATTTCAAATTTTCATTTTCCTTAATGGTGTTAAAGTTCCATAAGGGTATTCATCAAATATCAAGAATTTTGTGTCAATGACTACTTCGAAGTTACATGGGCTAAAACCAAATGACTATCATGTTTTGATGCAAGATTTAATGCCCATCTCTTTATGTTTAATTATTTCTAAAACTGTATCACATACATTAACCATACTCTACTTCCTTTTTAAATCCATATGTAGTAAATTTATAGACCTGGTGAAGTTTCCAATCATGAATAAGGAGGTTTCAATCATATTTTTTGAATTATATATCTTATTCTCACCATAATTATTTAATATAAAGGTCTACATAATGGTTTACTTGATTAGAGAGGTTTAAGTATGTGGTCCTGTCCATTACATATAGATGTACTCCATTGAATGATATATAAATATTTTCAAAGGGTACATTAAGAATCAAAGTTTGTATAAGGTTGAATTGGAGAAAGATATATTTTTAATGAAGCTGTTTAATTCTCTCCCGGTTATCTATCAGATGTTGATAACATCGGTCTCCCAAAGTCTCATAATAAAGACACCTTATGGGCGAAGGTATATTCAGAAGATATATTGTTACAATTACCATCATAGAGTCAGATCAATCTCACCTTTACATTTTACATAATAGTAAAGATGTTGATACATACATTGAATCCCACAAATAAATTCTTTGACATTTAAATCCATCATAGAATGAATGATGGATATCAAATACACACAATCAATAGTTTTTTTGGATTTCTATGAGATCATATTTATAAGGATTTATTTGAAAATCTGAATTCAATTAACGAATGACTTTGATGGATATCCAAGAGACTAAATGAAAATTTTATATCTTATTTTATATCTTAAAATAGTTTTATAATAAATAGTTATATGTTATTTATAAAATAACTTGATAACTACAGTATGATGCAAAAAAGTGGAGTTACACTTGTAGAGGAAGTGATACACATATTTGGTACCAAAGATAAAAATCCAATTTATGGAAATATATCATATTTTGGCAACATTTAATAGATATAATATTAGGATTATATAACATTTCAAGTGATAATTTTCTATTAAAAATTGGTTAACAATAGGATTATTGTAAAAGTTAATGAAATGAGTTTCATGGAAGTGAATTTCAGTGTATAAGGGTATAAGGATGATCCATTCATAATGGAATCACAAGTAGTGTAGGTATTTTATGTCTTAGATCCATCATATAATAACTGGTAAATTGTTCTACTGGTGACTAAAACAACTATAGGGTTATATTAAAATTCAATCAAGGATGACCCTTTCATTGAGAAATTTTAATAATTTTAGCGTGGTCCCAATGTACACAATGTCTTTTATGTTAGATGGGGCCATAAATAGGATATTTTAATTATTTATAGAGGATCCAAATCAATTTAATATCAAAAGAAAATAGATAGTGTTCAATGATAAGTTAAAGTTTTTTTTAATATACTATTATTTTCTTCATAATATGAAGAATTATCTACTTTATTAATCTACATTAAATGTTTCACTACTCATATAAATGATGAATTTTTTCATATGATGATATTAATAATATTAGGGACTAATAGAAATTTATTGCTAAAATTGAATAATTATTAAGGGATCAAAAAAACATTGATGTAAAAAACAACGACAATATAGCATCACTATGTTGACTAAAATTATCATGGAAATAAGAAAAGGTATAAAATTTGAGGTTTTCTAGAATCAATGAGGAAAAAACACTGACCCCAACAAGTCAACATTCATTAGTTATTTTGGGATCATAATGATAATGAATATTCCAATTTATATAAATTCATGGTGCCTTATCAATCTTGTAATTAAGGAAACCCTTTGGAAGATATTTAGGTAATGTATATACTTTCTGTATTTTGAAGAAAAATTATATAATGAAAAATTTATTTACTTTTAATTATTCACTATACAGTTTGTTTATTTTAGATGATTTTTTATGAAATATGTCTTAATGGACACTGGAAAATCCCATAGAGGCTTTTAGACACTTCTTACCAATTTTCATCTAAGGGATGATGAGGTTAAAGTAAAACCCCACCAACCATTTACTTATACACACATTATAAAGTAGAAAATATAGAATCCTTTAATCATTCATCATGATGATTAATCATTTCAGGTGCATTTTAGTCAATAATATATTATATGAAATTATTAATTTTATCTTATTTGATTCAAAATTGTTAATTTATGAAACATAAAAGGAGTGTTGAAAATAAACAACATTCATAAAAAATAATGCACCACATCAAAAAGTTAGGATGGGTATGCCTAACTAGAGAAGAAAATTGTATATATTTTAAATCTATAATAAAAGTTTTATGGGATATGAAACAAAATATGTTCTTTTGTTTTTATGTATTTTGATGAATCAAAATTTGAAGCCACTTCCATCCCACATGATGTGCTATAGAAGAGGTCCATATTAATAAAGAGGAGAAACTAGTTGAAGAAAACAAAAAATAATTATGGGAAACATGTGTTACTATGACATAATAGTATTCATTATGATTTATAAAAATATTACATAAAAATATCTATTTTTGTTCATATGTTTTTTATATGGTTTAGAAAGAAGAATAAATAGTGACCATACCTAACGAAAAACTACTTTCAATAGCTTTGAAGAAGCCAGAACAATACGGGCACATTAGTGGTGTAGGTTTTGGAGTTTTACCTAGAATATATTTTGAGGTGAAAAAAACGCAAGAAGATACATATCATATTATTAAAGGATTACAGGTGTAAATAAATGATTTCAAGATATTATTGTCTATTTTGGTTTGGATGAACAAAATATTTGGATGGATCAAAGTAAACTAGTAGTAGAAAAAATACAAGTATAGGAACAACCAAATAACCCCACTAGCTTTGATGCCAGTAATTTCCCTCAACCTCATAACTTACCCAAGGTAATAAATTTTTTAATTACTCTTTCTTCTAAATATGATTCAAACATATTCCTAAAAATTTATATTCCTAAAATTATGTAAGATAATGTTATATGTTATTTCTATCTATGAACATCTATGAACCACCTTATTATGAGGGGTACGATGTATAATATCCCGGGAGACATTATAAAAAATAAAGAACTCCCAAAAGATCACATGAGGGTCGTGATTAAAGTAGCTCTAGATACGAGCACTGAGTTTCCTATTCCACTTGATGATCCAGATATTACAATAGTCAATGTTTTTATTGGAACTTTATTATCATTACCATCTAATCCTATAAAGATACATGAGGTATGTCCTTAAAAGTTTTTTAAATGAAAAACCTATAGCAGTTGATGAAAAAAAGGTTTGAAGTGAGGTATGGTATTAGAGACGAATAAAATGATGGGGAACTAGAAGGTTTGATGAAGATAATCATGTGAATCGACCAAGAAAACAAAAGGACCTTCCAAGAGTAGCTTCTCCCCAACAGTTCCACTACAATATATGTTAATATTATAAGTTCATGCATAAAACACATTCAAATATGGAGATATATCCTACATTCAATATGAAGAATAAATATTTGGAAATTTCATTAAATATGTGGTCAGTATCGAGAGTATTAAAAAGATTCTCAAGTTTGAATGGATGGGAGTATAAGTTGTGAATACATACATGTGGTATATTTTTATAGTCCATTTTTCTAAAAAATGATATACTATGTTCATTAAAGTCAATAACTATTTATAATTTCTATAGGAATTTAGATTCTAGCTATAGAAAGAGAAAAACCTTTGAATCATGATTTGGATTTATTAATACCTGTATTATTTCTACACAAGAAATTTATTTAGAAGGAAAATAATTTGATAAGAAAAAAGAAAAACTAATTGAGGGATTTGAGAAGAAAATAACAGATGACATACTCTTCTTGATTCCTACAATTTATAGGTAAAACTCTATAATCTAATCATATAAAATATATTTTTAGGTTTTAATTAATTATTTTATTTTTTAAGTAGCACTAGATTCTAATCACAATCAATATTGATAGCACAAATATTGAGTTTTTGGATCTAATGCATGGATTACCATCAAACCGACCATACATGATGTGTATTGTGAATTTTCAATGCACTTCAGTAAAAATTTTATAGTTAAAATTCAAATTATATGTTTCAATTTTTGTTTTAATAAAAATTTTATTATGATATGATGATGTATAAATATAGTCTAAATCATGGTATGCGGTTGGTAACTAAACCTAAAAAGACTATATATTTATTAAAATGGGAAAAAATTAAGGCATATATAGAAATATTAACTATTAAAACATAATTCAAAACAATTTAATTATTTTTATAAATGTTTATTTAGTTTCCAAATTATGATAATGGTAATGATTGTGGAAATTACATTTGAAAATTTATGAAAGATATCATATACCATTAATTGACTAGAATAATCGAATAGGTAATTTATAAAGGTAATTATAATTTCATTAATTTTTTTATTAATTGTTTGTTTTTCAATATTTTCTCAGTAATTCCAATGTTTCCAACAATATATGTTCTCAAAAGAAGAAGTGAATTTATTTAGAGATGATTGGGAAGAGACCATGGTATTAGGATGTTTCCTATAATCAAATTAAAGTTATTACCTATTATGTTTGTGACCTATTATGGTATATGACCTTAAAAATTTATTTGGGATGTGAATCCTTAGTATCAAAATTATTATATATTATTTTTTTTCTATTTTACACGGGGAAGTAAAATTTAAGAAATAATCTCTTTAGAAACTAATGAGAAGAATAAATAGTGTCAGAATGTATATAGAAAACATGAAGAGGTGAATTACTACTACTTATCTAGTTATTTTTTTCATCATTTTATCTAATTTTTTAGGTAATATCCTTACCATTTTTATCTGATATTTATTTTGTTAAATTAATACATTAGTTTAAAACAAACATCACATGATCAAAAACCAAGAAAAAATTCATATTTTTTTGATACTTTAGGAAAATGATCCATAATTATTTTTTGATATATAGGAATTAACTACACATCAATCTGACCAACGATGTGTAATTTTTCCTGATCCAAAACTCTCTCACGTAGCCTAATTTGGTTGGTTATTAGGCCTGAAGTGTGCCTCCCTATATTTTATATCCTGCTAACTAGTAGAGAGGGAGTCAAGAACATAGTGGGGATACTATTCCTCCTGGTATAGAGTTTTAATACAATATAAATAAACAAATATCAAAGTAATGTAAAATAGAGGAAACAATACATCACAATGGATAAACCAAAAAAAATGATGATTGTATAATCCAGTACTTATAAAATGAAAATTTTATGACAGGATGGAATGTATTTAAATGTCAAACTAAAATTAATTCATCTAAAAGACCATGACTACACAAATAAATTCAAAATACCCCAATACTGTATCCCATATTGGCCCCATTTTCATGCTCCATCCATACCAATAAGAAATAATCATCAATAAGGTCCTTTTACCTCATACAAACCTGAATCCATGTAATCTTCTTGGGTACCAAATGGTAGCCCAAATAGGGTGTGAGTAATAATTAGTAGTTTGACACCACCATGTCTAAAAAACAAGTATGATAATAAGTATATACAATAAAGTGATGATGATGAGTATTAATTAAACAATTAATATGATACAATAAAAAAACTACTTTGACACTATGCCAGAATATCTATTTGCATGTATCATAACTATGCCAACTGTAACCACAAGTTCATATCATAATCACATATCTGGGAAAAATTCCTTAGTATAATCATTTCAGCATACCCAAACCAAGTCCTCTATATAATTATTTCATAATAACCAAGAAAATACCTTTATATTAGTATTTCAGTATAACTAGGAAAAAAACTTTATATAATCATATTATCCAATCGATAAAATACCTTTATATAAGAATTTCAGAATATCCAAACTAAGTCATGTATATAAGGATTCCAACATAACAAGTCCAAGCCCTTTATATTAGAATTTCTGCATAACTGAAAAAATACCTTTATATAATCATTTCAGTATAACCATATTATCCCTTTATATAATCATTTCAGTATAACTAGGAAAATAACTTTATATAATCATTCCAACCTAAATTACAACACAATTCATAATTATCAGAATGACACAACATAACATCAGAAGTCACAAAGGTTAATTTATCCAATTACCATTTTTCCTTCAATTATCCATTCATTGTTTAAACTATACCTTAAGATTTTATCATGAAAATGTACAAATACATTTATATAAAATCACCACCAGTCATTAAATAATCAAGGAATCCATTTTCTAAGTGAATCTATCACAAGAAGGCATCTAGGATTCAATGTCATGCTAAATCATATTTTAAACTATTATCCAATTCATTATTGTTCTAGGGTAGGATCATCATATGGGTTTTCACAATCTAGGTCTTGACACCATTGGATCCAAAGGGATCCAAATAGTGATACATACACATGATTATCATCACCCATTATTCTATTTGTTAATGTGCACATTATATTGGTAAAGTCGTATAATATTTCACAAACTTAAAGAAATAAAAACATACCATAGCGTTTTGTTCTAGACCACCCAAATTTATCAAAAAATTAAAGAAATACTCTCTAATAAAAATGAAAATGAGGAACAAAGGAAAATGATATCACAAGGAAAAACCTAGATCACACAAGATTGAAACCCATTTCAACAGCAGTTAAGAGATTATACCGAAATAATAAAAAATAAGGGGAAGAGAGGGGAAAAAAATTCAAAGGAAATCACATAGGATTGAAAACTTGACCGAGACATCTAAAAGGGAATGAATCGCTCCAAAATATCATGGAGTCACCCTAGGGTTCTAGTGACAACAATTTATAGTGGATGAAATTAGATCATACACACAACATTGTTTAAAACCACTAGTCATGAGATATTAATGATGTGAAACCCTTTCACGATGTGGATTTCTTAATTTATAAGATACACTAAAAAACTCATCATCTTAGGTTAAAATAACCCCAATCGAGCATTTCATGATGTGAACTAGTTTCATGGAATGTAAATTTTCATGATATAAACTAATTTACAATGTCTGTTTGGAAACATGTTCATATCATGTAACCTTTCATGATGTGAAAGTGTCCAAAAAACATCTTCTAGCCCAACTTCTATAGAAACAAAAGAAACCACCATTAAAGCCTTCCGAACCATGAATAACACTCATAATAGCTTTACACATTTATACCCAAACTCCATTAATTCAAAAAACTTACACCCCCACACTTTAGGTCATTTTCCCAAGTAAATTATCTCCATCCCCCAAAAGTGGATCAACCATCAAGGTTTAAAGAAAGAAAACCCAACTAAAAGAGGTTAAAAAAACTAAAAGAGGGACATACCTAGAAAAAAAGGGATATTACAACCTCCCCACCATATAATAGATCATCCACAATCTTCTACAAGAATCATTTTGGGGTCTCAGTGAATAAGTCTGGTCATTGTGATCACATATCAGGTTCTCTCTGTTAGGTATCCTCTTAAACACACTAATGCTTCCACTACACTCAAACTATAAGTATAGTCCTTCCCCATAGATACTTCTCATTACAGTTTATAATCCATATTGGACTCTCCTCAAATGATGCATCTACACCAAGATTGAAATCATCAACCTCTATCATGTGAGAAGGGTGGAGTTAATATCTATCAAGTTCAACACGTGAAACACATTGTGCATGAAACTATAGTTCTATGGAAGTGTCAATAAGTACAACATTGGACTGAACCCTTACACTATTTTTAACAGCCTAACAAACCTAGTTATAAGATTTATTGGATTCTTGATATGGTGTTTCCCCAACCAAGGAAACACTTAAAGAAAAACATGATGACCCAATTCAAATTGTAGAGGTCATATTTGATGATCAATGTAAAATTTATTCCAACTCTATGTAGTAAAAAACTACCCCTAATCAACAGAACCTACTTATACATATCCTACATGATACTTGGTCCAATAACTGCTAACTCACCTGTCTCTAACAACAAATAGGTAAATGACACGACCTAGCATAAAAATCATCAAAATGTTCCATTTGGATCGATGCCAAGAAGATACCATTATAAGAGAACTCCAAGATTACTAAATACCACTCCCATGAACCACCAAAATACAAAACATAGGCTTTTAACATATCCTCTAGAATCAGAATATTACCCCGACAGAACCGATACGTGAAATGAGGATCTCTATCAGGAAAAAGTAAACCTCAAAACACCATGCAACCAAACTATCTCCTACACTTAAATAATTCCCAAGTCATCAATAGTGAAGATCTCCCTTATATGAAAGAAGTGGGATAAATTCATCAAATCCTCACATAAGCGTATAGAAACCCATATTTGGCCATGGATAAGAAGAAAATTTCCACTATTAAGAGGTCATCCAGATTGATCCCCACCAAATAAGATTTCTCTTAGAGCTAAGATTTCTAGATCAGATAACTTCTCTATCTTGATATAGTTAATAATCATGGGTATAAATGATGTTGAAGTTAGAGATACTCATCCATAGGACTCTAGAACATATAAAAACATGTCTAAAAAGAGTTCCATCATCCAAAACTCATTTTAAGACTCATAAAATACCTTTATCTTCATCTTATAGATCAAGTAACATGCAACGATGTTTCCCTTTCCCAGTGTATAATCCAAATTGAAGTTGAAATCCTAAAGATAATCTACCCACATCCTCTACCAAAGGTTTAGGTACCTCTATGAAAAGATTTACCTATGGATATTATGGTTCATGTATAATAAAAACCTATCACACATAAGAAAATGTCTCTATAATATCAAGGTGGGCATCACTATAGTTAACACTAGATCATGAGTAGGATAATTCCTATCATGTGATCTCAGTAGTCCGGATCCATAAGAAACCACTTGGTACTCCTGCATCAGAATCACTCCAAGTCTAACTCTATATGAATCATAATACATGGTATACGCCTTACCAAGCAAAAATAAAGTGAGGATGGGTGATGAGGTCAACCTACCCTCTATCTCATGGGAATCTTTCTTACAAGAATTTGACCAAACAAAATTCAATTGTTTCTTGGTAAGATTGAGCATTGGTGTTTCCAAATAAGAGAATTCCAAGATAAAATACTGATAATAACTTACTAAACCCTTAAAAATCTGAATCTTGATGAAATTATTTGGCTAATACCAAGATACCATAACTGAAATCTTATCTATGTTCACTAACACTCCATCCTCTGAGATGACACGACCTTAGAAATGAACTTTATCAATCCCGAAACTACATTTGGTTAGCTTAGTGTAAAGATGATTTTCTATAAATATATTCAAGATGATATCAAGATATTGGGAATGATCATATAATAACTGGGAGTAAACTAATATTCCATTGATGAACACCACTAAAAATTGATCCAAAAAATGGATAAAGATCCAATTCATCAAGTCCATGAATACTGTCGTTGCATTGTTTAATCAAAATGACATCACTATTAATTCATACAATCCATACAAGCTCAAAAAAGTAGTTTGAGTCATGTATTATAGTATCACCCACATCTAGTGGAATCCAGATCTAAAATTGATATTAGAGAAGATCTTATCACCTCTCAGATGACTGATGATATCATCGATGTATGGAATGGGATATTGGTTATTAATCGTCATTTGGTTTAATCTCTGATAATCCACACATAAGAGCAATGTACCATCAGCCTTGTTGGTGAAAATAACTAGAGAAACCATTGTATATATAGTATCCCCTTTTAAACCCTTATCTTTAAGATCTTCTAACTGAACATTTAATTCCCAAAGTTCTGCTGGTTCCATCCTGTAAGGTGGAATAAAAAACGGCTATGCTTCTTCCACCAAATTGATCAAGAACTTTGTATCTCACTCAGGTGGTATGCCATATAAACTATCAAGAAATAAATACTGAAAAAAGTATACCATTATAGGAAAAGTATCCTAATAAATTCCACTATCATCTAGAGAAATAGCTGCTATTTGATATGTGATAAAATAAAATCTGTATTGAATTATTCCTACACGACTAGACTAAAGATCACACTCACCCTTGTTAAAACAACTTCCTCATTTTAGAGATAGAAAGGTAAATATCCTCCATTAATAGTTGATATGAGACTGGTATAGAACTAGAAAATACATACCAAGAATCAAATCAGAACCTCTCATTTTTTGCACAAACGGTTCCCAAAAGAAATAGTAACCACCAATTTATAGATAACATGCATAACAACATTTGATATTCTATGGATGCACTCCCAATGGTGTATTGATGGTTAATAAACCATCCAATATTTACATAAATAATACCAAAATTTTTTAAAAAATAGAAAATATAAAGGAATGTCATGATCTTATATCAAACAAAACATAATAAAGGGTAGATTATACAAGAATCATACCTTTAACAGCAGAAGGTCCTACATTCAAACTAACTGGAGTAAACTAAAAAGCATGTAGCTTATTTTACCCTATTCCACGGGCTCTAGTATAACTCCCCTATGATGTTCCATTTTCTTGGTACTACTGTTCCAACATTAGGGTAGCACATTCCCTTCCTTGACCTGAATGTTCAGTGAAACTCCAACTACCAGTCTGCAAAGGGGTAGTTGTGTCCTTCCTAGACTCTGGTACCTTTCCTAATCCCCTACCACTAATCTAATACTATGTACTCCTACAAAACCTCTAAAGGTAGACTTGACTATCGCAAGCATGGAACTCCAAAGTTAGGTATGAACACTGAGACCACCTGTGGCCAATGTTTCCACACTAATAGCACGAAAACAAAACATGATCCTAAGATGGATTCCCACTGCACCAATTGCTCTCCCAACTGTTTCCTTATTGATAACTTTTATAGTGGTTCTTCTTGCTTCCATAAAAAGAGATCACACTTAACCCTAGTGAAATATCCTAGATGCTACCCAGGGCCTCTCTTAGATTCCCTTCCATGATGGTACCATTATTTATCATGTTTGAAAAGTTACTCAAATGAATTTTTTTACCTATAACCCGATCTTATAGTGAATCCCATCTTTGAAATTCCACTCCTGAATAATCTCATTACTTGCTAAAGATGGTGAAAAGTACTTCAATTTGGTGAAACATCTAGCATAGTCTATCATTGATATGCTATCCTATTTCAGGATCATGAACTCGGGATCCTTTTCATCCCTCAACTTTTTAGGATAGAAGTGACTCAGAAAATTCACCTTGAATTTCTTCCAGGATAACTCCTCTTGCTGTCTATCTTAATCTACAGTATCACACAAATTCTTGGATGGTCCACAGACAATGTACACACCAAGATTCGACCTTCTATATATGAGTGTATTGAGGTAATTTATGATTTCCTGGAATAACTTAATCTAGAACTTAGCTTCCCAGGGGACTCCCTTCATAGAGAATATAGGAGGATGCTGCTATTGAAACTCTCTCGTCGACTCATACAATAAAGGCACAATGTGAATAGTCTCATTTTCATCGATCACATGACTATCTAAAATATTTAATGAAGTTGAAAATATATCTAATTGTTAGGAGATACATAAATCTATGGTTCAACTTTCTAAAGAGTGTTCTGATTATCACTCTCGAGATGCTCAATTTGAAGATGATGAGGAGTCATTTTCTCAACATGAAAAACTCACTTCTTAGAACACCGGATAACAACAAGGTTAACCTAAAATAGTAAAAAATAGAGAACCACTAGATTATGGTCTCTTTAAACATAGATTAAAAGTTTAATTAATATGACATAATAGCTCAGTCTTTTGATTCAGCAGATATAAAAGGTATCTTATTTCACAGTTCATACATGAAAATATATTGTATGTAATAAATATATCCCTATCATGAACAATTCATGTAAATATATATCCCCATATTCCTATCGTGATGTTTTCATAATCATATCATTCCATAGTGGTCCATGAATATAAATATCAATAAATAATAACATCACACAATGTGTGAATCAACCATGGTGAAAAAACATCAATCGTAACAATGAATAACCTGAAAAACTATTCAATCCTGGGTCACTTTTATTTTCCTCCTTATATCGGTTAGATAATACCATGCACAATCTTATTACCAAGTCTTGACACATCATAGTTTCCTTTATACCTTTCCCAAATAGTAATAGAGCAGAAAATAAAACCTACTCTTATGGTACCACTTTGTATTGTCCCTTGATCCGTCACTCACTCACTTTGTTAAATTAGGTTGGTTACTAGACCACAATCATGCCTCCCCATACACCATAGACTTACGATTAGTAGCGGGGGATTAGATAACATATATGGAAGACTATACCCCATGGTATAGATTTGTAATAAAAGAGAAATAAAAAAATATCAGTGTAAAGAAAAATATAAGAAATAACACTTCACAGGGGATAAAACAAACAAGAAATTTGACTAAATAATTCAATAATAATAAAATTATAATGCAATTAAATAGTGAAATGTATATAAATGTAAAAATTAAAGTAATAAAGAAAAAAAATAGTATTCTGACATAAATAAACTCAAAATAACCCGCTCTTGTACCCCATATTAGTCCCATCTCCAAGTACCAACCCATCCCAGCAGAAAAAAATCAAGAATAAAGTCATTTTCCATTGTCCAAACCTATATCCTTATAATATTCTCAGGTACAAAACGACAAAATAAATAGGGTGTGAGTAAAAATCACTTGGTCAACCCCACTGTGTCTAAAAAAACCCGCCTAATAATAATAACATGAAATAAAGTGATAATAAGGAGTATTAGTAAAAAAAAAACAACAGGATACAAAAATCAAAATACTTTGCAACTATATTGGAATATCTCTGATCATGTAGCATAATCATGATAACCATAACCACAAGCCCATATTATAATCACATAACTGGGAAAAATCCATCTTTATAAGTATTTCAGCATACCCAAAACAAGTCCTCTATATATGCATTTCATTATAACCAAGCTAAGACCATTATATAAGCATTTCAACATAATGAGGAAAAGCCCTTTTTTTTAAACATTTTAGCATAACCAGGAAAATCTATTTATATAATCATTTCAACATAACCAAACCAAGTGATTTATATAAGAATTCTTGTATAAACAATCCAATCCCTTTATATAATAATTTCAACATAACCAGGAAAATATCTTTATATAAGCATTTCAACATAATCAGTAAATCCATTTATATTAGAATTTCAGAATAATCGGGAGAATACCTTTATATAATAATTTCTATATAAATCACAACACAAGTCATAATGGCCAAAATAACATAACATAACATCAAAAGTCACAACTGTCAATTTTTCCAATTACCATTTTTCTTTCGATTATCCATGAATTCCCTAAATTATACCTTATACCATTATCATGACAGTGTACACATCCATTTATATAAAATAATAACCAGTCATTCAATAATCAAAGAAGCTATTTTATAAGTCAAATCTTTCACAAGAAATAACCTCAGATATCATGTCATGCTAAATCATATTTTAAGCCATTAACTAGATTATTATTGTTTCAGGGTAGGATCACTTTAAATATTTCCACAATCCTGGTCTCAACAACATCCAAAGATTAATCAAAACACATGATTATCATAACCCCTTATTATATTTGTTAACATGCATGTTTTGTCAGTGTAATCTCATAATATTGCACATACTTGAAAAAATAGAAACAGACTATAGGTTTTTGTTCTAGACGACCTACCTTTATCTAGTGATTCAAAAAACAATATTAATTAGAAAACCCAATGTGGAATGGAGGCGAATCAGATCACAAGGAAAAACCTAGAAAACAAAAGATAAAAACTAATTCAACAATATTCAAGATATTATACCATGATAATATAGAACAAGAGTAAGAGAGGGAAAATACAAAGCAAAGGGACTCAACTAGGATCAAATGCTTGATCAATATGTATAGAAGGGAATGGATTTATATAAATCCCTTTGAGTTGACCTAGGGTTATAGAGAGAGAGATAGAGAGAGAGTTAGAGAGAGAGTCATGATGGATGAAATAAAATCATATGAACAATGTATTTTAAAAAGTCTGGTCTCAAGATATTCATGATGTGAAACCCTTTTATGATGTCAATTTCTTGATTTTACCTATATCAACTATTTCTTGGCATAAACCATTTTAACGAAATATAAAATTTCATGCTTTGAACAAATTCATGATATATACCTAGAAACACATTCACGTCGTGTAACCATTCATGACATGAAAGTGTACAATAGATATATTTTATCCCAACTTATATAAAAACAACCCGAACCACCTAGAAAGCCTTCCAAACCATGGAAAAACCTCATAATATCTTGACACATTTATAATCATACTCCATTAATTAAAAAAACCATCCATTCTTGAATTTAGGTCATTTTCCATATAAAATTATCTATATCCCCAAAAATAGAGTCTACCATCTAGGTTTAAAGAAGAAGGAAAACCCAATTAAAAGAGGTTTAACCAAAACTCAAAGGGGGATATACCTTGAAAAGATGGGATCTTACATGATGTGGTCCTTATAAATCAAAATGCATGTTTTCAATACAAAAGTATCATTTTAGTTTGAAAATCATACCACATAGCGAAAAATGAGAAAAAAATTGATTTCTTTCAAACATTAGGAAATGATCAATAATTCATTTGTGATGTGTAGGAATTTACCTTATATCAATCTGACACCCTATGTGATTATTATGAATCAATGTCCATTTTTTCAATATCAAAGTGTTATTTTAGTTTAAAATGAGTGTCACATATCCAAAATTGAGAAAATGATCTCATATTGTTTTCAAACTTTATAAAAATAATCTATAATTAATTTTTCTCATGTAAGAATAAAGTGCATGTCAATCTAACACTTGATGTGGTCAGTATGACTCTAAGTGCATGTTTTCAATACAAAAGTGTTGTTTTAGTTTAAAACATGCATCAAATGACCAAAACCAAGAAAATGATCTTTTATTATTTTTAAAATTTATTAAAATGAAAAATAATTCATTTATGACATATAGTAATTGACTACACATCAATCCTACACTCAATTTGAATAGTGTGACTCAAAGTGTGTGTTTTTAATAGAAAAGTGAGACTTTAGTATAAAATACACATCAAATCTCCAAAACTTATAAAACAAGCTCTACTTGATTTCAAACATTATGAAAATGACCCATAATTCATTTTTTATGGGTAGGAATTTACCACACATCAATATAATACATGATGTGGTTGATATGACTCTAAGTGCATATTTTCTATTCAAAAGTGTCATTTTAGTTTAAAACACACATAAAATAGAAAAATATTAGAAGAAGAGCATGCATAATTTTAAAAATTTAGGAAAAAATTCCATAATTCATTTATGATGTTTAAGAATCGACCTCACATCAATCAAATACATGATATGACTGATAAGAATTGAAGTACATGTTTTCAATATAAAGTTGTAATTTTAGTTTAAAAAATGCATCAAATAGACCAAAAATAACAAAAATTTCCTTGGATTGTTTTTAAAAAATTGGAAAATGATCTATAATTCATTTTTTGATGTGTAATAATTTACCAAATGTTAATTATGACACTTGATGTGGCCATTATGACCCGAAGTACGTGTTTTTAATTAAAAAGTTCCATTTTAGTTTAAAACATGTGTCACATAACCAAAAACTGATACAAAAAGATTGTATTTATTTCAAACTTTAGAAAACCAATCCATAATAAAATTTTCATGGGTAGGAATTGATGACACTCTAACATGACACACAATGCATTTGATAATATATGCATGTTAACAAACAGTTTGGTTGGGATAAAAAACCATTTTATAGTGGAAGATTTGATCCACATCCCATATGAATCTTTCTTACTTTCGCTTTGGGGAAAACAAGGCATTGAGTCGCAACAATAGAAATGGATTTAAAAGTTCTCAATGAAATAAAAGAGAAGGGGAAGTCTATTCATAAGTATGTTTTTTATTAATTAATTTTATTATATTTTAGTAATTTTTATTTAAAATGATTAGGTTAAATTTTAGTTCATAAATTATATCTTAAAAGCATGTTAAAGAACGAGTATCTCTTGGGATGGTTTATATTTTTTATTTATCAATATAAAACATCTCTTGTTGAATATTTTTAATAAAATAAAACCATATTATAGATGGGTCTTATGCACTTCATTTCTCAAATTTGATGCTACTAAATCAATGTATTGTATAATTATTTTTTCATGAAGATAAAATTATTGTGTTAAAAATTTGTGATGTGTGTAATTCTTATTGAATTGAGATGTATTCATGGATATGGTTAGGTTAATGAGTTGAAACTATGTTAGTGTTTCCCATATTAATAGATCTTTTCTTGTGGTCACTGTTTATGAAACTTTACCAATTTAAATAAAAATATAATTAATAAAACCCAAAATAAACCTTAAATATATCTAAATATAATGTAGTTATGGTAAATTTTGGATAAAAAATGGATTTTTAGGTCTTTTTATGAAAAATTAAAACATTTTAGGGCTGGTGTTATTTCAAAAAATAGGTCCTGGGAAGTGTGAAAATAATTCACAATTGTGCAATGCACAAGGACACAAGAACTTGGTTCATGTAACACAAAGATATTTTTATGAAATATTTTTCTTTAAATAATTTGATTTCTTTGATAACTTGTGTTGCACACAACACTGAGTTTAAATGATTCGTGATGAACTATTAAAATATTATAAGTTTAAATGATTTTAGAACATATCCATTAAATTTTATGGAATAAATATGAATTTTTATAAAATAAATATAAAGGTCCAACTCAAAATGATTGCATTGATAAGTGCTTATAATATGATTGAACAATTTTTAGTAAAATCACTTCATTCTTCAAAAAAATACGGTTTCTTAAGAAATGATTTTTAGTATTTTTATATAAGCTCAATAAAATATATTTGAAAAATTAATTTCGTTTTTGAATTCATCACTTCAAAATTTTCTTAATTTTTTTGTAAACATTTATTTTTAATGAATAATGTAAATACCAATTTTTATTGAAAAAATATTTTCTTTAAAAGTATTTACAAGATCAAATTAAGTTTTGGATTATTTTTAAATTTTAATTTTTAAATTTTAATTTTAAATAATCCAATTATGGATTTTTAAAATTATTATATACATGAATATATTATAAAAATATTTTATTTTTTAAAAAGGCATTTTTGTGAAAAACTGTTTTCCATGGAGTTTTACCTGTTTTGTTTTAAATTAAATTCTATAAATTTTGTGTTTTGAATTTTGAAAAATGTATTCAAAATTTAGATTCATAATTTATAACTTTATTGAATATTTCCCTTTTATTTTCGACAAATATTAGTAGTAACCTTTGTAAATTTTGTTAAAATGGTAAGGGGTAAATTAGGAAATTTAAGATAAAAATAAAATGACCCTAACACATGAAAATATTTTATTGGGTGAATATAATTAGACACTTAACACATAAGGATCTAAATTAAGTTGTTTAATGGTCACTTTTCTATGAAAATGACTTATATAATATTTAAATCAAAGAAAGTTACAAAATGTCACTTTATTTATCTTTAATATCCCGTATGTTTCCACATTGGAAAAATAGTTTGTTATGAATGAATATAAATGTGAAATTTTAACTTAATAAACTTATTTTCACGATATAAATTTATTTTTGACTTTTTGGGATACTTAAATGAGATTATGATATTTATAATAGTTTATTTAATAAAAATTCAAAGATGTCACATTTATGTTTTAAGTAATACATAATTTTTAATATAGGAATAAAAAAATGATGTATTCAACTATAAATATTATTTTGTAATATATAAGATTTATATTCATCATGCTATTTTATTTTTAACTTTTAGTTAACAAACAAGTATTTTAAATAATTACATAGTGCTGATGTAGTAATTATTTTATTAATGAAAATATAAAATAAATGTTATTACAAATATTAAAATTAATATAGTGTGAGATAATTAATGTTATAAAAGATTATAATATATTACCTTTACCACATAGAGATATAATAAAATATTTGGTTCTAAGTTAACTTTTCATCTTGATATTTTTAAAATTCCATGTATTGAATAGTGTCAAAATTGACACTAATGATATTTCAATAAAATATTTAAAAATCAAAAAAATATATTTTAAAAAAATAATAATTATAAAATGGTCTAAAATTTTATACTTTTTTTATTTATGTTCTAACTTATAACTCACAATAAAAAATTACAACCATTTAATATTGAATTTTTTTTAACTTAATTAAAATTAAAATAGGTTAACTTAGGGTTAATCAAAACGATTAGGTTTAAAATAATACCAAAACTTCTCTAAAATATATTGGTTTATGATATTGAAAAATTATCTCATCTCATATTATAATAAATATAATTTTGAGTTATTTTTATTTAGATTGAATTTATTATAAATTAATATTTTGAGAAAATTCCAAAAGTGTCCCTCACCTTAATTATAAAAGTGCACTTCCTCCCTCTCTTATTCACATCACATTGATCCTTAAATCTAGAAAAAAACCTAAAAAAATATCTTATAAAATTCATTATACATATTATAGAGGTTATGGTTTTCTCAAAATACCAAACCTAGTGCCCCAAAGAGGAGATCTAAAGGAAGTTCTCCAAAGAAGAGGTAATCATCTTTACCGACTCTTTATAGATTATCTCTTCTTCTACTTACTATTAATATGCTGTTTCCATTATAAAGTAATAAATAAAATATTAAATATATTATGATATGTTATTATGATTATATAACAACCATATTCGAAATTTTATCCGTCCTATGAAAAACAAAAATATTGCATGTGTGTATATATGACTTACCATCTCCACACTATGGTGTAATCTATTTGTCACCCCTTTTATTTGGATGGTTATAATGATGAAAATAATAATATATATATATATATATTAAAATTAAAATAATATATTTATTATGTAAAAAAAATATACCATACACTTCCTTAACCTTTTAATACTATGGGAATGATACCATCCCTCATGCGTACGTACGACCTACCGTATCCACAACGCGATGTGATTCATTTTTGATGTTAACCATTCAATAATGATTATATAAATGTATATAATGAATTAATATGATATATATTACCTTAATATAATTCTATAGATGATGTAAATATATCATATGCACAAGTACATGGACTTATACAACACAACATGTATAGGAACATGAAGCATTTAACACCTGAGAGAAGGGTAATAATGAAATATTATTATCAAACAGGTGATAAGATAATAAAAGAGGATCATATATAATATCATAAATATATATATGGTTCCTATGTAAATTAATAATATTCTTTAAACCATTATACAAGAGGTTCATATATGTATGAAGGAAATCAAACCTAAAGTAATAGAGAATTTCACAATCTCGTTATTATTTGAGATTTTTTATTTGTAAGTACGTGCTAGGGAATATTTATCTTCCATATCAATTTTCCCGAAAATGTTTTAAAAAATATTTTTACGATTCTTTAATTTTTTTAAATCTATTTTTACCCATTTGTTATTTTTTTACAAAATGGTTTGAAATGAATCTTTTTTTCATTTTCCAAACAAGGTAATTTGTGATTTCTTTGGAAAAAGTAAAAAATTAATATTTTTTTGAACTTATATGACTTGGGAATATTTTCACTTTTTTGATGCTTTAATGTATTCAATATTACCTTACAATCTTATCAGTTTATTTTTAGGAAAAATTTTTTCTTTTAAAATGAAACGATATTTAAAAAAAATTGTTTTCAAAGCAGAAAGGATATTTTCCTCAAGGATTATTTTCAAGTGATCTCTCAAAATTATTTTCCATCTATGATAAAATTATTTGATGTTACTTATGCTTTACTAGGTATATTTTTCAAGGATACTATCCCTATTATTAATATTATTGTTTGAATTTTATAATGGAATGATATTTATGAAACCCCTTTCTTTTTCATGGGTTACGTTATGATAGAATGATGTTTATGAAACCAATTTTATTCCCTAGGTTCTGATATAACAAATGATTTATGTTCTTCTGGAACACATTGGTATATTTTTCATTATGTGATGGGTGGGACCTATATCCCCCCCAATAGATAGGGTAAAGATTTATATCTCATGATATAGAGTGGACTGGAATGAGGAGTGAACTTGGTTCAGTAATATAGGGTGGGAATAGGGAGTGAACCCACTTTAGTAAAGGATTTCTTCCTTTGTGTTGGTATTGGAAATGAGCCTTGAATAATATAGAACTGATTTTCTATGCTTATTTTTAAGTCAAAATTACATGTCTTATGTTATACTCTCGTGGAATATGTTATTTAATTCTTTATAAACTTCTATGATTTATTCTATGACATGATATCATGATATTTGATATGCAGGATATAATTTTAAAATGTCATGTTTTTGTTCTTATGTATTATTATTATGATATGATTGATATCTCCCTTTTTAAACCTTACTGAGCATCTGAGATCACCCTTTGTTATTTTTCTTTTCTCCAAGATATTAAGAAAGCTATTAATTAAGATGTGTCCAAAAGGGTTATTTTAATGAAGAAATAAGTGACAAACATTGTAGATACTTTATGAATACGTTCTTTATGTTTAAAAGTTTCTAAAGATACTAAAACTATATGGTTTTGTTATGTTATTTAATAAATATTCTTATATTTAGATGTAATATCTATTTATAAAAAATATGGCCCATTATAGTTGGAATCAAAGAAAGGTTTAATTAACCTTCATAAACTATGATGAGAAAACCTTAGCAAGAACCCTAAGGATAAGTTTAAATATGGGTTATTATTCTAGAGTTTTGGTAATGATCATGAATAAACTAGGATAGAAACTTAGGTGTCTTAAATCGAAATTTTATAAGTAATTTCCCTTGATTATGTTGTTTTCTCACCATGATTAGTGCTTCTCACACTATGATTTTTGGTTTTAGTCAATAGATGAAAACTGTTGGAACCATGTTAATGCTAAATATGACGAGAAATGAAGTGATTGTCCTCATGAGAAATCGAATGTTATGTGAGTTGGAATGAACAAACTTTTTTTTATTCTCAAACAACTTTCTCAAGATATTAATCATGAATGACTTAAAAATGATAAAAAGGAGAGAATAAGAATCCTTTGAGTCCTTCATGAAGAAACATACACCTTATTTTAGTTGGTATTCTAATCCACTAATGGATGAAAAATGGACTATTACCCCTAAAAATATATTTTCAGTTCTATAATGTTTATAACATGATAAATTAATTTTGGCAGTTTATCATTTGGAAGGTTGAGTGGATCAATGGTGAAAACTCATCAATAATACAAGGCAAAGAGATGAAATTGACTCCATGTAATGAGATGAGTTTAATAACTTATTTTTTAAAAATCACTTTCCTTTTATTATTTATATGAAGATAGATAAGGAGTTACTTTAGCTTAAGAAAAAGTATGATGAATCCATTAGTGCAGAAAAAGAAAATTTTACAATACTTGTAAGGTATACTTATGAAATTATCATCCAACCATAAAGTAAGGTTGACCAATTCTTCAGTGTCTTAAAAACAATTCTATGAAAGAAAATTATACATAAGGGAATTTTTTAGCTATGATGAAATCATTAGATTTTCTCTCAAGGTTGATATAGATATTGGAGTCACCCATCAATGCAGTGGTTTTGATAAAAAGAGAAAAATGGAACACAAGGAAAAGTTTAAAAACCATAGTAAAAAGAAGATGGACATTAATATATTATCAAAGTGTGGAAAGAAACATAGATAAAACTATCTTAAGGGGACTAGAAAATGTTTTGAGTTTGGGAAACAAGTTTATTATGAAATTGACTACCAAAGCGATGAGAAAAATATAGCTAATGATGTGAATAGAGAAAAGTTTACATAGAATTCACCTACCAAAATTTAATTCTTCAAGTGAAATAGAAATGGGAATTATGGTCACCAATGCCCAAATCTGAAGAATATGAAAGATGATCGATGTTCGAAACCTCTTAAGGAAAAAGACAAAGAAAAATTGCATGTGATCACTACTAGTGATGTGGAGTACAATAATGAAGTGGTGGAAGGTACACTTACCATCCACTCTAAAACATATAATGTTTTATTTGATTCTAGATCCACCCACTCTTTTATTTATATAAAACTTTATAAGGGTTTCTCCATATTACCTCAACAATTAGACATTTAGTTAGATTTGAAAACTCTTAATGACACAATGATAACATTAGAAATTTATAATTTTTATCTGGTTGAAGTTTGTGGGTAAGTTATTCCTAAAAATCTTATGATCATAACTTTAGTTGAATTCAACATGATTATTAGCATGGATTGGATTTCTCTATATAGAGATCATATTAATTTCCAAGGAAGAAAAGTCACATTTCATATTTTGAATGAATCTATGATCTTCTATCGACGCAAGGATGAATATGAACTTCTAGTAGAAATAAATTCCATCTATGGGTCTTAATTCCTATAAATTAATGTTATTTATCTCATATGGTTGGAAAAAACTCACCCTTAAAGATACACCTATTGTATGAGAGTTTGATGATGTTTTTTCAGAATAATTTCTAGGTATTCCACTAAATCTTAAAGTTAAGTTTTTAATAGAACTCAACCCGAGTGCTCTGCCAATTTAAAGGAATCCTTATAGAATAGACCCAATTGAGTTATAAGAATTGAAGAAGAAACTACAAGATAATCTTGATAAGGGTTTCAAATTCCCTAGTGTATCACCTTAGGGTGAACCTATTATATTTGCTAAGAATAAATCTGGATCGATGAGACTCTTCATTTATTATTTATAACTTAACAAGATCACTATCAAGGACAAATATCCTATCCATATTTGTAACTTATTTGATTAACTACACATATTTCAATAATTTTTCTAAGATTGATCTTAATTCTGGATATCATCAATTGAGGTTAAATAAGGAGGATATACCCAAGATGACATTCCATACAGGGTATGGACACTATGAATTTATAGTTATTCCTTTTGGACTTAAAAATTCCCCCATTATCTTCATGGATTTAATGAATAGATTCTTTATATACTTTATTGATCAGTTTTTGGCAGTCTTTATTGATGATATTATTGTATATTCATAGATAAATTAAGAAAATAAAGATCACTTGAGGATTTTACTAAATACCATGAGAAAGGAGAATCTTTATGAAAAATTAACCAAGCTTAATTTTGGATTCATAAAGTTTCATTTTTGGGTCACATAATCTTAAGAGAGGGGATATTTATAGATCCATTAAATATAGAAGTTATTGAATGTTAGACTGGACCAAAAAACCATAACTGATATCTATAGTTCTCTTGGTTTGGTTGAGTATTATCAACATTTTGTGAAATATTTATCATGATTAACTAATCCACTCACCAAGTAGACTCACAAAGGAGTTAATTTCACATGGATAGAAGAATATGAAGATAATTTCATGGAAGTAAAGAGAAGGTTAGTTAGTGTTCCTATTTTAACACTACCCTATAGTGAATAAAGGTTTGTGATATATAGTGATGCATCAAAGAAGGGGACATGATTTTTTCTCATGAAAAATGATATGGTGATAGGTTATGCTTCATGAAAATTTAAATTGAAGAGAAAAATTACCCAAATAATTATTTATAGTTAGTAGTTTTAATTTTTGAATTAAATAGATGGTTGAATTATCATTATCGAGGAATATGTGATATATTTACAGATTATAAAAGTTTAAATTGTATTTTAACACAAAAGGAGATGAATATTCGGCAAAGAAGATGGTTGGAGTTGATTAAATATTATTAATGCTCAACAAATTACCACCATGGGAAATAGAACAAGGTAGGAAATGATTTGTGTTGAAAGGACCATGATAGCATATTAATAATGAGGATAAAAAAAGATCCAGTATTTATGGATTTACAAAGGATGAATCTGGAAATTTTAATGGAAGGGAAGAAATATTTTCTGGATCAAATTAATGTTCAATAATCTATACAAGTGAATATTAAGGAGGCACCAAAGAAATATATATATCTAAAAAAGAAAGTGGGAAATTTTCCTGAGTTTAACTTTTATTGTGATGGAATGATAATGTTCAGGAACTGTGTTTGTGTCCCTGCCATAAAATATTTAAAGAAGGATATATTGGTTGAGGATCATAGTTCATCATTTTTTATTCATCCTAGAAGCACCAAGATGTATAGAAACCTGAAAGAGTATTTATGGTGGGTATAAATGAAGATAGATATTTCCAAATATATTTCTTGGTTCTTGGTTTTTCATCATGTTAAAATTGATATACATAATTCTAAGAGGATATTACAACTATTACCCATACTAGAATAGAAATGGGAAAACATAATCCTAGATTTATTTCGATAGAATTTACAAAACATCTAAAAACCATAATTCTATATTGGTTATAGTTGATCTCATTACAAAGTTAGTACAATTAATTTCTATTAGATAAGATTTATCTCTTGATTATCTTTCCAGAATATATATTTAGAAAGTGGTGAGATTGCATGGATTATAAATTTCCAATATATCTGATCAAGATTCAAGTTGTACGTCAATGTTTTGGAGAATTCTTCAGTAGGATATATATACAGAGTTATGTTTCAGCACTTATTATCATCCTCATAAATATGGTCAATATGAGAAGAAAATTAAAACTCTATAAGACATGTTGATATATTTCTATATAGATTTCAAAGTTGGTTGGGATCAACACCTACCTTTTGTAGAATTTTCTTACAACAATATCATTCACTCCAGTATTCATATGACACCTTATGAAGCCCTCTATGGTATGAAGTGGAGAAATACAACATGCTAGAATGGAGTTGATAAAATAATTCTATTATGACCCAATATTGTTGAGGAAATGTAAATAAGTTCAGATATATTCATTAACACATAAGATAAGCTCATAGTTGACAAAAATATTATACTAAAAATAAAAAAAAGACCAAGATTTATAAGTTGGTGATAAGGTATTTTTAAGAATATCTCCCTAGAAATGAGTGGTGAGATTTGGAAACAAGTACAAGCTAAGAACTAGGTATAGCAGTGCTTTTTAAATTCTTGATAGTGTTGTGAAGGTATATTATAGATTGATTCTTCCATTGAATATCTCTCATGTTCATAATGTATTCCATTTATCTCTCCAGAGAAAGTAGATACCTAAACCTTCACATGTACTAAACTCAAAAGTTGTACCACTGGAGAAAATTATTTCTTTTTAAGAAGAAAAAATAGAGATTCTTCATTGTATATAAAAAGTTCTACGAAACAAAACCACTCTCTTGGTTAAAGATTTATGGCAGAACCACTAATTTGAAGAAGCTACGTGGGAACCTAAGGATGTGATGAGGCAAAGGTATCCTCATAGATTTGTATCCAAGTGATGAATTTTGAGAGTGAAATTAATATTAAGGGGTGTATAATGTTATGAATGAATATTTTTATGATATATTTCTCTTTAAATAATTTTATTTTTTTATAGCTTGTGTTGCACGCAACATCGAGTTTTAACGAACCGTGAGACACTTTTGAAATATTATTATATTAAAATGTTTATTATAACCTTTTTGTTAAATTAGAGATAGTAAATATAAATAAATAATTTATGAAATAAATATTAAGTTCCAACTCTATATGAATGTATTGTTTAATACTTATAAAATGATTACACAATTTTCAGTAAAATCACTTTATTATTCAAAAATATGTCTCCTTTAAAAATGATTTTTATTATTTTTATAGAATATCTAGAAAATGGATTTGAAAAAATTAATTTAATTTTTTAATTCATCATTTTAAAATTATCTGAAAATTATTTTTTATGAAAACATTTATTTTTAAGGAATACTGAAAATACTATTTTTTATTGAAAACTGTATTTTATTTAAAAGTATTTACAAAGTAAAATTTTATTTTGAATTATTTTTAAATTTTAATTAGTTAATTTTAATTTAAAATAATCCTATTATGGTTTTTAAAAGAATTATATACATGAATTTATTATTATAAATTTTTTTTAAAAATATTTTTTTTTATGAAAAACTATTTTTCATAGCATTTTACCGGTTTTATTTTAAATTATATTATGAAACTTATATGTTTTAAATTTTGAAAAATGGATTCCAAATTTTTATTAATAAGGTTAAAATTTATTGAATATTTCTATTTTATTTTTTTCCAATATAAATATTAACCTTGGTAAATTTTTATTACCACAGTAAAGGGTAAATTGGGTATTTTAGTTTAAAAATAAAATGATAAAGACTATAAAATGACCCTAAGACATGCCAAAATTTTATTGGATGAATATAATTCGACCCTTAACACATAAGTATCTAAATTAATTTGTTTAAATGACACTATTCTTTGAAAATTACTTATATAATATTTAAATCAAAGAAAGTCACAAAATATAACTTTCTTTGTCTTAAATATCCCTTATGTGTCCACATGGGGAAACGTTATGTTATAAAAAAATTTAAATATAAATGTGTAACTTAATAAAGTTATTTTTATGATATAAATTTATTTTTTACTTTTTGGGAAGCTTAGATGTGATTTTGATATTTATAATATTTTATTTAATTAAAATCCAAATATGTCACATTCATGTTTTCAATAATATATCATTTTTAATATAGGTTTACCAAAATATATATTATTATATAAATATTATTCTGGAATCTGAGATATTTATATTTATTATTCTATTTTATTTTTATTTTTTAGTGAACATGTGAGTATATTAAATAATTACACAATGATGATGTAATAGTTATTTTATTAACGGAAATATAAAATAAATGTTATTAAAAATATTAAAATAAATATAATTTGAGATAATTTATGTCATAATATTAATTTTATATATTAATTAGAAATATTATAGATATAATAAAATATTTTTCTTTGAATTTAACTTGTCATATCGATATTTTTAAATGTCCATGCAATGAATAATGTCAAAATTAACATTAAACATATTTTATCAAAACAATATTTTATTAAATTATTTTAAAATAATAAAACATATATAAAAATAAAAACAAATTATATTATGGTCTAAAATTTTATAAAATTTTAATTTATGATCTAATTGACAAAACATAAAAAATTACAAACTTTTTGTATTTAAAATCTTATTACCATTGTTAAAATTTTAATAGGTTAACTAAGTGTTAATCAAAATGATAAGGTTGAAAATAATACCAAAAATTATATAAAATTTATTGGTTTATGAGATTACAGACTTATCTCATCTTATCTTTGAACCTATAAATTTTTTGTGGTATTTGGGTTGATATTTAATTTATTATTAATAAATATTTTGAGAAAATTTCAAAAGTTCCTCTGGCCTCAACTATAAAAGGGAACATCATCCCTCACTTATTCACATCACTTTGATCCTTAAATATTAAACAACCCCAAGAAATTTCTCTTTTAAAATTCCCTGGACACATTCTACATGTTTTATTATCCTCAAAAGACCAACCCTAGTGTCCCTAAGAGTTGATCTAAAGGAAGTTATCCAAAGAATAGTTAATTGTCTTTATAGAATATTTCTTGATTATTTATTCTTCTACTTACTCTTAATTTTTTGTTTCCATTATAAAGTAATAAATTTAGTGTCACATATATTATAACATGTTATTATGATTATGGAACAATCATATTTAACCTTTTATCCATCCTATAAAAAAATACCATATGTGTGTACGTACAACTTACCGTCTCCATGCCATGGTGTAATATGTTTTTAATCCACACTTTATTTGGATTAATATAATTATGGAAATAATATTTATATATACATGATAATTATAAAAATTTATTTATTCTAGAAAAAAATACCACCCACTTCCTTACCCCTTTTTGATTAAGGGAATGATGGTGGAGTTGGTGGCCTACAACCAACTACTTTGTACTTTATGATAAACTTGTATTCATTGATTTGAATATTAATAAACACATTATGACATCTTGATTGTTCTTATGTGTGAAAATGGATGTGATAATGTCCTAAGGATAACTATTGCACTAAAGTGTCATAGTGGATCCCTGCTATGATGGGAACCTATAAGGGCCATAACAGTATTATTGAATATATTTTCTATGGATGGATGATGTTATTTGAGGAAAAAATATAGACCATTAGAAGTTATGACTCATAAAACTTTGAGGCACCTTCTCATGGTGTGAATCCTTGGTAATATCCAAGCAGATATTATGAGAATGAGACCCGCCAGTAGGAAATCAACATTTCATAGTGCCACAAGATATTCTCATTTGTAGACATGTGTATTGGTCCTTATAATTTAATATTAGTATTTATGGGTATTAAAACTCACACACTTAGATGTATTGACGAAAACTTTGATGACACATTGTTCACAATGAGGTAGGTTATGTTGGGTGTTTCATGAGTAATACCACATTAATAGATAATGAGAGAAAAGATTTATCACTTATATTCCATAACAAAAGTTGATATCTGAGGCCCTTTGATGGAATTGATATAGACTAAATAAATCCATGGCCTTGGTGAGGAATGGGAAAGTTCAATTCTGGGAATTCAAAGAAAGAATAATTGAGCACATGGGTTGATGGCACTGGCATGCACCCCCTTGATTTGAGATATCTATAAAAAGGGATTACATTACATTGTAATCATTCATTGGAGGTGACACATCATTGCATCGTTAAATTGTTTCTTTATGGGTTCTTTGGTGTGTTTCTAGATGCTAGACATGGACTTTAGATAGGTTCTTCCTAATTCCACTAATAAAGGTGCCTAGAGGGTCACACACTAAGTGTTTCCAGGTATCTTAGTTAAATATTCATTTAAAAAGTTGAATAAATATTATTCATGATTGTGGTTTAATAATTATTCAAGGATTCCTGATTTCATTTATTTTAAAACTCGTTATTTGAGAGAATATATTGTGGGAGAAATAATATATTTATTTGTGAATAATTCAAAGATATTTATTTAAGAAATAAATAGTAATTATTTAAGGTCTAATAAATGTGGTGGAGGAAATAAAGAAATTGGAAAACAAAGGTACACACCGTTTATATTAATATACATTCCATGTAGTATTTTTGGGGATTTTTGAGAAATAATATTATTTATTTAATTAAATAATATTAGGTGTAATTGGTTGGGTGCATGTCAAGTGATAATAATAGTCAAATGTTATTATTAGATATGAGGTCTTATTAAGAATTAAATTAAATTAATAAATTCATTTGGGCAATTAATTCATTTTATTATTCTAAGTAATATAAATCCCAATTATATTATTCTCATTTAGATCTAGACATTATTTTTTTTTCACAATGGATATGGAGAAATATCTCAAGCTAAAATACAATTCCTTTCCTCAAATAATGATCTCAAGTTATGAGAACGATCCTCCTCCACCAGTTGAAGAAGATCCCTTTATAAGAGGCTTTCAAGGTGATCAAAGTTAGACATCATAGGAGAAGGATCTTCCGTGATAGAATATAGAGATTCCTTCGACGATGTCTAGAGATATGTGGAGCACATGTGGATCACCGCTAGAGGAAGCCTATACTTGTCTTATGCGATGCAATGACATATCACATCAGATCGTGACCAGAAGTATCAGTAGAGAGATAATTCCATCGTAGAAATTATTGTATTTTAATTTTATTAATTATAACCAACATATGATGATCATCTCTATGGTTTTTGGACTTCCCCTTTCATTTTTCGTTCTTCATTCTATTCTGAAGATCCGACATTTTATCATCATGACAGATCTCATATTGATCATTGTTAATAGTAAAATTGAAGTTGGGTACACCCATCCATGAAATTACACTACTTACGAAACCTACAAGTGGTATCAGAGGGGTGATTTTGTTGATTATAATTATTTAGTTTTTCATTAAAGATTTATACATTTAATAATTTAGTTTTTTTAATTCAAGTTATTCATTCTATAAATATGAATCTTGAGATCTATTCCTCCTTTTTTGTTTTGATTCACCTTAAATAAATGATCTTGTATTTTAATTTTGATTAAAATAAAATAGAGGATATTATCTAGGGGTGCCAAAGGTTTCTGGCCATACAACACTAGAACACACAACATGTATTCGGCAGTACATGTCGTGTAGTCAAGGTTCAATGCATCGAGACTGGTCTACCAAACCAAGCCATGTGATTGGAGTTTTTCTAAGTCTTAATGACTTCATGTGTTGACTAGGAACATGTGGCACATGGTTTTCGGATTACACGCTGTGTGGCTCACTGAATACAACATGTAGTCCCTTCAGGTTCGGGTTGGACAGTCTACCCCGTACACGGCTTGAGACCGTGTAACGCAGATACTATATGATGTGTGGCCCACTATACAAGCCGTGTACTCTGAAGATTTCTGAAGTACATCTATATGTCGTATCCCCAAGAGTTTACTTCAATTGTACAATGAATGATAGTTTACTCTATGGAGTAGGAACTAAACGCCGTGTACTCATCCAAATTGAATAGATTCATTAAAATTTATTATTATATTATACAAACCCTTGACAAGTGTACCATGGTGAGGGTGTAAAGTTGGGGAACAATATGTGACAAGTGTTATATATATATGTGTTTAATTTAACATCTATGTAATGTTCATTTCTACTCATTGGGTAGTTATGTACGAGAATTCACTGGGTTTCTTCCAAGGTAAAAGTTACAAACAAATATAAATATAAATTAATTTATTTGTTTAAAATTATGATGGATGAGAATCTCAAAGAAATTCATAAAAGGGTTTAAGATAAAAGGATCGATTAATTAAAGAAAATAATTAATTGATTTGAGCATGATTTATCTTAAACAAGAATGATTAAATAATTTAATGTGAGTTTTATTTATGCGTAAATATCGTTGTATGTATGGATGATCATGATCTATACTAGGAAATTTTTATGTTGATGGTTTATTTTAATTAATTTATTTGAATTAAATTTGTTGTCCTGTGAGCCTTCTCCTCAATAATATGTTAGGCCTATGTGTCCAATGTTTCTTTTATGTAAAACCTCAGTTTACCCATCACCTGTGTGTGAGATAAAAGTATATGTAATGGATGGAGATCCCATGATAGTGGATGCAGCTCAAGTTAGGAACCATGGAAAACCAATCGAAGGAGATACAAAGGTGAAAAGGTGGAAAGCTATAAACATGAACACAAAAGGTTCAAGGTGATTTCTCCCCTAGGTCTTGGGTTAGTTTATCAACCAATAGATAAACTAAAAAATTGAACAAGATCATGATCATGAAATTTATTTTATTTCTTTTAGTTTCATTGTTTATTTATTGTGGGTGTGTTGTGGCGATCACACAATTAATGAATTTTACAAGCATCCAAGATGTAACTAAAATAAGACCAGCTTATTGTAAATATTATCCTAGACATAGTTAATCACTTAAGTATTCCCCACTTAATATTAATAAGAATGTAACTAAGATAATAATATGGAAAATTACATATAAGGATAAAATCCCTCAAGTAAATATTAAGTCTGTATAGACTTCTATAATCCTGGTTAGAATCAAACCACAGTTAAAAGTGCTTGAATAACCCTCGTTGGGGTGCATTCAATTATTAGGGAATTCTAATTCGATGTTTTTGGTTGACTTGACTTGGTTCACATCAAGGGTTGAATACCACAGTAGGACTTGGTGTGACCAAGAGGAAAAGGTTGAAGAAATCCAAAATAAAAAGATTTTAGGATTGGGGAGTCCACTTAATGGATCATGGAGATGTGAATTAATGCAGTTTGAATTTGGCATGCCTACCTAAAACCTTTAAAGGTTCATGACCAACCCCATTTTGGGGTAATGGAAAAGTCAATATGGATCCCTTCCACTATAACATTCAGACAATAGAATATTCTGAAGTCAATGGTGAGGGATATTGGATTTTGATAAAATAATGGGAGACTAATAAGTATTAAGTTATTTATTTCTCTCAGTTTTATCATGATAAAGTACTAAATATTTTCTCATCTTAATTTGTAGAAAATTCAAGAAAAATGACTTCAAACATATCATTTTGAACCAAACTCGAGAAGTAAAACCTTCTCACCAGAACCAATTTCCAGGATGGGCAAAAGCGTTTATGCGTCATCCTTTACCATGAGAAAAAAATGTATGTGATGGAAGAACCAACCCCAGTTGTTCCTAAAAATGAGGCCAGTGATGAGGAAATATATCTCTATATTAAATATTTGGATGATTCCATAGATGTCTAATGTTTCATGCTATCGTCCATGTCTAATGAGCTCTTGAAGCAACATTAAAACATGGATGCGTATAGAAAGATGTCTCAACTTAAGGATATATATCAAGAGAAGGTGAGAGAGGAGAGATATGAAATATCCAAAACTTTTTTCACAACTAATATTAGAGAGTCTGTGCCAGTTGGTCCTTATTTAGTCAAGGTTATTGGCTATATTGAACGCCTGGAAATCTTAGGGATTAAGTTCCTTGATGAGTTGCGTACAGATCTCATGCTATCATCACTACCCAAGACCTTATATAGATTTATTGTCAACTAAAACATGAGAAATAATTATAAGAGTCTATTGGAACGTATTAACTTGATTCTATAGGTAGATAAGGACATGAGGCATGAAAAACCCATAGTCTTAATGGTGAATAAGAAGAGTAAGAAGAGGAAGGACAAGGAAAAGGGGCCAAGGATTTGTAAACATTATAAATCCCCCGAGCACTGTACCTCCAAGAAGGGGAAGATCTAGAGGTAGGGAAAGGAATAGGAGGTGGTATGTTTTTCATGAGTCAAGCCAGGACACTGGAAGAGGAACTGCACCCAGAATAATAGGGATGCTAAAGGTGAATTTGTTATCAAGTGTAATATTTCCATTTCAACACATTGGGTATTAGATACAGAATGTGGGGCTCACATATGTATTCCAATTCAAAAACCAAGTAAATTTAGAAAGATTTATATAGGATAGGTGGATCTTCGAGCTACCAATAGTGCAGGGATGGCTATGTTAGCCATTGTAAATTACCATCTCTCATTTCCAACTAGAATGATTTTTGTTTTACATAACTCTTATTATGTACCTAGGGTTACCAAGAACATAATTTATGTATCATGTTTATATATGGTTGGATTTATTTTAATGTTTGGAAATAAGGGTTGTTTCTTTTATAAGAAAAACATATGTTATGGTATGAAACATTTAAATATTAGTTTGTATGTATTAAATTATGAAAACCAAGTGTTGGAAATCGTTAATGAATCAAACTCACATGAATCATACAACACCTAGTTGTGGTATCACCATCTCTGTCATGTAAATGAGAATCACCTGACAAAGCTCTGCCAAGATGGTTATTTAGACTCTACTAAGATAAAACCACTTGATAGGTGTCAAACTTGTTTATAAAGAAAAATGACCAAGCTTCCTTTCGGTGGACAGGGTGAAAGGGTCACAAAGATTCTAGGAGTGGTACACATGGATATGTGTGGATCATTTCTAGTAGAAGCTAGAGGTGGATATTCTTACTTCATCACTTTTAATTATGCTTTGAGAAGATATTTCTATATCTACTTAATGAGGTATAAGTCTAAGTCTTTGTCGAAATATAAGGAATTCAAAAAAAAGTATAGAATCATCTTGGTAAGAAGATAAAGAAGCTTAGATCGGATCTAGGGGAAGAATATCTAAACCAAGAGTTAATTGAAATTTTACAGGAGTCTGCGATTCTATCTCAAATCACTCCTCCTTATACACCTTAGTGAAATGGTGTTAGTGAAAGGAGGAACCACACTGTGTTGGACATGGTGAGGTCAATGATGAGTCATGAAAATCTTATATTATCCTTTTGGGGATATGCATTAGAAATTTCAGCATAAAAATTAAAATGAGTACCAACTAAGGCATAAAATGTAATTTCCTTCGAGTTATGGAATATAAAGAAACCCATTTTTTCGTACACACGTGTATGAAATTGTGAGGCATTTGTTAAGGCCTTCTCTAGAAAAAAACTAGCACCCTGGGGCAGAAGGTTTATCTTTATATGATATCCTAAGGAGAAAAAGGATATTACCTATATAACCCTTCATTCAAGAATGTGAATGTCATCAAACACACCATCTTTCTTGAGAGTGAGCATATCCTCAAAAATGGCAGTGGGAGCAAGATTGACTACGACGAAGTTGATGCTCAAGATACACATGAGTTGGTAAAAGAACAAGTTCCATAGGTCTCTTGTTGAAGAGGTTCTAGAAACAAAAGTACTACATAGGATCTCAAGTGATGTAAGGGAACTAGAGATATTTGGTTTCCAAGTCACTGAGGATGGTGAATCATTATTATTGTAGAATGATGAACCACTCTCCTTCAAGGAAGAAGTAGAGATCTCAGAAGATGAAAGATGGCTAGAAGCTATGAATTCTAAGATGGATTCCAGGTATCATAACCAATTCTAGGTTTTGGTCAATGAGCCAGTTGATGTAAATCCTGGTTGATGCAAATGGGTATTCAAGAGAAAGCTGGACATAGAAGGTCAAGTTAGCACCTATAAAGCAAGACTAGTGGCTAAAGGATTTATACAATGTCAAGGAATTGACTACGATGAAACCTTATCACCATTTTCCATGTTTAAATCCATAAGAATCATACTTTCCATAACATATTACCATGACTATAAGATTTGGAAAATGGATTTCAAAAGAGCATTCCTTAAGAGGAACCTTTAGGAAGATGTCTATATAACACATCCAGAAGGGTTTGTGACACTAGGTGAAGCCAAATGGGTTTACAAGTTGAATAAATCCATTTATGGATTAAATAAATCATCCATGTCATGGAACATTCAATTTTATGAATCCATAAAAGAATTTGGTTTCATTAAGAATGAATGTGAGCCGTGTGTTTATAAGTGATTTAATGGGAATGTATTCATTATCCTAGTAGTATATGTTGAAGACATATTACTTATTGGAAACGATATACCCATATTACAATAGGTTAAGGACTGGTTGAACAAGTGTTTCTCTATGAAGAACTTAGGTGAAGTATCCTACATTCTAGGGATCAAGATCATTCGTGATAGATCAAAGAGGTTTCTTGGACTAAGTTAGGGTACATACATTGACCAGATACTAAATAGATTTAGTATGGAACAATCCAAAAGGGGATTGGTTCCAGTGTCACATGGACTATATCTTTATAATAGAATGTGTCCTCAGACACAGTAGGAGAAAGATAATATGAGTAAGAACCCATACACTTTAGCTATAGGATCCATCATGTATTCTATGTTATGTACCAGGCTTGATGTTGCCTATGTACTGAGCATGGTAGAAAGATATAAAGAAGATCTAGGAGAACAACATTGAACTGCTATTAAGACTATCCTTAAGTATTTGAGAAGAACTAAGGATATGTTCTTAGTGTATAGATGATATGAGGAGCTTGTAATAGGGGGTATGTTGATGTTGGTTTTTAGAGAGATCAGAATGATATGAAGTCTCAATCAGGATATGTTTTCTACCTCAATAGAGGATCTATGAGCTGGAAGAGTTCAAAGCATCCAGTTGTCTCCGATTCTACAATGGGGTCTGAATATATAGCATCTTATGATGAAGCCAAGGAATCCGTATGTATTTGGAAATTTGTTTAGGAGACTGATTTGGTGCCTAGTAGTAAAGATCCTATCTCATTGTGTATTGATAATACAACAACAGTGGCTCTTACAAAAGTACCAAGGTTGCATCAATGAATAAAGAACATTATCTGGAAGTATCTACTCTTGAGGTATTTCTATCAAAGGTGTGAAGTTTTAGTGAGAGGAGTGTCCATGAAAGGAAAATGGTGGACCCCATGACTAAAGGCCTATATCAAAATAAGCATGAATATCATGTGAGATCTAGAGGATTAAAGGTTTTTAGCAGTTGTCTCTAGTCCAAGTGGGAGTTTGTTGGAGTTAGTGGCCTAGAACCAACTACTTTGTACTTTATGAAAAACTTGTATTCATAGATTCGAATATTAATAAATACCTTATCACATCTTTATTATTCTTCTATGTGATAATTCATGTGATAATGTCTGAAGGATAGCTGTTGCACTAAAGGGTCATTACGGATCCCTCTTATGATGGGAACCCAGAAGTGCCGTAACACTATTCTGGAATATATTTTCTATGACTGGATGATGTTATTAAGGGACAAAAATAATATAGTCCATTAGAGGTAAGGACTTATAAAACATTGAGGCACCTTCTCATGGTGTGCTCTCTTGGTAATATCTAGGAGGATATTTTGAGAATGAGACTCGCCAGTAGGAAATCCACATTTCATAGTATCATTGGATGTTACTATCTACGGATGTGTATATTGTTCCTTAAAATTTCAGAATATTATTGATGGGTATTACGACTCACACACTTAGATTTATTGATAAAAATTGTGACAACACACTATTCCTAATGAGGTATATGTTGGGTGCATCATGAGTAATACAAAATTAATAGATAATGCGAGAAATGATTTTTCCCTTATATTCTATAATGGAAGTTGATATGTTAGGCCCTTTGATGGAATTTATATAGACTAAATAAATCCATGGCCACAGTGAGGAATGGGAAAGTTCAATTCTATGAAGCCAAAGAAAGAATAATCAAACACATGTGTTGATTACACTGGCATTTAACCCACTTTATTTGAGATATCAAGACAAAGGTATTACATTACATGGTAAGATTTTGTAGGAGGTGACACTTCATTGCGATGTTAATTTATTTTTTTATGGATTACTTGGCGTGTTTCTAGATTCTAACCTTGTACTTTAGATATGATCCACATAATGCCACTGAGAAAGAGGCCTAGAGGGTCACACACCAAGTGTGTCCATGTATCTCAGTTAAATATTCATTTAACAAGTTGAATAAATATTATTCCCAATTTTGGTTTAATAATTATTCAAGGATGCTTGATTGCATTTATTTTGACACTATTTATTCGATAGAATATGTTGTGGGTGAAATAATATATTTATTAGCGATTAATTCGGTGATATTTATTTAAGAAATAAATAGTCATTATTGAAGGTCTAATAAATGTGGTGGAGGAAATAAAGAAAATTGAAAAAAAATTACATGCCGTGTATATTAATATACATGATGTATTGTATTTCTGGGGATTTGGGAGAAATAATATTATTTATTTAATTAAATAACATTAGGAGTAATTCACTAGGAGCTTGTCAAGTGATAATAATAGTCAAATGTTGTTATTAGAAATGGGTTCTTAATAAGAATGAAATGAAATGAATAAATGCCTTTGGGAAATTAATTCATTTTATTATTCTATGTAATATAAATCTCAATTAAATTATTCTCATTTATATATATCCATTATTTGTGGTTGTGAACAATGGATCTGGAGAAATCTCTCAAGCCAAGAGAGAATTCCTTTCCTCCAAGAACACTCCGAAGTTACGAGAGAGATCCTACTCTATAGAATCAATAAGATATCTTTGTAAGCGGCTCTCAAGGTGATTGAAGGCAGACATCACAAGTAAAGACTCTTCTATGCTAGTACCTAGAGATTCATTTGGCGACTACTAGAGATACATGGAGCACATTTTGATTACCGCTTGAGGAAGCCTACACTTGGTTTCTTTGAGGCAACGATGAATCACATCGGATCGTGACTGTAAGCATCAAAAGAGAGAGGATTCCATCAAGGTAACTATTTTATTCTAATTAAAATAATTTTAACCAATATATGATGATCCTCTCTATGGTTGAAGGACTTACCTCTTTCCTTTTTCGTTCTTCACTCAATTCTGAAGATCTAGTGTTTTATCATCATAACGGATCTTGGATTGATTGTTTTTAATGGTAATATTAAAGTTGGGTACACCCATCCACGTACTTCTTCTTCACTTGGAACCTACAAATGATACAATCGCTCGCGCGTACGTATGAACTACTATCTCCACAATGAAATGAAATTCATTTTCAGTGTTCACAATTAAAGAATTATTATATGAATGTATATAATGAATAAATATGATATATATTACCTTAATATCATTATGGAGATTATATAAGTATATCCAATTCAGAATAACTAGGACTTATCATAAAAAACATGCATAGGAAAATGAAGCTGTTAACACTTGAGAGAAGGGTAATAATGAAATATTATTAACAAACTGGTGATAAGACAACATAAGAGGATCATATATAATAGAATAAATATGAATATATTTATGTTATAAATTAATAACATTCTTTAAACTATTATAAAGTATGTTTAGATACATACTAAGGATATTAGAACTCAGGTAAGGGTTAATTTTACAATCTCATTATTATTCGAGATTGGTTATATGTAAGTATTAGATAGGGAATATTTATATTATATGCCCATGTTTCCTATTTTTTTCAAAAATATTTTTCCTATTATTATATAATTTTTTTGAAGTAATTTTTACCCATGTTTTTTTTACAAAAATGGTTTGAATGGAATATTTTTTTTTGTTTTCCAAACAAGGCACTTTGTGAATTTTTTAGAAAAAGTGTGAAAGGATTGTTTTTTTAACTTATACATCATCATAAGATAATTTTCATTATTTCTTGAAAATTTAATGTCTTAAAGATTTCCATAAATTATTACAAGTTTATTTTCATATAAAATGTTTTATTTTAAAATTTCCCAACATTTTAAGAAAATAAAATGTTTTTAAAATCATAAAAGATCTTTTCCTTAATAATTATTTTCAAGTGATCTCTCAAAATTATTTTCCATCTATGATAAAATTATTTGATGTTACTTATTATTTACTGGGGATATGTTTCAAGGATACTGTCCATATTATTTTTATGATTTTATTAAGTTTATGATGGAAGGAAATTTATGAAACCAATTTCTTTTTCATGGACTATGTTATGTTAAAATGATTTTAGGAAACCCATTGTATTCCTTGGGTTATGATATAATGAATGATTTATGTTCTTGTGGGACATATATGTATAGTTTTCATTACATGATAGGTGGGACCAATATATCCCTCCAATGAATTGGTTAAAGATTTATATCACATGAGATACATAGTACCAGAACAAGGAATAAACTTGATTCAGTAATACATTGATGGAAGAGGGAGTGAACTGGGTTTAGTAAAAGATTTTTTCCACTATAATGATCTTGGAAATGAGACTTGACTAACATTGAAATAATTTTTTTGGTTATGTGTATGACATAATTCCATATCTTATGTTATGCTCTCATGGAATATGTTTTTTGATTCTTTATGAACTTCTTTAATTTATTCCATGACATGATATCATGATGTTTGATATGCAGGATATGATTTTCAAATGTAATGTTTATATTATTTTGGCATAAGATTATTATATGATTGACATATCCATTTTTTACCCTTATAGAGCATCTGATCTCACCCTTTCATATTTTTCTTTTCCCTAGGATATAAAAAAAATGTATTAATAAGATGTGTTATAAAGGGTTATAGTAATGAAAGAATAAGTACGATATGATATAGATTCTTTATGAATCATTTGTTTATGTTTCCTAGTTTCCAAATATACTAAACATATATAGTTATGGCATGGTTTTGTTATGTAATGGAATAATATTCTTCTATTTAGATGTAATTTCTATGAATGGAAAGTATGGGCCATTATAGTTCACTCTTCCTAGCAAAAAAAAACTATGACCCTCCAAATTTCTCATTTGTTTCTCAATTTTATTTGTGAATTATGTAAAATTGGAATCACATTATAAAATAATTATCTACAATCTTCTGAAAGATAAAAAAAATTATTTAGTTTTTAGTTTTTAGTGAGTTAATTTATATTATTTATTTATTTGTTTAGATTACATAATTTTTTTATTAATTATACGATTTAAAAAATATATTTTTAAATGATTTTAAATATTTTTGAATGACTTACTAAATTAAGATATGATTTTTGGATGATTTAAATATTTTTGAATTACTCAATAAATTTATATTAGTAACTATATGTAAAAATAAAATATTTCAAAGTATTAATAAATCATGAAATATAATTTATCAATAGTTCAAATAAATGAAGAATAATGAAGAATTATATTAATCAAGAAATATTTATTTATTTAAAATTAAAATATGTAATAATTAGTTTAAAGATTATTTTTTATGATCTATGTATCATCTCATCATCTTATATGTAGGTCATACTTATCTATTGTAAATTTAATGTATCTCATACCTCTATTACCCCTGACTTGAATGTGAGTAGTATTGTGAAATTATAGATGTTCAAAATTAGATGACCATGTTCAATGCTGTGGTTGGATTATTGTTCTCTTGATAAACTGAATCTAGAACATATACCACATGATAATTTTATTATTTTCAATTATAATGTTTAATTATATGATAATGTGAATGTATATAGCCAATTTACTCATAAGTAAAACCGGAATGAAATTTAAATTCCATTTAAAATATTTATTTATTAATAATTTAATATGCATAAAAGGTCTTAAAATGAAAATTTGAAAAAAATCATGAATATATATATATCTATATATTCTCAAAATAATCAAAAGAGTAATTTAAAAGCCTTTTTTGAAAATCCATTTATATTATATATACCTTTTAAAAATAAATGATTGTCGAAGTCTTTCATGACTAACAAAGGCTTTCATGACTTTTAGAGGACGTCAAAGGTTTTCATGACTATTAAAGGCTTTCACAACTACCAAAGACTTTTGTAATTGTTAAAGGGGTTTTTGACCATTAAATAATTTCTTCACTACCAAATACATTTGAAAATGAAAATTAATTTCATGAATACCAATGGCATTCCACTACTAAAAAGTCACGCTTATTGTGTGCTACATTTTATTAGTGCTAAAAAGGGCAGATAAATGGTTTTCTTTAATCAATGATAGAAAAATAATGCTCACAAATGGTACTTTTATCATTGATAGAAAAAGAACTAATAAACAGAAAACTTTATTAGAATTTTTTAATGTTGATAAAAGGTGACCTTCTTAAAAAAATAAAAAATTATTAAAAAAATAATTTTTTATAAGAATATATATCTATTGATGTATATATAATATATTTTCATAAATATGATTTATATGTGACTAAATATGTCTTTATAATTTATATATAATATATTTACTGAAAAATGGTTTGTAAAATAATTAAAAATTAATATTAATTAATAATTTTATAAATAGTATCGATTAATTTATATTTAACAAAACTTTCACGCTAAAACAATTAATAAATTTATTAATCTCATGTGATAACTTGAAAACATGAAATGAACTTAAAATAATCATAAATTTTGATACAATCATCCATTTGGGATCCATGAGAAATAAAATCAAAGCTTGTGAAGATATCTACACCTTTTTGATTGATAATGTTCTTATCACTATTTTTTATTGATAAAAAAAGACCTAGAAGGCCTTCAAAATGAGTTTCTATATGGGATAATCTATTTTTTAAATATTCGGTTAAATTTATGTATCATTTAAGAGTTTTGTTGTCTTTTTTCGATAGAAAATGATTTTATTCTGGGGATTAGATTTATATAGATGTTTTAGTTTTCCAATTTTATCATTTTTTTATATTTTAGTGTTACTTATAATTAATTTAATAAATAAATATATATACAAATTTATTTATATTTAGATATAAAACTTTAGGTGTATAAATATAGATTTAAATACATTTAGATTTAAAATTCAATTTTAAATATATAAACTATATGTAAATAGAAAATAATTATCCATTTTATTTATATTAAAAATATTTGAATATGTATATATCTATAAAAAGTATATATATTGTTTATATATAAATATATGTGTGTGTGTTTTTGTATTAATAGACACACACATATATGTATGTATTCTAATATATCTAAATAAATATTAATATATAATACATGTAAATATATATATATATATATAAACACACATAAAAATTTTTATAAATGTATTTTAAAATTATTATATAAATATATATATGAATAAATATATGGATAAAACTTTGTATATAAATATTTATAAATTGATATATATTTTATAAAATATAGAATAAATCAACATGGAGTAGTGGTAAGGGAATTGGGTGGGGGTGGAATCTTATGTTTGAATCCTGACATGGCGCACATGTGTCAGTGAGTAAGGTGTGGGGTGGGTGCTGATAAAGGTTTGGGTGGGTGGGAAAACAATGGAAAATACTTGTTGGGAATCATGAGTGAGTAGGGAATGGGGTTTAGAGAGCATTGATAAAGGGATGGGTCATGGAAAGAAGTGTTCAAAAAATATATTTTAGTGTAGATAAGTCCTAGTTTTATTAGTGATTTTTTAGCTCTAATAAAGGGTGTGTTTATTTGTGCTAAAATATTAATTGATAAAACTACCGCTGATAAAAATTGTTGTGTTTTAATGGTTCTTACAACATAATTACTTTTTTTCAATGATAAAATCCATTTCTATTGTGGATAATAGCCTGATATATATACATTTTCACTCGCACAAGTAGTTTTCATCTACACTATCTCTTGTTCTCTGTCTCTCATCTATCGCCTGAACCTACATGTCTCACACAAAGTGTCGCAGGTCATGTATGTTTTAAATTTTTTTACATATCTTTCTATTGTAATATTTAATATAATTTAAGTTATTTTAGTATACTTAATCCACCAATTCGAAGTAAAAATATCAAGATCATGTCATGTTTATTTAACCAGAACAAATTGAAAGAATATTGAGAATTTAAGGTTGTAGTATAAATCTATATAAAATTTTATTTAATTTTCTTTATAGGTAATCATGTTTGCATCCATATACTATAATTGGGAACTAATTTATAATGATCAGGGTCTTAGATACATTTTACCACTGAACATAGTTACTAATCATTATGATTTTTCAACATTGGAAGAAGTTAAAATAAGTATTCATAATCACTTAAATAGAGGTCCAATGAAGTAATAAAATCAATCATAAATTAAAATATTAAATAATTATTATTTCCTATGAATTTTTTTGTATCCTCAACTTGATAATGATGATTAGGTGGAATCATGATCTTTGTATAAGAAACAATGTAATCATTGTAACTCCTCGACCCCTCTAGACCAGATCCGGTGCAATAATTGTTATATTGGAATGGTTGTAAGGAATGAAATATTTAAGGAATGATCAATTCAGTAGTATTGAAGAAACTAGATACATAGATGTAACTCAAATTACATTGGAAAAGGTTAAAAAATAAAAAACATAACAAAAACTAAAAACTACATCCAAAGTAACTCAATAAACGATCTCCTCTTCATCACCTATTGAAGGTAAAAAAATGAAATGGGTGATCTCAAATGCTAATTAAGGGTTACAAATAGCGGAAGCATTAATCAATAATAACTGAATCATAAACAATTTGACATAGTCAATATGGCATGGTGAATAAATGAAAAACTCATGCCATTAATAAACTGAGAATGAAACTGCATCTATAGATTTTGTCATAGTGAAAACCTCATGGATAGTACTAATTAATAATTAAAAAAGAGAATTATTATTAAATTTTCATCATTTATTTGGAACATAATACCATAATACCATTAAAACAGTTTAGTTATATGGGTAGAAACCTGTCTGATTTTTTGAAACAAACTCGAAGGGTTTGTCGCCAACTGATTTGTCTCATGAGACCTGTCGATACATCGAGGGGATATAGCAGGCCCCACCTATTGCTTCATGTCAAAATCATTATTTTTACATAGATTTAATGCGAGTACAATATGCCTTCTCAATATCTGTATAGAGTAGAGATTATAGATTCATCAGTATTTCAAGAGTTAAAAATAACTTTCCAAATTAACACCGTATGTAAAAAGGGGTATACGGCTTAAGACAATAATCATATCCATGAAACCAGAATACAGATATATAATATATTCAAAATTTAAAATGAAAAATGATCTCAAATGGTAAGAAAATGTTAGTAAGTACACCACATAAGAATTATTAGGTGCACAATACATGGTAAGTCACAACGAAATGGAAAATTGACACAAAGCCCATTAACACATTGTAATCAATCGTTTAGTATGACCAAGAATTAATAATTATCAAATTAATAATTGAATATGAATATAATAATGATATTATATATAAAATGGCACTACACATACACCACATTTAAGAAATAAGTGGAGAACAATGGAAATCTTACAAAATTAAAAGTGAGATAAGAAACCCCTTACCTTAAGTTCGAATGTGTTTCGCTCTTGAACTTAATGTCCTGAAATATGAAATTATACTCATTAATAACTTAATTTAGAACCTATTATATATGTATTTATTTTATCATAATTCTGTTTATTTCATTTATGCCCTTATTGATATGTTATTATATTGAATTCCGTCATTCTGGAGTGTTTGTTTTCATTATTTTCATAATCGGTTCACTTGCTATTAAGCAGTGAAGTTCATGTGGAATGGAAGTAAATCTCTAGAATTAAAATTAAATAATATTTAAGAACATAAATAAGTGTTAATGGTCATTTATATCATTTGTTTTACATGGAATGAGGATGAATCATTTGATGAAATATTATTGACATACACTTAGACTATTTTAGCGGTATTTTGATTATTGGAAACTAGTTTGGTCACGTGATTTAATATTATGTACATATAATGGTTAATGAATATTAATTAGTTTATAATACATATATTATAGTCTAGTTCAACCATAAAAATAGTTTCATGACTAGTAATTAAGGATAAATTGAGGAACAAAACTTCATTGCCCATGAAGGTTATAAATTGGAACCTCCTAGACCTCGATTTCGTTTATAAAAATACAAGGAATGGAGTAAGAATATTGATGATGGTTCTTAAATTCACATGATATTATTTCAGTATATATATTATACTAGATTTATTATGATCATTTGGATAGAGGAAGTGGGGATAGAAAAAGAAAAGAGATGAACTTGGAAATAAAAGGAAAGTTGAGATATCCTTTATGAAAATTCGGCAGCCTAACGATGTCGTTTAAAATTTCATAAAATGAATTGATGAGAGAAAATGGTATCTCATAATATGGAAATAAAAATTATATTAATAGGAATACATAATATCAAACCCCAACATATGAGAATGGAAAATGAAATAGATAACATAAAAGAAGTGTTGTATAAAAGAGGAGGGTGAAAGGTTCCCTTACCGTGAAGTGTAACTCCTAGAACTTGAAGGTTTGCACTTTGGGAGATTAAGGAAACCTTGGGAGGACTCATAGGGATGTAAAAACACTATATATTAGAGTGTTATGGATTTTTAATGAAATAAAACGAATGGATGAGTGGGTATTTATAGAAAAGAGAGAGAGTTTTTTAATAATTTCAAAGGGACACATTATTAGTGGTTTTTACAAAACCATGGGATTTACCATGGTATTTGCCCATAATTTTATCCACTTGGTACACATAATATCCTATTGTGCTATAAAATAGTCTAACAGCCTTTTATTTTAATTATTTTATCTTTATGATGACATTAAACTACTGAAAACTCAAAACCGTATTTTTACTATTCACGAAAAATTAAGTATTTTAGAAAAATCCCAAAAATCCACCCTAAAACTTTTTTGACTTGTAGATTAAAAAAATGAAATCCATTTTTTAATATAATTTTATAAATATTTTTAATTTAATTTTTAAATAAAATCATAATTTATTCCAAAAAACCACTTTAAAACTATAACTCGTTTTATAAGACCTCGAGAAATTAATCAAGGTCCTGTAAAACTATATTATAATCATAATAAAATAAAGTAACAATTTTTGATTAATTTTTATGAAAATAAATTTCCATTTTAAATTATTAAATTAATTAAAAAATTGTAATTTAAATATATATGTCATACCAAAATACCAATACTTATACTATGTTCATTTTTTCACTTTTAAGATGTCTAAAGTGTATTTATACATTCATGGGTGACGTTCTATTTTTATATGATTTACTATTCATTACTATTAATTACTATTCATAATGGTATGACACTATTTATAAGGGTACGTTACTATTCACCAAAAATTAAGTTTTTCTTATCAGACTCTAAATAACTTACTGAATGCAACAGTGTATGTCAGTTTTTCAAAATTAAAAACAGAGAGGTAGAAAAATTATGTTTACTTGACTAGGTTATGACAAAGTGGTGTTTTTTAGAGACTTAGTGTTTCATGCATTCTATAGTAAATCTATTTTTAAACACCAGGGGCATTACATTATTCCCTCCTTAACAAAATTTTATCCTTGAAATTTAAAATTGTACTTCGAAAGATAATGGTTGATACTTGAAAATTTAATTGTGAGAAACCCACCTCAAGAATAGGGTTAAAATATACTCTTAATAAGAGGAAGGGGAAATTCATCTGTTAATATAAAAAAAGCATTCTAATTGGGAAACATGTTCATGGAAGAATAATCAAACTATAATGTAGTGAAATTAAACTAAAAAAAACCCATACAATGATCAACTTAATTCATTTTGTAAATTGATAAAAATTCTAAAATATAATTATTCAACACATTATAATGAAGGTCTCTAAATTTCCAAGATGAACTTATCATTAACCCTTAATCAAGAAGAATTATCTATAAAATTCACATTCTAAAAATGTGAATAACATTATCATGTATCCTCTTGAAATATGGTAATAAATTGAATTACCATAGAAACCACATCGAAAACATGCATTGGTTTGTATTCCTTAAGAAAGATACATGTTATTGGATATATTCCTTAAATACAAAAGTTCTTTAAACTCCATCGATGATATCATATATCACTTCTTGACAAGTCAATAGTCAGTTCCAAGGTAGTCAGTACTTATCTGAATCAATCATGTATTCATCATTATCTCAACATAAGATATATATATTATGGGAGGTCTTTCCCTCGATCATGAGTTTTCTAAAATGTTTAACATTCTACTAAATCACTTTTCATTTTTACCATTCACCATATGACCTAAAATACTTAAATGAAATAGTATTGCAGTGAAATCCTTATAAATCTCATTATTCATAAAACTAGTAAAAAAGTGACAAAATATTCAAATGACATGATTCTTGACTAGGAATTTTAATCATTCTACTTCATCTGTGGGAGCATCATAACATGATCATTATCCAAAATCATCATGTGGGGTATATTCTTTTGAAGATTGGGACATTGATTTGCCTAGTGTCCCATATCCTTGCAGTTGAAGCATTGTACATTAGAATCCATTTTCTCACCCTTACAATCATGAACTTGGTGTCCTTTTTCTCCACACTTATAGCAAACTCCCAGTCCCTTTAATCATTTACAATGGTGATTCTTTCCATAATTTTCAATTCTAGGAAAACACTTCTTTCTCTTATTCCCTTTAACCCCATATTTATCTGCCATTCTATCGTTATTTTTATTCCCTTCAAATCTATAGGACTCAGATAAGTCTTTACATACCTTGTTAACACATGATATTATTTCTTCATATGATGAGGATACATGGGAGACAATATTCCTTTGAAAATATGGACTAAGACAATTAGATATATGATCTTTCTTACACTTCGAATCACATACATTGGTGAAGTTTTTATTCCTTCTTCTAGGAACTATTTTTAATCAATTTCCATATTATATGTCAGCTCATAAAATTATGAAATCTCTATAACTCTAAATAAGGTATAACACATACCATAAACTTAAGCATCGTAAATCCTAGAACCATATTATTTGGTCAAATTAGGTCATAAATCCTTAATAATGGTGGGTAAATAAAATGTGAATTATTCTAAGAATATACCCCCGGAGTGTCAAACCAAGAGTGCAATAAGTCCTATTGTCATGTACCAGGATACCCCTGGTCAAGACCGAAACTCCTTGTCGGATTTTTCACTCCTAGGTACATCTTTTCCAGAGTCACCTCTCCTTGTTTGTATCGAGACATGGATGTATTTGCTATAAATATCCACATAATCTATTCCTTACTAAAATTATAGGATTTTATTGTTTATTTACCCTCATTGACCATCATAGGGCTTTGTTCCCTAACCTATATTTTCTAAATCTAGTTCCCAAGGTTTCTACAAAACTTTTTCTCATACCAACTGTAACACCCTGACCCCTCTAGACTAGAGCTGGTGAATAACTTGTTATATTGGCATGGTTAGAAGGAATGAAATACTGAAGGAACGATTAGTTTATTAGTCTTGAAGAAAATAGATACATAGATGTAAACTCAAATTACATTGGAAAAGGTTACAAAATAAAAAAACAAAACAACAACTAAAAATTGCATCCAAAGAAACTCAATAAATGATCCCCTTTAAATCATCTATTAAAGGTAAACAAATGAAAGGGGTGAGATCAAAAGCTTATTAAGGGTTAAAAATAGTGTAATAATTAATCAATAATAACTAAATCATAAAAAATTTGACATAGTCAATATGTCATGGTGAATAAACGAAAAACTCATGCCATTAATAAACTGAAAATGAAACTGCATCCATAGATTTTGTCACAGTGAAAACCTCATGGATGGTAATAATTAATAATGAATAAAGAGAATTATTATTAATTTTATGTAATGTATTTGGAACATGATACCATAATATTGTTAAAACGATTTAGTTTTGTGGGTAGAAACCTTTCTGATTTTTGGAAACAAACTCGAATGGTTTGTCTCCAACTGATTTGTCTCATAAGACCTGTCGACACATTGAGGGGATATAGTGGGACCCACCCACCGCTGAATGTCCAAAGAATTATTTTTTTACATATATTTAATACAAGTACAATATGACTTCTCAATATCCATATATAGTAGAGATTACAGATTCATTAATATTTCAAGAGTTAAAATAACTTTCCAAATTAACACCGTATGTAAAAAGGGGTATACGACATAACAAAATAATAATATCCATGAAATATGAATATGGATATATAATATATTCAAAATTTCAACTGAAAAATTATCTCAATTGGGAAGTATAGGGTAGTAAGTACACCACATAAGAATTATTGGGTGCACAATACAAAGTATGTCACAACGAAATGGAAAATTGACACAAAGCCCATTAGCACATTGTAATCAATCATTTAGTATGACCAATAATTAATAATTATAAAATTAATAATTGAATATAAATAGAATCATGATATTATATATCAAATGGCACTACACATACACCACATTCAAGAAATAAGTGGCGAAGAATGGAAATCTTAAGAAATTAAAAGTCAGATAAGAAACCCCTTACCTTAAGTTCGAATGTGTTCCGCTCTTGAACTTAATGTCCTGGAATATGAAATTATACTCATTAATAACTTAATTTGGAACCTATTATATATGTATTTATTTTATCATAATTCTGTTTATTTCATTTATGCCCTTATCGATATGTTATTATATTGAATTCCGTCGTTCTGGAGTTTTCGTTTTCTTTATTTTGATAATCGGTTCACTTGAAATTAAGTAGTGGAGTTCATGTGGAAAGGATGTAAATCGTCAGAATTAAAATTAAATAAAATTTATGAACATAAATAAGTGTTAAAAATCATTTATATCATTTGGTTTACATGGAATTAGGATGAATCATTATATGAAATATTAATGACATCCACTTAGATTATTTTAGTGGTATTTTGATTATTAGTAACTAGTTTGGTCATGTAATTTAATATTATGTACATATACTGGTTGATGAATATTAATTAGGTTATAATACATATATTATATTCTGGTTCAACCATAAAAATGGTTTCATGACTAGTAATTAAGGACAAATTGAAGAATGAAACTTCGTCATCCATGAAGGTTATAAATTGGAACCTTCTGGACGTTGGTTTCGTTTATAAAAATAAAAAGGAGGGAGTAAGAATGTTGATGATGGTTCTTCCATTTACATGATATTATTCTAGTATATGGACTATAATGGATTTATCATGTTCATTTGGATAGAGTAGGTGAGGAGAGAAATATAAAATAGATGAACTTGAAAATAAAAGGAAAGTTGAGAGATCCCTTATGAAAATTCGGCAGCCTAACGACGTCGCTTTAAATTTCATTAAATGAATTGATGAGAGAAAAATGGAATGTAATAACATGGAAATAAAAATTAAATTAAGAGGAATAAATAATATCAAAACCCAACATATGATAATGTAATATCCAAGAGATAACATAAAAGAAGTGTTGAATAAAAGAGGAGGGTGAAAGGTTCCTGTACCTTGTAGAGTAACTCCTAGAACTTGAAGTTTGGGACCTTATGAGCTTAATGAAAACTTGGGAGGAATAATAGATAGGTAAAAACACTAGATATTCTAGGATTATTGATTTTGAATGAAATAAAACTAATGGATGAGTGGGTATTTATAGAAAAGAGAGGGAGTTTTTTAATAATTTCAAAGGGACACCTCATTAGTGGTTTTTACAAAACCATGGGCTTGGACATGGTATTTTCCCATTGTTTTAGCCAATTGGGACACATAAAATCCTATTGTACTGTAAACAATTTTAATATCCTTTTATTTTCATTATTTTGTCTTTATGATGTCATTAAACTACCGAAAACTCAAAACCGTATTTTTACTATTAATGAAAAATTCAAGTATTTTAGAAAAATACCAAAAATTAACCATAACAATTTTTTGACATGTAGAATAAAAAATTAAATCCATTTTTTGAATATAATATTATAAATATTTTTATTTTAATTTTTAATTAAAATCATAATTTACGCTAAAAAACCACTTTTAAACTACAACTCATTTTATAAGACCTTGAGAAATTAATAAAGGTCCTCTAAAATTATCTTATAATCAAATAAAATAAAGTAACAATTTGTGATTACATTTCATGAAAATAAATTTACATTTTAAATTATTAAATTAATAAGAAAATTGTAATTTAAATTTATATGTCATACCAAAATACCAATACCTATACCATGATCATTTTTTCACTTTTAAGATGTCTAAATTGTATTTATAAATTCACGAGTGAAGTTTATATTTTTTATATGATTTAATATTCATTAGTACTCATTACTATTCATAAGGGTATGTCACTATTCATAATGGTATGTTACTATTCACCAAAAATTAAGTTTGTCTTGTCAGACTCTAAACAACTTACTGAACACAACTGTGTATGTTAGTTTTTCAGAATTTAAAACACAGAGATGGAAAGATTATGTTTACTTGACTAGGTTATAACAAATTGGTGTTTTGTAGAGACTCAGTGTTTTATTCATTCTATAATAAATCTATTTGTAAATTCTTGGGGTGTTAAAATCACGGTTTAATGGAAAGGTATTTCCATATTTCTATTATTAATTAGGTATAACCTGCTGCTTCAGAACCCTTCCATGGGATATTAGTTATAGTTATTAATTTATAACAATATTATTCAATGTATTATCATATCAATAATATAGATTTAATGAATGATACTTTCTCTGATGAGGAAATATTAGATGACGTGACATGAGATGTGGTAGGTGAGGAACACGTGATCAATTAACCTTCATATATTCTTTTTTTGGGTATCCAAGAACTAGGAATTGTGAACCATCCTCGATTATTGACTTCATTAGTAGATGGATTGTCACTTTCACACAATTTTTATTGGGATTTCATTACACCAAGGAATGAATTATCACGTGTCATGGGTAACACATCTTTTTCAACTAATAACACATCACATTTTGTAAGAGAGTTTGAAAGTAAAATTACACTAAAAATTTGATTATAAAATACCACATTGAGTGATTTTGTTCAAGGTTGATGAGTCATATAAGGGAAAGTACATTATTTAGTGTGAAAAATATGAGCTAAAATTTAAATTTCATAGATGAGTAATATATGTTTTTTTTTCATATTGTAAGATATTTAAGATGGAAGAGACACATACTTGTGTACACCCATGTCTGTCACTGGATGATTCTACACTAGATGAAGAATCTATATGTGCTATTATTTTTGAGATAATATGAAATTGTTAGGATCTTCCAGTGAATCTCTTCAAATAATGAATATATTAGTTGTTCAAATATTGGATATTCTATGCCAAGTCTTGGATGGAAAAGTAAAAATAAATTCTAAAAGTGTATGGTGATTGGGATGAAACATATAATGTTTTTCCTGATATAATTGGAATGTTTTCTCTCAATAATAATGTCATTTATAATATTGAAACCATTGAGTATGTCTCTGATTATAATGAGGTTGATCGAATACATGTAAAGTTATGTAGGATATTCTAGGCATCCAAGTCAGGTATCATCACATTTTCATATAGTAAACAATTAATATATATGGATAAAACATTTATATAATGCAATTATAAAGGTGAGATACTCAATACTACATCATAAGATGTTAATCATGTTCCCATACCAATTTCATTCTCCATTATTAAAAAGTAGAACATTAAATTTTAGAGTTGAACCTTAACAAGTTTGTACACCCACACTACACAAATTCTATGGTCATGCTTGATATATAATATTCATCGAGTGATTATATAGTATGTTAATTTTTATAAAATTTTATGTAGAGAACCTATTTTTTCATCGATATTGTATCATACTTTTTTATAGTAATGTTCATAAGTATTTTAAAAATGAAGAAATAAATAGGGTGATCATCAAGTTGGATAAGTTTCCTCAAACTAGATTCTATTTGAATGATTTTTTTGTATCCTTTTAAATAAATTCATGTTAAATTGTGTCAATGTATTATCTATAATGAAAAAATTCATTGTACTTCTAAATATAATTTAAAGGGCTAATCAATATTGTATATGATTACATGATGAAAATTTCAACAGAGAAATAGTCATTTCCATATAAATTTGGCATGTGATACAATATTATGACCACTAATATTAGATAATCTATAACTGGGGACTCTAATTGTGTTTGAAAACAATCGATTATATGCTTAGTATAGGTGAAATTTTATATATGTGTGATGTACCTTTCCAAATGCTCCCAACATGCTCATTAAGGGATGAAACATGGGATACACTTTTGTAAAAAATTCCAAATAAGTAATGATAATATTTTATGAGAAACTTTATCATATAGTATTTGAATATTCACCTAGGAAGGGTTCCACTTTGTGGAAAAATAGTTTCATGAACTACTCATAGTAAATGGAGGTTGAGGGCTTGTGGTCATACCAAAATATAAGTTTTTTGTTTTTTGATTTTTTCACTGCACTAAGGAATCCCTATGAACAAGTAATTGTAGATTTTTTATGAGTTATCTTATATTGGTAACCCTATGTTGAACTAATATATTTCTTGTTCACTATGGGTGACTACAAAAGTGTTCCTTGAATTTATGTTGGCGATTTTCATCATTTTACCTTTCTTGATGATTAGATTATTTTGGTCTCTAATATTAGCAGGTTTTAACCTTAGGGAGGTCCAAATTATACTTTCATTAGAAATTATATATAATGGAATTGATAATGGTGTGTGTGACTTTGATGTACCATATATTTTTCAGAAGGTCATATTCAAAAAAATGTTCAATAATGGTTAAAAGGAGCTTTAATTATCCTTAATGTTGGTCATTTTTATGTATTTTATCACTATTATGTAATTTTGTTATAAATTGGCTTATATCATCCTTCATTCTGAATACTGACTACGTGCCTCACTTTACAATTTATATTTCATATTTTTTTGTAAAATTTATTAAATGATGTATAAATAGTGATGATTATATCATATGTGGATATAAGAGATGTTCCATTTTTCACCTTTTAGGATATTCATGATTCGTGTGATGTATTAGAGGGTCATCATTTTCCACCTTTGAGAATTAATAGGTCACATCAATTCCATCATGTTTCACCTCTGCCTATGACTATACACCACAAGTGATTCGTAGGGTTCTATGGTGTAGTGATGTGAGACATTACACTTTTTGGTCAATAGTTCATCATAGTAATTATAGAGAGATTGAGATCATAGATGCATATATTTATTTTAATATAGGTATATATGAACATTAACCTCAAGTAAGTATCTAATATATTTTTGATCCATATCAAGGGTGAATCTATAACTTGATGAGTTATTGATGATTAGTTTGATTCGATATAGAGATTACTAGGAATAGAGGTTCTAGATGATGGAAAGTTCATCATCACCAGTTGTCTACACATGCCATGGATAGAAAATCACTTAACTAATATAGAAGATGAAACTGATGAGATCACCATATTGAGTTTTTTAGATGAATATATTCTATGACCAATCTATGGAATGTTCCTTTTTTTCATTAGACAACATTCATATATCAGATGTATATAACTTTACATGAGGACGTTGACTAGAAAGTGAATTTATGTTGGGGGTCAACGTGACTTGCATATAAATATAGATTTTTATACAATGAATTTCACATAAATAAGATGAAAATTATAAGATACACTATTATTATTTAGTTGTGGGTATGAGAGGGCATCCCTCATTTCACTCCCCATGTTTGTGCACCATTTTTATGGATATATTCAAGAATTCTTGTGTTTTTGATAGTTTCTTTATCTATTATGTGTATGTTAAAGTCAAATATATAAATTTATTTTATGAAATTGTTAATATAATATTTTTATCTAAAAGTGGATCCAAGACTATAGAAATTATGATAATTCCAGACATGATTTCCACAGTGATATGCTTATGTTGAATAGTATTCATCTGAATGATGTATATGATTATTAATTATATAATTATTATATTTTTTTATCATTAATTATTTATTCTATTAATTGTATACTCAATTTATATTATTTCAGGATTCATATATTCTATTTGTTGGGATTGTTCTCCAGAGTTCCTTACCCAACTACATGATTATGTTTGATGGAAGCACATTCGTATTGCCTATTATTCATTTTTACTTAGTTCTATAGAACCATGTAAATCATGTTATGAGGCTGTTTTAGTTCCTTTAACCCATTCTTGAACCACCCAATTAGTTTTCTTTACTTTATTTTATTAAGATATCAGGAAAGTGAGACTTTTAATGGAGGTGAAATAATGCATGGTATATTGAGATATAGGGTAGAAATCAGGACTCTTAATTATACAGGGAATAAATGATGCACATAAATTTATCATGATAGATAGATTATGATTATTAATATCACATGAGATCATTATTATATCTTAAATGAAAAGGGTGTGTTTTTCATGACTTGGTAATAAATTTTTCCCCTTCTGAATAATTCTTTTATTATCTATAATTAACTGCCCAAATTTTTTATAGGATGCTCGTATCACATGCCTCATAAAAATATTTGATCCTATAGAGGTATTTTCATTTTACTAGGGATATTTTTACATATCATTTATATATCTATATCATCCCACGAATGATATTTATAATGATATTTTCTTCGATGTTCCATATGCCGGTGAGCCCCATGTCAATGTACCTGAGGGTGATGAGGCTCATATGGACATACCAAATAATGATGTGGAACTTGAGGATTATATTAAACATGATCTTGAAGATACCACTACACTTATTACTATATACATTCCACAATAACATAATATGCTTACAGAGTTCCACAACACCTCTTCTAGTGATTTCACTCATACTCCCATACTTTTTCAGATTATGGTGCATTGATAGTTGGTGGCTGGAGGATACTTGACTCTATATTTTTTTCCTAATGAGGAGATGCTTATTAAACTATATATATCTTCTTACCACATGGGTGAAGGTTTTATCTAACAACCTTCTTCATCCTACATAGAAGAGAGTTCTAGACAACTGCCATTTTCTCTACTTGTGGGAAAGGGTAAAGGTAAGGAGACATTAGATCCACTACTTATTATACAAGATGATGTGAAGGTAGCTATAGTAGATGCTATGTAGGAGGAGCATAAAAAAATCATAGACATCGAAAGAAAAAATGTGGATTCATTATCTATACACTTGGTTGTGGCATGGAGGAGCATTGATGATAGTAACATCGATAGGGGTGATATTTTTTCTACTATTCATGAATTTTGACCTAAAATCTATTTTTTATGGTTGTTTTATTTTTACTTTTACAGTATCTATAAAATATATTTTATGATTAATTAATATAATAAATAGTTAAATAATAATTATTTATTTATTAATTAGATAATAAAAGTAATTATTTATAAAATAATCAATAATAGATTAGATAATTAATTAAGATAATTAATAACTAATAATATATTACATTTATTAAAAATTTATAGAACGATTTCTATAATTAGTATTTAATTAATTTAATTAATAACTATCAAAATAATTAATACTAAATAATAATAACTACCACCATATATAATATATTACAATTATAATTTATTATATGATTTATAATGTAATTAGAAATACAATTACTGATTATATTAAATAATATAAAAAATAATTTATGTAATTATAAATTTTTTAATTATCTAATTTTATAATTATTAATATTAACAAAATTAATATGTGTTATTTTCATTGTTAATTGTCATAATTTTTCAAGTAATTACAAATGTTAATAATTATTACTTGTTAACTAAGTAAATTATATTATTAATTGTTATTATAAACCATATTATTAATAGTCATTATGATAATGGGATGATAACTAGGTGGTAGCACACCTCTAATGGAATCCTCATGGCTAGGGTTCAAACCCCAATCCCTAAACCTTTCCCCCCCATTAAATAGGGTGCAAGTCATTTTCTCCTGTGAATATTTGCACACAAAGGATTGGGGTCAGTGGCTTCATTCTTGACGGTTGGACTTGACACATAGATTCACTATGGGACGTGATGATAACATGGAACATAGGGTGTAAGAAATTGATGACATAGTTTTCATGGTGCAGAGAAGGAAGCGATGCTGGCATGTAAACAAAAAAAGGTCCTTTGTGCAAATTTTTTAAGGGATTTTGGGTCATTAGAAAGCACAAGGAATTTGGACCATCTCATATCTGGGTCTACAGGTCAATTCATTGGTAATAAAATTGTCCATGATAGAGATAGATCAATCCTTGTGGTGGGGGGGGGGATTGAGTCTAATCATCTTTGTCCTAGGGTGTGTGTGTATTTTAAAATTTATAACCCATCTACCTGATAAAGGTTAATAATTAATAATTATATTAATTATATTATTATTTGATAATAATATTGATAACTATATTATTATTTATATTTTAATTTAAAGAATATATTATTTATTCTTAATTATTTAAATCATGTTATTAATTTACTAATTTTAAATTTCAAATTGTTTTTTATTTTCATTATTTTTTTATATTAAATAAATTTTTATTATGAATAAATATATTAGTATGTGATTATTGTTATAATTATTTTATTCAATTATATATATATATATAAACATAATAAAAATATTTTTAAAATATTAATAAATTATGAAGTGTTAATGAGGTTCATGCCTCCTGCATGTGTGATAGTGGAAGCATGATACCCGTTCATGCTTCCTCATTGAAGTGGAAGCTTGAAATTGGTTCATAATTTCCCTAATTTTTTTTTTCAAACCATAAACTAATTCTTAAGGTGATCAATTAAATAGAATATATGGGTGAATTATATTTATGGTTGGGTTTTGTATTAATAATCCATATTCTATATTGTTAAATTTTCTTTAAAATGACCAGGTAAAATTTTAGTTAACAAATATTCACTTGGAAGAATGTGGAAGAACGAGAATTAATAAGACTATTTTGGATTTAATATATTGAAACTCATATAAACTAAATCTTGGTGGGGATTTTTAATGAAATAAAACCATTAATAATGGGTCATGTGTTGTCTTTCTAAAATTTTATGTTAGTAAATTATTGTGTTTTATATTTATTTTTTGATTGTGTAAAAAATGTTTTCTAAAATTATTATATGTGTCATTATAGTGATATTAGGATTTATTCATGGATATGTGAGAATATAAACATTTTTGGTATTTCACCAAGCAATAAATATTTTCTTCTGGTCATAGTGTAGAAAATGTTACCAATTCCACTAGGTGAAAAAAATTAAAAAATAGTATTTGTAAAACCTAAAATAAATGTTAAAAATCTATAAATATAGAGTAGTTAATGGGAAACTTTGATCAATTAACATAAATAGTTTTTAAAAATTCCTTAAGAGTGGGTCATCAATTAATTATGTGGTAAATTCACATGTTTTCGTGATTTGTTTATGAAATAAACTAGTGATGAAAGAAATGAAAAAAATAAAAATTATAGTTGTCAGTGATGTTTTTTTATGTAGAGTGTGTTGGGGTTTTGATTTTTTTATTAATTTTGTGTGTATATTTTACTTTGAATGTATTAATAAAAATCAACAATCTTCTAAAATCAGAAGTTCCATATATACCTAAAATAAGGAATACAAACCCCATAAGGATTAAATGCTTGATTCCATGAATATCTGTTTAAGAGAGAAGCCCAATAATTCCATCCATTCACCTTTTGAATATCCAGGAACTCAAAAAACACACACCAAATCCAAAAAGAAACAAATATAAGTAAAGAAAACAATAAAGGTATAAATTAATTTAATGTTTTTTCATGTTAATCTTATTCTAAAGGGAAAAAACCTCAACAAAATAAGAAACAAAAGATTATAAATGAACTTTCCAAAGCACAAGATAACTAAATATTAAATTTTTCTAACACAAGTGTCGAGTAAGAGACACCACTTGATCTCTTTATAGATGATAACTATATATATCTTATGATCAAACCAATTCCACTACTGTATGATCTTTTCTGGTGTCCTTCAACCTGATCATGGGAACTAACACGATGCCAAAACCTTAGCTAATCTACATGATAAACAATGTGTGCTCTCCAAGTTACCCCCACTATCTCCATGTCACATGGAGACTTTTGGAATCACAACCACAAAAATCTATACATGATCCTATGTCTAGATTCTCCCTTTTTCTTATGACTTCTCATATTCCAAAATAAGTTATTTTGATTTTGATTCTAGGATTCAGGTTTAACTCATTATCTCAAAACTATTTTTGTTTAAATTTTTGAAAGCCTCTCCATTCTACAATCTGTACAACTTAGCTATAAAATCATTTATCACACAACCATTGATTATAATCTCCAACTTGAGAATCATTTTTACGTATTTATCACTAAATATTATATGACACTATCACTATATTCTATAAAATCCCTTCTTATGTTCCTATCTTATATTCCATTGGATATTTTGAGATATTATGATCTCCAAGTTATCCAAGCATCATTGAACTGCAACACCACTCCTAAAATTCTTAGGCCTTAACTTTATTTAACATATCAATCAGATTCTGATCCCCTTAAACCTTTAGTATTTCAAGAAATCCATATTTTAAAATCTATTAGATGAAGATATAATTAAACTGAATGTGATTTACCTGGGAGTAGAACTTCAGGTTATTATACAAGTGAATCATACAACAAATATCACAGTATATTATATTGATTTATTTTATCCTTATGATCTACTTCTTTAGACCATTCAACCACAATAACTCATTTTTTTGCTTCAATAATAGTAATGTAATCCACTTCAATGGTTGATTGTGTATCTACCGGATATAACATGAAAATAAATTTCTTTTAAGTTCCTGCAAATGTAAACAGAAAACCAATTTATCTTATTCTTGGGTATGTATCTCCACCAAAATCAGCATTCAAAACTCACTATAGAGAAACAACTATTATAAAAAGGAGTTTAAGATCCATTTTGAATTTTGGATATTGAATTATCAACTTAATATCCTATAATTCCCCTTTTCTAGTATTTTACAAAAATATTCTAACCATACATACCTCTTGAATGATATCTTTCCTTATATAAACTATGAAGAATAACATATATACAAAAATAGATGAAAAGAAAATATTTTCCATGAACCTAGCCTCACTGTCCATTTTAAATGCCTCCTATTATGATTGTTTTATGTGTATATATATGGGAGCTATCATAGGCATCAAATAATTAATTTGTAATCTCAACAACACCTTATCAATATACTTTGAATAATAAAGGAACAATGTTTCAGAACTTAGGTCTATTTCAATTTACATCCCCAACATTCACTTTGTGGAACTAGATATTTTATCGGAAATCTTCCATATAGTTCACATTTAATATCTTCTACCCTTACCAACATAGGTACATCTATGAGTAAGTGATAAATTAAAATAATGATAATGAAAAAACCCATCTTCACACACCTTCTAATAATAGAAGTGATATACATTACTAAAGGAAAACATTTTGTTTAATTATGAACTTCTAAAGCTTATAATTCCATTACCATGATGCCTGCTTAATCCCATATAAAAATTTCTGGAGCATTCACATTGGTCCCTCATTCTATTTCAAAATGAAACCATACAGTTTCTCTATATATATTTCATCCTCCAAAACTCTATTAATAGACAGAATCTTGACATCAAGTTGATCAAGAAACAAACCATACATGGTATTTAGGCTAAAAAACATATGAATTTTGTGTTCTTAACCAAAGGTAATAATTTCTTCAAATTCCAAACTATATGATTATTTAAAGCCTTTCATAACCATTTTAACCTTATACTGGACTTTTCCATCCAATCCCTCTATTAGAAAAAAACCCACCTTGTTCTAATGTCCCCTCTTTCCATGAAAAAATTACATTAACTCCCATATATCAGAATCAGTAAGGAACATAAATTTTCCTTCATTGATAATTATCACTTAAATTAGTCTCTTAGAACTCTCAGCTCACTAAATAATTTAGGTTCACCACTATCCATGACATGTATATAGTGTATTTAGGAATAAAACCTCAACACTGCTCTTCTAAACTAGGTAGACTACCTCAATCCTTGAGTTTTAACTCCTTCTAGATCCATTGATTCAAAATCTATAATCCGATCTCCCACTATCCTCAATAATGTATCTAAATTGATCATTGGTATTTTCATATTTTTATCAACATACACCATTTTAGAACTTGGTTTTACTTCTCATACTTTTTTTGTTCTCCCTAAATATCTCGATGACACCGGACCTCAACTCAACTCCAAATTATCTTGATATATTTTTTATTTACTCACAAGTGAATCTTATAGCTTTTTATAATCTTTTACAATATATCCTCATTGAATAAGACATTCTAAACTATGAAAATCAGTGGCTGATTTTCATCTAAGAGTTTGAAACCAAATTTTTCATCTCTATAGCCAAAAAATAAACACATATTAGATTTATATTTAAACTTAAACATATCCTTAACATGAACATGGGAATACATGATGTATCCAAAATATTCAAGTGGTTAATATAATCACTCAATCCATAGTAGAGTTCATTTAAAATTTATTGCCCCATTGGTTCAAAAGGACATCGATTCAAAAGATAAGACAAATTGTTGATAAAATTATCCAAAAAATACTTTGGTAATAAGAAACAAAACCTCATACCTCATGGATCGCTAATTTAGTGTCATGTTCATCTATACTGTTACACTATTTTTATCATGGTTCTTGGAAATAGTCTTCTCCATTAAGAGGTTTTCATCCAAAATAACATATAGAACAATATTCCTTTAACCACACCACCCATATTAGTCTAAATTCATTTTGGTTTAATTTTAGACTCAGCTTCCACAATAGCTACCCATATGATGATATTTCTAAAATCATTAAAATTGTATTTGAGGAAAAAAACCCACACTTTATTTGTGTAATCCTTGATGAAGGTAATATAATACTGCACATCCATGTGATATCAAACCAATTATGGTCCCCATAATTCTATATGAATGATCTTTATATTTTGACCATTTAGTTTTTTTCCATCTATATTGAAGGGCACAATCTACAGCTTTCCTTAGATGCAACCCTCCCATTCTTTTCACTCCATATGATTAAGCTTCAACTATAATTTTTCCACCAAGACCTATGTTAATTTATCCATAATTTAACCAAGATGTTCATTCCAAAAAGTTTAACATCTCGAAGTTACTTATTAAACATGTAATGCACCTTTAGAGACACCAATCGGTTAAAAATATTCACCATTTACACCTCAAATCATAACTGTGGAATCTTGTGTGAATTTATACACACCATCAAAAAATAAATTATATAATTATATATTATCAAGATGACCAATGGAAATTATGTACATAAATAATCCATGGATATTTAAAACTCCATATAAGTTCAACTGAACCTTTTTTTATTGGAATTCTCACATATCATTTTGTAGCAACCTCATGTTCCTCTTCATCCTCAAGGTAAAGCTTTAAAAGTCTTTCAAACAAATAATTTTATATGAATCCTATTTTAGAGGTTGAATTTAATGATTATCTAGAGTCAAGGATCCATGAATCCTTAAAAATAATGAAATATAGGACCATAGTTCTATGATCTCATTCATCTATGAAGGTTTTGTATAAAACTGAATGTTGATTTTAAGAGTTAACATGCCACTCTTGAAAATTCTCCATAAATGTCACCACTTTCCAATGTTCCAACATACGGAGTAACAATAACCATCCAATATTATGCAGCAACTATCTATTTTTATTTGTCATCTCATTGTAAAAAATCTTTTAGTAGATAATATCCTTCCACCTATACTAAATTAACTTATGGTATCACCTAAAACTTCCTCCTTAGGAATTTCTATGTTTAGGATCAAATTATGAATGTACAGAAGAACATTTATCCTTAATGCTGGAGTTTTTCATAGCAGTCCCCAATATATCCCATTATTCAAAAAGTGATGACATAATAATTAATTCCCACATGATTTTTGTGAGCATCACATAAAGGGAATATAGATAGATCTAGATCATGTTGAACTCATTAAGATGATTAGCATCCATCATTCATTTTTACATCATCATACCAAAAATTCATTGTATCATGTACAATTTTTTCATTGAATAATACTTCCCATACTTGTTGGAAAGGTTTTAAATTAATTATATATTTTACATCACATCATAGATGTTGGATGATACATTCTGATCCCACATCATCTAGATAACACTAAGGACATTCCTTTTGAGTCTTTTACATCCCTCCTTTTATATTTTTACATCTTTTACAAGATAATAAAAGATTACATAATTTGAACCATCAAACTTCACCACCCACACCTTTCCCTCTATAAACACCATATTCTTAAAAACAATTCTCACACTAAATCAAAAAAGGGTAAAATAGAGGTAAATCATGTTCTTTGAAAAATTATTCCCAAGCTACCCTTCAAAACTCTGAACCAATCTATCATACTACTTATTATACCTAAAGAAGAAATTGAGAACCACAATATCCTAAACAAAAAAGTTATTTTTGGACCTCAAATTTGGAATAAGGACATAAAAAGTTCTGAATGATAGATGTCATATTTAGGTGTAGAATTGAGAATCCCAAGAACCGCAAAAATACACCTTTGGGAAACAAAAACCTTAATATAATTAAAAAAATAAATTAAAATTAAACACTCCAATAAAAAATATTACATAAGATTAAATTTTATTAACACAAGTGTCATAAAAGTATCCCCACTATGTGTATTTATAGAATAGTATCAAAAATATCATCTAGTTAAATATGTTCCACCACTATCAAATTGTTTTGATTATCTCTCCAGTTGATCATGGTGATCCCCAAAGCACCACCGCCTTAACTAATTCACTTGATGAATGTTGTGTGCTCTATAAGTCATCCTCTAATTTTACCAAATCTTGTGTAAGCACCCAGAATCACATCATCCATCATAAACACCTGATCTAATTCCTAGATTCCCTATTTTATTACCACTTCTAATTTTCTAAATTATTTAAAGCTGCTTTATGTTTCAGACTTCAGGTTCTTTGGCACCATCTCACATTCAGTTACATATATAGTTATAGAAGCCACTCATTTTAATAAGCTACAAGTCATATCTAGAAAAAGGATTATCATATAGACATTACTAATAGTATATTATAAATCTCTAAAAGGGTATGATTAGAAAAACCTAAAAAAAATTGTTTTGGGGGGAAATTAATAGATTAATTGGAAACATTTGTATACTGCTTACAATTTACTTCACACATCATCTTATAATGTGGTAGTCAACAAATAATATATTGAAAGGAATGATTAATATATTTTAATGTATTATAAAATAAGGACATATCAAATTTTATGATCGTTATATCATATAATCCATTGACATAATATTTTTTAATATTTTTTTGGAAATATATATTTCATTATCAAAAAAGAAGTGAGTTCTCATTAACTTGATGTATCAATGATAATTACATGGGAAAACCATATATAAAATTGCCTTGTTTAAGATATTACATATGGTATATAAAATTGTTGATTTTTTTCTAAAGTTATTCCTTAGTCACATATCCCAAATTTTATCCTGATGGGTATTGGTAGCATTGGAAATAATTATAGTTATTTAATGCATAACCATAAGTAATATTTGGTATTTGAGAAAATTTCTTTGTATCAAAATCTACTAACCATGATGTACATGATAAATCCATTTGTTTAAATATAATAGATCTTATTTGTATATTCTATTTATAACACTATATTGTTCACTCATTCTATGTATGAAATTTTCTATATAATGTTTTTTATTAATCATTAAAAGAATTTTCCATGCTAAACCACTTTAGCACATTACTAATAACATGATCTAAATCATACCACGAAAACAATTTGGTATATTTATATATATATTCATACCTAATATATAGGATATTTCACCCATCTATATTATAAGTAATGTGGTTACCAAACATATATAAAAGAAACACTATGGGGGAGTGTGAATTAGTGGTCCAAATTTATATATTAAAAAAATATTCCATATAAATTGGTTAAGGTGGTTGAGTCTTATAAAAAAAATTTCAATAATTGACATAATATACAAAGAAAAAAAATTATCACATCAATCTCATAAAAATTTTTCATGATCCATCTCGCAGTTTTTAAGACTATAACATTATTGTGTATAGTAACATTCATGAAAATAGATTATATCAATCATATACTAAATTGAATTATAGGATTAGTGAAACAATATCACCCTTGTGAATTATTTGTTGGGATATATATATGCACATAAGTGGAAGATGAAAACAACTCAGTTCCAAGATCTATCAAGAGAGTAATTCAAAATAAAAAATTACAGTGTAATAAAAATATGATTATGAGTTGGAATTTTATCATTGGTTTTTCCAAAACCAACATTAAAATATATGTAGAGAGAATTTAAAAATTTGTTTTATTAAATCCCTCATTAAAATTATTCTTGATATAAATTTAATGTTAGTTTTTACTGAAAACTAACATCAAAGGTTTTTAAATTTATTTTTTACTATGCTTATTTAGTAAAATAGATTTTAAATGTATTTCTTAATCATTCGACATCAGTTTTTTATAAAACTAAAATAAAAACTTATTTTAATTTTTTTTGATGTCGATTTTTATTAAAATTAAGTTTAAAATATTTTTAAAAGACATATAATCATGAGTCCCATATCATTAATTCATTGATCATTTTTTATAAACTCTAATAGGTGTGATTCATGACACTCCACCCCGCTTCATTTGCCTCAATCTTCCTCATTTATTCTATTTTTTACTTCCATTTCCTCATTTTTATTCTCCATTTCATCCTCCCCTCACCCTTTTATTTATTTCACCACCACTCTCCATTTTTTATCTTGTTTTAGTTTCACTATCATTGAAATTCATATATATTTTGAGACATATTATTCCATTATGTGCAATTTTAAGTTCATCGATTACCATTTTATATTACTTTGTTACATATTTTCAAATATAATCTCTATATTTTGAATGTATAATTTTTATTCTTGAAATATCTATTTAGTATTTTTTATTTATAAATTTTATTCACTCATTAATTCATTTATATATAAATCCTTTTCAGTTATAAGTTATTATGGTCATAATTATTTTTAGAGTATAATTTATTTGTGATTATGAATTGTTTTTTATTATGATATAATTTCTTATTAATTAGATTTATTTATATTTATAATTTTTTATGTTTATATATTTTTATTTCTTATTTTTTTTACATTTAAAATTATTGATAATTATATAATTAATGATATATATTTTAATATTGAGTTTAATTTTTTAATATTAGGTATTATTAGATCATATTGATTGCTAATATTTAGATAATGATAGATATATATTTAAATATTAAGTTGGTTGTTTGGATATTATGGATTATTATATCATCTGGAAAACTAATAGACTTTTTTATCATTTCTTTTATTTTCATATACTCATATAATTAGGTGAATCTAAATATTTCATATTATATTGAATATTTTTTGACTAAATAATTATCAATAAATGGTTAATTATTTGTTTTTGATTATTTGTTTTATGTTTTATATTTATCTATTAATATATATTTAAATGTATTAATATATTCACCTTTTATATTGTTATATTTGGTAATTAATGGATCATAATTGGATAAATATACTAAGAACCACTGATGAAAATGAAAATAAAATTAACGATTTCCTGGAATTTTCTAAAAAAAACATGAAAAAAAAATTTATTTTCAATTCATGCATAAAGTGTTGGAATATGAGAAAGTTAAATTCCAGAGAAATCAAAAACCATTTTATTTTTTATGGTTTTAATCATAATTATACACGTTAGACCTGGAATGGTTAAATAAAAAAATTTAAATATATAATGTTGATGATCATATCCATCATGAGACATAGGGTCATATTGAATTATTAATTCCTTATGTTGGCATTGAAACCATTGAAAAAGCATCAACCATTGAATAATTATATGAACATTCTATGAGAAAACTATTCTTATTATGTACTAAATTTATGTTTTTATCAATAGTATTGAGAATATTTGAATTGAAGGAAAGTTATTATAGGAGTGATAATAGTTTTACTAATTTTTTTGGGCTTTTAAAATAACTACATCCAGAAGGTAATTACCTTCTAGATTCTAATTATGATGTAATGAAAAGATTATTATCAATGGGATTGGGGTATATAAAAGATAAATTCTTTCCCCAATTATTTTTTGTCATAAGTAATATGATTTTTTTATAATTTTTTGAATATGGGACATCATGATATAAGATAGATGAAACATTTAGCTCTAATTCAATCTTAAGTACATAAACTAATTCCACAACTAAATTAATATTTTATCTTCCAATAATTCTATTTTTAAAGTATCTATTATCAAATTAAAATTATTTAAAGAGGTTAAGATGATATACAGATCAATGCATCACTATTGCAAAATTACATCATCCTGTTTATTGACCATAGTATAAGAGATTTGATAAAAAAGTTTATGTTTTTGGAAATGAATCTAGAAATCATATAATAGAACTATGAACATTTGTAATGAATCCATATTAGTGACTCAATAGAAAAAATATCTCATACTATGTCTTGATAGTAGTTTATAACTTTTACCCACATTTATGTATAAATAACAATATATTTTATAATGACCTTTATGATTTATTGTAAAAAAAATCTAGTAAATGAGATTGATATGTATATTTAACTATTGGTTAGTGATTTAAAATTTTTATGGGATAAATGTGTCGTAATATTTTTATGCATAAAAGAAAGAATATTTTTATTTGAATTTTCTGATAATGTTTAATATAAATAACTTTCATTTATATGGAAACTCATCATGATAAAATGTTATGGAACATAAATCTTATTCAATTTGTGAATAAGAGACATCATATTATCAATTAAAGAAAAGAAGAATGATAGTGTACATGGTACATCAATTATTTTTTGGAATCAATCATCCTTTTTGAATATTGAAAAAGGAATTTAATTATTTAAAAGAGTATAATCTCACTCACATCCATTTTTAGATGATTACTGTTATTAAAAGGAGAAAAATATTGATTTCACATTTGGAAAGAAAGGAGATTTTGGTCATAAAAAAATACCTAGAAAAAATGATCTATCTTACTCGAGCTATGTTATAGGATATTTTTATAGATAAAAAATAACATTTACATTATACATGTTGATAGAAACATATTTTACTATTATATTGGAACTTTTCGAGACTTAAAAGAAAATTAAAATATTGATTACGTGAAATATTAAAATTTATATTTTTATGAATACATTTGTAGTTATAACCAAATATGAAAGGAAACAAATCATATTTAAATATAAATTATCACACATTAATAAAGTGTGAGAAAATGATTTTTTCCATTTTTTGTATGGCATTAAAGCACCCAATTGATTGTAATGACTTTAGTTTTGGATGAATTACTCTATTGAATATTTATATGTATATTTCAAGAGTTATCCTTAGAGTCTTCCTGATGTTTGGGTGTCTCGAGACCCTATAATTAATATATTAAAAATATTCATAGATTTAAATCATGTTCATGTATAATTTTGATTTAAAAGGTTTTCCCATTATTTATAACCAAATATGGAAAATATAAGACCATTTTTTATTCAGGAACACAGGATTTACCCTAAGTGTTACCTAACATTGTTCTGTGTTTCACATTCCAGAGGAGGTGAACATTGGTGCATGTGTTTAATAAAATAAATATAATATTTATTTTTGTTATAAAATAACCCTTAACTTTTCAACGATAATTTAAATACCATGTTATGAAAAATATATTGGGTTAGATTCATAACCTTAAGAGTTTAGATAAGAGGAGGTAATCATTCTACATTAGTGGATTGAGATCAAATAATGACGATGATCAAATTAAGGTGAATTGAGAGGAAACAACAAGAATAATGGGTCTAGTTCATCGTTGATGAACACAATCTTCACGAATAATTGATCTTTAATAGTGGTAGTGTAACATCCCAAGTAAGTAATGAATAATAGATATTTTTATCTATGTCTATTAATGAATTAGATAGTGTTTTAGAGGCTTAAAATGAAAATAAATCCAATCTTAAGCATGAAATACACTAATATTTTTAAAAAGATTGTTTTACTGCCTTTTGATGGAAAACCATTTTTAAATCTATCTTTTGACAATTTTATAAGCTATGTTTGTCAAAATAAAATTATTCTTTATGATTGGGACATAAAAATTTACTTTGTGTGAATTTTTGGTATTTTTCCGATAAAGTTCATTTTTTAATGAATAGTGAAAAATGTTGTATTTTAATTAAAAACCTATTTTTAATCTAATTTATTTATATGATTAGATTATATTTTGAATTGGTTTTAAAGTGAAATTATAATATATTTTTACCATTTTATCCAATGGTGGTCATTGGAATCAATTTCACTTTGAAATTGGACTTAAACTAGTGTCAATCTTTTGATACTTATTGTTTCATAAAAACACGCTATTTGTCATGACATCGGGAATTAATTATTAAATTAATTAATGTAACTTATATGATTTGAATTTTGTAAAATAGACATCATTTTTTAATTCATAATATCAAATATAGCTTAGGGTGAAGTTTTGGTATTTTTCTGAAAAACTTAAATTTTTGATGAATAGTAAAACCACTAAGTGGTAGTTATAGAAACAAATTTTTTCGTTTAAATGAAACTTTTCCACTTCTGTGATTTTATTTTCAAAAATCCAACATACATGGTTGTCATTAATAAGTAAAATGTGGTTCAATGAGATTAAAATAATTTTTTGGTGAATAGTAACTTTTAAGTTCTTATTCGCGATTAGAGGTAATTAGTGTAGTTTAAGGTAAAAATAATGTTTTAATAATATGAGATGAGCTTGAAACATGTCCTACCCTCATTGGATGTGTCATGGCCGACCAAGACAAGCCATGGGTCAACTTGGGGACCCCATGGAGCCACTTTGGTAGGAAAATGACATTAATATCTTTTTTATTTAATGTTAAAATTAAAATGACACAAACATGAGTTGTTTTACTAAAAATTTTTTTAAATGGGGTAATACAAGTCAGATTTTTGACTATAAATATTCATTAGAAATATAAAAATATTTCATACATCATGATATTTTTTTTATAATTTTTAGACATTAAATAAATTAAATTATTAATGACATCATGACGATGCAGCGATTACCTCATTAATAAAGGATTTAAATAAAATGAAAAGATAATGTAAAATATATGACCTACAAATGTCCAAAAACTATTGTATGTGTGAATTTAGAACCCTTGTCACCTTACCCTCGAATTATATCAATGTGGAACCTTTTGAATCCGAAACTCATTTTAAAGTAAAGTAACATTTCTTTACTTTCCAACAGTGCCCCTCCTCTCCTCTTATAAAAGGCCCCCACCTCTACCTCCTTACCCACACTTCCAAAGCCTTTGGATCGGCAAACCCCTACCCATTTTGTCTCTCCACTTCCCTATCTTACTCCTTGAAGCCTAAATTTGGGCAGAAGTCTTTCCAAGGAAGCCTTTGAGCTCAAACCAAAGGGAGTTACCCGATTTTAAGGTAATGTCTTCACTTGAGTCCTTTTGTTTTATTTTGCTTCTCCAACCCCATAAACTCTTTTTATTAATTTCTTTTTTAACAAATAAAGTATCTTCAATATACTATGATATTTTTATAAGAAGTATTCGAGCTACACTTACACACACCTACATCTAATGGTTAAAGAACATACTGTTTCCGTGGATGGCGAATTTCTGCCTCCCGAAACCATGATTGTTCAACATTTTTTAACACCTTCAAAGGTGGCCATTAAGATGAAAATATATTTATATATGATATATAATATGTTTATATTTCCCTTAATCTTCTGTATTTTTCATTTTGGGCATACCTTTATGGTTTCCATTATTGGTAAACGCGATATCTTCATTTAAGGAAGTGCGGACTACCGCCCCCTCAAAGTGATTTGATTCGTTAATACCATATGTGGGACGTATAAAGGATAGAGTTATGATATTATATATTATATTACATTGGAATTATAATATACTGTTATATCATTATGATTCCATTTCATAAAATACGAAATAGAAATGGAAGCAGCGTTCATGCGTACGTACGGCTTACCGTCTCCATGAATGGTGCATTTCATTTCTGACCTCTAAATGTTATATAATATTATAAATGCATGCATGTACTGGATATATATGATATATATGATATCTACATCATGAATACCATTCTGGATATAATGGATACATGAACAACTTGTAATTATAAAGGGTTTATTTTTGACTCAAGTTCCAATGATCGTTAAAACGACCGTTATTAACTTAAATAATTACATAGTGTTAATGAAATGGAAATAAGTGATATAAAAGGAATAATGAACTTGAAAAAGGTTCTTAAACAAGTAGAAATTAACTCAAGTTTATTATTCAGGAGATTAAAAATGACCGAGTCAAGTCGGACCCGAGGTATGGGACTTCGTCTCAATCTCTTTTCATTGAGGCATATTTTGTTTTATACACAACATTCTTTTATACGGTGTATAAACCCATTTTAATTTTACATTAATTCAAAAGGAATATTTTTTTTATATGAAGCGTTTACTAAACGAAAAAAGACAATGTTTTTTTCGTACGTATGCGGCGACAACGACTTCTCTGCCGCCGTGACCATTATTTGATTTTCGGCTTCCTCTACAAGCCATACCTTTTTTTAAAAGAAAAATAAATACCATGTTTTACTTTTCTTTTATTTTGGTATTGAAAATGGTTTTCAGAATGTTTTTATATCAATGTGTTGTATTGATATCTTGTGATTGAAAGGTGGAAATGTTTTGTTTCCTTTCTGCATGTTTTATGTGATACGATTATGTTGAGGTTCTTGGGAATTATTATGAAGACGGGTGTTTCCGTGATAAAATAAGGGCGGGTGATCCTGATATAGCTCTCCAATGCATTGGGTAACACGAAGGAGTGAAACTTTAAGGTTTCTACGAAGAGATTTAGGGAATATACTGTGATGGGTATTCCAAATGTAACCAAGAGGGTTACTCCCTATATAAGAATGTTATGAATGCCTCAAGTTACCTTTATGTTTTATGATTTCTATGATTTATTCATGATTTGATGAGGTATGTTAAAGTGTTTATGTTTTATGTGTAAAGTATGATTTAATTCTTACGTATATATGAACTCATGTTTCCTTTCCATATTTTTATAACCCATACTGAGCTTTTTATGCTTATCCCAAGTTTTTTTAAAATGTTTTTCACAGGTCAAGTGATTGGTACATGATATGATGATAGTGTCAAGGAAGTGTCAAGAAAGAATCCATGTTTCATTTTAAATATGTTTTCGTTGATGGAAAAAAATGAATACTATCTTTATGTAACCACTTTGTTTAAATGTGGAATGTAATGCAAGTTTTATGATCTAATTCTTTAAAACTCTAAACCTGAAAAGATCCTCAATGTGTAATCTGGTAATAACTTAAGATTAAGTAATGTTTAAGGATGGGGCCTTATAGTTGGTATCAAAGGTCGGTTTAGATAACTTTTGGAGTTAGAATTCTATTAAATGATTATCTTAAAATATTTTTTATGGTCAAATTGAAGTGATATAGCATTTGAAGATTACCATGTTGATTCATCTAAGACATGTTTTTTCATAATGGTTTTCCATAGAGGAAACAGGGAAGCAGTGATAGGAAGGCATGCAGAAGGAAATAACCTTCCGAATCAGCATCCTGAGATGGTCGGAATTGGAACTGAACAGTTTTTTGCAGTAATGGCGCAGTTGACTCAAGCGATAAATGGTGGTGGTATCCATGCACGAGATTAGCCAGATCAACCGCAGAGGAACATGTCAGTGGTGGAACATTTCATGAGGCAACATCCCCCATCATTCAAAGGATCATCTAACCTTGTGTTAGCTGAAGGGTGGATTAAAGCACTGGGGAAGATTTTCGATGTCTTGGGGTGTTCAGACAATCAAAAGGTTAGTCTTTCTATTTACCGTTTGGAGGGTGAAGCTGATCAGTGGTGGTCGATGGTTAGAAATATCAGGGACGCTGATGAGACTGATACTCTCGACTGGGATGAATTTAAAGGTATGTTTCTTGAGGAGTATTTTCCTAAGGCTGCTCGACTTAGGATGGAAAAGCAATTCTTGGAATTGAGGCAAGAGGAAGACTCAGTGGCTGCCTATGATGAAAGGTTCACTCGATTGGCAAGGTATGCTCCAAATTTTATCTGAGACCTTGATAGTAAAATCAATCATTTTTACTCAGGATTAAAGCCAAAATATCAAAGGGAATGAGCTTCTCGTGATTTTAAAAGTTATGAAAAGCTTGTTCGATGTGCTGGGAAGGTGGAAATGGAGTTTTCCAATGATCAAGTTTCCTATAACAACCAGCAGAAGAAGAGACCGAGGTGGCAGGAGAAAGGGAAGAATTCTTCAGAAAAGTCTGATGGTAAGAAAACTAAGTTTCTAGTTTGTTATAAATGTGGTAAAAGGCATGATGGGGAATATCTTCTGAATTCTGGAAAGTGCTACCGATGTGGTAAGATGGGACATAAGGCTCGTGATTGCACTGAAAAATATTAAGGTGATGGTAAGTTCAAATTTGATTTACAGTTAGTGAAATGTTTTAAGTGCAATGAGATGGGTCACTATGCAAATGAGTGTCCAGCAAAGAGCTTGAGTGATGGGAAGCAGTTAGACTACAAGTAGAAAGGGGTGGTGAAATTCTTTGCAACTACTTCAGCAGATGTCGGGCCATCAAATGAAGTTGTATCAGGTACTTTGTTTGTTTTTTCAGATTATGCCAGTGTGTTGTTTGATTCTGGGTCTACACATTCTTTTATCTATGAAACCTTTTCTAGTAAAATGGGAATACCATCTCAAGAAATGACTCCTGAACTTGTGGTAAAAACACCTGGGGGAAATGTTGAGGAAAAAATAATTTATAAGAATCTTCCTATCTTTATCCGTGGAAAGAACCTACTTACAAACCTTATTGTTTTACCTCTAGTAGAGTTTGATGTTATCTTGGGTATGGACTGGCTCTCTATTTACCATGCTAAGATTGACTGTAGAGATAAAGATGTTTCTTTTCAGAAAGACTTTTAGTTTGTGTACAATAATTAATTCTTACTGTTGGTAACATATCAAGAGGCCGAGAAACTTTTAAAAGATAGAAATGAATGTTACCTTGCACATATTGTTGAAAACAAGGGAACTGTTCAGATTAATGATGTGCCAGTGGTAAATGAGTATCCTGATGTTTTTCCTGATGAGTTGCCTGGAATAATACCAGACCGGGAAGTTGAGTTTACTGTAGACTTATTTCTTGATGCTAAGCCAATTTCGAAACCCCCTTATCGAATGCCTCAAATTGAACTTTTAGAGTTGAAGGAGCAATTGCAAGATTTATTAGAGAAAGGTTTCATTCGACCTAGCACATCACCATGGGGTGCTTCTGTTTTATTTGTTAAAAAGAAATATGGTTCTATGAGACTTTGCATTGATTATAGAGCCTTGAATAACATCACTGTTAAGAACAAATATCCTTTGCCTCATATTGATGATTTGTTTGATCATCTCCAGGGAGCTCAGTTTTTTTCAAAGATTGACCTGAGATCAGGGTACCATTAGCTGAAGGTAAAGGAAGCAGATGTTCCGAAGACCGCGTTTCATACAAGATATGGCCATTATGAATTTGTAGTAATGCCTTTTGGTCTAACCAATGCACCTTCTGTATTCATGGACTTAATGAATAGAATTTTCCATGAGTTCTTGGATAAGTTTGTGGTGGTTTTCATTGATGATATTTTGGTGTTTTCTAAAAGCAAAGAGGAGCATGAAATACATTTAAGGGTTATTTTTCAAACCTTAAAAAAAAAATTGTATGGGAAAGTCAACAAGTGTGAGTTTTGGTTGCAACAAATTTCTTTCCTTGGTCATATTGTTTCTAAAGATGGAATAACCGTTGATCCTGCAAAAACAAAGGTTGTGGAAGAATGGCCAAGACCCACAAATGTAACAGAGATTCGTAGTTTCCTTGGTTTGGTAGGCTATTACCGAAGGTTTGTTAGAAATTTTTCACGGTTATCTAGTCCAATGACTATGCTAACTCGGAAGGGTGTTAAGTTTATCTGGACAAAAGAATGTGATGATTTTTTTCAGGAATTGAAAAGAAGATTGGTGAATGCTCCAGTTTTGGAACTACCTTCCAGGAATGAGGAGTTTGTTATCTACAGTGATTCTTCATTGAAAGGACTTGGTTGTGTCCTAATGCAGAATGATTAGGTAATTGCTTATGCTTCATGATAGTTGAAAACTCATGAGTTAAATTACCCTACACATGATTTGGAATTAGCTACTGTTGTTTTCGCTTTAAAAATTTGGAGGCATCATTTGTATGGAGTAAAGTGTGAAATATATACCGATCACAAAAGTTTAAAGTATATATTCACTTAGAAATAATTGAACATGAGACAGAGGAGATGAATAGAATTAATAAAGGATTATGATTATACAATTCATTACCATCCGGGAAAAGAAAATAAAGTGGCTGATGCTTTGAGTCGAAAAAGTAATGCTTCATTAATAATGTTGCATTTGGAACATGATCCTTTGGTTAAGGATTTGATGAACTTTGGTATAGAAGTTGTTGGTGTAGGAAGTTATTCTGTTTTGTTTCAGGTATCTGTGAGATCATCTCTATCAAACAGAATCAAGCAAGCATAGAAGAAAGACAGTGAGTTGCAGAAAAAGGTAGAGCTGGTTCAGAAGGGTAAATTTCCTGAATTCAACATTGATAATGATTGTGTTTTGAGATTTGGGAAGAGATTGTGTGTGCCTTGTGATTCACAGTTGAAGAGAGAGTTGTTATGTGAAGCTCATAGTTCTCTGTTTTCAGTTCATCCTGGCAGTACTAAGATGTATAGAGATCTGCGGGAGTATTACTGGTGGGATGGAATGAAAACAGATATTGCCGATTTTACTGTGAAGTGTTTGACTTGTCAACAGGTTAAAGTAGAACGGCAGTTACCGAAAGGGATGCTTCAGCCTTTATCAGTTCTAGAGTGGAAATGGGAGAATATATCCATGGACTTTGTTGTGGGATTTCCGAAGACATCTCAAGGTAATAATGCAATCTCGGTAATTGTTGATCGCTTGACCAAATCTACTCATTTCCTTGCTATATGAGATACTTTTTCCCTAGACCAAATTTCCCATTTGTATCTTAAAGAGATAGTCAGGTTACATGGAGTTCCTCTGTCCATTGTATCTGACCGTGATCCTAGGTTCACTTCTATCTTTCGGAAAGGCCTTCAGAAGTCTTTGGGCACTAAATTAAATTTTAGTACAGCTTTTCATCCTCAATCAGATGGGCAATTAGAATGAACAATTCCGACCTTGGAGGATATTCTATGAGCTTGTTCGATGGATTATCAGGGAAGTTGGGACCAACATCTTTTTTGGTTGAATTTTCATATAATAACAGTTTTCATTCCAGTATACAGATGACACCATTTCTGGTATTATATGGTAAGCGGTGTCGAACTCCAGCTTTCTGGGATGAAGTGGGTGAAAGGAAGTTTATGGGACTAGAATTGGTAGAAGAGTTGGCAGAAAAAGTTCAGCTAATACAGAAACACATGAGAACAGCTCAGAGCTGGCAGAAGAGTTATGCAGACAACAGGAGGAAGGATCTATCTTTTGAGGTAGGTGATCATGTTTTTCTCAAAGTCTCACCATGGAAAAGTGTGATGCGATTTGGTAATAAAGGAAAGTTGAGTCCAAGGTTCATTGGACCATATGAAATTCTGGAGAGAGTTGGATCAGTTGCATACCAGGTGGCTTTATCTCCGATTTTATCTCAGCTACACAATGTTTTTCATGTTTCGATGCTGAGAAAGTACATGCCAGATCCATCTCATGTTTTGAGTCCAGAGGTAGTTCAGCTGGAAGAGAACCTATCTTATGAGGAACAACCGGTCCAGATTCTTGACCACAGGGAGAAAGTGTTAACAAATAAGGTGATTAATCAGGTAACATTTTTGTGGAAAACCCACATGATGGAAGAGGCAACATGGGAATCTGAAAATGCAATGAGGGATAAGTACCCCCATTTATTCGATAAGTAAATAAATTGCGGGGAAACAATTTTCTAAAGGGGGGAAGGATGTAACATCCCAAGTAAGTAATGAATAATATATATTTTTATCTATGTCTATTAACGAATTAGATAGTGTTTTAGAGGCTTAAAATGAAAATAAATCCAATCTTAAGTATGGAATACACTAATATTTTTAAAAAGATTGTTTTACTCCCTTTTGATGGCAAACCATTTTTAAATATATCTTTTGACAATTTTATAAGCTATGTTTGTCAAAATAAACTTATTATTTATGATTGGGACATAAAAATTTACTTTGTGTGAATTTTTTGTATTTTTCCGATAAAGTTCATTTTTTAATGAATAGTGAAAAATGTTGTATTTTAATTCAAAACCTCTTTTTAATCTAATTTATTTATATGATTAGATTATCTTTTGAATTTTTTTTAATGTGAATTTAGAATATATTTTTACCATTTAATCCAATGGTGGTCATTGGAATCAATTTCACTTTGAAATTGGACTTAAACTAGTGTCAATCTTTTGATACTTATTGTTTCATAAAAACACGCTATTTGTCATGAAAGCGGGAATTAATTATTAAATTAATTAATGTAACTTATATGAATTGAATTTTTTAAAATAGAAATAATTTTTGAATTCAGAATATCAAATATAGCTTAGGGTGAAGTTTTGGTATTTTTCTGAAAAACATCAATTTTTGATGAATAGTGAAACCACTAAGTGGTAGTTAAAGAAACAAATTTTTTGTTTAAATGAAACTTTGCCACTTCTGTGATTTGATTTTCAAAAATCCGACATACATGGTTGTCATTAAGAAGTAAAATGTGGTTCAATGAGATTAAAATAATTTTTTTGGTGAATAGTAACTTTTAAGTTCTTAATCGCGATTAGAGGTAATTAGTGTAGTTTAAGGTAAAAATAATGTTTTAATAATATGAGATGAGCTTGAAACATGTCCTACCCTCATTGGATGTGTCCTGGACGACCAATAAAAGCCATGGGTCAATTTGGGGTCTCCATGGAGCCACTTTGGTAGGAAAATGACATTAATATCTTTTTATTTAATGTTAAAATTAAAATGATACAAACATGGGTTGTTTTACTAATTGTTTTTTTAAATGGGGTTATACAAGTCAGATGTTTGACCATAAATATTAATTAGAAATCTAAAATGATTTCCTACATCATGATATTTTTTTTATAATTTTTAGACATTAAATAAATTAAATTATTTATGACATCATGATGATGCAGCGATTACCTCATTAATAAAGGATTTAAATAAAATGAAAAGATAATGTAAAATCTATGACCTACACATGTCCAAAACCTATTGGATGGGTGGATTTAGAACCCTTATAACCTTACCCTCGAATTATATCAATGTGGGACATTTTTAATCCGAAACGCATTTTAAAATAAAGTAACATTTCTTTACTTTCCAAGAGTGCCCCTCCTCTCCTCTTATAAAACGCCCCCACCTCTACCTCCTTACCCACACTTCAAAAGCCTTTGGCTCGGCCAAAACCTGCCCATTTTGTCTCTCCACTTCCATCTCTTACTCCTTGAAGCCTCACTTTAGGCATAAGTCTTCCCAAGAAAGCCTTTGAGCTCAAACCAAAGGGAGTTACCCGATTTTAAGGTAATGTCTTCACTTGAGTCCTTTTGTTTTATTTTGCTTCTCCAACCCCCTAAACTCTTTTTATTCATTTCTTTTGTAACAATTACAGTATCTTCAATATACTAGGATGTTTTTATAAGAAGTATTAGAGCTACACTTACACACACCTACATCAAATGGTTAAAGAATATACTGTTTCTGTGGATGGCGAATTTCTGCCTCCTGAAACGATGATTGTTCAACATTATTTTAACACCTTTAAATGTGGCCATTAAGATGAAACTATATTTATATATGATATATAATATGTTTATGTTTCCCTTAAGCTTCTGTATTTTTCATTTTGGGAATACCTTTACGGTTTCCATTATGGGTAAACGCGATATCTTCATTTAAGGAAGTGTGTACTACCGCCCCCTCAAAGTGATTTGATTCGTTCATACCATATGTGGGATGTATAAAGGATGGAGTTATGATATTATATATGACATTACACTAGAATTATAATATACCTTTATATCATTATGATTCCATTTCATAAAATACAAAATAGAAATGGAAGCAGCGTTTATGCGTACGTACGGCTTACCGTCTCCATGAACGGTGCATTTCATTTGTTACCTCTAAATGTTATATAATATTATAAATGCATGCATGTACTGGATATATATGATATATATGATATATACATCATGAATACCATTCTGGATATAATGGATACATGAACAACTTGTAATTATAAAGGGTTTATTTTTGACTCAAGTACCAATGATCGTTAAAACGACCGTTATTAACTTAAATAATTAAATAGTGTTCATGACATGGAAATAAGTGATATAAAAGGAATAATGAACTTGAAAAAGGTTCTTAAACAAGTAGAAATTAACTCAAGTTTATTATTCAGGAGATTAAATAATGACCGAGTCAAGTCGGACCCGAGGTATGGGACTTCATCTCAATCTCCTTTCATTGAGGCATATTTTGTTTTATACACAACCTTCTTTTATACGGTGTATAAAACCCTTTGAATTTTACTTTTATTCAAAAGGAATCATTTTTTATACGAAGCGTTTACTAAATGAAAAAAGAGAATGTTTTTGTCGTACGTATGCGGCGACAACGACTTCTCCGCCGCTGTGACCATTATTTGAATTTCCGCTTCCTCTACAAGCTATACCTTTTTTTTAAAAGCAAAATAAATACCATGTTTTACTTTTATTTTATTTTGGTATTGAAAATGGTTTTCATAATGTTTTTATATCAATGTGTTGTATTGATACCTTGTGATTGAAAGGTGGAAATGTTATGTTTCCTTTATGCATGTTTTATGTGATACGATTATGTTGAGGTTCTTGGGCATTATTATGAAGACATGTGGTTCCGTGATAAACTAAGGGCGGATGAGCCTGATATAGCTCTCTAATGCATTGGGTAACATGAAGGAGTGAAACGTTAAGGTTTCTCCGAAGAGATTTAGGGAATATACTGTGATGGGTATTTCAAACGTAACCAAGAGGGTTACTCCCTACGTAAGAATGTTATGAATGCCGCAAGTTACCTTTATGTCTTTTGATTTATATGATTTATTCATGATTTGATGAGGTATGTTAAAGTGCTTATGTTTTATGGGTAAAGTATGATTTAATTCTTATGTATATATGAACTCATGTTTCCTTTCCATATTTTTATAACCCATACTGAGCTTTTTATGCTCATCCCAAGTTTTTTTGAAATGTTTTTCACAGGTCAAGGGAATGGTACATGATATGATGATAGTGTCAAGGAAGTGTCAAGAAAGAATCCATGTTTCATTTTAAATATGTTTCCGTTGATGGGAAAAAATGAATACTATCTTTATGTAACCACTTTGTTTAAATGTGGAATGTAATGCAAGTTTTATGATCTAATTCTCTAAAACTCTAAACCTGAACGGATCCTCAATGTGTAATCTTGTAATAACTCAAGATTAAGTAAGGTTTAAGGCTGGGGCCTTATAGGTAGGAATATTTTTTTTACAGTATATTTCCTTTTTGATTATTTATCATGGTTTTTTATTATCTTCTTAATTTATCTTCAATCCCATGAATCACACAAACCAAATTTAATATTGTTGAAGAATGATTATGAATATATTTATTTTTATTACCAGGATTACCTCTTAATTTCCACATAGTATTATAATTGTCCATGATCACATCATCCAATGAGAGATTTACATTATTCTTGTTCTTTTCCCAACCGTTCATCATGTTCTTCACTATTATCCCACATGTTAATGTTTGACATTTCCGGGGTGGGTTTAAGTGTGATCAAACAACCAGATTCATCATGGTTTCATAAAAGAAATATATATTGATGGGTTTTTATTGTATTGAGGATTAAAAAAGAATTCAGGTGATGGATTTGTGGATTTTGGATCTAGAGCGTTGATGGGAGCAGACAATAGGAAGGATAGTTCGATTTTGGGTGATTGGATTCCTAATTTTCATCCATCAGATGCCAAATATTGATGTTTAGTGATGACCCCTTTAATATCAAGCAGTCAACCAACATCATTTTTGGCGAAGATAGAAGATATAGAGTTTATGTGAAGACCATGATTTACTACTTGTGAAAAAACCAACTACATGCCATGCAGTACTGAATAAAACACACAATGAAATTTGGTTTCTATGGAAGTAGGGGTTTTAACTGAGTTAAAGATCACACACTGTATGTCAGGGCCCACACACAATGTGACCCTACCTAGGTGGCTAATATCTATGAACCTACCTAGGTGGATAATATCTATTCTAGATACACACATCGATGGCTTCATGTGGTTAGACATTCATGCACCCATAGGGGACACTCTATGTATATAAACATGGTCATTTGAGTCGTGTGAAAGGTGTACACAATGAGGACCCTCGGTAGACATACACACTATGTTCCCTCGAGAACATTCCATGTATTATGTCATGGATTAAAAAGACATTTCTTCGGGAGAATAATCCCAGTTGACAAGGTGAGGTCCCATGCCATATAACCCCATGTACACATCATGTAATTCTCCCAGGAACTTTTAACTTCCACATATAATTCTTTGGAGCATAGATTTTGGCCTATGAGTAGCCTATCCTTAGTAGTTTTTCATGTGTAATGCAATGATATCATTTATAGTGGCTTTCAAGATATGATGTGAGGTGTTGGGATCATGATTCTTCTTCCTGAGATGCTTGATTGATGGCTGTGATCTGGATAGATCATCATTTACATGTCAATGTTGGTACTCCCATGTCACACATGGTGAGGCTCCCACATACTCTTTACGTAGGTATATCTGATACTCTCTTATAATAAAGTAGGGAAAAAGTCCTCAATCTATGGAGTGGAACTCCCCCTTCTTCAAGCTCTAGTAGTAAACAAGTCCTCTATAAGAGTGAGTGATCCATCCTATGTGGAGCATATTAGCATAGCCTGGGGCCCTCCACTCATATTTTTGTGAGGTTGTGCATGATTATGGACATCAGAGATGCATAATTGGAGCTTTTAGAAGACTCATCATCCTTGGATGAGATATAGAAATTTAGATCCCATTTCTCTCTCATATGGGTTTCTTTATAAGCGTATATGTTGGGTTTTATTTCAATCTTTCTATAGATTGAGATGAATTTTGTGTTATCTTTATATTTCTCCATTTTTAATTTTTACGGTGTCCTACTGGGTATGTATATACACATCCCTACATGGGATTTTCCTGCACATTTCATGTCTTATATAGAAAAAAGGAAAATCGATGGTGACATCAGTGAAGCATTGTGGTACCTTGAGCGCATTGATTGTGTTCGGTGGTCAGACATGGAGATCAAAGGTCAGTATATCTTTAGTTATTACTTTATCAAGTTTTGGTCAGGTTGGGACTTATTTTCTGGTTGGGAATGTATTTTTACCCTTTATTCCTTGAATTATTTTCTCATACTCAAATGTATTCCTTATAGGTTATTTTATGCATGGTTTTACTCTAAATGTTGGATTATTTTATTATTCACCTATAATTTTTTTCAGAGAGATAGTTGTGTGCATGCATATAGTTAAATTAGGATAATGTCCCCAATTTTAGTTTATTTCTTCTCATCACTTGTCACTAGCCCCTATCTTATTCAAGGTGGGAATGTGGTTTTCCCACCCAGATTACCATGGGACAGGAGGGCCCCAATGGGCTGGTTCAAGAAAAGTGGTATCTGAGATGGTTTGACCTCACATTGGAGTAGAGTTTGACCCATTGAGAGGATTGGTTGGGAACCTAGGGTAATAGTTTTTGAGTGTCTCAAGTTTTACTTTCAGGCAAAAGAACTTAGTATTGGTGTGGTGACCGACATATCCATACACTAGGAATCTGACTACCTTCTTGTTAAGTTAACATACCAAGGATTCAGTTATGGGGAACATATAGCACATAAATTATATAGTATTGTGTCTTTTAAATTTAATTCTTTATTCATCTCTATATATGCGCTCATCCAACTATGGTAAATATTTATAATTTTCAGGATGCCTTTGTGAAGACAGTCGACAAGGTTATCATGTCACAACCTGACCCTATCGGTCTTGGGCCACAACTACCCCAAGCTCGCCTCTATAGGCCAGGGGCTGGAGACAAGCACCGATGGCATAAAAATCTCGGGGAGGCCTTTTCCTAAGTTCCTGCACACACACACACAATCCAATAAATGCAGAAGTGCAGAGTAAAAAGGAAACCAAAGTACATACTATAATATACCAACCAAAAATCATGCATCGACCTCTAAAAACATAACAAGTAAAGTTCTGAAAAGTGGGCTAACAAGTAAACTAAACAGAAAAGGGAAGAACAAGCACCTGACTAGAAAGGTTCCAAAACCCTACAATAGGTAAATTAAAGTAAACAAATGGTGAGTCTCACACCTTAAAATCCTACTACGACCACTGAACGCAGCCCAAGCTCCTGTGTCCTCTGCGCTCCTTCATAGTCTCGATAAAGCTGTCTGTCGTCTACAAGGTTACACCAAGTGCGGGAAAAGCCCAAGCAGGGGTGAGTATAAAGAAACTCATTAGGATGCCCCGAAAGCTTGATGGAGAAAAAAGGAGGTACCAAAATGGTGTGAAGTAGACAGAACAAAGAACTGTGTAAGAGTACAATTGAGAGAGTGCAGCTCAACCCAATAAAAGAAAGGAAGTAGACTCCTCCAATCAAAGAGGAGTAAGACACGAAAAGCACGTGGAATACCCCGCGCGTCTTTGCCCCTCCTATAAGGAGAGTAACCGAACACAAGGAGTGGGAAAAAAGTAGGGTGTATGTATATATATATGATCAATAAGAAACCCAAACGATTGTGTAAGGGGATATCTATCTCCATGCTCAGTACAAGAAAAGTCACCACAGTTCTAAGGGTAACCATCCCTAATGCCCAAAATTCCCGCACATTAAAGTTGTCTCATTGCTAAACTGTACAACCAAGGTCCTTCTCCAGTAATCATGAAGAAAAGTCACTGACTAGCCTCATAGAAAAGGGATGAGTCTGAAAGATGTTGTCGGGTAACCCACTGCCCAGCCCAGCTAGAGGGTAAACCCTAAGAGGTCATCGGGTAACCCACTGCCCAACCTCACTAGAGGGTAAACCCTTAGGTCAATGGGTAACCCACTTCCCAGCCCCACCGGAGGGTAAAACCTAAGGTCAATGAGTAACCCACTTCCCAGCCTCCCTAGAGGGTAAACCCTAAGGTCAACAGGTAACCCAATACCTAGTCCCGCTGGAGGGTAAACCCTAAGATCAACGGGTATCCCACTGCCCAGCCCCGCTGGAGGGTAAACCCTGATATTCTGGTGTGTAACCAATGGACCAAACCCACTGGAGGGTAAACTCAGAACTGGTCTGATAACTCCGCACTACTCGTGCCATCACGGGGTGTCACTAACATCGCTACCATGTGTTGGTTTGGAGTGCGTCAAAGGAACCTCCGACCAACACCCTTTCATATTTCCACATTTAATGAGATCTCAAAAGCGGTTCCGCATGCCAAAACATATTACACCGTTAAAATCCTCGTGAAAAAACACGCAAGATAGACTATTTACTCACCCCAGACGGACGTCTGATGAAAAGGTCGTAGTACACTGCACTCAGCTTAAAAGACAGCCTGTGGGCCCCACCTCAACTCTGGATTCAACGCCAGAAACAAACCTAGAATACATCGTCTCAAAGCCAGGGTTACAATGCTGTTGACGTCTCCTAAAACAGACTCCAGATGCAGAAGCTGCAACTCCCCATGTTATGCAAACGGAGCCCTGTAGGGCCCACGCCTCGACCCTGAAACACGTCACGTAGATCATACCATTGCGTTCCTTGCAGATAACCTCAAGGAATATGCTATTCATTTTCCCTGAACGAACTTATGAAGCAAAGTCGTAAAGACACAACATACGTCCAAAATCCGCCTCGTGGGGCCCACGCATCGGGCCTGGATTTAGGTGGGCGGATTGCACTGTCGCAATACCCTCGGAATATCACTCATAAACAAGTGCTCAAACTCCCCAAACGTATGTCAGGTGAAAAAGTGGCGTTTCACCATAAAATGTGTGAACGAGGCCCGTTGGGGACCGCACCTTGTCTCTAACCCGAACGCTTCGGAAATCACCTCAAAAACTCTGCACAATGTCTGGGGTCACACTACCGCTGAAGACACATCAACCGGACATCCCAAATAGGAGTTAGGTCCGACGCAAGAATAATTAATTAATTAAATAATTAATTAATTATTCTCCTTAATCATTTCGTGCCACCAAGCAACGAAACCAAACTGCAAGGGTTTTGAAACAACTTTGGATGGACCATCTCAACTCCAGGGCCACAACGCCTCTAACGGCGTGTCAAACGGGCGTCCGGATTGCGAATACGTTTGTTGAAAACTTTAATAATAATTTATTATTATTAACTTAAAGTGTTTTGGGTCATCCATCCTCAGGAAAAGAATCCAAAAACCACGAAACCCAATTCAAAATGTCCGTCTCACCGACACGAATCTGAAGCCGCTGACGACGCGTCAAACAAAAGCGATGTTTATGAGATAAGCCCCCTTGAACAAAAGGGGCCCAAAATTGGGCCGGTCCAGACTGGTCGGCACGGTCCAGACCACCGGACCATGGCCCAACAGCGAATCTGGCACAGTTCGCCGCGGCCCCCTAGCCGCGGCCTGTCCAAAAAACCACCGGACCCCTCATGTCCGACTCTTTCAAGTAGAATGACCAACTGGTTGGTCTTTTCTCCGTGCCACATAAAGATGCCCCGCCGAATGTGGGTCCTTGTTCGCGCGCCTCCCCTGAGGTCAGCACCTCGGGTCCTCCGCCCCGACCGCGACCGGCCGAGGCCGCCGCTTCCGGACCGGCCGAGCTTACCGCCGTACAACGGCCGCCCATGCCGCGACCGCCCCAGGCCTCCCCTCTCCACCGCCTGGGTTCTCCACACCGCACCGTCCACCTCTCCGCTTGGTACCTCTGCCGGACGCCGCCACACCTCACCAACCACACCCGGGTGCTCTACTCTAGCCACCCACGATGCCGCCATCCTAACCGGACACACTCGACGCCACCTCTCTGCTTGACCGCTGGCCGCCGCACACCGGCCGTGTGCAGCCCTCATGTTGCTGGTGAATCTTTGGCCGGTTCCACTGCTACATCACCCCAACCTCCGGCCACCGCTCCTTGCCAGAGCCCAGACTTCCGTCGGCCGCCTCAACCACTTCAGTGACCCGATTTTAAAACTGATGGCGGTTTTCGGATCCTCGGGATGAGTCCTTTGCAGCGCCTGCCCCGAACAATGATCCGAGGGTCGATTGGTGCATCTGAAAAATTCGGACGAAGAATGACGTAGAACGCGTCAAACATTGGATTTAAAACGGGACTTGGACGGTGGCCGTGTTTTTTTCAGCCATTTTCCCAATTAAAAAATTATAGAATTAAAATGACGGATTTGACAAAAACTCAATAAATTAACAAAGGAGTGGAAAATCAATAGAAAGCCTACCTCGATCCAGTATTTCGTCGTTAGCGACACACCTGCTGCGATCCCACTTCGATTTTCTGGAGTTCGCTCCTCAATTCGACGTAGAACAACAAAGAACACTGAAGAAATATATATATATATATATATATAGAGAAGGGAAAATTATGGATTTCCATTAAATCCAACACATAAGTGAATTTTGTAAACTTTCTCTGAAACTCTACCGTCAGGAGAGAATTCAGAAACCTCCTTAACCACCTATTTTATATCATGCCTAGGAAAAACACCACATTTCAAACTCAATGGAAGTCTTGGATTTCCTTTCTGAGACTTTGTTCAAAAGTTATTTGAAAAGAACTCCATTGATAAAAATCACTAAGTCATTATTTTAAAATGACGATTTTCCCCTGGGTGAAATATCTCACAGCAGGCCCGCGCCCGAAACTTTTACACCCCTCCTAGGGTAAACGACATGCTTCGGACACAACCGTGCCCTAGGATTTCCGATCCGAGATACCATTTAGGAGAAAACACAACCCCTCCATGTGCATAGTATAAAAACACTTAATATTTTCGTATAATTTATTCCGGGCACACCGGGCCTCAGAATCACACACCGTCTCAGATCCTAACTCTGAAAACATATATAGAAACATTCCAAAGTCTTACAGGAAAAAAACTGGGTCTCTGCATCATTCCCTCCTTCAAGATTTTCTTCCTTGAAAAAAAAACTAGGAAAAACAACTCAGGATACAGATCTCACGCCTAACACTTCTGCTCCCAAGAAAACTTGCACAACACCATGCTGGAAGAACATGCAAACCAAAGGGATGGTTCATACTCATAAGGTCTGCTACTTTCGATGAAATGCATAGGAACACACACGCACCTCATCATCTGTGACACATGGAAGACGTCATGTACCCACTCATACTATTGGGAGGGTAGGGAAAGATGGTAGGAAACCTCTCAATCTCTCGCAAAATTCCCGAATGGCCCAAAGAAACTTGGGGGACTACCCCGGCCGAACCTCTACTTTCCAAATCACAACCGAAATCATGGTTTTTTCTTAGAACATGGTCTCATGATTCCCTCCTCTAGAATACCCATCTGGTGAAACAACCAAGGATATCTAGTCACACAAGTTTTCAAAATCATTGCATCACAACTAAGACTATCTTACATGCTTCATAAGTGGATGAGTCAACACCATCGACTGAAGAAAAGTTAGACCCTCCAAGTCCAACGGGGTCAACTGTTGGGAAGATAACTACTACGAAACTTCCCGTACCTGACGAGTCTGGGACTTTCTGCTAAGGGAACCTGCTACAACACTTCCATTTTTCTGGAACATAGACTACCTCGAAAACATAGTCCTATAAACATTTCAACTCGCACCGTCGTCTCAAGTTCAAGTCTATCTGAGTAAGGATACACCTGAGACACTGGTGGTCAAAGAAAACCATAAAGTGCTCTCCTAGAAGATAACATCTCCACATTCTCAGGGAAAAGGCTACCACCACCAGCACCACATAGTGAATCACGTAGTTCTATTTATGGGGTGTCCATCATCTCGACCTGTACTTGATAACAGTATTAAGATTGACGTTGAGCATACAAGGTACCAAAAAATAGGGTAGGCGAGAAAACTCATCCAACCGCCATAGGATAGAAATGAAAAGCACGTGGAATACCCCACGTGTCTTTTACCCTCTTGGAAGGAGATTAATCCCCAAAATAGGCACTCTTCCAAACCTACTAGTGGAACCTCAAGCAAAGGGAGGTCAAGAAGAAAAGCCCCACTAGAAAATCTTGAACCTGCTCTGACACTCCACCGCACAACCCTGCCATGAATGCACATGTCAGAGGGAATCATCCACCACACCTCAATACTATCTACTTTGGGTGGTATTGAATCTCCATCATGGTTTTTAGAACATAAAAAAATGTGTCTTAGTGGGTGAAGAACCCCTCTTTTCCATGCATTCAAAGCTACATCGGACAACACTAACACATGGTTACACCGACGCCCTGCGTCACTCTCAATAACCCCTAGAACAAGGATTTTGACTAAAATAGTACCTCATGCATAATCTAAAAAGTTCTACTAAGAAAATTAGAAAAAGACACAGAGCGTATCTCTTATCATCTCATACGATGCAGGATTGCAGACATCCATAGCACACAACTACCCGCGGCCCCGTCTGTCAGCTCCCTGAGCCTAACATGGGCCACCTAGTGGTGGTGGAAGGACCTCGAAACGTCATCCACCAACCACAGTTCTTCCTGATCTTCTGCCAACACCTCCTCCCTGGGGACTACACTGTCCTCACCTGGGAGTTCTCTGATCACGACACTGCCTCTGTCATGGTGGTGTGTCTACCAACTATCTGGAAAACTCATCACATTTAGTCGGGTCGTCACCCGCCACATGACCTTGCACATCACAATCATAGAACTAGTCCTCCCTAGGCTATCTCGGTGATTTAAGATTCCCCAACCATGTGCCTGAGTCTCATCAAGGGGAGACCTCCGACATCGAGGTCCTTCCATTTGACGTCCCTCTGATAGAAATTGCTCTGTCAATAGTGCATGCTCCAACACCCTGAGATGGGTGAGGATGCACAAGGGCACTACGCTGGGATGAATCTCCTCTATAGAGACCTCACTCAAGTTATGTGCTCAAAAGTTTCCATCATGGACCACATCCAAAGAGTACTAAGTAAGGTCTGTGAACCTAGTCGCGTACTCAGCCACTTCTATCACTCCCCGATGAAGCCCCAGAAGCTCCAGAAACTATAATAAGCGTAAGTAGGAGAGGTAGTACTCCTCAAGAAATAGCTGTTAGAAGTCATCCCATGTGAGTAGCAACTCATCGTGCATCTGAGTGACCCTGGATCTACTAATACCAAACTGCATGGTGGAAAAACCGGCTGTCAAAGCCACCATCAACCTGTAAGTGTCCAAACAAGCCTGAAAAGGTGAACCACTAAATCTATCCAACCATTTACTGTCTGAGGGTATGTATCACCATGGAACCTCAATGGTCTCGGACGTTGGAACTCACATAGCGCGCCCAACCTGCACTCGTCATTGGCCTTCACTGCCGGTACTATCTGCTAGTCCACAGTTGTAGGTGCTACTGCCTGTCCTCCTGGAGAAAGGGTAATCATATGATGGATCTTGAAATGAGGCCTCATCGCTCACAGAATCGTCCTCACGAACCAGAGCTAGTATCCTGGATGACTATCATCGTGAAGACATCATGAATATGATCAAGGAGTACCACGATCAAATGAGCATATATATATCAATAACGATGGGGAGATGACTAAAAAAGGATAGTCAAATACTCAAACCTAAATGATTCACGAACCAATGTTCTTTGCAAAAAGTTTCTCAGCAAATAGAGTCGACAAACGGGTAATCAAGGCCCTCATGAATGGATACATCGACCGCCATACCATCACTGGACTCCCTGGCCTGAGAGACACTCTCGAGACACGTTGACACTATTGCCCTAAAACTAAACCAATTACTTTTTAGGGACGTCTGAACAACGCCCCAAGGAACTAACCACCTCTGATACCACTTTGTCATGACCTGACCCAACCGGTCTCGAATCGCAAGTGCCCCAATACGGCCTCCATAGGTCAGGGGCTGGTGACAAGTGCCAAAGGCGTAACAATCTTGGAAAGGCCTCTGCCTAAGTACCTATACACACACACACACACAACCCACTCATTAAAGAAGCGCAGAGTAAAAAGGAAACCAAAGTACGGACTACAATATCCCAACCAAAAAGAATGAATCGACCTCTAAAAACAGAACAAGTAAAGATCTAAAAAGTGGACTGACAAGTGAACTGAATAGTAAAGGGGAAAACACACGCCCAACTAGAAAGGTTCCAAAAATCAAAAATAGGTAAACGAAAGTAAACATCTCGTGAGTCTCACACCTGAAAATCCTACTATGACCAGTGAACACAGCCCAAGCTACTATGTCCTTTGCGCTCCTCTGTAGTCTCGATCGACCTGTCGATCATCTACAAGGGCACACTAATTACAGGAAAATCCCAAGTAGGGGTAAGTATAATGATACTTACTAGGATTCCTCAGAAGCTCGAGGGAGAAACAAAGGAGGTACAAAAAGGGTGAGTAGTAGAAAGAAAAAAGAAAAGTGTAAAAGTACAATAGAGAGAGTGCAGATCAACCCAATAAAAGAAAGGAAGTAGACTCATCTAATACAAGAGGAGAAAGTCAAATAAAGCATGTGGAATACCCCATGCTTCTTCACCAATCCTAGAAGGAGAGTAACCAAACCCAAGGAGTAGGAACAAAGTAGGGTGTATGTATATATATTCTCTACAAGAAATCCGAACGAGTGTGTAAGGGGATCTCTATCTCCAAGCTCGGCACAAGAAAAGTCACCACAGTTCTAAGGGTAATTATCACAAATGCCAAATAGTCCCATACGTCAAAGCTGTCTCATCGCTAAATCGTAAAACCAAGGTCCTGCTCCGATAATCATAGATAAAACTCAATAACTAGCCTTATAGAAAAGCACCGAGTCTGAAAGAAGTCATAGGGTAACTCACTACCCAGCCTAGCTGGAAGGTAAACCCTAAGAGGTCGTCGAGTAACCCACTGCACAGCCCCACTGGAGGGTAAACCCTAAGGTCAATAGGTAACCCACTGCCCAGCCCCACTAGAGGGTAAACCCTAAGGTGAACGGGTAACCCACTGCCCATCGCCACTGGAGGGTAAACCCTAAGTTCAACGGGTAACCCACTGTCCATCCATGCTAGAGGGTAAACCCTAATATCAACGGGTAACCCACTACCTAGACCCACTGGAGGGTAATCCATGATACGCCGGTGGGTAACCCATGGCCCAACCCCACTTGGGGGTAAACCCGGAACTGGTCTGATAACTCCGCACTACCCGTGCCATCAGTGGGTGTCACTAACATCGCTAACGTGCATCGGTTCAGAGTGCGTCAAAGGAACCTCCGACCAATGCCCTTTCATATTTCTACATTTAATGTGATCTCTAAAGAGTCTCTACACTCTTAAAAAAATTACACCATTGCAATCCTCACGGAAACACCCACAAGATAGACTATTTACTCACCCCAGACAGATGTTTGATGAAAAATTCACAGTACGCCGCACTCAACTTAAAAGACGGCCTGTGTGCCCCCGCCTCAACTCTGGCTTCAACAAATGAAACCACCCTAGACAACATCATCCCGACGCCAGGGTTACAACACCACTGACGGCGCCTAAAATGAACCCCAGATGCAGAAGCTGCAACTCCCCGTGTTATGCAAACAGGGCCCTGTGGGGCCCACACCTCAAACCTGAAACACATCATGCAGATCGTACCACTGTGTTCTTTTAAGATAACCTCGAGATGTAGGCTATTCATTTTCCCTGAATAGACTTATGAATCAAAGTTGTAAAAATGCAGCATACTCCTGAAAGCCGTCTCGAGGGGCCCATGCCTCAGGCCCGAATCTAGGCAGGCAGATTGCGCCATCCCAATCCCCTTGGAAGAACACTTAGAAATAAGTCCTCAAACTCCCTAAATGGATGTCGGGTGAAAAAGTGGCATTTCACCGTAAAACATGTGAACCAGGCCCGGTGGGCCCTGCACCTTGTCTCTAATCCGAATGCTTCGGAAAGTGCTTTAAAAAGTCCGCACGAGGATTGGGGTCACGCTGCCGCTGACAGCATGTCAATCGGACATCCCAAGTATGAGTTAGGTCTGACGCAAGAATATTTAATTAATTAAATAATTAATTAATTTTTCACATTAATCATTTCGTGCCACCGAGCAACGAAACCAAACTGCACAGGTTCCGAACCAACTTTCGAAGGACCGTCTCAATATTAGGTGCACATCGCCTCTAACGATGCGTCAAACGAGCGTCCAACTCACGAATACGTCCGTTGCAAACTTTAATAATAATTTATTATTATTAACTTAAATTGTTTTGTGTCACCCGCCCACAGGCTTAGAACCCAAAAACCACGAAACCAAATTCGAAAAGTCTATCTTGCTGACATGAACCCACAACCACTGACGGCGCATCAAACGGATTCACCATTTAGGAGATAAGCCCCCTTGAACAAAAGAGGCCCAAAATTGGGTGGTCCAGACCGCTGGCCTGCGGACCAGCCGCAGGTCCGGCCCAGTTCGCCGTGGCCCGCTGGCCGCGACCCATCCGAAAAACCACTAGACCCCTTGGGTCCAACACTTTCAAGTAGACCGGCTAACTGGCTGGTCTTTGCTCTGCGCCACACAAGTAGGACCCGCCGAATGCAGGTCCTTGTCCGCGTGCCTCCCCTGAGGTCAGCACCTCGGGTCCTCCGGCCGGACCGCGACCGTCCGAGGCTGCCACCTCCGCACCGGCCGAGCGCACCGCCCCACGTAGGCTGCTCGTGCCGCGGATTCCCGGGCCTCCCCGCTCCACCGCCTGGGTTCTCCACACCGCACCGGCCGCCGCTCCGCTCGGCGCCTCCACCAGACGCCACCACACCTCACCGGCTGCACGCTGGTGCGCTGCTCCGGCCACCCCCGACGCCTCCATCCTCATCGGTCGCACCGGAATCCACCTCTCCGCTTGAACACTGGCTGCCACACACCGGCCGAGTGTCTCCCTCGCGCTGCCAGTGAAACTCCGTCTAGTTCCACAGCTACACCACCCCGACCTCCGGACACCGCCCCTTGCCAGAGCCGAGACTTCTGTCGGCTGCCACAACCACTCCGGCGGCCCAATTTTAAAACCAAATGTGATTTTTTTCTCCTCAGGACGAGGCCTTCGCAGCACCTACCCCCGAACAATGATCCAACGATCAATTGGCGCATCTAAAAAATTCGGACGAAGAACGAAGAAGAACACGTCAAACATGGGATTTAAAACGGGACTCAGATGGTGTCCGTGTTCGTTCGACCATCGTCCCAATTCTAAAAGTATAGAATTAAAATGATGGATTTGACAAAAAATCAAGAAACTAACAAAGGAGCAGAAAATCAACTGAAATCCTACCTCAATCCGGTCGTTCGTCATTTACGACGCTCCCGTGCGATCCCACTTCGATCCGCCAAAGTTCGCTCCTTAATCCGGTGAAGAACAACGAAGAACACCAAAGAACAAGAGAGAGATATCGAGATAGAGAGAAGTGAAAATTATGGCTTTCCCTTAAATCCAACACTTAAGTGAATTTATAAACTCTCTCTGAAACTCTACTGTCGGGCGAGAATTACAAAACCTCCGCGCCCGCCTATTTTATATCATGCCTATTCAAATCACCCCATTTCGAACTCAAAGGAAGTCTCAGATTTCTGTTCCAAGACTTCGTTCGAATTTCATTTGAAAATAATGTGAGTGATAAAAATCACTAATTCATTATTTTAAAATGATTATTTTTCCCCTCGGTGACATCTCTCGCAGTAGGCCCACGCCCAAAACTTTTACACCATACCTAGGGTAAAAGGCATGCTTCGGATGCAACCGGGCCCTCAGAATTCTGATCCGAGCTACCATTTAGTAGAAAACACAATCCTTCAATGTGCATAGAATAAAAACACTTAATATTTTTGTATAATTTATTCTGGGCACACCGAGCCTCGGAATCGCACGCCGTCTCAGCTCCTAGCTCTAAAAATATATGTAGAAATATTCCAAAGTCTTATAGGGAAAAAACCAGGTCTCTACACATCAATAGAGGATTGTGATGATGATAACTTGAGTGATGAATCCAAATTTTAGGGGACATATCATGAGGTGTTTACTCTTGGTGAATAGGGAGTAGTTTCACTACCTATTGAGCAGAAGATAGTGCTAATAAGTTAGGCTAATGATGTGCACAGTCTTATCACACTACACGACTTCCATCATATGAACTGTTAAGGTTCTATGGTAAGCTAGACCCTCAGGAAATAGAGGATTGGATTAAGTTAGTGAACTGAATCTTCAATATTGTTCGAACCATGACCGATCAGATGGTTTTTCATGCATCTATCCATCTTCATGGGGCTTCAAGGTAATGGGGGAGTCTAATAACAAATACCCATGATGAGACAACACTCTCATGCTTAGATGTCCAAAAAATATTTTGTGATGAGTATTTCCTTTTGTTATTTCACTCCATGCGGATTCAAGATCTTATTAAGCTACAATAGGGATATATGATGGTTTTTGAGTACATTGTGAGTTTTAATGACCTCATGTATTACTCCCTCAATATGGTATGAGATGGGTTATTCTAGGAAAAAAATATTTAGAAGGGTCTCCATAATGAAATCCATGGAAGTATAGTCTCTTTATGAATTCTTACCTACGATAGAGTGATAGATTGAGATCTGGTGATATAAATATTCATAATAGAGGGATACAAGGTTTATGGAGCTGATATTGGCCATTTTAGAGCTAGGTTATCCATAAAATCTAGTACAAGATATATGTTAGGGTCTTGGTGTAAATGGCATACTCATTCGCAGAATCAAACATGGGGATATATGGATCAGGGATAACACAGAGGATCCATTCAACAGGGTGAGGGAAAATGCTATTCTTGTGATGAATAAGGTCACATGGCTCATAATTTCTTGGCATGAATTTCCTAAGAGGGTAGGAATACAATGGATAGACTACCATGACTGAGGAAATGTTGTGACCAAGGATCTTCTAGGCATGGTCAGGGTGACCCCCAATATAACAACCCATAATTTTTATACATATATATTACATATTAATGGATGAATATTCATTACATAACATTTCTATCGATTCCATAATCATTTAGGTCTAATATCTTTGGAAACATGGAATCATAGACAACCAGTTCATAAAATACCTATATTTCTTCCTACTTATTTCTTCATAACTAGATCATTTCTTAGACATATCATAATTAATACCATTATTCATAATAAGGGGTAAGGAAACATAATAAAAGGGTGATCTTGATGCTCAATAAGGGTAAATAAAAAATATATCAATGATTAAATAATCTTAACATGAGAAGAAGTCCATAAGAACATGATCTCAATATTTAAAAATTATACCCTGTATATCATAGATCATTATATTGAGTCAAGGAATGAATCGCAGAAGTTTATAAGACACGAATAATAAAGGAATAAAAAAACATAATCCATGTTAGTATAAAATTGGTATTAGACATATAAATGTGTCATAAACATAAGCATAAAAAATATTTTCCTTAGTAGTAAAGGATTATTTACAAGACTATAATAGTTGAATGAGTTCACTCCCCAAACCATCGTAGTGGTCAGGATTCACTTCCAAGACTATCATAGTGGACAAATTCCCTTTATAAACTGGGTTAACTCCCCATTTTAGTTTTATTTATCTCATGAGATATCAATCTTTACCTAATGCATTGGAGTGAGATATAGGTCCCACACATCACATAATAAAAATCATATATATGTGTACTAAAAGAGGATAAAAAATTCATCATATCATAACCCATAAAAAGAAATGGGATTCATAAAAATTTTATCATAACATAACCCATGTTAAAGAAATGGGTTTCATAAACATTTAATTATATCATAACCCATATAAAATAAATGGATTTTATAAACATTTAACCTTTTTATCAAAAAAAGAAAACTCCCAAAGAAAGAATAAAGGTGGTATCCTTGGATAATATACCCAGTAAATAATAAGTAACATCAAATAATTTCATATTATATTTAAACATATTTTTAAATATCACTTTAAATAATTCTTGAGTAAAATAACTTTCCATTTTGAAATCATTTCTTTTCAAAAAGCTACAAAATTACAAAGGATATTTTTTATTTTAAAAGAACCTTGAAACCTTTAAATAAATATTCAATGAAAAATTTATAAATTATTATAGGAAAACCCATTCATTCTATATAATTTAGAAAATATTAATTCCATATTTTTGTTGAAAAATTCACAAAATACCTCATTTGAAAAAAGAAAAAAAGATTCATGTCAAACCATTTTTATAAAGTAAAACATTGGTAAAAATAATATTAAAAAAATAATAGGATAATGGTAAAATAAAATTTTTAAATAGTTTTATAAAACATGGATATGGAAGATAAATATTACCCACTGGGTACTGAAATATAAACAATCCCAAATATTTATGTGATTCTAAAATAAACCCTTAAATTGAGTTCACCTTGATTAGAAATCACTCTAAATTCCTACAAAATAATTTTAGATTAATTATAATTTAATATAAAATTCATTTTCATTCTTATAATATATTATATTATCCCTTTATAACATTTACACTCCCCCATTTTTTAATAATTTCTTATTAAAATTGTTATTTTCAGGTTTTAACTGTTTCATTTGTCTTGGGTATATATGTTCAGTAGTTTCTGTACTAGTACATTTATCTAGGTTATATCATCTCTTTAATATTTATAATGGTATAAATATAATATATATTCATTATATATATATATATATTCATATCCATCCTTAAAATTTAGATATAGAAAAATGAATTACACCATTCACTAAGATGGTTGGCCATATGTATGCATGAACACCGTTTTTATTTTTAAATGGATAGAACAAAATCAAGGTAAATATTAATTAAAATTTTAAAAGATAATTATTATGTCACATATATCATATATATTAATCAAATTTATCCTTATTACCATCCCTGTAAAATGTAAAAAAAATGGATCATATCGCTTCGTGGAGATGGTAGTCCACTCGTACATATGAGCGACATTATTGTTTGTCAAAGGATTAGATGGTAAGAATGTAGAAATGATATTATTATTAATCAAGTGTAATTTTTTAATTAATATAATATATAAACATTTCACCCATGATAATACCCATCCATAAAATATAGTGATGAAAAATGAATTGTTTGGCAACATGGAGATGGTAACCCGTACACATGCATGAATGGTACTTCCACTTGATGTTTGATAGTAACATGGTTTTATATTGGGGTTTTAATAATAATAATAAATTATAGAATATTTAGGATCACTAATTTATTATTTTTGGATACAAACCATATATTTTTTTAGTTAAAGAAGAGTATAAAATAAAGTAATTGGTTAAGAAGATTACCTCTTCTTAGAAATGAGTCCTTTAGATATCCTATAAAGCGCTCTAGGGTTGGTCTTTTTTGAAGAATATAAGCTATATAATGTTCCTAGGTAAGTTTATTGAGTAAATATTTGGAGTTTGGTTGAGCTATAAGACTCAAATTGGTGTGAATAAATGAGGGAAAAAGTGACATTTTATAATTGAGGTGAGGGGCAGTTTAAAATTTCTCAAAATATTAAATTATAATAAATTAATTATCTATTAAAATTACTCTAAATTGAAATGTATTAGAATATAAGATAATATAGGGGTTTAATACCATAAAATAATATAATTTATACATGTTTTTTTCATTTTATATCTTATCATTTTGATTAACCCTTAGTTAACCAATTTTAATTTTAACCATGTTAACACCTTTTTCAATATCAAAGGGGTGTAGTTTTTTATTTATAAGGTAAAAATAAGTCCATAAATGGATAATATATTAAATTTTAAAATATATAATACTCACCCTATCTTATTTGAATATTTTTATTATTTTTAAATAATTTAAGAAAATATTATTTTGATAAAATATCATTATTATAAATTTTGATACAATTCAATTATTTAAAATATAAACACATAAAGAAAAAAGGGGGGATTCAAATATAATGATTTAAAACCTCCAAAATATTTCCTATAGATCTATAAATTATTGGGTCACATTGAATCATTCAAATTATATCACTTTTAATATTTTTAAAATCATTTATTATATTTTTTATTAAATAGAGACATACATTGGTGTTTCATAAGTAGATAAGGTCATTATATAAGTAATAAATATTAAAAATAAATTTATATGATGAATATAATTTTATTAATCTCAAAATTTACAATTATATTTATTCATAAATTAATTTTTTCCCTATGTGTACACATAAAGAATAATAAAAACAAAGAGAGTGACATTTTGTACCTTTCTTTGATTTAAATAATTTATAAGTTATTTTCATGGAAAAGTTCACATTAAAAAACAAAATATAGAGACTAAAATTTTAAGGGTAGAATTAATTTAATTTAATAATAATTAATAATGACAATAATTGTCTTATTAATTATTTTTAATCTAGATTAACCTGATTTACCCTTTACCAAGGTGATAAATTTCATCACGATTACTATTAATATTGACAAAAAATAAAAGAGGTCTATTTATAAAATTTTAAACTCTTGATTATAAATAATTATTTTTTATATAATTCAGTATGTATAAATGATATAAATTAATTTTAATTTAAGTGCAAAAAATTTGAAAAGACTTCTTTTTTAGAAAAAATAAATTTTATCCACAAAACTGAATCTATTGTTATCTAATGTCTAGAAAAATATTTTTTATGTGTTTAAAAAGTTTTATAAAGTAAATAATATATAAATTTAATTAAAATCATTCAATAATAGGGGTTAATTTATTTTACAAAGATAAAAATATATTACACGCATAAAAGCTATTTGTTTTAGAAAAAATATATTTTTTCTTTCAAATGATTTTAATTTTAATTTATATTCAATTGATTTCTAATGAATTAATTTTATACATATATACCCACAAATTTTTAATAATTTATTTTTTTCTATTCATATTTTACAATCTAATGGCTATGTTATAACTATAATTTTAGATAATAATATTTTAATACTACATCACAGTTTATTTAAACTTATGGTAGTGATTAACAAAAGTTAATGAATAAATGAAATTATTTAAAGAGAAATATTTCATAAAGAGTCAGGTTGTTACATTCTGACCCCATTAAAATGAATTTATCCCTCTAAATTCATCACTATGATATAAACAAATTAGAATACCTATGACTTATCACATCCTTAGGTTTCCACATAGCTTCCTCAAATAGGTGGTTTCAACAAAAAACTTTGATCGAGTGAGTGTTATTTTTTCTTATCACTTTCTCTATATGATCCAAAATATATACTAATTTATACTTATAATATGTATATTTCTCTAGTTTTAGTTACTTTGAGTTTATTATATTTCAACAATTAGGTATGAACCTCCTTAGGAGAGATACATGAAATATATCATGAAGTTGAGAGAGATTTGGAAGATGTTCCAATTGATAAGACACCATCACAAAATGATCATGAATTTGAAATGGGACAATATATATAGGAACTATTTTACCATTATTTACAAAACTAGTCACCCTATTCTAGGGATATATTTATAATAATCCCTTATCACCAACTTTGAAGTCTATATCTTTTTGATGATAGTCAACATAACTTATTTTTCATATATGAGTTTCTATTATGTGAAATTGAATGTCTCTAACCTTATATTACATTTACTCAAATATATTAGGTTCCATTATCTTTATTTCTCCAACTTCATTCCACCATGTTTGAGTTCTTCACTTCCCAGCATAGAGGGTTTCATAAGGAACCATCTTAATGATGTAGTGAAAACTATTATTGTAAGAAAAGTTTACCAAAGAGGGCATTGACCAAAAAATCATTTGAAATCCAAAGAATAATATCTCAACATGACTTATAGAGTTTGAATGGTCCTTTAATAATAAACATATATCTAAGGATGGTGGGTAGTGTCGAAGATTAAATCTATATGAAGAGCCTACAAATGACTTATCCAAAACATTGATGTAAACATCAAATAATGAAAAAATACAATTGATAGTGGTAAAACATTAAATTTTCAAACTTCCTTAATGTATAACCAAATTAATTTATAAATATACAAATATTTTTAATGTGAATAAATTTTTATCACTTTGTAAGGTGATTGAATATAACCCATATAACATTATTTTCTTAGATGTTTTGGGGAGTCTCATGAGAACATACATGGTGATGTTTTTCCATTTTCATTATGGCATGGGTAATGGTGATAATGTCCCATTATAATTATATCTCTAAACCTTAACTTGATTATATAACAATAAACAAGAAACATACTCTGTAATATCTCTCTCTGTTCAATCCCACCAGAAATAATCTTTCAAATCTTTATACATCTTCATACTTCTAGGATGAATAGAGAATGAAGAATTATGAAATTCATCCATTAGATAATAATTAAAATGTGGAACCAAAGGTAAATATATATGGTTATTAAAACTTATTATTTCATAAAAATAAAGGTTGAACTCAAGAACATTTATCACCTTCTTTTACAGATCAATATATTTCTTATGTGCCTCTTTAACCTTCACTTGGATAGATGACTGAATACTAATTTTAGAAAGATAATATTTCTCACTTTCCTTCAAGATTTAAATATCCAAATTTTTTAATTCCAGAAATATATAATCTTTTTTGATCCTCATAATTGATAATAAGAAATGATCCTTTTGACTCAGATCATCTGCCACCTTGTTCACTTTACCAGGGTAGTAATTTATTAAGTAGTAATAACCTTAATCAGATCTAACCATATTCTTTGGTGCATGTTAAGCTCTTTTTGAGTGAGAATATAATTTATTTTTTTGATTAATATATATCTAAATTTTTTTTCCATATAGATAATACCTACACATATTTAATGAAAAAATTACTATAGATTACTCCAAACCATGATTTGGGTAATTTTTCTCATGGACCTTCAATTGTCATTAGGCATAAGCTATAAAGATATCATTCTGCATGAGGATTCACCCAAATACCTTAATTAATTAATAAATATAAATTAAAAAACCTTCTTTAATACAAGGTAGTTTAAGAATATATGTATTGACTCTATTTATCTTAATTTCCTTAAAACATTACTCACATCTTTCCGAAGGATATTGTATCCCTTATAAATTAACTCAGTGAGTGGATTACGTAGACATGAAAAATTCTTCACAAAGCATCAATAAAACACATAAAAACAAACAAAAACTATGAATATTAGTCTTAGGGGATGGTCAAGGACAATATTAAATAACATCTATCTCTGAACGGTCTACTTATATACCCTCACATGAGATTATATGACCCCAAAATTAAACTTTTCAAATCCGATTTTTACACTTTGTAAATTTTAAATAAATCCTATACTTCCTTAGGTTATTCATCCTAATTTTCAAATTATCTTCATTATTTTCATTGATTCTGAATAAATAATAATATTTTCTATAAGCACTACAAAAAATAATAAAGATAATCACCAAAGGCTCTATTAATTAAATCCATCAAGATAGTGGGTGAATTAACATTACAAAATGAAATCGCAATAAATTAATTGTGTTCATACCTTATATGGAATCCTAAATTAGGTATATAATCCTTATTTAATATCAATTTATGATATCTAGAATAAACACTAGTCTTATAAAAGTATTTATTTCTATATAGTTGATAAAACTAGTCATCAATATGGGGTAGACGATACTTTTTCTTGATTGTGATTCTGTTAAGTTCTTGATAATCAATGCTAAGTTGAATTGATCGATATTTATTCTTAATATATATAGTATTTTCTCCCAAAAGTGATGTACTTGGTTGAATCAATACCTTGTCAAGATTCTTCTAGAGTTTCTTCATCGATTCTTGCATCTAAATTAGGTACATTCTATATAGAGTCTTGGAATAAGTGTAGCACCATGTATGATTTTTATTGGAAAATCAACTTTATGATTTAATGGAAGACTAGGAAACTATTTTTTAAAGGCTTAAATAATATCTCTCAAAATAGTAATAACATTGATTTTGAGTTTCTTCCCAACTATCTGAGATAAATACCCCTTTTGAATAGGAATCATGTCCCATACAATGGATGTAATTTCCATTGGATGTCATTTTTTTCATCACACTAATTAGTGATCATATGTTGGTTTATATTGTAAAATATGAATTCCAGTACTCATAAATTGATGTGAGATTTATGAAAAGGAATCAAATCTATGCACAGAATAACATCAAATTCAACTAGATGAAGAATGAAAATATTTTCAGTAAACACATTCCCAAAAACATCAACTTGAGAAGAATCATATTCTTAGGCTGCGATCATCGTATCATTTGGGGTTTTCATTACTAACCTAACATATATTTTTTTAGGTGGTACTATGATATGCTTGGAAAATTATTTATATATAAAAGAGTGGGTAGATCCATAATCAAATAATACATTAATAGTTTTAGATTCGATGGAAAGTGTACCATTAACCATGTCTTTATCGTACCCCTTATCAAAAATAATGATCACATGATATTTCCTTTTTCTATGGGATTAAGTGGTTTTTTACATTGATCATCATCATTAACATTTATATTTGAGAATTAGTTAGTATAATTACTATAGTCTTTTCATTTAAATTACTAGAGTATGTGTGGTTCATTTTGTGGAGCTTTATCTCTATTCACATCATTAGCTAAATTCTTCTAATCACTTCCATATTCGATTACCCGATGACATTACTTTACATACTTGAAACATTTCATAGTTACCTTAATATAAATTCCCCTATGTTTCCTTCCACATTTTGTGCATAAATGGATTATTATCTTCTTTTCTCTATGGTTTTTAGAATTTCTTTTAAATTAAAATTTTATAGTCTTATCAAAATCAAGATATTAATAGGTAAATACAATATCCAAATTCACCTCCAGAGGACATAAAACAATTTATTCATAGAAAGTGAAGTCTATTATGGTTAATAACCTACATATAATTGGTTTTAAGCCATTGAAGAATTGATCAAATTTAATTTGTGGTTGAATGATAATACCAGAAGCGCACCTCGCAAGTCTTGTGGAATTTTCCTCATATGTTACAACAGATTCATTATAATTATAATTTAACATAAGGAATTATTTATCCATTTTTTTCAAAGAATAAAAGGAAATTAATTTTTTAAAAATAAAATTTTAAATTCATCCCAGTCCATAGATTTAATTTCCAATTGTTCTCTCATGTTCATGATAAGTTTCCACCATCGATCTAATTATATTTCCAAATGATAAACAAACAAAATAAAATTTTCATGTTCCAAACATCAGAGACCATAAAATATAAATTTATGAGGTACTGATCTGTTTCTCAATGATTAGAGGATCAGTGTACCCACTAAAAGAAGTTTCACATTTCTCATGAAGGACTCAATAGAACATTGTTCCATTCTTTTATTTTTTGGAATCTCAGAGTGATTCAAATATTTGAAATATTGTGTGAGAATAAAAATAATATTTTTCATTCCATTTATCATAACATTCAGTTATTCTAGATAACAATCATTACATTATCCATATAATTAAACATTAACACAATTCCTTTATGTTTTAGCCATTGAGTAAAACCAAAATAATAGTGTGAGAAAAAATAATTATGGTAAGAAACCATATAATCCTAAAAAATAATTTATTGGATTAATAAATTATAAAACCTTCTTATTTGACACATTTGGTTTAACCTAGGTTAATTATGATCACTACCAAAACTTTATGATTTTATCCTACACTAAGAATTATCCCTAGGGTTCTTAATAAATATTTATCATCCTAGTTTCCAATGGTTAACTAAAACTTTATCTAATACCAACTATAGAGAACAATAATTTTCATACCTAGATATTAAATCTTAATAAATGAATATTCATTTTAAAATATTACAATCCATGAAAAAATCGTCTAGGTCTATTATCTTTAAAAACATGGAAATATAAAAAACTGGTTCTTAAAATATCTACATTTTCTCTAACTTATTTCTTTATAACTAGATCCATTTTTAGATATATCATAATCAATATCATTAAAAATAACCATGGTAAAGTAAAAATAAGAAAAAGGTTAGGTCAAATTTACATTAAGTGTAAATACATGAGATATTAATGATTACATAATCATAACATGATAAAAAGGGAACAATAACATGAACTTAAAGTTTGAAAATTATACGCTGCATATCATAGATCAAAATATTGAGTCATGGAAAAAATATATGTGTGATAAAAGATCATAATGAGTAATTTTATCATAACTTATAAAAAGAAACATGTTTTATATATATTTCATTATAACATGACCCATGGAAAAGAAATGGGTTTCAGAAAAATTTTATCATAATACAACCCCTAGAAAAGAAATGGGTTCCATAAAAATTCTATATTTTTATCGTAAACATAAAACATATAAAGATATAATAAATATGGTATCCTTTGATAATTTTCCTAGTAAATAATAAGTAACATAAAATAATCTCATTATATTTGAAAAATGAATTTTAAGGATCACATGGAATAGTAATTGATGAAAATATCCTTCCAATTTTGAAATCATTTATTTTGAAAAAGATTCCCAATTAAAAGGAAAAAATTTTATTTGAAAAGAACTTTTTTGAATTGTATAGAAAGATTTAAGTCAAAATTTTTTCATGATGGAGGGAAAATCCATTCATTCCGTGTATATTAAAGAAACATTCCTTTCTAATTTTTGTCAAAAATTTGACAAAATACCTCATTTAGAAAATGATAAAAAGGTTCCTTTCAAACCATTTTGTAAAAATTCAGACATGGGTAAAAATAAATATAAAAAATAATAAGGCAATTTTTTATTTTTTAAAAAACATGGATATGGAATAGAAATATTCCCCAACAAAGACTTAAATATCATCAATCCTGAATATTTATGAGATTGTAAAATAAACCCTTACCTTGAGTTCTCTTTACTTTGAAATCACTAAAACCTCATGTATAAAAAATTTATATTTATTATAAGTCTATATAATAGTAATTTTCACACTTATAATGTCATATATTATCCATTTATAACATTTCAACACTCCCTTTTGTCAATAATTCATTATTAAAATATTATTTTCTGGTGTTATTTGTTTTGTTTATCATGGGTATATCAGTTCAGTAGTTCCGGTCCTTGACAATTTATCTTGGTTATATCATTTTAAAAATACTTATAATGATATAAGTATCATATATATTCATTATATACATATTTATAATTATCCATAAAAGTTATAGATAGAAAAATGAATTACATCGTTCATGGAGATGATAGGCCATACACACACGTGAATGTTGTTTTATTTTTCAAAGGATGGAATAAAAGAAATTTAAATATTAATTCACCATTAAAATATAGTTATTATATGATATATATTTATAAAATTTATCATCATCACCATATAATTATAATATAATTTAAAAATGAATCACATCAGTCAATGAGGTGGTTGTCCACACATACACACAAGTGACACTATTGTTTATCAAAGAATTGGATGGTAATAAGGTAGAAATTGAACTCTCATAAAAATTATAATTATTTCATTAAAATCATAAATAAACATTAAACCAATAATAATAGTTATCTATAAAATAAGGCGATGAAAAATGAATTGTATCGTTACGTAGAGACAGTAAGCCGTATATATGAATGAGTGATACTGTCACATATCGTTTGATGGAAAAGAGAGTGTATAATGGTGTTTTCATAACCAAAATAACATTTAATAATTTTTATGAAATTATTTTATTATAAATAACATATATTTAGAGTAGGTAAATAATAGTAGAAAAGAGAGTGATTGGTTATGGTGATTACGTCTTCTTAGAAATGACTCCTTTAGATCTCCTCTAAAGGGATATAGGGTTGGTTGTTGGGAATAAAATAAACTATAGAATACATATATATAATTCTATAATATAAGTTGGTATATTTTGGTTTATATGGAAGGCTCAAAGTTGTGTGAATAAGTGAATGAAGAGGTTCCCTTTTTCAATTGTGGTGAAGGAAATTTTTGAAATTTCTCAAAAGATTAAATTTTAATATATTCATTCTGAATCTAAATGCCTCAAAATTGAAATTTATTTTAATATAATGTAGTATATAGCTTTAATTACTTCAAAAAATATAATTTTGACATGTTTTTGTGTCATTTTTGACTTTTCCCTTTTGGTTATCCCTTAGTTAACCAATTTTAATTTTAACTATAGTAATACCTTTTTCAATATGAAAGGGGTATAATTTTTTACTTATAAGGTAATGTATTACCCATAAATGGAAAATTTATGAGATTTTTGATCGTATAAAATTTAAATTGTAACATTTTAATATTTTCATAACTTTAATAAAATATTAT